>CM032449.1:200214545-200365304 GCA_019049505.1 Pachyrhynchus sulphureomaculatus
TCTTCATTATAGATCATTATTTTTTATATTCCCTGTATACCATCAAATATTTTAAACGTTTGATGCATGATTATGGATTTCCATGTGATGCAGAACTTTTTATCAAGAACAAATTCTTTTGTAATATGTAAAATAAACTTTTGTAGACATTTGTATAAAACTTTATACATATATATATATATATATATATATATATATATATATATATATATATATATATATATTTATGTATATATATATATATATATATATATATATATATATATATATATATATATATATATATATATATATATGTATATATATATATGTATATATATATATATATATATATATATATATATATATATATATATATATATATATATACATATATATATTTATATTTATATATATATATATATATATATATATATATATATATATATAGTTTTGTGTGTGTGTGTGTGTGTTGTGTATGGGTATGTGTATGTATGAGTGTTATGAAAATCGTATCAAATAATTCTTTGGACCAAGTAAAAAACATTTACGATATTTTTTTGCTTGACTCAAACGTCATTAAGATTTTATAAAAGCTTTATTGACCAGGCCTTGAGGGACCCGTATTAACGTTATTTTTAATGTATTTTTTCTTAAATAACATTATCTTTGATAAGAAAATATTTTCTTAAAATAGGATCGAATTTTTAAGTAAAAAACGACAAAGTGTGTCATTCAACAAGAGCATTTTTCCAAAATATTTTCTGTTATAGGGATTAATGTAAATATTTGTCACAAAAAAAATTATCTTAGAACATCTGAATAACAAGAGCCTTACCTGTATAACTCATTGAATAACATCCTGTTACAGTGATTGAGCAGATGTAGGGAGTCAGTAAAAAAAATTTTTTTTCACTTCCGATTTCACCCCCCAAAACTAACCCCTTAAGTCAAAATTTAACTCTCAAAACCACGAGGCTCTGATGAGGCCATCAATTCCTATATTATTACCAAATTTCAACTTTCTATGTTAAATAGTTTCGGGTGTGACAGAGAGACAGACAGATATCAAAGTGATCTTATAAGTATTCCGTACGGAACACTAATAACACGAGTTTCAGTTTCCTCAGTTCCAAGCACTCTAAAAATGATATGTAATATAAAAAGCAACCCGTCGAATCTCCTCACCCACCTATGTAGTTATTTTTGTGTTTGACTGGGGAATAAATAAAAATAATGAAAGACTAACAAAATTAGCAGATTACTGGATGCCAGAAATCCAAGTTGTCTAACCTCATTCCTCACTTTTGTAACTCTTTATATGTTTAATTATTTTGTATCAGTATCTCAGCAAAAACCCACCAAAAATTCATAATTGTGTTAAACATATAAAAAAAATATTAAGCCTTACTCCTTTCATCCTCTTTTCTTGTTTTATATATGTCCCAAATTTGAAATTAATGTCTTATTTCGTTCAAGAGTTATCGTACCGACACGTAGATAGACCGATGCAATGTGAGGCTATAATTTGCGTCATCTAAAGATTTCAAAACATGAAGAAATGCAACAATACCAGAAAGTGATTTTTTCACTTCCCTTCAGCACGAAAAGTAAGAACAACTTAACGTCTAATTTTTTTACTTATTTATATCTAATCAGCCTCTCCAGAACTGCAAACTTAATTCTCGCAAACTTTGCTCCGAGTTTAGCTAAAACCGAAAATTAAGTCTGTTTTTTGTCATCGTTTATATAACTTTATGACGGTTCCTCAAAGCAGTTAATGTGACGCTCATTATACAGTTATGAGAATAATTATTTTACCGAACTAAAATCTTTTCGAGTTTGCGTTTTCCTTTTAGGAAAAACTTCTGCGTTTTCTTTGTTAAATAAACCTTGATTTAACTTTATAATTTTAGAACAAATTTAAGGTTGGCGCGATTTTATATGAAAACTTACTTAACTTTCTTAATGGTTGTTCAACGTCAATCTAAGTTATAAATAAAAATAATTTTTAATTACCAAAATGGGCCATATTTGGGAAATTATTTATTTAGTGCACTCCAATCTGTCCAATCACCACAGGATGCGAGTTTTGTTCAAAGTTGGAGGGGATAGAGAACACGCAGAGTAAAAAATGAGGACCACGAGAACTGCAGCCATTTTCAACCAGTTAAAAAGCGCCAAATTCAAAAACATAAATTACATTTGGCATATTTGTCTGGATATTTTCAAATTATATACTGTAACGAGGTTACTAAAAGGTTAATTCGTGCTATAACACATAACCATAACCCTAAGCGATTAATCCTTCCATATAATTTTTTAGCGGAAATGTGTCAAATCGGTTTTGCAATTTACCAACCGCACCTAATATTTTCACACCGTAGCAGCACGCTGAGCAACTGTTAACGGTACAATCTCAATGCAGCGAGCGTCGATACGTCGGTACGCACATATATATGACCTCGCGCTTTAAAATAGCGTTATGCACATCGAAACAATCAGTATCGGCCAATCTTCCTACCCGAAGCAAACCAGCAGCCTGAGAGATGAGCAGATACCTCCAGCAGACCAGACAAACAGACAACCCGCTCCAGTGTTTATCGGATTGTATCATTTCTTTTATTAGAGGTATACAGTTGTAGGTATAAGAATGACCGACTAACCGATAGAGAAATATACTTCATTTCCCTCTTTGACAAACACCAGCGCCGAAAGGGCAGACTGTCTGCTGATTCGTTTTTAACTAGTCTCTGTCTGATGCACATCTAGAGGTATACTGCGGAGCTGTGAAACCAATATGTTTCTTCTTGTGGTATATACACTGGCCCATAAGTACTGAGATATCTACAAGCGTATCGAGTACCCAACGTAATTAACCGCGCACATTCCTCAAAAACCTGGTGCATAACGGCGTTGAATAGGAGAAAAACCAAACCAGTTTGCTGACAGTTCCAGAGAGCCACGCAGAGTACGAATTACCATCACCACCACCTACTTACTGAACTGCAAAGCTGCTCACCTCGAAATTAACCGCTAGTGGCTAGTATTAACGGGGAAATGTCTTGTATCACGAGACCGACCGAGACAGGGTATTCCAGTGTAACTAGAATTGTTTCAGGGGAATGTCTGTAGCTGTTTGAGGACATTTTGTCGTTGACCGGTATTATTACTGGGGAATGTTTGGCGCTGTTGGAAAAATGATATCGACCGAGGTAAGGCATTATGGTCTATCCGATCGTCACGCTGCAATCTGCCGCTCATGATTCGCGTCCATCGTCATCAATGGGAACGTTTGCCCCTGTTCCATAACGTCACCGTACGCACCATTATCCAACTTACAAATTCCGTTAGATTCCACGTCATTTTCGCGCACACATGCATACTGCCTTTATCTTGGCTAAACTGTTTGTTTTATTTCTTTTCCCCGTCTTGTCTGCTTTTCAAGAAATTTCCAAGATGAGCACGTTCAGCTAGTAGCTAATTTGGGCATTGACTTCAGGGATACTGTTTTTCCACTCTATGTTCTGAAGCTCTGGTGGGCCCTTTACCACGTGAATCCGAAGGGTAGTGCTGTCGTTGGATAACCGACTAAGATAAATGATTCCTTATGCGCCCACGATTATGATACAATACCATTCAATTCGCAGAAATTGCTGTTATCTACAAGGATAAACTTTAAAAGAGAAAAAAGTAAGTTGTCTAATAGTACAGAGTGAGTCAACGATAGAGTAAAGTTCATTATCTTAGTTGTTTCCGGAATGACAAAAAAAATGTTAAATACAATATTTTAGGGAATGTTAAGGTGCACAGTTTAAGATTACTTTTGAGTATACAGGGTACTCCAAAAAAGTGTGGCCGATATAACATATGTTTTTTTTAAATGGAACATCTTATTTTCTAATTTATTTTTAAATACTGTGTAAAATTTTATAACTTTTTAATTAATAATTTATATACCTAAACCTAGTAGTTTTTCTAATATTTCCAATTTCTTTAAGAAAATACTAGTTTTCAGTTTTGTAAAAAATTTCCAGTAGCGCCATTATTTCTGAAGGTGGAATACTCATAATTGATAACGAGCGTTCTATAGAGATGAAAAAAAAGATGTGTGTAAAGAAATTCGAGTTAGATGCTACAGGGTGTTCAAAATAAATTTATACATTTCGACTATTTTAAAATGAAAAATCTCAAATTTTTTAAATGGCTCACCCTGTATATTATTATTTTTTCTGATAGATTTTTCAAAACCCTCCAACTTTTATTAAGTATTTCATGTACCTATTTCTAACAGTTTTCGATTTATTTCGAATTTTTCAATCTTTACCCTTGTTTTTAGGCATTGTCAAATTTTGTCATGTCTATTAAGTAAGTAAAAATAGTTTAATTTGTTGTAGTAAGTGACGTATAAAGGTAATAGTTACGGATTTTCCTAAAAATGAATTAATTGATATTGTGTATATACTGGGCGAGGCGGGAAAAAATTGTCTTTTGGCAGTAAGGCTTTACGGAGCGAAGTACCCTAATAGAGGTATATCATCTAGAAATTCTTTTCAGCGCTTAATGGAACGGTTTGATGGTAGTGGTAGCGTTGAGTATACGAAACGGAAAGTAGTAAACCAGAATGCTATATGAGGAACAAGGAATGGAGATTTTACTTCATGTTGAACATAATCAGCAGCTGTCAACTAGCTGACTTATCTGACACATCCCATTCTACGGCTAATCGCACCCCGAGAAAATACAAGTATCATCCCTTTCATATGGAACTACACCAAGAACTTCAAGACCGTGATTTTGAATGACGAGTAAACTTTTTGTACCACTATTAATGAAGCAATAGAGACTGATCCAATTTTTTATCCAAAATAATGTTTTCTGATGAAGCTACTTTTCGCAGTAGTGGAGCAGTTAATAGCCATAACATGCATTATTATTCAACGGTTAATCCATTTTGGGTCCGGAAAGTTCAAAACTAAAACCATTGGTCGCTTAATGTATGGTGTGAAATATTAAATTTTCGAATTATTGGTCCATATTTTTTCCGCAAACCGCTTAACGGGCCTAGATATCTAAATTTTTTGCAAAATTAATTCTTGAAGAAGTTGATAACTTTAAAAGATAATAAATGTAGATTCAACAAGACGGAGCTCCTGCTTATTACCACCGGGAATTTCGGAAATTTTTGAACGATCGTTACCCACAAAAATGGATCGGCAGGGATGGATTCATTCAGTGGCCCCCTCAATCATGTGACTTAACACCTTTAGACTTCTTCTTGTGGGGCTACATTAAAGATCGTATTTGTATGAATCCCTCTACAATACCAGTAGATATGAAAAATAGGAGATGGGATGCGTGCAGGACAATAACATGCTAAGGAAAGTGAAGGAAAATATAGTAAAACGACTAAATATGTGTATTCAAGTAGACGGGTCTATTTTTGAACATTTATTACGTCATAATAATTAATCATTAGATAAGTTAAACTATATTGAAATTATTATTAACTATTTGTTTATGTATTCACAATAGCGTACGTGTATTAAAAACCAAAGTAAAAATTGAAAAATTCGAAATAAATCGAAAACTATTAGAAATAGGTATATGACATACTTAATAAAAGTTGGAGGGTTTGGAAAATCTGCCAGAAAAAATAATAATATACAGGATGTGCCATTTAAAAAATTTGAGATTTTTCAATTTAAAATAGTCGAAATGTATAAATTTATTTTGAACACCCTGTAGTATCTAACTCAAATTTCTTTATATATATCTTTTTTTTTATCATTATAGAACGCTCGTACCAATTATGAGTATTCTACCTTCAGAAACAATGGTGCTATTGTCAATTTTTAACGGGACTGAAAACCAGTATTTCTTTAAAAAATTGAAATATTAGAAAAACTACTAGGTTTAGGTACATAACATTATTAATAAAAAAAATTGTAAAATTTTACGCAGAATTTAAAAATAAATTAGAAAATAGGATGTTCCATTTAAAAAAACATATGTTATATCGACTACACTTTTTTGACGTACCCTGTATACTCAAAAATAATTTTAGACTATGCACCTTAACATTCCCTAAAACTATTGTATTTAACATTTTTTCGTCATTCTCTATCGTTGACTCACCCTGTACTAGAGCCGCTAATTGAATAATACACTATTATTTTTCCTATTACTTCGCACAATAGGTAAAAGATAATTAAAAAACGATAGCACTTTTTATTAAATTCCAAATATCATCAGAGAAAACAAGAGAGGGATATCGAATTTATCGATACGTCTACCCTAACTTCCAATACACCAACTAATTAAAAAGCTTGCTTATCGAAACTTTTGTCACGCTCGAAAGTTTTCAGACAAAGTTGTGACTAAAAGATAACGAAAGTAAAGGAGTAACCAAAACACCTCTTGTTTTAAGTGTGGTAAAAAAGGTTTCTTGTTTACATAACTTAGTAAAGTTTAACTAATTATGTTTTAATTAAAAAGTTAGTACAAAAAATAAGAAAGAAACTAGTGGCCTAAAATTCTTGTTACAGTTTATGCAGTATAGTGATTATTTTGGAAATGTGAATTCTTCAGCACAATGATACTACTCAATATATATCACCACTACACTAAACATCTTACTTTTGCACTCGACGCACGTTTGGCTAACCATGTTAGCTTCATCAGGAGCGCTAAACTACAAATCTACCTTATTCATACTTAGGTTAACACCTGAATTACTTAGGCGGAAATAATGGCACAGGCGAGGTCATCAGTTCTGGTCAAGTAACCAGTAGAGAGAACTATAAAGAATAGGTCCTCTGTCTATATTCAAACTACATTTACATTTTATGATTTCCATACTTTCGTATGCGTTCAACAATCTCCTGTCAGATACATTGTTAACTAATCTTAGATTATCTAATGTTACAGTATGATCAGCGTCAAGAGCATGTTCGGCAATGCTAGACTTTTCTGCTCTACTGTATTTTAAATGTGCTAATTGTTCTTTAAATCGTGTTTTAATTGACCTTTTAGTTTGCCCAACATACTTTTTGTCGCAACTATTACAACTAATTTAATAAATTCTACTTTTCTCACAAATAGGAATTTTTGCCTTTGGAATTTCCTAAGGTATTCTTCAGATTGTCTGATGACTTATAGACTAAGGTGAGGTCTAACTTATTAAATATCTTATTGAGTCCCTTACTATATTTCGGATTATATGGTATGGAGACATACTTGGTCTTATTTTCTTCGCGTATAAAAAAGGTAGAATTCTGAATATTTAATCTGAACTTATGTCTATTTATTAACTTGTTTATTAAGTCATCGTCATAACCATTAACTCTAGTTATATTTTTAATACGATTCCTTTCATTATTCAATTTTACTCTATTCAGAGGAAAAGTGACTAAACGATTAACAAAAAAAATGTAATGCGGCTAATTTGTGTTGGTTGCAATGAAATGAATCATTAGGAATATATTATATTCTAACCTATCTAGAGAACTGTCAACCAAACACAAATATACGTAGAGGGCATAAATTGTACTTTTTATGCATTTTAGGACAACTTTACTTTTGTTGCTATCTATCGGACTGGTGAACAATTGATAAGAGTGTTTGCCTACAACAATTTTACCTTGCAGTTAATAAACTAAAATATGTTATTGTCAAGTGTAACATTAGCTATTAGTATTTCCTATTAACAAGAGACTTTTCTGTTTTTAACTAAAGAAATCGTTTTATTTAAAGGGAATGCTTTTTGTCCATCATATCATATCATGTTTACTTTAAGAAAAAATGAACATTTGGCAACATTGTTATCAGGCGCCCAACATATCTGTTACATAAGACCGAAACAAAATTTTAGATACCTTCAAATTGAGAAAAAATAAGTAATTTATATTTGTAATATGTAATATAAATTATGAATGTAATTTATTATGTTGAAATAGGTGATTCCTTTGGTCGGGTAAAGGAACATTCATTATTTTTTGTCTTAATTCCTACGTATAATAATGTTGCCAATTGTCTACTTTTTTCTACAGAATCATAACCTATAGCCAAAAACTATTTGCTGAAAATAATCCGTAGGTTAAATGATCATTAAAAAAAAGGCTTTTAATATAAATAGTTAATCTTACTGTTAACAATAATATACGACCGTTTATTAATTATATGATAACAATTTTGTTTCATCAATAACACAGCCCCACAAAAAAAAAAGTGGGGTATACCTTTGATGCGATATATCAGATCCGTAGTATTTTTGCCCGCTGATCACGAATCTGACGTCAGAATATCGCCATCACATCTCAATTTTTTTCTAACCTCAAAAATAGGTAAAAATTAGTAAAAATTAAGAAAAATATACTCCTAAAAATTGATTCAAGCTTTTTCATGAATCCAAAGATGTATTAATATGTATTTGGACACGCTAAGCTAATATTCATCGTTTGGATTAAGCCATACAGTTCTGTTTTCTTTCTAACCTCAATAAATCAGACAGATATAGTGCTTCTCGAATGCAAAAACGAATTCAAATTAAAATTCAACCGATTCTTACCAAATTTGGTACACGGGGTTTTTTTTGGGTTGCTGATCATGAATCTGAGGTCGGATTTGCAAAATTCAAAATGGCGAATCCAAGATGGCGGACAAAATTTTTGAAAACCAACCGATTCCTACCAAATTTGGTATACAGTTGGGGAATCCTCAAACCTGATACTCTTAGACCTAAACCCTGAAACCTTAGACTCCCACACCCTGTAACCTCAAAAAATAGGCCTCAATAATCCTGTAACTTTAAAAATGAGACCCAATAAACTCAAAACCAGGACTTTTAAACCATATACTCTCAAATAGTAGACCCTTAAGTCCTAGAATTGCAAAGGTTAGACCCGCGCCTAACTTTCCTTTTTTTGGCTGTATCTTGTTCTTTTTTCCGCGAATGACCTATTCAAAGGCTTTCTGCCCAAACGCTTTTGAGGACTTGTTTCTCTTTTTAGCGACCAGCAATAGTCCGCTAGCATATGGTCATCCATCGTCCTTGATACCGATTTTCTATGATTTTCAGATCTTGGTGAAAACGTTCCCCTTTCTCCTCACTGTAGTCACCAAGATTATCTTTGAAATCATCGATGTGGGAGTCCAGAAAATGTAATTTTTAGATTCATTAAGCAACCTAATGTTTGAAAATTTTTTACCATTTTCTCGACTATTTATTTGTACTTAGGACTTTTATTATTTCCCAAAAAGTTTGTTGCGACTTCTTTAAAACTAAGCCAAGCAGCTTTTTCAACTTTATTCATTTTAGTAACAAATAATAAATCTTGAAACAATTTTCTTATTTGTGACCCGTCAATTTTAGCTTCAGAAAATTTCGGAAATTTTTTATGCAAATATTTGAAACATGGGCCATTTGTATCTAATGCTCTCGTGAATTGCTTCATAAGTCCAAGCTTAATGTGAAGCGGGGAAATAAGAACTTTTCCTGGATCTACCAATGGTGGAAACAATACATTATTTTCACCAGGAGTGAACGATTCTCTTGTTGGCCAAATTTTTTTCTTATAATGACGTTCCCTGTCTCTGCTATTCCACAGACATTTATAACAGGGATAAAGTGTAAACCCTGACTGTTGGCCAAGCAATATTGTTACAATTTTCAAATCTCCACAAATTTTCCAGTTATGATCAGCATATTTTATTTTTATCAAAAGCTGCTTCATTTTTTCATATTGCTCTTCCATAACTGTGGAAAGAGCAATCGGAATGGGAGCGTAAACGTTGGTAGTATGCAGCAAAACTGCCTTAGTGCTCCGTTTAGAAGGATCAATGAACAGTCTCCATTCTTCAGGATCGTATGAGTTATTTTTGAAGTTCATCCATTAGACCTTTTACATTGGTACAATATGAAAGTGACAATTCCTCGTCCATTGTGAAATATTTCGAAATTCTTCATCTCTGTTTCTATAATAAGAAATCGTAGCTTCTGGCTTAAGTAAATGTCTTTTCTTTAAAAAGGAAGCAAGATGCTCTGAACCATCTTTGGATAAGCCTAAAATCTCTGACTAGATCACCAAGTTCTGACTGTGATACGAGTATTGGTTCTGGTTTACGGTTGTATGGTATAAATTCTTTATCTGTGTCACTAGTATATGATAGGTTGTCACTAGAAGATTCATTAGTAACAGTGTTTGAATCTTTTTCGACAGTCTCAATGTTTTCGGCATGAACTGATAAGGTGAAATCATTTGTTTCCATAACATCAGCATCAAGTGGTTCAGGAGGCGGAATTTAGTTTAGTTGGTCTTGTTACTGTCGAAACATCGTTATAAGTAATAGTGCATTTTCACTGTATAGTCTATTCCATATTGCTGGTCTGGAATATTTAATCGCCTTCTTATTGATGTAAAACATTATTTTGCAAGAACTGCAAATGATGTGGGGAACCCAATCTGTATCCTGGTGCTGTATTTCAATGTTAAAACAATCCTTATATAAGGCTTTAATCTTATCCGTTATCGGTGACCCCATTTTACTCAATACGTGTTGACAGCAAATATAACAAAATGAATCACTGTTTTTATCGCACTTATGAAAAGTCCTTGTACCGTGAGACCGTTTTCTTGTAGCACTATACTCTACATGAGCCAAGTCACCCACACATGAAAGAGCTACGGTTGCTGGATGACGACGGCTGCGGTCCCGCTTTCCCACCCTGACCAACCGCCGATACTGGGTTTCCGAGTCCCTGCATCGTAATTCTCTTTCTTCTACCTGCCATGACGGCATCTAAGCCGTTATCCAGGGACTCTGCCGGCTAGTGGAGTAACACCGTTGCCCACCGTCACCACGTGGAGGTGCCCTGGATGCAGGTAGAAGAATAAAAATCGACCGATGAATTTTCTCGGCGTTCAAAATGGCGCGAAAACATCTGCCATCTTGAATTTTGCAAATCCAACCTCAGATTCGTGATCAGCGACCCAAAAAATCCCCGTGTACCAAATTTGGTAAGGATCGGTTGAATTTTAATTTGAATTCGTTTTTGCATTCGAGAAGCACTATATCTGTCTGATTTATTGAGGTTAGAAAGAAAACAGAACAGTATGGCTTAATCCAACCGATGAATATTAGCTTAGCGTGTCCGACTACATATTAATACATTTTTGGATTCATGAAAAAGCTTGAATCAATTTTTTAGGAGTATATTTTTCTTAATTTTTACTAATTTTTACCTATTTTTTGAGGTTAGAAAAAAATTGAGATGTGATGGCGATATTCTGACGTCAGATTCGTGATCAGCGGGCAAAAATACTACGGATCTGATATATCGCATCAAAAGTATACCCCACTTTTTTTTTGTGGGGCTGTTGTAATTAATGTACCAGGTGAAATGCGGATTTTTTTTCTAAAAAAACATGTTTTTTTTGTAAAAAAAACATGTTAAATTCGGAAGAATGATAAAAAGCGCTTTATTCAAAGTATGCTCCCTCGCTTGTTATATATTTTTCCCATCTTTCGGGCAATTTGTGAATACCACGCCACTAAAAATCTTCCCCTTTTGCTGCGAACCATTCATCGAGCCATTTTTTCACATCTTCGTACGAACCGAAGTGCTGCTCAGCAAGTGCGTGACCTGTCGATGCAAACAAGTGGTAATCGGAAGGAGCCAAGTCTGGTGAATAAGCCGCATGGGGTAGAACTTCCCAGCTGAGTGCTTCCAACGGGTCGCGAACTGGTTTTGCCGTATGTGATGGAGCTTTGTCATGAAGAAAAATGATTTTGTGTTGCCTCTTTCGGTTTTCTGACCTTTTTTCAAGCAGCGAACGGTTCAAATCGGTCAATTGTTGTTGGTAACGTTTAGTATTAACCGTTTCCCCAGGTTTTAATAGCTCATAACAGACCACACCCCTCTGGTCCCACCAAACACTGTTTCTGCCAAAGCGATTGGGTCTTGCGGTCGATGTGGATGGTGCGCCTGGGTCTACCCATGATTTTTTGCGCTTGGGATTCTTAAAATAAATCCACTTTTCATCCCCTGTAACTATACGATGCAAAAACGACTTCCTTTTGTACCGAGCGAGCAAAATGTCACACGTGTTTTTGCGCTTTTCCATTTGCTTGTCATACAACTCATGTGGTACCCATCTACCGGTCTTCTGAATCTTTCCCATCTCTCGTAGCTGATTGGACACAGCTTGTTGACTAACGCCCAATTCCTCGGCGAGTTGTTTTTGTGTTTGCGAATCATCTTCGTCCAACAATGCTTGCAATTCCACTTGGTATTTTTTTGGCGGTTTTCCACGTTCCTTGTCTGCAACATCGAAGTCACCTCTTTTGAAACGCCGAAACCATCGTTCACACGTATCTTGCGATGGAGCATGTTCACCATACGCTTCTCGAAGTAATCGGTATGATTCAACAGCAGTTTTCTTCAAATTAACACAAAAAATTAATGCTGTCCGCGAATGCTCTTTGTCTGGTATAAATTTCGACATATTGAACACAACAACACAACACTATGCACACACTTTTCCAATCTATCACTCGTGCGCGTCTGGTACTTGTTGATGAGACAAGAAAATGACGCAGTGTGAAATCTTTATAGCACAAACTGCATGGGTGCACCATCTGTTGTCTGAAATCCGCATTTCATACTTGTACAGCTGGTAAAAGATCTGCATGTAAAAATTTCATCTCTGTATCGTGCGTTTCTATATTACGACCTGAATCAGATAACAATAATTCAACAATTGAAATGGCAGATCCATTTTCAAGGTAAGAGAACCTACGCTTATGGTTTAAAGTCAAGTGAAACCTTTTGACTTTAAAGTATCGCAACATTGTCACAGTCCAGATCATTATCAAAATTAGAGTCAATTGTATTTGACCTGTGTATTTACTACATCCATTGACGTACATTTTGACAAATCATAACCAATTTTCTACTCAATTGTAAAAGCCTACCATTGATCATTATTTTTCTGCAATCGGCCTTGATACAACTATTTACCGGTTTTCATATATTAAACCATTTTCTTAGCACTACTACTAAAAAAAAAAAAATAAAATTAATATTCAAATTCTGTGCTAGATAATAGCTCATTAGGCATTTTCACAACTGTCTAAGCATCTTAACAAATAAACAATAAACAAATAATCATAATACCAATATTGAATTATTAAAAATTTCAATGTTATTCTGCAAGAATTTATTCAATTTAACCACACACCAAAACATATTTGAATACGGTTGTTTCAACAAACCTAAGTACACGTATAAAAATCACATATCGGCAATTCCACAAATTAAAATCCAACAAAATAATATTAGCCAGTAATAGGCAGCACGCTAAACTTAATACAAAGTATACGTTTCAGGTAGGTAATAGAGGTATAATTTCAGTGAGAAAATAGTGGAAATGGAGCTAACCTTACACAAAATAAAGTTCTTTATATTAATTTTAAATGTTATGGAATCTTATATTTACAAATCTTTTATCCAAAAGATATTAGTATCATAACCTTCTCACTATCACTATAAGCCTAATTATATCCAATACTGGATGTAGGCCTTCCCCTGAATTTCCATCTCAATCTATTTGTAGCTGTTGTCATTCATCCAATGCTCGCAACCCTCTCTATATCATCCCGCCATCTTGTTTTGGGACGTCTTACGTTTCTTTCCTGTTCTCGTGGTCTCCATTCTAATGTTCGCTTGGTCCATCGATTATTGGTAGTGCCTGCTACATGTCCAGCCTATTGCCACTTTCTTTCTGCTACGTGCTCTATAATATCCTCTAATTTCGTTTGTTCACGTATCCACTTGTTTTTTTTTTCTATCTTTAAGTTTTATCCCGATCGTTTGTCTTTCGTGTGCTCTCTGGGTTTATATGTCGGCTTTATTCAGTGTCCAAGTTTCAACATCATATGTAATTATGGGTAGGATGCACTAATCGTCAACTTTGACCTTCAACTTATTTGGGATCGCTTTATCTTTGAATATATAATTTAATTTCCCGAATGCGTACTATCCAAGCCTGTTTCTTCTTGAAATTTCTTCCGAGACATTGTCTCGGAAGAAATAGCCCTAGATACACATAATCCTTAACAATCTCGAGAGCTGTTCCTTCTGAATTTATAACTATGTTGTTAATTATATCAGTTAATATTTTTTGTCTTACTTTTATTCATCTTAAAACTAACTGTCAATATTATTGTCTTATTTTTATTCATCTTAAGACCAACTGTCTTTGAGTGGTAATATAACTCATTTATCATTTCTTGTAACTCATGTGGATTACTACTGATGACTACAATATCGTCTGCGAACCTTAAATCAGATACACACCATCTATCTTTAGGCCCTTCTTTGTCCAATCTGGAATAAGTCTTCTAGAGCTCAGGAGAGATTGTATCTCCCTCTCTTATACCCCTTCCTATACATATTTATTCTGTACTAGGTTTTATGTAAATCTTTGTGTTTTCATATATATCTTTGAGTAAGGTAGTGTATCTAAAATCAAATCTACAGTTGTTCAAGCCATGGATGATTGTCCACATTTCGATAGAGTCAAAAGCTTTCTTATAGTCTATGAAGGCTATGTAGAGTTCGAAATTGTATTAATTACTCTTCTCTAGGATATTTTTCATTATTTGTAAGTGGTCGCATGTACTATCGCCGAATCTAAAACCCGCCTGTATGGCTGGTAGGAATCTAACTTATTTTTTAATCTATTGGAGATGATTTAAGTCGAAAATTTATAAATATCAGATAGTAAGCTGATCGGGCGGTAACCTTATCTTCTCTGAAATTATAGAGATGCTTTGTAGAGCAATTTTATATCCATCTATGATTTAAAAAAGTTAACATAAACATTACTCAGCATATATCATCACTACATCAAACACTTTATTTTTGTGCTCGTCGCACATTTCGCTAACGATGTTAGCTTCATCACAAGGGATGATTGAGGCAATCACTGCTCCTGATGAAGCCAACATGGTTAGCGAAACGCGCATCGATTACAAAAATAAAGTTTTTGGTGTAGTAATGATATATACAGAGTAGTGTCATTGTGGCAGATTCCACATTCCCAACATGACAGATATTAGTGTAAGGCCTAGTGATAGAAAAGAAACCAGACTGCCTAAACGCATTAACATTAAATAGTTTGAGAATAAATTCTCGCCTGTTTCAATAAGGAAAAGTGCCCAGATGTCAGTTAAATGGATATACCTGGTTATGGAGTCGAAAAAAAGCGTTTTTTAGCGAAACTATTCATTATATAAATCAGGTTTTTATTTTATATAATAATGCATAACTTAAAATACATGGTGTGAAATTTTAATTTAAAAAAAAATAGCGGCGCTGCACCCGTTCCCCTGCGACCCCCCTTTTTTTTAAGGAGCATTGCGATGTGCACGATTACTGGAAGCGGGATCATCTGAAATTAAAATTTTCAAAGAAATTAATTTACTAGAGCATCAATCTTGTCTTTGATCGAAGGTTTAAAAAAAAATTGTCTTCATCAAATGGCATTGGTTTCAACAAAAAAGCGAAAATATAACGTTTTACATTTTTGCTAATTAAAAATAAAGTTCTTCCTTCAAAGACAAGCAGTATGTATAGAGAAAATATGTCCAAATTTCATCAAGTACGATTCAGTGGTTCTTGCAAACCGCCAAGCGCTTTTCAATAAAAAGTAGTTTCAAGAAAAACGCGTTTAAAGTTTTAGGTTTGAAAAATCAGGTTAAAAAACAATAATATTCAAAGAAATTCTTACCTGTAAATAAATTATAGACTCCAGGGCTATATGCTGAATCTTCATCAGCGATTTAAGCTTCTAGAGTACTAATTTATTCTTGTCTATGACGCATTCTAGCTTCTTTTGTACTTCGAAGCAATTGTGGTTCCACCAACTCATTCTTCGTCTATTTTAGCTGCGTAGTCATGTACATTTCTGCCACAGTGAACTCCCATAGCTGTCTTTATACAGTGAATTCTGCTTATTCTGCTAACTATTTTATAATGCACGAAAAAACTTCCATAAGATCAATACAAATTTTTACTTGTTATAACGAACTCGATTATAACGAAATTCCTGATAAAACGAACCAAATTTGGATGTTTTGGGTCCATTTATAACGTACTTACCACTCCCTGTGCTAGATGTCGCGCGACTTGATATAGGAAATTCACCGAAACTCGCTGGGAACCTCTATTCTACTTGTTTCCGCTGCGTCGCTAGTTCGAGCAGTATTATTTTCAATTCACTTGTTGTGTTATGCGGTTCTAATGTGTATTTGATCAAAGTAGCAATGTGAATGTTTACGTTCTTATTCTAAAATGAGTACACAAAAAGGTAAAGCATTTACTTTAAAAGAAAAACACGATATTATAAGGAAAATAGAAAATGGAGTTAAACAAACTGATGTTTGCAAACAGTTGTATTTAACTAAATCTACGGTTTCTACCATATAGAAGAAGAAGCAAGAAATCTTATCAATCTATGATAAAAAAAACTCGTCGATAAAGGACTCCTTAAATGGAGTGGATATGACTGTTGATCAGTGGTTGGCCAATGTATGGTTGGAAATTCGAGAAAGTTATGAATAAGTGGACATTTTTAATGAGGATGAAATGAGTGTTTTACAAGATGACGCCTGATAAGACATTAAAGTTTGTCGGAGAGAATTGTGCTGGTGAAAAATCATCAAAAGTAAGGATTACTGTGTTGGTAACTGCAAATATGTCTGGAACAGAGAAAAGAAAATTGTTGGTGATAGGAAAGTCCACCAATCCTAGGTGTTACAACAACAACAAATATTTACCAGTAAAGTACAAATTAAACAGTAAAGCCTGGATGACATCAGAAATTTTCAAAAACGAACTTGAATGGGACAAAGAATTAAAATTCACAAACAGAAAATTTTACTTTTAATTGACAAGTGTCCAACGCACTCCGAAGTTGATCTACAGCAAATAAAATTGGTTTTTATGCCTCCAAACACAAATGGAAAGCTCCAGCATATGGATCAAGGTGCGATACATTTTTTGCAATTCATTAGAGAAAGATTTTACTTATGAAAATAACTCTCTTGGACGCTATGAACTTTATCCATATGGCTTGGCAAAGAGTTAGTAGGGAAACCATTGCAAACTGTTTTAAGCATGGCGGATTTTTAAGGAAGGAATGTAGATATGACTCAGGTGATGAACTATCGTTGACTCAGTGGATTGAAAAACATCGAGAAGATCCTACTAATTGTCTAGAATTTTTTTACGATGCTGAGATTCAACAAAGTACAGTGGAAATCAAGATTAAAAAGATGTTTAATCACTTCGATTTTGAAGAATATGTATGTGCTGATAATGAATTAATGACGAGAGAAATATTAACTGATGATCAAATTATGACATCAGTGATTTCTGGAAAGATTTTAAGCGATAATGACGACGAAGACGAGCTTGGAGATGGAGATAATATTTATGTTCCATCCATTTCAGAAATGACTAAGAAAATGACTGAAACTCGCAATTTTTTGGAATCTCGTGAAGTTTCTGAACATATATGGAGTAGATTTTGTGACCTTCACTATTATATAAACACCATTTCTTTTTCAAGTAAAATTGTACAAACGAAAATTGTTGATTTTATTGTATAAACTACGTATTTTATTGTTTTCATTTATACTCGTACATATACCATATGTACCAACATACATAATAATAACTTTAGTAAGACTTGTTTTATTTTCCTTTGTACGTTTTCTTTAATTTCATAATTATTAACATTCTAAGCATTAGCGCCTAATCTAAATAAAAAAGCAGTGAAACATATTCGATTTGTTTACTGTTTCTAACGAACCACGGATATAGGGAACCATTTTTAGTGAAGTTCGTTATAACGGACATCACTATACATATATATATATATTATATATATATATATATATATATATATATATATATATATATATATATATATATATATATATATATATATATATAGGGTGATACGAAAATCGTTTAATATATTGAAATAAGTGACTCTTGAAATCAATTAGAGTTACGCCCAATATTTATTTTTAATAAATTTAAATATAATTAAAAATTTACGAAATTACTGGAACACATAAATTAAAAAATCATTGCGCCATTTCTGTCATCACTAAGATGGTCATGGGTGACAGAATGTAGGTTAAAGGAAAATGACATATTGCTGTCAGCGATAATCTAACCTTCAGATCTCTTTGGAGAAAGAACGTTTTGTTTACGTACTGAAAAGTATTACGAAAAAAATGATTTTTTTTTAGTGAAAAATGATATTAGTTTTTGTTTACAGTTTGTAAGGAACTTCGGATATAGCGAACCATTTTTAGTAATTTTTTGGAGTTCGTTATAAACGGACTATTTAACAAAGCCGTTGTCCCCCCATTAAAAAACGCATGCTGCTATATAAGCCGCCATTTTAATAACTTTGTTGCTACTAGGGACGATCTTTGGGCTGATCTTCTAAACAATTTGACTATAACACTAGTTATTATTTTGAGTAAATTCTCCAAGACATCGCTCTAATAATTCTTCTTTAGTCGAGTCCTTGTAAATTGGTTTTATCTGATAACTAAAGCTCTGATCCTAAAGATTCGAAGTTGTTTTCTGTATTAAGTCCAGATGATGGTAAATAATCACTTAGAGCAAACCCACTCTATATGAATGAACATTCCATTAAATATGTCTCAAGATACCCGCCGATTCCGAAACAGGGTTCATGTTATCTAAAATTTTTTCTTTTTTCTTCTGAGGGTCGAGCGTTTTAATATGATGCAAAGGGCAATTAAACGAGTACTCACAATAATATAGCTGCTATAAATTCGAAAACTTTAATCTTTTTATAAAGAGCATTCAAACATAATACTTAGAAGTGTTAGCAGTAACCAATGTTCCACTAGGATTTAGGAACTCCCCATTCTTCAAACAAGATTTACTTAAGACTTAAAAAAACTTGGATTCAATATATAAATTTTATGTCATAAATTATGAGAGCGGGCGATGTGGTATTTAGGATATGCCCAATATATTTGTCAATATATGTGATATCTACATACTGGTAAGATTGATTGATGATATTTTCATCGTTATGGAGCTCCAACGGGATCAAGAAACTGAAAGAAAAGAAATATATTTACATTTCTTACAGTCCAGTTTTATATTTCATGAACTTCCTATTATTTATAACTTAATTGTTGACGAAAAATCCGTGGTATAAAAATTGATACAGCTGTTGCCTATTTTAATTTAGTGTTGTTGATGTTTGTCAGTGTAGTTCCTATCTGGATTGTAGCTCATGTTAACTATAATATTTATTAATTTATATTTTATAGTGATTAAATCGATTATAATTTTGGGCTTAAAATTGGTTTAGTTCACTGAATTATCTTCCAAATAGGTAAAATATGATAGCAAGTTTAGAATTGCTTCGAAAATATTCGGAAATATATATCGGAAAGATGTTTTTTCTTACATTAAATAGCTGGTGGTTTGGTATGTTTTAAATAAATACATGTTTTCTCTATGTATCTTTCTCCCTCATTGAATTATTTTCTAAAATGTTCGTGAGCGGCACTGATTAAAACAAAACTATCGAATAACACGAAAGGGGAGAGGTAGATTTCGGTTGTGTAGAATGGCTGAAAAGGAAAATAACTGTGCACATTATTTCCTTTTGATCTAATTTTAAGTAGAAAAATAAACCGCAATTTTGTATTTAATTTTAAGAAATACTCATTGCTTACTGTTATTTATTTTTATATTGCTTTATATACCAGGCGTCTTATAGAAAAGTTCAATTTTAAAATATTTTTAGTAAAAAGGACGAATTGATAAATGAAAAAACAAAATTATTTTATATCAAACAAGTCTTTTATATATTATAGAAACAAAATACTTCATTTATATACATATTATATTTAAAATTATATAAAAAACAACACTATGTTTTAATTTCCAATATATTTAAAGTCACTTGACAATTGTTTCACCATACAATGGCTTCTTCAGAAGTAAATAAGAAAGAAAAATATTTGGTAGTAATCCTGGTTAAATAGTCCTTAAAACTATCCTTAATTACCTAAGATTATGCTAATCATTTTATTGTATTATTTACAGACAGAATTATTTTAAGAATGCAAATCTGTGGTACTATTTCCGAGAACTAATAAAGGTTAAGTAAGGGTGAATGGTTTAAGTCTACCTGTTCGTTTAATAATTGATTGGAGTTTTTTCCGTTTGTTAATTTCAAGACATTCAAGCAAATTTAATTTTTTAGATTTATGTTCTACATGTAGGATTTTTAACGTATCATCAGAATTATGAGATTCGTTTATTATATGAGTTGCGTAATGTGAATTGTTCTTATTTTTTAAATAACTATGTTTATGTTCTTTAATGCGAGTTTCAAAAGATCTACCAGTTTGTCCTACGTAGGTTTTAGTGCAAGATCCACAATTTAATAAGTAAACTCCTGATTTTAAGGAATTCTTAGATTTGGTTTTGTTATTCAAAATTATACTCCCTAAGGAATTACTGGTTTTGAATGATATTTTATTGTTCTTTTTTATTAAATGTTTGAAAATTGTTCTAGTTATTTTCCCTGTGTATGTGACTGTACTAAATTTTTTTGAGATTGCTTGTTTAAAGGATTTTTTATTCAATATATTATCTATAATGTTGGGGTCATATCCATTATTAATTGCTATTTGTTTGATTATGTTGAATTCTTTGTTAAAATTAGTTTTAGTCATGGGATATGTAACAATCTATGTATGAAAGAGTTAAAAGCTGCCATTTTGTGAGGATACGGGTGGGATGAGCTATTGTGTATGACTGTGTCAGTATGTGACGGTTTGTGAAAAATCGAGAAATCGTGTTTATTGTTCACTTTTGATATAGATATGTCTAAGAAATTGATGGAGTTATTAGTTTCTAATTCTATGGTAAATTTAATATTAGGATGCAAATTATTTAGGAAGTTAAGGAGGATTGTCAGTTGTCTATCTGTTCCCGTGAAACAGGAAATGATATCGTCAACATATCTATACCAGTAAACAATATTTTTGCTTACCGCGTTTTGATGAATTTTTAGCTCTAAATGATCCATGAAAATTTCCGTTAGTAGCGGACTTAAAGGATTACCCATTATTAGACCTTCTTTAGATGTATAAAAGTTGTCGTTGAATTCAAAATAATTTTGATCCAAGCACGTCGTAAGTAAATCTAAAATATCCCGTTTAATAATTTCGTTTACTTTATTCTTGATTAAGAGCTTATCTACTAATTCTATGACTTCATATGGTGGGATACTAGGAAATAAGTTTTGTACACCAAATGAGATAATTCTAGAATTTTCCAGTAAGTTAATATTTTTAATTTTATCGATTAGTTCATAGGTATGGGCTATACTATATTTCGGTTTAAATTTGCAATGTTGTCGTAGTAAAGGGATGAGTTTTTGTGATAGTTTGATTGATGGTGCCGTAACAAACGATACAACTGGTCTAATAGGGAAATCCTTTTTATGTAATTTAATTAGGGAATATAATTTTGGAGCCCGTGGGTTCATTATTGTTAAAGTGCTTTTTTCAAAATCATTGAAAATTGTGAGATCTTTTAAAGTAGATTTTATTAGTTTTTGGTAGACTTTTGTTGAGTCATTATTTAATACTTGAAATTTGTCTGTGTTAAGAAAAGAAAGAGTTTTAAATATATATTGTTCTCGGAAAAACTCCAATCAATTATTAAACGAACAGGTAGACTTAAACCATTCACCCTTACTTAACCTTTATTAGTTCTCGGAAATAGTACCACAGTTTTGCATTCTTAATATAATTCTGTCTGTAAATAATATAATAAAATGATTAGCATAATCTTAGGTAATTAAGGATAGTTTTAAGCACTATTTAACCAGGATTACTACCAAATATTTTTCTTTCTTATTTACTTCTGAAGAAGCCATTGTATGGTGAAACAATTGTCAAATGACTTTAAATATATTGGAAATTAAAATATAGTGTTGTTTTTTATATAATTTTATTACGAATTTCCAACAAGAATCGGCTAACACAATCAAAGATATATTTATTGACATTCTCGGCTTAGTAATTTATTAATTTTTGTCATTAAGCTTGTAAAACTTTCGGCTAAATCATTTAATTATGTTTCATTTGTAAATATTTGCTTAAATATAAATGTTAGTAATACTCACGTGTATTAACAAAATGTAAATATTTAATATTGTTAAAGAGTTTTATATTTCTAAATTTTAATAATGACCAGAGGGGAAGCTAAACTCCGCTATATACAAAAATTCCGTTTTGATTAACTTAGTTAGAGAAGGGGAATTTGCTCTCTTTTAATGATGAAGTCCTTATGAAAGCTAATGTATATTATGTTTATAATTTATATAACATGTCAGTTTCTGTTTTCAGATATTAATTATTAAAAAAAGGGATTTTTCATTATTCTCCCGTAAAATTCTACTTCAGATTATTTTTGATATTAAATATCACACACGTGCTGCAGGGAAATCTTTAAAGCACTACAGGAGCGACGCGTGTGCGAAAAAGCGAATCAATTTAGTCTTGAATCACTGTAAATTGTACTTGGCGGGAAACCTACGCAAATCATTCGAAAGGGATGAGGTTCTCGATATAAAAGACTGCTTTGAAAAGGGTTGTAGCAGTGACAAGCTGAGCCTCATACAGATGTGAAGTATTAGCGCGACGTGTATTCCTAACATGCACCGCTCTGGGAGGAATTAAGCGGTCTACATTCATTGAACACTTTCCATGAAAATTCTTGTAGAATAGACTGAATTTGCCAACCGTTCTTCGAGGTTCCAAAACATCAAGGTTGCTAGTGGGTTCTGGGTCTCCAATTAGGTGAATAGCTATCTTCTGTATAGAATCCAAGAAATGCAATGTATGTTTGGGAACAGAGCCCCAAACATTGGAACAGTATTCCATCGTTGGCCGTATGTCAGGGGGAGTCAACGATAGAGTAAAGTTTATTATCTCATTTGTTTCGGGAATGAGAAAAAATGTTAAATATGATAGTTTTAGAGAATATTAAGGTGCACAGTTTTTAAAATTATTTTCGAGTATACAGGGTACTTCAAAAAGGTGTGGCCGATATAACGTATGTTTTTTTTTACTGGAATATCCTATTTTCTAATTTATTTTTAAATTCTACGTAAAATTTTATAACTTTTTTATTAATAATGCTGTATACCTAAACCTAGTAGTTCTTCTAATATTTCAATTTTTTTAAAAAAATACTAGTTTTAGTTTTGTAAAAAAAATTGCCAGTAGCGCCATTGTTTCTGAAGATGGAATACTCAAAATTAGTACGAGCATTTTATAGACATGAAAAAAAAGATATATGCAAAGAAATTTCAGTTAGATGCTACATGATGTTCAAAATAAATTTATGCATTTCGACTAATTTAAATTAAAAATCTCAAATTTTTTAATAGCACACCCTGTATGTTATTATTTTTCTGATAGATTTTACAAAATCCGCCAATCTTTATTAAGTATGTCATATACCTATTTCTAATAGTTTTCGATTCATTTTGAATTTTTCAATTTTTACCCTTGTTTTTAATATAATTACGCTATAACATCATAGTTGCCAAGACAAAAGAAAAATGTAGGCATTGTCAAATTTTGACATGTTTATTAAGCAAGTAAAAATAGTATAAAGGTAATAGTTATGGATTTTACTAAAAATGAATTAATTGATATGGTTTACATACTGGGCGAGGCGGAAAAAAATTGTCTTTTGGCGGAGTAACCTAATAGACGTATACCATCTAGAAAATCTTTTCAGTGCTTAATGGAACGGCTTGATGGTAGTGGTAGCGTTGAGTATACGAAACGGAAAGTAGTAAACCAGAATGCTACCAATGAGGAAAAAGAAATGGAGATTTTACTTCATGTTGAAGATAATCCCCAGGTCAGCAGCCGTCAACTAGCTTGCTTATCTGACACATCCCAATCTACGGCTAATCACACCACGAGAAAATACAAGTATCATATGAAACTACACCAAGAACTTCAAGACCGTGATTTTGAACAACGAGTAAACTTTTGTACGTTGTATGAATGGAGCAATAGAGGCCGATCCAAATTTTTTATTCAAAATAATGTTTTCTGATGAAGCTACTTTTCGCAATAATGGAGCAGTTAACAGCCATAACATGCATTATTATTCAACAGTTAATCCATTTTGGGTCCGGGAAGTTCAAAACCAAAACCATTGGTTGCTTAATGTATGGTCTGGAATAATAAAATTTTCGAATTATTGGTCGATATTTTTTCCACAGACCACTTAACGGGCCTAGATATCTAAATTTTTTGCAAAACGAAGTACCCCAGCTTCTTGAAGAAGTTGATAACTTGGAAAGGGAACAAATGTGGATTCAACAAGACGGAGCTCCTGCTCATTACCACCGGGAAGTTCGGGAATTTTTAAACGATCTTTACCCACAAAAATGGATCGGTAGGAATGGATTCATTCAGTGGTCCCCTCGATCATGTGACTTAACACCATTAGACTTCTTTTTGTGGGGCTACATTAAAGTTCGTGTTTATGTGAATCCCTCTACAACACCAGTAGATATGGAAAATAGGATACGTGTTGCGTTTAGGACAATAAGGAATGTGAAGGAAAATATAGTAAATCGATTAAACATGTGTATTCAAGTAGACCGGTATATTTTTGAACATTTATTACGTCATAATAATTACCAATTACCAGTATTCCACCTTCAGAAACAATGGCGCTACTGGCAATTTTTTACAAAACTGAAAACTAGTATTTTTTAAAAAAAAAATGAAATATTAGAAAAACTACTAGGTATAGGTATATAACATTATTAAAAAAAAGTTATAAAATTTTACGCAAAATTTAAAAATAAATTAGAGAACACTGTGCATCTTAACACTCCCTAAAACTATTGTATTAAACATTTTTTCGTCATTAGCGAAACAAATGAGATAATGAACTTTACTCTATCGTGAACCGATCGGCTTGAAACTTTCAGAAAATATGCCTTTTTTATCCCAAACATACTCTGAAATTTTGGTTCAAGGATATTGAACCCAGTGGGCATAATTGAATTTGTTATTTAAAATTTGAATTGCTCGCCATTTTATGCCATTTGGTACAAGATAGATCTTTTTTTTTTCAAAATTTAGATCTTGATGCCAGCTTTCCGATGCCATTAAAAAAGTTTTTTTGTTGAGTCATTGTAACCTTTTTTTTATATTTGTTTATTAATCAAATAAAAACGAATGTTTTTTTTCGGTCATTTTGAAAAAAAAATTGAAAATTTTTTATTACATCTGGTAGATCACATTTTATTTTCGTCAACATTTTTTTTTTTAAAAGTCAATTGTTTTTATTTGATTAACAAACAAATATAATAAAAAAAAAACAGTTAAAATGACTCAAAAAAAAACTTTTTTTAATGTCATCGGAAATTTTAAAAACAAGAGATCCATTTTGGAATAAGTGGCATGAAATGGCGGGCAACTCAAATTTCAAATAAATTCAATTGTGTCCACTGGTTTCAATATTCTTGTACCAAAATTTCAGGGTATTTTTCCTATAACAAAAGGAATATTTTCTGAAAGTTTCAAGCCGATCACTTCACTTAGTCGACCTATACAATAAAATAAACCTTGTTTCAATCTTGCAGGTTATATACACATTTGAGCGATTTAGAACTAAAGAGGATTTGTTGGAAATTTCATTACGAAGAGTATAGTTTTTTGTTTGTCTCGATCCGATTGATATGATCGGAATTATTCACATTTTAAGCTTAAAAACGCGTTTTGAAAACTTCAATTGTTTATAAAGTTTTTCGAGGTCTAAAACTCCTGGTTGCACCCCAGAGAGGATAAAATCATAATATTGCTGTATCTAAACTATGCCTATTTCATCATTATCTTGACTTTTTTTACTGCACTAACAATAAAGTAATAAATTTTAAGTTTTCATTAAATTCCGAAGACTTCTGGCAAAAATAGAATTTGGCGTTTTTGTGAAGTAAATGATAAGTTTACGATAGAAATCTGTAAGCCATTTTAATCTAACTCATACCATGTGGCGCTGTTACTTTTTAAATTGAAAAATAACTTTTCTAGACATAAGTTTTTTCCGTTATCTCCGATAAAAAAAGATATTTATCACCTTATTAATTGAACAAAGTATACGGAATTAAGCTTCTGTAAAGTTCAAAATCGCGAAAACTAGTTGTAGGGTTAAATTGAATCAAAGAAAGCAGTTTATCAGCTCCGTGTCTTCTACAATACATCAAAAATTTAATCAACTGTATCCTGATTGAAAATTATTTCCGAGAGTTTGGAGTTAATCTACATTAAGCTTTACAAGTTTTTCAATAATAGACATTTTTTCGCTATTTCTACTGTCACTGAAATATAAAGAATTTAAATTTATTATACGTAGAACCATAATCTATAATCTATAATGTATATAAAATGCAACGTCTCTCTGTCTGTCTGTCTGTCTGTCCGTTAGTGCGCTTATCACTGGAGAACCACTTATCCGATTTACATACTTTTTTTTTTGAAACATACATACAGTGACTCACAGCTTAAATGATGCAGCCGCTATAAGAAAAGACTAACTGGTCTCATTGCCTCTTTATTTATTTGGAAAAAACAACTTATTGAAATTAAATTAGTAAAGAGTCTTCTAAAAAAGTATGAATTACTTTTTGTCTTAAATATGCCTTACTTAATTAACAATAAATAATTAATTAAATTATATGCGATTTTAACGTCACAGCTTAAATGATGCAAAATTCAATATACCAAAATTATTAGAGAAAACAAACTGTAGAATTTGAAATAAGCCTGCTAATATTTGGTCGGGCCTCCCTCATTATCAAGAACGGTTTGTAATCTGGACATTGATTCAACTAACTTTCTAGTATACTCCGGGGAAATAGTGTTCCATGCTTCAGTAATTTTTACTTTTAATTCAGTTTTATTTGATATTGGGGCACTATTTGCTTTATTTTTTAATGTCAGCAACAAGTTTTCAATTACATTTAAGTCTGGTGACTGGGCTGGTGTTTTAATAACTTTTGGACATTTATAAAGCAACCAACTACGGAGTCGAAATGACGTGTGCTTTGGATCATTGTCGTGATAGAACCAATAATTGTTTTCAATATCTAATTTTTGAGCACTAGCGACGAGATGCTGCCTTAGTATATCCAAGCACACATATTGGTTCATATTCCCTTCGACGAAATGCATGTTACCTACTCCTGCAGATGACATACAGCCCCATAACATCACTCCACCTCCACCGTGCTTTACCGTAGCTTTCATATTTTTCAATTTTAATTCTTCGTTAGGCTTTCTCCACACTGATATTTTTTCGTCGGACCCAAATAAGTTTATTTTGGTGTCATCAGCAAATATTACTGAATTCCAGAAATTCAAGTCTTTATTGATATGCTCTCTGGCAAATTCCAATCTCACGCGTCTATTTCTTTGGCTAATGAAAGGCTTATTTCTAGCAGTTCGACCATGTAAATTATTATTTCGCAAGATCCGTCAAACTGTTTCTGGGTTACACCTTTTTCCAAACTGTCTTTCCACCTCGGCGCACAAGTTTGGCGCACTTTTTTTTTTGGATTATTTGATACCTCTCTTAAAATCCATCTTTCTTCACGTTCATTGAAGATCTTATTTGGAGCCAACCTTGACTTATTCTCGACTCTATTTTCATTCCGGTAACGTTCAGTGATATACTGAACAGTTGACGGACATTTATTTACCATTTTGGCTGTCTTTCGCTGTATCCATCCCTGTAATGAGTAATAATTAAATTTCTCTCAGAAATTGTAGTTCGACGACCCATTCTTAAACAATTTCGTTTTATTGAATGAAAAAATGTCAAACTAAACAAAAAACAATTGCACTAAGAAATCAAAGCAACGCCGCCTTCGTAAATTTCAAAATGCGATAAGTTTTGACCCCTGTTGTTATTTTGCATCATTTAAGCTGTGACGTTAAAATTGCATATGATTTAATTAATTGTTTATTGTTAATTAAGTAAGGCATATTTAAGACAAAAAGTAATTCATACTTCTTTAGAAGACTCTTTACTAATTTAATTTCAATAAGTTGTTTTTTCCAAATAAATAAAGAGGCACTGAGACCAGTTAGTCTTTTCTTATAGCGACTGCATCATTTAAGCTGTGAGTCACTGTATGTTCACGGGCCACGTTATAGGCTATATTTTTTTTACGATAGGTAGTATAAGGAATGAGCAGTGACCATAATAGTGAGTGAAGTCGGAAAAAAGTTTACTGCTAGCGCGTTTCCTTGCAATACATAGCCTAAACCATTAAATATGGAACAATATTATGTAGCAGAGAATATCTATAATTTATAATCTATAATATATATGAAATGCAATGTCTCTCTGTCTGTGTGTCCATTAGTGCGTTTATCACGCGAGAACCACTTATCCGATTTACGTGTCTTTTTTAAGTTCATACATATATTCTTTGGCCAGGTTACAAAATAATATCTATATACCTTTATCTATATCTATAATATATATAAAATGCAACGTCTGTCTGTCTGTCCGTTAGTGCGCTTATCCCTCGAGAAACACTTATCCGATTTACGTGATTTTTTAAATTCATACATATGTTCTCTGACCAGGTTATGGATATATATTTTATTACATCTATAATATAGATAAAATGCAACGTATCTCTGTCTGTCTGTCTGTCTATCTGTCCGTTAGTGCGCTTATCACTGGAGAGCCACTTATTCGATTTACGTGCTTTTTTTTAAAAACATACATATGTTCTCTGGCCAGGTTATAGGATATATTTTATTGTGTTAGATAACATAAAGAATAAGCAGTGACGATAATAGTGAATCAAGTCGGGAAAAAGGTTATCGTTAGCGCGTTCTCTTGCAATACACTGCCTAAAGCTTTAAATATGGAACAATATCATGTAGCAAAGAATATAATATATATAAAATGCAACGTCTCTCTGTCTGTCTGTCCGTCCGTTAGTGCGCTTATCACTTGAGAATCACTTATCCGATTTACGTGTTTTTATAAATTTATACATATGTTCTATATAATTCGACATAAGCCTAGATATTGGGAGATAAATATAAATAATGGCAGATAAGGAGAAATAATGGGAGATAAGCAGATATAAGTTTAGATAATGGGAGTTATGGTGAGATAATGGGAGATAAGAAGAAATAATGGGAGATAAGGAGAAATATTGCGAGATAAGTCGCGATAAGCCTAGGTAATGGGAGATAAGGTGAGATAATGGGAGATAAAGAGAAATAATGTGAGATAGGGAGAAATAATGGGAGATGAGCAGAGATAACCCTAGATAATGGAAATTATGTAGAGATAATGGGAGATAAGGAGAAATAATGGGAAATAACGGGAAATAATAGTAATAAATTGTATTACGTTAGGTAACATAAGGAATAAGCAGTGACGATATTAGTGAATCAAGTCAACGCGGGCGGAGCCGCGGGCACGGCTAGTTGTTTTATATAAGTTAAACGTATTGTTCATTTTTTTCAGGAATATCAGTATATAAGATTTTATGAACATCATTTATTTGTAAATAATCCAATTTATGACGGTACGATATACAGAGTGCTCATTTTTAGACTCCCGGCCCCGAATGGAATGGAAAATTGTTGGATATTTATTTTTTTTTAAAATGTGGAATGGTATAGTGCATGTCAAGGAGTATACTGACGTATTTGACATTTGGTAGTGACAACGACTCTAGGCGCCACAACTCTTTTTCCATCACATACCTTTTGTAAAATGGCATTGGAAAGTCCTAATTTTTTTTAATATTTTTTCTTTAAAATTATTTTTTCTAATTTGTTTTGCAAAAGAAAAAAATATAACTTTTAACATTACATAACTTATTATATATTTATAAAATTAAATATTTGAAACTTAAAAAATAAAAAAAAAAATTAAAAAAAAAATTCTGTATGTCTTCCTCTTCTATTCCATTTTTTTTATTAACGCTTGATGAGTGACTTTTTAAAGAATTTCTCCAGCTTTGATATTTTTGTCATTAAGTGCTCAATATAATTCGTCGCTGTCTTGTATACAATATCCCTAAGAATCTCTCACAACAAAAATTATAACGGCGTAAGGGCTGATGACTTAGGTGCCTATTAAATAACTGGGCTACAAACCTTTATCCATCTTCGTTGAAACTGTTCATTCAAATACTCTCTAACTTTAGCAGTTGTATGTGGAGGTGCTTCGTCGTGTTGATACCATATATGCTTTCTTGAAATAAAGGGAACAGTATTAATCAAAAAATTAAGGTATCTATTTCCAGTTAGTGTTCCCTCAAAAAGGTGTGGTCCAAACAAATGTCTCCCAGTTATCCCACACCATACATTAACGCAGTGCAGTCAAGGATGCCTGATACTGTCTTCTGACAGTGTATCATTAAACGTATTTTGATGAAGCTAGACACCAAAAAGGCTTCTGGCGCTGACGGAATACCTGCCATAGTTCTCAACTGTGCGAGGGAACTAACACCAGTTTTCTGTAGACTTTTTAACCTATCCTACAGAAAGGGAATATTTCTGTCCTGCTGGAAATGTGCCACAGTTCAGCCGATGCCTAGAAAGGCAAGAAGACCTTGCCAAATAACTATCGACCAATCACACTGCTTCCAATAATATCGAAAGTCATGGAAAAGGCTATCAATCAGCATCTTCTAAAATATCTTGAAGGATTCAACATTATTAGCGATAACCAATATGGCTTCCGTAAAAATAGATCAACAGGAGATCTTCTGACTTATGTAACACATGTTTGGAACAACGCAATTGAACACTTTGGAGAAGCTCGAGCTGTTGCTCTTGACATATCCAAGGCATTCGACCGTGTTTGCCACGATGAGCTGTTGGCTAAGCTACGTTCTTATGGTATGTCTGAAAAGTTCTGTTTGTGGCTCTCATGTTTCCTCAGAGAGCGTTCTTTACGAGTGGCAGTTGACGGTTTCTTTCTAACACCTCCGCTATCAACGCCGGTGTACCCCAAGGCTCCATACTGTCTCCTACTCTCTTTCTCATTTATATTAACGATCTGCTGGAAAAGACCGAGAATCCAATCTACAGCTTTGCAGATGCCAGTACACTTATCTCTTCATTCACTTTGAACGCTCGGACATCGGCTACGACGAATATCCGTAGACAGCAGGAAGTCGTTCAACTTAACAAAGACCTGGAAGAAATTCTATCTTGGGGTGACAGTAACCAAGTGGAATTTAACGCTACAAAAACCCAGGCAGCGGTTTGTTCTAAAAAAGTTAACGTTGCTGAACCCGACATAGTTATGTCGAGGCACTCCATTCCTCTAACATCGTCACTCAATTTGTTGGGCGTTAATTTGGGAGCAAATATGTCCTGGCGTGAACATGTTGCAGGCATAGCAAGGAAAGCTTCTCAAAAGTTGGAAATATTATTTCGAGCCAGAAAGCTTTACACTCCATAACAACTGTTAATTCTTTACAAAGCTCAACTTTGACCAACTAAGGAATACCGCTCCCATGTTTGGAGCTCCACTTCCAAACATACACTGCATTTGGATTCTATTCAGAGAAGAGCTGTTAGTCTGATTGGAGATCCGGAACTGACCGGCGGCCCTGATTCGTTGGAACTTCGAAGAACGGTTGGCGACTTGAGCCTATTCTACAAGTATTTTCATGGAAAGTGTTCGAAGGATGTGGCCCGCTTAACTCCTCCCAGAGCGGTGCATGTTAAAAGTACACGTCGCGCTAATACTTCACATCCGTATGAAGTTCAGCTTGTTACTCCTCGTACAACGCTTTTTAAGCAGTCTTTTATATGTAGAACATCATCCCTTTGGAATAATTTGCCCAGGACTATGTTTCCCACCGAGTAATATTTGTAGCGATTCAAGAACAACGTGAATCGCTTTCTCCGCACACGTGTCGCTTCTGTAGCGCCTTAGGTACTTCTCTGTAGCACGTGTGCTAGACCCATAAAAAAAAAACGCCGTAATGGCCTAGATTCTAAATTTGTTTAACGTTGTATGGGTTCTCCTCAGCCCAGTAGTGATAATTTTTTCTGTTAGATTTGTCGTTGCTGACAAAGTTACTTTCATTCATTACATTCATAATATATGATTCCGAAAATAACGTTCTTCGTCATATTTAATCATCATTTCTGCCACACTTGTCTGATTGAACTATATGGATTGTTTTGAAAATATTGCATAATATCGGCTACTTTTTCATCTGTTAAAACAGTTTTTCGTTTAAAAATAGCTTTCGGCTCAAAAAATGCATCTATATTGCTCCTCAAACTTCTTTCTAATCGACAAAACATATTGTGATCCGGGATATACCTGTCGGGGAAATGTTGTCGATACAGTTTAACGGCTTTCAGAGAATTTCTTCTTACTTTTCCATAAATAAGAATGATATCTACCTTTTTACCGTGGGAAACCACTTCAAGCAGAAGATATTAACACACTGTTTACTTAATTTCAGGGAGTACTGTCGGTCGTAGAATTACCGTTCAGAACTCAATGAAACTTGGCATAGTGGTAGATTATAATAAGATAATGTACCAGTTAAATTTTTAAAGGGCTACAGAGAATCAGAAAAAAGTTATTAATATTTAAAATTTTTGTTCTTTAACATTGAACCTTATGAGAAATCATAGATTTTATTTTATTTCATAAAAAGTACCATTCAGATTACAATAATAATGGTATCAACTGAAAAGGATTTTTTTTTTGAACATTATACTTATTTAAAAATCGATGTTTAGAGTATGTGTTAATCGTGATTATCAAATAATTAGAAAAAACTTACGTTTTGTCTCGTTGTTAATTAGATATGGCAACGTCGTAAAAGAGGTTAGGACACGCGCGAAATTTAAACATGCATGGAATGGGAATGAAGTAAGTGAGAATATCAGTAGTATAAAAATTTTTTAGTATAAAATATGAACAACTTTTTAATACTTTTATGTTTATCGAATAAATGAATAAATTACAAAATATTAACGATTTTTTAGTTATTGTCTTCTTTAGATTCGAAATAATTAAAAAAAATTTCTAATATTTTTTTTCCTTTTGGCAACTTTAACAGCACCGTTCTCGTCTTTGCCTAAAATTTGGACTATACCAGGATATTTATTTCTTCAAGCATTTTATAAGTCACGTTTGCAGCAACCATTTTTTTCTCATATTTGCAGATACGCAATCTTTTAATAATTTTAATTCTTTAATTGCATTAGGCAAATTTTGTGAAAGCTTTATTTTATTGCCAGCATCGTCCCAACTCAGAAAAGAACCAAGTAAATCAGACAACTTTCACGAGCTATGTTTTCAGCACGTCTAATAACTTCATTTTCATGTGTTTGAAAGGTATGCCAATTAATTTCTGGGATATCCATCGCAGCAAATACCTTATTTATATGTATATTTCCTATTCCGCCGTTCATAGCACCTTAAATGTATAAATGAAAACGTTACCTACTCGTACTTACGTTGAAATTGACTATTATAAATGTCTGATTATATAAAAATATTGAATATTATTCTTATTAAAATTTATTATATTTGATACCTACCGATTACAACTTGAGTATTAGAGTCGTAATGACTGCTGCCGTTAGAAACCTCATGTTGGACGTCAGTATTAGCCCCAGTAATTTCTTTACACATCCTACACTTCATATATATCAAACCAGAACGTTTTTCGGTTACAATATCAGCAAACGACAATAAAAACTCACAATGCTTACAAAAAATATTTTTTCCAAATGTTTTTAGGTGAATTATTCTGCGTCCAGCGACATTATCCGATTTATCATTATTTATATTTACTGGAGTGTTCACGTCGGTCCTAAGGTTGGGTGTCACAAACTTGTCATGTTCATCTCTTAATTTATTTGCTAATGCAATTTGCTTCAAATTTTTCTCGTATTTTTTTGTGTAACTCTTTTGCCTTTCCAAGGAAATACTTTTTTGTATGATTTAATTTTGATTCCGACATTTTAGTAAACATACGTACATAACCTATAACTTGTTGATGTTTGCGCAAGATCAAGCGCTAGTGTCTCGCGCCAGATTTAAATATTGAATATTTTGAGTGAAACAGAGTTACTCTAAGCATATCTCTATCTCTTTTGTTTTACGCGGCGTTGCCAAATCTAAATACTACGGAAGTCAATTGAGCCAAAGCACACATTTGAATCTTGTGGTATCGACAGTACTACCTTAACTCTATTGAATTGAATAGGTGTGCAAACAAGAGCGGTCAGATTAAAGTTTGACAGCCGTCTACTAGATAAATTGTTTGAAAATCGCCAAACATAGCATACGATTCTAAGCAACAGCGATGATCAAAAAATAATATTTTAGAGAGTTTTTGCTGCATAACTTTTTTTTGCAAAACAAATTAGAAAAAATAGTTTAAGGAAAAAATATTGAAAAAATTACAAGCGTTGTTTTCACTACCAAATATCAAATATGTCGGTATACTCCTTGACATGCACTATACCATTCTACATTTAAAAAAAAAAACTAAATATCGGACAATTTTCCATAAATCAGGGCTGGGCGTCTAAAAATGATCACACTATACCTACAGTTAAGACGTTCATAGTTTGGTGCAAAAAAGGAACAAAATATCAAGTTTATCTAAAAGTTTAAGGCTCATTTTTTCCAAATTCTTCCGTTGAAGTACTATTTTCTAATATACAGAGTTTTCCTTGATTCTATTCCATTTCTTTCCTATTTTTTTTCCATAAAAAAATGTTTAATACGAGAGCAGTATCTAAGAACGCAACCATTTTTTTAATTTGATCTAATTTTTGTCCATTCAGTTTTGTACGTTTCAAATATGCGTAGAAAGGGATGCTTTCACTGAAACACCATTTATTGATATTTAGGCATGGGCACTTTTCTATCAGTTCTACAGTTATTTTATCCGCTATACCTAGGATAAAAAATTACAAAAGTATAAATTTATTGACCAGTAGTAATTGTATATAAACAATAATCATTTTTCTGTAAAATACAATTTCGTTCTGTCACATATTCTTAGTATTTCATAAATGGTAATATAATATGCCAGAATGTATAATTTTTAATCTCTATATATATCAAGGATTTTCTACAGCTGACGCTGTCTTCCTTCTCTCAGCCTTTGATTCCATCCGTTTATATCTTCCCAGTCTCCATCTGTTAGACCCCTGTCCTCCATAGCCTAGTCCACATCGTCTCCCCACGATCGTCTGGGTCTTCCTCTTTTTCTTCTCCCTATAGGGCTCCACTCCGTTGTTTTCTTTATCCACCTATTATCTTCGCTCCGTCTTATGTGCCCATACCATTTTAATCGTTTTTCTTCAATGCTGTTTACTGCGTTCTCTTTGATGTTCATTCTGCTTCTTATTTCTTCATTTGTTATTCTCTCCATACGTGTCATTCTACAACATCTTCTCCAATACTCCATCTCTATCGCGTTAATTTTAGATTTATTTCTTTTTTTGATCGTCCATGTTTCTGACCCGTATGTCATTATGCTTTGTATTATTGATTTGTATATGCGTGTTTTATTTCTTTTTGTAATGTGTTTGTCCCACAGGATCGAATTTAATTGTCTTATGCATGTCCGTGTTTGTCCTAATCTAGCTTTAATCTCTTTTTTTAATGTTGCGTTTTTTGAAATGATGGTTCCTAAATATTTAAATCTATCGGTTCCTTTGATTATTGTTTCGTTATCGACTTCTAGATTCTCCACGTTTCCCTCCTTTGTTGTTAGATATTCCATTTTATCAAGATTTATTGCTAATCCTGCTTTAGTGTATTCTTCTTTCAGTTTTCTTACCATATAACTGAGGTCTTCCTGATCTTGCGCTATGATTACTTGGTCGTATGCGAAATTTAGAGTATATAAGTAATCTTCTCGTATTGGAACTCCCATTCCTTTACATTTTTGCTTCCATTTTTTAATGTTTGTTCGAGGTATATTTTGAATAGTGTGGGGGATGTAGAGCATGCTTGTAATAGGCTTTTTGATGTTTGGAGTCTCTTCCCTATTTTATGTCCTATTTTTATGTTCACTGTGTTGTTTTCGTAGAGAGTTTTTACTGCGTATATTAGTTCTTTGTCAATGCCTATTTCTTTCATTGCGTTCCATAATCTTTGTCTTGGCACTGAGTCATAGGCCTTTCTATATCTGTAAGTGAGCTAAATAAATCGTTTATAAACAGTACACCTTTAAAAAGGAACAACAAACTCAAGAGTATATTTATCAAAATATATACACTTAAGTTGTGCCTTTTAAAGGTAAGCGATAAGGGAACAAGGAAAACACTTTTGTTTGAGACGTAAATGGTCAATTTCACTTATTTATGTTTTCATTTTAACCTTACAAAAGTCAAGCCAATTGCTTAAATATATGGCTGAATATATGACTATGGTAAAAACATTTAGAGGAGTAGAATAAGTAAAAGATTTTCAGTTTAAAAAATAGCGAACAATTTTTTCGACAAAACTGTTGACTGCTCTCAAAGAAGGCCTAAGCGATAAAAATAAAGAATAGTAGCAAGTAGCACAACATAACATCCATTAGTTGAATTTTAAATATCATGATTGTTATAGAAAAAATCTGTAAAGTAATTTACTCAGCAAACCTTGTAAGTATTAGTGCTAAAATAAGTACTGAATTATACTTTCTCAAGTAAAAGAGACTGTAAATTTCCTTAACAGGCATAAAACCATAAAATACATTGACATTCATCCCTTTCCCTTGAAACGACACCGGTCAAAAATTATAGGTTTCATCCCTATTTCAAACATTATATCATTTCATTCAAGAATTAAAATACCAACAGACTAACGGAACGACAGGTTAAATGGAATAGGAAAAACTAAACGAAAACTAATAGAAAAGAGAGGCAAACATTACATACAACTTTTTCTCTTTAATAAGGGAAGTCAGAACAAACAAAAAAAAATTCTGTCTTAAGTAAGACATGTGTTTTCTTAAGTATTTTTTTATACTGAGTTAAAACAAATCATAAAAAAAAACATCCACCGTGAGATTTTTTTTTTCGGAAAACACACTTATAGTTGCCAGAAAACTAGTAAACTGAAAAAAAAAAAACATTTTAATAAATATGTAAAACTAATAAACCAAATTAAAATTATGGACTAAAATTATTATTTCGGACATGTTCTGAATCTACATTTATTTTAAAAATAAGAAACACAATGCTTAACAAAACTCCTCGTATTCCTCGTACAACGCTTTTCAAGCAGTCTTTTATATGGAGAACATCACATATATATATATATATATATATATATATATATATATATATATATATATATATATATATATATATATATATTACATATATATGTATATATCAATCGGTTTTATAACGTGTTCCGTCTTCCGATGCCTGATTTCCACTCCTCCCGGTTTCTCCATCCCTCCTCCTCCAGGTCTCTCTCCAGTACTTCCTTGTTGATTCATGCTCTCCAGCTTTGGCGTGGTCTTCCTCGCTTTCTTCTTCCATGAGGGTTCCAATTTAAGATCTTTTTAGGTAGTCGGTCTTGTGACATTCTCTGTACATGTCCGTACCATACCAACTGTTGGGTTCTGATTTCGTCCACTATATCGTGCTTTATTTCTAAAGCTCGTCTTATCATGTCATTTGGTATGTGGTCTTTTCTGGATTTTCTGACTGCTCGTCTTCAGAAATCCATTTCTGTAGCTTTTAGTATTTTTTCTGTTCTTTCCTTCAATGACCACACCTGGGAGCTGTAAGTTATTATACTTTTCACTATTGAGTTGTAAATTCTCTTCTTATGTTCAATGGTTATGTTTTTGTCCCGTAGTATACTATTAAGCATTGCAATCGCTTTTCTTCCTTGGATATTCCTCTCGAATATTGCTTCTTCCAGTGTTCCGTCCGTAGATATTCTCGTTCTCAAATACTTATAACTGGCACAGTGTTTGATGGTGTGTCCTGTGGCGAGTTTCTAGTCCTGCTGTTGTCCTCCGATGCACATGTACTCGGTCTTTTTAATATTGACTTCTAGGCCCCATTTTTCATATTTCTCCATAAGTTTTCGTGTCATGTATTCCATATCATCGATGTCCTGAGCGACTACCACCTGGTAGCGTGTACAATGTAGTATCGTCATCCAGTGGTAATCCCATACTGCTGCATTTCCTTTTCCAGTTCTTCAGGGCACTCTCCAAATAGATTTTAAATAGCGTTGGGGATATACAGCAGCCCTGTTTGAGACCCTTTGTGACCTGGAACCCTGTTGTTATACCATATTTGGTTTTCACTGTACTTCTTGCGTCTTGCTATAAGGATTTTACAGCTTTAATTATTTCGTGTTTACATTACTCTGTTATAGTGTTTCTCACAATCTCATTAGGGGCACGCTGTCGTAGGCCTTTTTTAAAGCAACTAACAAGACACGGACTTCCTGATCAAATGCGGTTTTCTTTTCTACGATTTGTATCAGTGAGAAGAGATGGTCTATTGTGGATCTTCCTGCTCTAAAGCCTGCTTGCTCTTCAGCTTCTACGTCCGCGTATTCCGTTTATATTCTATTTTTAAGTATTTTTCCGTATATTCTGCTAACAGAACCGATAACCGTTATTCCCCAATAGTTATCACAATTATTTTTGTCTCCTTTCTCATGAATTGTTGATATGTATGATATTTTCCATTCCTCAGGTACTTCTGATGTGTTAATGCATCTTTGGAATAAGTTCCTCAAAACGCTAAATAGCTTTTCAGTTCCGTATTTTACTATCTCTCCTGGGATGTTCCCTGGTCCTGGGGCTCTACCATTTCTTAGCGTTTTACATACTTCTTTAACTTATTGGGGATCCTCGTATAACTATATTTGGGTTTTCAAGTTGGGTACTTTTAAACTCTGGTCTATCTTCTGTTAGCATATTTGTAAAGTATTGGTTCCATTTTTCTGGTATTGGTGCGAAGATTTCTCTTTTCCGTTCTGTTCTCATATTTTTAAGAAGTCTCCAGCTTTCTGTTCTTTTACTTCCTCCTATGTAAGTGTTGAGTCTTGAGCATGTCTTTTCCCATTGGTTGTTCTTTTTGTCACTAATCATTTTGCGTACTCTAGCTTGGGATTCTTTGTATTTTAATTTGTCGTTTGTACTCTTTGAACTTAAGTATTTGTGATAACTTTTCCGTTTTTCTTCAATTTCGTATTCAATTTCTTCATCCCACCAATATGGTTTTTGTTGTTTTTTCCCTTTTCTCTTGGTACCCTAATGCTTCCAGTGCGGCTGCGTGTAAGCATTCCTTTATATACTTATATTCTTCTTCTATATTAACAAATCCCGTCCGTTGTATCTTTTGGTCCAGTCTACTCTTGTATAGATTTCTTATACTTTCATTTTGTAAGCTGTTTGTATTATATCTTATTGTTGTTTCATTTGTTGTGTACTGTGTACTTGTATCTTCCAGTTTGCTTTCCTATGTTGTTCGTGAGGTTATATTTTTGTTTTTTTATATACCAGATAAATTATTAAAGGTAATTCACTCGTGATAATTTTCGTTCAATCTGCACCCTCTGGAGAATATTCCAGAATATTTTCAAAATTTTTTGATCAGTACTTTTCGCGATAAGGTGGGGGGACAGCGATTTTTGGCGATTTTTTAAAAATAATATAAAGAAAAGTGTGCGCAAGTATTACATTATATATATATATATATATATATATATATATATATATATATATATATATATATATATATATATATATATATTTTACTTGTGTTTTCACAAGCTTTCATTTGACACCACACTTGATGACCTAGTAAAAAAAATTTTTTTCACTTCCGATTTCACCTCCCAAAACTAACCCCTTAAGTCAAAATTTGACTTTCAAAACTATACGGCTTTGATGAGGCCTCAATTCCTATATTATTACCAAATTTCAACTTTCTGTGACAAATAGTTTCGTAGAAAATCGGGTGTGACAGACAGACAGACAGACACCGAAGTGATCTTATAAGTGTTCCATACGGAACACTAACAAACACGCACTCAAAGCTACGTAGCAAAATACTGTTTAAAATAAATATGTGCTACCGCTAAATTAAAAAATTGTTATTAATTATATTGAATATATTCGTGAAAAAATGAAATGATCATTTTTTCACGAATATAACAATACTTTGCTTTAGCAAGGAAAGTAAAAAAGGCAGACACTAGGGTAAACTAAAAGTCTTTGATCTATCAGTAACTACTTACTGTACCTACACCTATGTTAAATTAATTACGTATGTACTAGTTCGTGTAGTTACCATAAAATTATTGATTTTTGATATCATATTATATATAAAGGCTTCTCCAAATATCAATAGTGACAGAATATAAATGCTTTAATATTTATCGAAACGAAAGCTAAATTTTGAATTGAACTCCATTTTGTTTAACATAGCTGGAGAAGGAAAATTTGTTGTGTTTTTGTTTGAAAAAATAAATTATAAAACATTTATTATTTTCAAAAATTAATTCCTCAAGCACAGTCTAGAAAAATTAATTAACCATAGGAACAAAAAAAGGGTATCGATGTGTTATCATAGAGGAAGAAGCATATACAGAAATTAATCAAGCAATTTTTTTTCTATGGTAAAAATCATGAGCACATCAGAGCACAAAACATGTTTTTTAAAGACCCGCCATAAGTAAGAAAAATGACAACTTCCACTTTATGTGATAGCAAAAAAAGCTCCTTAACAGAAAATGCTTGAAAAGATAATTTTCGTAACATATTTGTTACTGTTATAGACTTTAGTAATGAAGATGTGCTAAACCTAACCCGGAACCGGTATAAACTAATTAAATACTGATATATTCAATTTCCATTAAAAAAATAACCGGTCAAGTGCAAGTTGAACTTGCGCAATTAGTGTTCCGTACGTTGATTGCTTTTAAAATAAAAAATCTTGTTACAGGGGTATAAAATGATCAATGACTTCACAAAACACATCCCAAATGAGTTTTCAACAAAATTTGTTACCAATCTTTGCTGAAATCTGATGACCTTGGAATTTTTGTTTTTTTTTTAATTACCAGATAAATTATTAAAGGTAATGCACTCGTGATAATTTTCGTTCAATCTACACCCCGTGGAGAATATTCCAGAATTTTTTCAAAATTTTTTGATAAGTTCTTTTCGAGATAAGGCGGGGGGGACAGCGATTTTTGGCGATTTTTAAAAATAATGCAAAGAAAAGTGTGCGCAAGTATTACATTATATATATATATATATATATATATATATATATATATATATATATATATATATATATATATATATATATATATATATATATATATATATATATTTACATATATATATTTACATATATATATTTACATATATATATATATATATATATATATATATATATTACTCGTGTTTTCACAAGCCTTCATTTGATACCACACTCGATGACCTAGTAAAAAATTTTTTTTTCACTTCCGATTTCAACCCCCAAAACTAACCCCTTAAGTCAAAATTTAACTCTAAAACAACATGGCTCTGATGAGGCCATCAATTCCTATATTGTTACCAAATTTCAACTTTCTATGTCAAATAGTTTCGGAGAAAATCGGGTGTGACAGATAGACAGATACCGAAGTGATCTTATAAGTGTTCCGTACGGTACACTAAAAATAGTTCGATTTAAAGTAACTCTCAGGCTGGACAGTAAAAGATATGAACAAGCAACGCAAAAGTACAGCGCGTTCGAGTGTCCATTCTCGAAAATCTCTCAACATCCTTATCTAAATTTCCCAATGCTTTGCAACATTTATTAGCATTCCGGGTGGGGGCTGGTTCAGGGGCGTCGACATGCAGAGAACAGAATTTCAAAATGGATTTTTGCAACATACGAGGTTTAAATTCGAACATAAATTCAGTGCACCAACACCTGCAATCAAATAAACCTCATGTACTCGCTCTCTGTGAAACTAAGGTCAGTTCATCGACCAGCACAGTAAACTATCTTTATCCTGGGTACGATTTCTATTCCCGATTTAGGCGTAACTTTGGAATCTGTCTTTATGTCAGAAGCGACTTCTCTTGCCAACGAGAAGAGGCTCTGGAGCCCCCAAACTTTGATGTTATGTGGTTAAAAATAGCGACCCAACCAACCACAAGGTTCGTCTGTATCCTCTATCGACCACCAAGTGATACAAACTTTAGAACACTTTTCGCTTCTCTTGCAGACACCATAGATCATTTACAAATTAACTATCCAAATGCCGAAATTGCCATCCTGGGCGACTTTAATGTCCACAACATCAACTGGCTTAAATATTCAAATACTACCGACGAACAAGGTCGTGAAGCCGAATCATTTTCAATCAGTTGTGGCTTGACTCAGCTTATTGATGAACCAACACGGATCCCTGATCGCGACGGAGAGTTCGCCAGTCTTCTTGATCTGTTTTTAACCACCAATCCGGAGATTTACACGGTCAGCGTAAATCCGCCGTTAGGTTCTTCCGACCATAAACTACTCTCGACATCGAGTATTCTACCAATCAGTGACAGAGAGGCGCCCAAACCGCGCAAGATTTGGCACTACAAATCTGCTAAATGGGAAGATCTCATGGAATATTTTCGAGCTTTCCCTTGGTTGGACGTTTGTTTTCGATCCGACGACCCATCTGACTGCGCCAGGGAGGTTTCCGATGTTATTTTGGCCGGCATGGAGGCTTACATCCCTGTTTCGAAGAAATGCCCTTCCAACGGCAAGCCTTGGTTTGACCTAAAATGCAAAGAAGCTGTTGCTTTTAAACATCTTGCATACCGACAGTGGCGTGAAGATCCTAACACCATAAATCGTAACATCTTTGTTCGTGCCAGGAACAGATGCAAAGAAATTATCGACGAAACCAAGGAGGTACACAATCAACGGATTAGAAACAAACTTCTCGCTTGTCCCGGCAATTCTAGGTCCTTTTGGTCAGTCGCTAAGGCAGTTAGTCAAAATTTCACCAAATCCACCATACCCCCACTCACACGGCCAGATAATTCTATTGCAACGACACCTGCTGAGAAAGCGAACTTGTTGGCTGAACTCTTTGCTTCACATTCTACTGTCGATTTCCAAGGAAAAACACCACCTACTATTCCCATAGTGCAGTCAAGGATGCCCGATATTGTCTTCAGACAGCGTATCATAAAACGTATTTTGATGACACCAAAAAGGCTTCAGGCGCTGACGGAATACCTGCCATAGTTCTCAAGAACTGTGCGAGGGAACTAACACCAGTTTTCTGTAGACTTTTCAACCTATCCTACAGAAAGGGAATATTTCCTTCCTGCTGGAAATGTGCCACAGTTCAGCCGATACCTAAAAAAGGCAAGAAGACCTTGCCAAATAACTACCGACCAATCGCACTACTCTCAATAATATCGAAAGTCATGGAAAAGGCTATCAATCAGCATCTTCTAAAATATCTTGAAGGATTCAACATTATTAGTGATCACCAATATGGCTTTCGTAAAAATAGATCAACAGGAGATCTTCTGACTTATGTAACACATGTTTGGAACAACGCAATTGAACACTTTGGAGAATCTCGAGCGGTTGCTCTTGACATATCCAAGGCATTTGACCGTGTTTGGCACGATGGGCTGTTGGCTAAGCTACGTTCTTATGGTATGTCTGAAAAGTTCTGTTTGTGGCTCTCATGTTTCCTCAGAGAGCGTTCTTTACGAGTGGCAGTCGACGGATTTCTTTCTAACACCTTCACTATCAACGCCGGTGTGCCCCAAGGTTCCATACTGTCTCCTACTCTCTTCCTTATTTATATTAACGATCTGCTGGAAAAGACCGAGAATCCAATCTACAGCTTTGCAGATGACAGTACACTTATCTCTTCATTCACTTTGACCGCTAGGACATCGACTACTCAGACGAATATCCGCAGACAGCAGGAAGTCATTCAACTTAACAAAGACCTGGAAGAAATTCTATCTTGGGGTGACAGTAACCAAGTGGAATTTAACGCTACAAAAACCCAGGCGGCAGTTTTTTCTAAAAAAGTTAACGTTGCAGAACCCGACATAGTTATGTCGGGGCACTCCAGCCCTCTAACATCGTCACTCAATCTGTTAGGCGTTAATTTGGGAGCAAATATGTCCTGGCATGAACATGTTGCAGGCATAGCAAGAAGAGCTTCTCAAAAGTTGGGAATATTGTTTCGAACCAGAAAGCTTTACACTCCACAACAACTGTTAATTCTTTACAAAGCTCAAATTCGACCAACTATGGAATACTGCTCCCATGTTTGGAGCTCCGCTCCCAAACATACACTGCACTTGTTAGATTCTATCCAGAGAAGAGCTGTTCGTCTGATTGGACACCCGGAACTGACCGACGGCCTTGATTCGCTGGAACATCGAAGAACGGTTGGCGACTTGAGCCTATTCTACAAGTACTTTCATGGAAAGTGTTCGAAGGATGTGGCCCGTTTAATTCCTCCCAGAGCGGTGCATATTAGAAGTACACGTCGCGCTAATGCTTCACATCCGTATGAGGTTCAGCTTGTTACTCCCCGTACAACGCTTTTCAAGCAGTCTTTTATATGAAGAACATCATACCTTTGGAATGGTTTGCCCAGGACTGTGTTTCCCATCGAGTACAATCTACAGCGATTCAAGAACAACGTGAATCGCTTTCTCCGCACACGTGTCGCTCCTGTAGTGCTTTAGGGGCTTCCCTGTAGCACGTGTGCTAGACCCATAAAAAAAAAAAAAAAAAAAAAATTTAATGCTCAGATTTAACGTCAACGTTAGTGAAGAAACGTGTCACTACTGGGGTCTAACAAATCCAAAATCTAAAAGACCGCAACCTTCATATTTTTCTAAAGTGGCAATTTAAGCCGCAATCTTGGCACGTAAAGTAAGCGATTTGTACTTTTTTGAGGATGACAAAGTCAACATGACTATTAATTTTAAGGGATATATGGAGATGATTAAAAAATTCATCATGCACACCTTACAAAATCATCACTGGTTTCAGCAGGATGAGGCGACCCAAGATACTATAGACACATTGTTGCCAGTCCTTCTAGAGATTTTATCGAATAAATTAATTTCCAAAAGACTTGATATAGGTAGAACTTCACGTAGCCTCAATTTGACGCTAACCGCAGAATTAATGTTTACAGCAGCAATGTCCATTTCCTAAGAAAAATTATATTAGGCAGTGACAGCGATTACAGAAACAATATCCTCATCAGTAACTTCATTGGTGGCTTGAAAAAAAGTTGGAATATAATGAATCACATTTAAATGTGATTATGTTTAACAAATAATTTTCCAAAAAGTGTTATTTGATATTCAATTAATAATTTGATCTACCTTTACGTGGCAAAGTTTAAAATTTATGTTCCTGGATAATTCTCGCAAAATCTGGCAACATCAAATCAAAGTGGCCTTAGGGATCCTTTTAATGCAGTTGCCAGGAATTTAAATCTCAGTAGTCCAAGTTCACCTGATTCCAAGGGTCTCCCAAAAAACCAACGTATTCCCTTCGAAGGCTGATAGGCCAGCTCATAACATTTAAGAAATTGATAAAACTAATTGTGCTAAGCCTGTGAGAAAAAAAACCTTTTTCTAAGTATCATGAGTAAAAACATTTTATTTAGCTATCTTTGACTCTTCGTATTCTAAAAAAAATGTACCAAGCTAACCTGGCTCGTTATTTAAAAAAAAAAAACGATTTTTCAATGAGGTCAAATATTTACATATTCTGGCCTATAAGCCCTCGAAGGGAATACGTTGGTTTTTGAGATACTTTGTATATGGGTATTACGACATTTATTTATTACTAAATTTATGTTCGGTATAGTAAGAACAGATAGCTTACAAAATGAAAGTATCAGAAATCTATACAAGAGTAGACTGGACCAAAAGATACAACGGACGGGATTTATTAATATAGAAGAAGAATATAAGTATATAAAGGAATGCCTACACGCAGCTGCACTGGAAGCATTAGGGTACCAAGAGAAAAGGGAAAAAAACAGCAAAAACCATATTGGTGGGATGAAGAAATTAAATACGAAATTGAAGAAAAACGGAAAAGCTATCACAAATACTTAAGTTCAAAGAGCACAAACGACAAAGTAAAATACAAAGAATCCCAAGCTAGAGTACGCAAAATGATTAGTGACAAAAAGAACAACCAATGGGAAAAGACATGCTCAAGACTCAACACTTACATAGGAGGAAGAAAAAGCACAGAAAGCTGGAGACTTCTTAAAAATATGAGAACAGAACGGAAAAGAGAAATCTTCTCACCAATAACACCAGAAAAATGGAACCAATATTTTACAAATATGCTAACAGAAGATAGACCAGAGTTCAAAAGTACCCAACATGAAAACCCAAATATAGTTATACGAGGATCCTCAATAAGGATAACAACATCAGAAGTTAAAGAAGTATGTAAAACGCTAAAAAATGGTAGAGCTCCAGGACCAGGAAACATCCCAGGAGAGATAGTAAAATACGGAACTGAAAAGCTATTTAACGCTTTGAGGAACTTATTCCAAAGATGCATTAACACATCAGAAGGACCTGAGGAATGGAAAATATCATACATATCAGCAATTCATAAGAAAGGAGACAAAAATAATTGCGATAACTATTGGGGAATAACGGTTACAGGATCTATTAGCAGAATATACGGAAAAATACTTAAAAATAGAATAGAAACGGAATACGCGGACGTAGAAGCGGAAGAACAGGCAGGCTTTAGAGCAGGAAGATCCACAATAGACCATCTCTTCTCACCGACACAAATCCTAGAAAAGAAAACCGCATTTGATCAGGAAGTCCATGTCTTGTTTGTTGATTTAAAAAAGGCCTACGACAGCGTGCCCCTAATGAGATTGTGGGAAACACTACAACAGAGTAATGTAAGCACCGAAATAATTAAGGCCGTAAAATCTTTATACCAAGACGCAAGAAGTAGTGTGAAAACCAAATATGGTATAATAACAGGGTTCCAGGTCACAAAGGGTCTTAAACAGGGCTGCTGTATATCCCCAAGGCTATTTAAAATCTATTTGGAGAGTGCACTGAAGAACTGGAAAAGGAAATGCAGCAGTATGGGATTACCACTGGATGACGATACTATATTGTACACGTTATCATTCGCAGACGACCAGGTAGTAGTCGCTCAGGACATCGATGATATGGAATACATGACACGAAAACTTATAGAAGAATATGAAAAATGGGGCCTAGAAGTCAATATTAAAAAGACCGAGTACATGTGCGTCGGAGGACAACAGCAGGACTTGAAACTGGCCACAGGACACACCATCAAACACTGTGCCAGTTATAAGTATTTGGGAACGAGAATATCTAGGGACGGAACACTGGAAGAAGCAATATTCGAGAGGAATATCCAAGGAAGAAAAGCGATTGCATTGCTTAATAGTATACTATGGGACAAAAATATAACCATTGAAAATAAGAAGAGAATTTACAACTCAATAGTGAAAAGTATAATAACTTACAGCTCCCAGGTGTGGCCATTGAAGGAGAGAACAGAAAAGAAAAAAAATACTAAAAGCTACAGAAATGGATTTCTGGAGACGAGCAGCCAGAAAATCCAGAAAAGACCGCATACCAAATGACACGATAAGACGAGCTTTAGAAATAAAGCACGATGTAGTGGACGAAATCAGAACCCAACTGTTGGTATGGTACGGACAGGTACAGAGAATGTCACAAGACCGACTACCTAAAAAGATTTTAAATTGGAACCCTCATGGAAAAAGAAAGCGAGGAAGACCACGTCAAAGGTGGAGAGCAGGAATCAACAAGGAAGTACTAGAGAGAGATCTGGAGGAGGAGAGATGGAGAAACCGGGAGGAGTGGAAATTAGGCATCGGAAGACGGAAGACGGAAGACGTTATAAAACCGATTGATATATGTATATATATATATATATATATATATATATATATATATATATATATATATATATATATATATATATATATATATAGTAAGAATTGTATTTAATCAACAAAATCGCGGCGCTATTACGATCTCTTTTTAACCTGCTGTTTATATGAAGTTTCCGCATTATTTCGGAGAAAATTGGAAAATCGTTACTTTCTTCAGTAAAAATTTCTGCAAACCAATGTTCATTTTACCGCTTCTATGCCCTGAGGATATAAAAATTACATATTTTTAGAATGTCTCCTTAACAAAAGAAAAATATAAAATTTGGCTCACATTAATTTGTGGGGCTTACTAAGGTTAAAATTATGAAACACAAATTTTTTTTTGTTGAAAAATGAAAGATATTTATAGGAATTACTGTTTAATATAATTATTAATTTACTTTGGACCCATTTTTTGTTCTTAATATTTAGCGAAAAATATGATTTATAGTTTTAACTTGAGGTAGACTATGAATCCCACAAATTGATGGTAACTCCACTTTGGGTTTTTTATGCTTAGGAAATATGCTAAGAGAATATAATTTTTAGAATAATTGAGGTGTCCGTTACTTTGTGATAATACATTATAAATTTCTAAATTGAAGTGATATGAATTTCTTAGTTATTTGTCACTTATTTTTTATTGATCTGCTATTACAGTTTCTACATTATGAAGCGTAATACGTAACATAGTGAGTGACAAATAAATAATTCGTTTCATTTGAATTTAGAAGTTCATAATTCTCTGTCCGTCTGTCACACTTGATTTTCTCCGAAACTATTTGACATAGAAAGTTGAAATTTGGTACTAATATAGGAATTGATGGCCTCTCCAAAGCTGTGCAGTTTTGAAAGGTAAAATTTGACTTAAGGAGCTAGTTTTGGCGGGCGAAATCTGAAGTGAAAAAAAAAATTACCCGGTCATCGAGAGGAGTGGCAAATGAAAGCTAGTAAAAACACGAGTTCAAAAATAATACGATGAAATACGTGTACACTTTTCTTTGTATTATTTTTAAAATATTGCCAAATATCACTGACCCACCCTTATCTCGAAAGGTACTGATCAAAAAATTTGGAAAAAATTCTAGAATATGTAGATTAAACGAAAATTATCAAGAGTGTATTACCTTTGGTAATGTATCTGGTATATTAACAAAAAAAATAAAAATTTCAAGATAATCATTTTTCTACGAAGATCAGAAACAAACTTTGTTGAAAATTCTTTTAGGGTAAAAAACCGTACGGAACACTAATTGTGCAAGTCTGACATTCAGAGCAAGTGATAAACTCCCCTTAATATGAAATTTTTTATCAGGAATATTAATATATAATAAAATACTGTTTTTAGTCGATTTCCACTGGTTTATTTAAATTGCGATGACGCGTTTCGTTGTCGAATTAAATTACATTTATAGTATTGGAAAACCCACAGAGATTTGGAATTAGGAGAATAAATTCAATAACGTTGAATTGTTTAAATCTACCTGGTCGTTAAGTCAAGTATCTATAGTCCTTAATCGATTTATTTGCATTGTCTCTGAAAGGTTTAGTTTTAAACCTTTTTGTTGGGTGTGTAAAGTTTTGAAATTCTTGTTAAATGTGTGATTTTCTGTTAAAAGATGATTAGCATATGTTGAATTAGACTTTCTATGGATGAAACTTTTTTCGGGTTCTGTAATTCTTTGTATAAATGTACGTCCAGTTTGTCCTATGTATGTTTTAGGACATGACCCACCTATTAATTGATAAACCCCTGATTGATTGTCTTTATTGATTTGTGTTTTGTAGTTTTTGAGATATTTCCCTATAGTATTGTTAGTCTTGTAAGCTATGTTGATATTTTTTTGATTTAAAACTTTTTCCCAGTTTTTTTGTTGGTTTGCCGAAATAGGTTAAGTATTTAAATGTCTTTTTTCTGTGGATATATTTCTGAGGTTGCCTTGTTTCTAAGTTTTTTCCTAACGATGTTATTGATTAAAGTAACCAAATAACCGTTGTTAACGGCTACTTGTTTTATGTAGTTTAATTCTTCAGTAAAATTGTGCTCTGATAAGGGGATATTAGTTAGTCTATGTATAAAACTATGATAAGCTGCGAGTTTATGATGGTTAGAGTGGTGAGAACTATTGTGAAAAGAATAAAATTATATCGTCTACGTATCGATACCAGTATAGACAATTGTTACTATTGTTATTATGGTTGTTAAATATCATTGTTTCATTACTGTCCATGAAGATTTCGGCAAGTAATGGACTTAATGGACTCCTCATAATTAACCCTTTCTTACTATTGTAGAATGTATTGTTAAATAAAAAATAATGTTGTCTTAGGCAAGTTCTTAATAAATTAATTATGTCCATTTTTATAACTTCATTTACTTTGTTTTTTGTTAATAGGTTCTCTATTAAAATTATTGTTTCATCTGGGGGAACACTTGGAAATAAGTTTTTGACATCGAAAGAGACTAATTTAGAATTATCTGGTATTGTTATATTCTTAACTTTATTCACGAGTTCGTATGATTTTTGATACTATGTTTAGGTTTAAATTTGGTATGATATTTGATTAAATCAATTAAAAAGGATGACGTCTTATATGCTGGAGCAGACATATAGGAAACAACTGGTCTGATTGGATGGTCAAGTTTGTGTAGTTTTATGAGTGAATAAATTTGTGGGATTTGGGGATTCATATTTATCAATTTAAATTTATCTGTATCGTGAATGATACTTTTAGCCTGTTCAATTTGTTGTTTTATTTCTTTTTGAAAAATATTTGTTGGATTTGATGGTAAAAGGTTTATTGTTTTACATACTGAACACAGTGGGAGTGTTGTGGAAAATGTCAATTTCCTATTTGCTAACAAGTCAAAGTTATTTATCTTGAAGAAATGAATAGTGAAATGTTTACGACATGGATCAGAAACCAGTTGATTCCTAATTTAGAAGAGCCATCTTTAATTATACTGAATAATGCTTCATACCGTTCAATTAAAGGAGAAAAACAGCCATCTTCAGCATGGAAGAAAGAAGAAATTCTTGAATGGTTACAGAAGACTAGTTTACCTCATCACAATATTTAAGATAGAATTGTTAGATATTGTAAAAGCTCATAAAAAATCAAAGAAATATCAAATTGATAAAATTTTTCAAGAGCATGGGCATGAAGTGTTGAGATTACCTCCTTATCACTGTCAATTGAATGCATTTGAGCTGATTTGGGCAAATGCAAAAACGTTTTATAACAAGCACATTGGTGAAGAGGGATATGGAGATAAAAAAGTACTTCAGATGTAGAATAGAGCCTTAGAAAAGTGTACACCAGAGGTATGGCATGCCAGCGTACAACATACAGAAAACCTGATTTAACAGTGGTATGATCTTGAGGTAATAATCGAAGGGATTCCAGAAATCATTATTCCTATTGGAAATGATGAAAGCGAGAGTGAAAAATATACTTCTAGCGATTAGTGTCATTATTCAATTAATAATTTAAATATTACTTATTGACACGTTCCAAGCCCCTTGGGCAACATTTACTGTGAATTCTGCAGTACAAATATAGACTTATTTTGATTTTGATAAATCATATTAAAATTGGAATATGCAATTTACATCTCCTATTGATACTTTATACCCTCGTCATGAAATATCTTTCTGTTTTTAAAAGTATTATATTTCAGTTCTTCAGTTATTTTAAAATTTTATTTAATGAGTTCTACGGTGCAACTTTTTACAGTTTTTATAATGCCTTATATGTAAATTTGATAAAGCTGTGTTAAGTGTGTATTGTAATTTCATTACAAACATTACACAAACTTCAAATAACTAACAGATAACAATTGTAAACTTTTTATAAAGTAAATTTACTCACGAAATAATTTAATAGTAACCTGAAAAATAAAAATAGGTGATATTAGACGATGGATTTATGCAGAGAGGTAAATGTCCTTTACAAGTAAGAACTATGGTGTTTTACACATCATACACATTTAATATATCCGTAGTTTTCGTTAATTACCAAACCGGATGAAAAATTTTAAATTCCATTTTGACTTTTGAAATTGCCATTTAAAACTCAGACCGCCGACACTGAATTGACAGCCGATTAAATCGTATGAATATTCTTGACGTTGCGTTGATCACATGACTACAAAGATCCATTGGTCAGACTTTATGCAGTTTTCTGTAGCTTGATTGTGATATCAAATAAAATATTTAATTATTACAATTGCATCAGAATTCTCTCATTATCACAGCCCCACAAAAAAAAGTGGGGTATACTTTTGATGCGATATATCAGATCCGTAGTATTTTTGCCCGCTGATCACGAATCTAACCTCAAAAAATAGGTAAAAATTAGTAAAAATTAAGAAAAATATACTCCTAAAAAATTGATTCAAGCTTTTTCATGAATCCAAAGATGTATTAATATGTATTCGGACGCGCTAAGCTAATATTCATCGGTTGGATTGAGCCATACAGTTCTGTTTTCTTTCTAACCTCAATATATCAGACAGATATAGTGCTTCTCGAATGCAAAAACGAATTCAAATTAAAATTCAACCGATTCTTACCAAATTTGGTACACGGGGATTTTTTTGGCTCGCTGATCACGAATCTGAGGTTGGATTTGCAAAATTCAAGATGGCAGATGTTTTCGCGCCATTTTGAACGCCGAGAAAATTCATCGGTCGATTTTTATTCTTCTACCTGCATCCAGGGCACTTCCACGTGGTGACGGTGGGTAACGGTGTTACTCCACTAGCCGGCAGAGTCCCTGGATAACGGCTTAGATGCCGTCATGGCAGGTAGAAGAAAGATAATTACGATGCAGGGACCGGAAACCCAGTATCGGCGGTTGGTCAGGGTGGGGGGGAAAGCGGGCCCGCAGCCGTCGTCATCCAGCGACCGTAGCTCTTGATGCTGATGTTATGGAAACAAATGATTTCACCTTATCAGTTCATGCCGAAAAACATTGAGAATGTCGAAAAAGATTCAAACACTGTTACTAATGAATGTTCTAGTGACAACCTATCATATACTAGTGACACAGATAAAGAATTTCTACCGTACAACCGTAAACCAGAACCAATACTCGTATCACAGTCAGAACTTAGTGATCTAGTCAGAGATTTAGGCTTATCCAAAGATGGTTCAGAGCATCTTGCTTCCTTTTTAAAGAATTGACATTTACTTAAGCCAGAAGCTACGATTTCTTATTATAGAAACAGAGATGAAGAATTTCGAAAATATTTCACAATGGACGAGGAATTGTCGCTTTCATATTGTACCGATATAAAAGGTCTAATGGATGAATTTCAAAATAACTCATACGATCCTGAAGAATGGAGACTGTTCATTGATTCTTCTAAACGGAGCATTAAGGCAGTTTTGCTGCATAATACCAACGTTTACGCTCCCATTCCGATTGCTCATTCCACAGTTATGGAAGAGCAATATGAAAAAAAAGAAGCAGCTTTTGATAAAAATAAAATATGCTGATCATAACTGGAAAATTTGTGGAGATCTGAAAATTGTAACAATATTGCTTGGCCAACAGTCAGGGATTACACTTTATCCCTGTTATAGATGTCTGTGGAATAGCAGAGACAGGGAACGTCATTATAAGAAAAAAATTTGGCCAACAAGAGAATCGTTCACTCCTGGTGAAAATAATGTATTGTTTCCACCATTGGTAGATCCAGGAAAAGTTCTTATTCCCTCGCTTCACATTAAGCTTGAACTTATGAAGCAATTCACGAGAGCATTAGATACAAAACGGCCCATATTTCAAATATTTGCATAAAAAATTTCCGAAATTTTCTGAAGCTAAAATTAAGGCAGGCGTATTTGACGGGCCACAAATAAGAAAATTGCTTCAAGATTCATTATTTGTTACTAAAATGAATAAAGTTGAAAAAGCTGCTTGGCTTAGTTTTAAAGAAGTCGCAACAAACTTTTTGGGAAATAATAAAAGTCCTAAGTACAAAGAAATAGTCGAGAAAATGGTAAAAAAATTTCAAACATTAGGTTGTTTAATGAATCTAAAATTACATTTCCTGGACTCCCACATCGATGATTTCCCAGATAATCTTGGTGACTACAGTGAGGAGCAAGGGGAACGTTTTCACCAAGATCTGAAAATCATAGAAAATCGGTATCAAGGGGGATGGGATGACCATATGCTAGCGGACTATTGCTGGTCGCTAAAAAGAGAAACAAGTCCTCCTGCCGTTTGGGCAGAAAGCCTTTGAATAGGTCAGTCGCGGAAAAAAGAACAAGATACAGCCAAAAAAAGGAAAGTTAGGCGCGGGTCTAACCTTCGCAATTCTAGGGCTTAAGGGTCTACTATTTGAGAGTATATGGTTTAAAAGTCCTGGTTTGAGTTTATTGGGTCTCATTTTTAAAGTTACTGGGTTATTGAGGTCTATTTTTTGAGGTTACAGGGTGTGGGAATCTAAGGTTTCAGGGTTTAGGGTTTAGGAGTATCAGGTTTGAGGATTCCGCCATCTTGGATCCGCCATTTTGAATTTTGCAAATCCGACTTCAGATTCATGATCAGCAACCCAAGAAACACCCGTGTACCAAATTTGGTAAGAATCGGTTGAATTTTAATTTGAATTCGTTTTTGCATTCGAGAAGCACTATATCTGTCTGATTTATTGAGGTTAGAAAGAAAACAGAACTGTATGGCTTAATACAACCGATGAATATTAGCTTAGCGTGTCCGAATACATATTAATACATCTTTGGATTCATGAAAAAGCTTGAATCAATTTTTTAGGAGTATATTTTTCTTAATTTTTACTAATTTTTACCTATTTTTTGAGGTTAGAAAAAAATTGAGATGTGATGGCGCTATTCTGACGTCAGATTCGTGATCAGCGGGCAAAAATACTACGGATCTGATATATCGCATCAAAAGTATACCCCACTTTTTTTTTTGTGGGGCTGTGTTATTAATGAGATACAACTCCTTATCGTACACAATTAGCACTTTATATCACATATAGCGTCATACTATAACTGATTCTTGACTTAACTACAGATTTTTTTGACCCGACATACGTAATTTAAAGGTCACCAGCTCCGTTGTCGTCTAACATACTTCTAATAATTAGATTCGTCTTTTCATCAACTTCATATTAATTTTTCCTCGGTGTAAATTTTATTTTATGTAAAAAAACGCCTCTCAAGCATGAATCTCGCCACGACCGTACACTTTGTCACGTGATGTCACGAACACAACGTCTAGAAGAGGAAATACAATGGCGAAGTGCTTATCATAAAAATGAAGTCGAGTGTTTACATGCGAAAGGTAAAACGAATGAACGACCATTTTCGTTGTTGTAGACCTAAATGATGCATTGAATTTGTATGTAATTTTATTTTACCCTTTTGTGCTAGAAGATACGAACTGCTTGTTGACTTAAACACTTTTTACAATGACCGAACGATAAGATGGTCGGTCAACTTGGATACACTAGTCGTAAATTAAATAATAGGAGTGTGAATTAATTTTAAGGATATTCTAATAGAGGGCCTAACTTGTATTATATCTTATCGGAGCATACTGTTGTTACATTCATGGTGAAGCATGTTATTTTGCTGAAGTGTAAACAAAATTTTTTTTTTCAGTATGAATATGTCAAATTACTTGCAAACAAAATACCATTTGCGGGAAGCATTACTTTTCTTGTTTAATTCGAAGAAAAGCACTGCTTTAACAGTGGTGATTTCTTGCAAGAAGTAAAACACTACTTAAATTTCCACTATTTTTTTTTTATTTTTAACACCATGACATGTTTCGCTGTACTACAGCTTCTTCAGATGGTTTGTTACAGAATGATGGTAAAATTACTATAATAAATGGTTGGTTCACAACTTATGACAGGTAATAAAATAATTTAATTAAAACAGATTTAGTAATGGTGAATTATTTAAGTCTAATTGTTCATTTATTAAGGAATTTGAATTTTTCAATTTGTTTATTTCTAAAGATTCTAGGTAATTAAGTTTCAGGCTCTTTGTGCAAGTATGTAATATTTCAAAGTTTGGGTTGAATTGGTGGTTATTTTCAATTAAATGATTTGCGTAATTTGAGTTATTTCTTCTATTGATGTATGATGAAGCATGTTCTTTTATTCTTTTTGAAAAAACTTCTTCCTGTTTGACCTATATATGTTTTTGAGCAATTTTCACAATTTAATTTGTATACCCGGATCTATTGTTTCTATCTGTTTTAGTTTTGTTATTTTTTATAAGTTTGCCAAGTGTGTTGGATGTTTTAAATGCTGTGTTAATATTTAATTTTCTCAAGAATCTATTTAATTTAGTGCTGTATCTACCATAGTACGCTATTGACTTTACGTTTTTATAAGGTTCTTTATTACTCGGAAAAACTGTACTAATGGCTTTTTTGTAAAGTTTTTTCTTGAGAATATTATCTATTATGGATGGTGAATAGTCATTATTTGCTGCTAATTGTTTTATAATATTAATTTCTTTTTGAAAATCGTCTTGGTTCAGAGGAATATTTATTAGTCTGTGAATTATATTATGGAAAACTGCAAGTTTGTGACTTGGTTGGATGACATTGTGGATAATTATGTCAGTATGTTACGGTTTATGGTAAATAAAAGAAATGTGTTTGTTATTCTGTCTTTTTATTGTTAGGTCAAGGAAGTTTAGGCTATTGTTGATTTCAATTTCATTGGTGAATTTTATATTTTTATGTATATTATTAAAAAAATTTTGAAATGTGGTAAATTGTCTATCACTTCCTGTAAAACAACATAAGATTTCATCAACATATCTATGCCAGTATACAATTTTTTTTAAACAGTGGGTGTTTGGTTATTTGATTTTCTATGTTATTCATAAATATTTCGGCCAAAAGAGGACTAAGTGGATTGCCCATTACGAGACCGTCTAGGCTGCTGTATAGGTCGTTATTAAATTAAAAATAATTTTGTTCTAGGCAAACCTTTAAGCACTTTAAGATGTCTTGTTTTATTATTGGGTTAACATTGATTTCAGAAAGAAGTTTTTCAATTAGTAATATAGTTTCTCTACTTGGTATGCTTGGAAAAAGATTTTGAACATCGAAAGAGAAATTTAAGTAGTGTTTTACTTCTTGCAAATCTTCTAGTTATGGATCTCTACCAAGTATCGACTGAATCAATCCAAGTGGTGATTTCGAAACGAAAGACAAAGAACATCCAGGTCAGCCGAAAAAGTTTAAAGATGAAGAATTGAAGGCATTACTTGATGAAGACCCGTGCCAAATGGAAAAAAAACTTGCAGAATCATTAGAAGTTGATTGCACAACCATTTCTAAGCACTTACATGCACTAGGAATGATTCATAAGCAAGGAAATTGGTTGCCGTACAAACTGAAACCGAGAGACGTGGAAAGGCGATTTTTCACCTGTGAACAACTGCTTCAACGGCACTATAAGAAAGTTTTTTTGTATCGTATCGTAACTGATGATGAAAAATGGACACCTTACGATGATTCAAAGCGCAAAAAATGATGGGTAACTCCCGGTGAACCATTAACATCTTCGCCAAAGCCGAATATTCATGACTCCAAGCTTATGGTGTGTATCTGGTGGGATCAGTGGGTAGTGTATTATGAGCTGCTCCAACTCAATGAACTCATGACCAGAGAACATTACCGACAAAAACTGATGTAATTTAGCTGAGCTTTGAAGAAGAAACGACGGCAATATACCAAAAGACACGACAAGGTGATGTTTCAACATGACAACGTTCGGCCATGTGTCGTAAAATTAGTCAAGGCAAAACTAGAAGCGTTGGATGGGATATACTACCTCGCTTGCGTACTCACCATACACTGCTCCTTTTGACGGCCTGTCTGAACAGCGCTTCTATGCTTATGAAGATACCAAAAAATGGGTCGATTCGTGGATAGCCAATGTGGTATTCATATACTGCCACAAAGTTGGGAGAAAGGAATGGCTAGCGATGAACAATATTTTAAATAATCAAATTGTAACCATTTTTTTTACAATATAGGGATATTTTTACCGAAAAATCAGACAACCAGTATTAGGCAGTTTATTTTTTTTAATCATCTTCGATAGACCTCGCCGAATTTTAGGTTTAATGTTAACTTCGCTCACTCCAGCTTTTAGACGTCCAGATTTTTTGGCGCCCTCGAGTATCTTCCAAATATGTTAAAAGTGCTTAAACCACCCGTATACTTTAGTATGAGATAAGCTTTTTCAAAAAACATATCATGGTATAAGTTTTTTGAAACGCTTGATATGGTTCGGTTCCTTAGTTTAACACACAATTCAATCGTAGCTCTTTATCTGAAACTCATTTTTGGTGTTCCATACGGAACACTTATAAGATCACTTCCGTGTCTGACGGTCTGTCTGTCCGTCTGTGTGTCCGTCTGTCACACCCGGTTTTCTCCGAAACTATTTGTCATAGAAAGTTGAAATTTGGTAGTAATATCGGAATTGATGGCCTCATCAAAGCCATGTAGTTTTGAAAGTTAAATTTTGACTTAAGGGGTTAGTTTTGGGGGGTGAAATCAGAAGTGAAAAAAAAACGAGTAAAAAATATATATATAATGTAATACTTGCGCGCACTTTTCTTTGTATTATTTTTAAAAAATCGCGAAAAATCGCTGTCCACCCGCCTTATCTCGGAAAGTACTTATCAAAAAATTTTGAAAAAATCCTGGAATATTCTCCACGGGGTGTAGATTGAACGAAAATTATCACGAGTGCATTACCTGTAATAATTTATCTGGTATATAAAAAAAAACAGAAATTTCAAGGTCATCAATTTTCAGTAAAATTTGTAAATAAACTTTGTTGAAAACTTATTTGGGGTATGTTTTGTGAAGTCACTGATCATTTTATATCACCGTAACATAAATTTTGACTTAAGTGATTCGTTTTGAGGGGTGAAATCGGAAGTGAAAAAAAAAAATTTTTTACTAGGTCATCGAGTGTGGTGTCAAATGAAAGCTTGTGAAAACACAAGTAAAAAATATATATATAATGAAATACTTGCGCACACTTTTCTTCGTATTACTTTTAAAAAATCGTGAAAAAAATCGCTGTCCCCTACCTTATCTCGAAAAGTACTGATCAAAAAATTTTGAAAAAATTCTGGAATATTCTCCACGAGGTATAGATTGAACGAAATTATTATTACCTTTAATTATTTTAGCTGGTATATAAAAAACCAAAATTTCAAGGTCACCAGTTTTCAATAAAGATTGGAAACAAACTTTGTCGAAAACTCATTTGGGGTGTGTTTTGTGAAGTCACTGATCATTTTATACCACCCTAACAAAGTTTTTTATATTTTAAAAACAATCAACGTACGGAACACTAATTGTGCAAGTTCAACTTGCACTTGACCGATTTTTTTTTTTAACTAAAGAGGTATTTGCAGGTAAACAAATTTGTAACATTTTATCAAAAGTGTTTGCTTTTTTAGATGTAAAAAATAGATACATTTTAAAAGAGAGAACATGTCGCTTACGTAAAAAACGAAATACGAAATAAACGGTGTATATATATTTTAGCATAAAGAGCTCCTTCGCCTTTAGCATAAGACATAGCATTATATAATATTCGCCGCATCTTCTAGCTTTGAAAGCTTGCCGTTTCTCATAATAGCTCAAAGAAATTACGCAATAGCGGTGCGATGATAAGATGTATAAAGATACCCTTCCTGTGATAAAATGTGATATTATTACCACCAAAATGCCTCATCAGAACCGCCTGAAAGTAATATATTTAGAAGAAGTATTCGTTTTTTTCGTCATTTATAGAGCACTCCAGGCAGTAAAGGGAGCAGAAAGAGAAATAAAATTGTTTCTTTGAGGTGCCGACGATATACCGGGACTGTTCATTGTAAACTTTAATTATATATTTATTTATTAAATTAACATTGTAAGAAAAATTATTTATAAATCTATTTTAGGGAGGAACACTATCTTCATTTGCTTATTGATTAAATAAAGTCATCTTGCCAAATCGTTAAAAAAATAATCCTAAAAAACAAATTCAATGAATCATCGTTACACCATGATATTATTAGACTTCTTTATGGCTACTAGATATGCTTATACAACACGGAAAAATACTATGCAAGCATCAAAGAATAAGGCTTTCAGAATAACTACTACCGTACCCTGGTTCGTTACGAGCAGTTCGTCCGAAACCTGGATATTCAGACCATGTTAGAATTTAGCTGTAGGTTACAAAAGCGGTTTTTAAAGTTCAGGCCACTTTACTCATCCATACAAGAGACCTTCAGAGAGGATCAGGACGCGGGCTATAGGTACTTGAGATCTGCTGACTTCATAATAAATACCTAAGCTTGTAGAACAGGTTATTGCTTGTTGAAATAAAAATTAGTGATGGTAATATAGTAATTAAGTATTTGAATTTTAATATAGTTGGTGTCTGCAGCATCAGTTAATATTCTTTTATTAAACAAGGTTAAATGTTATAATACTAGATGAAAAAAATGGGATATAAACACAGCAAACATGGCAACATATCAGTTGCTGGAGGAGGATATATGTACAGGGTTAATACGAGCGTTCTATAGAGGTGAAAAAAAAGATATATGTAAAGAAATTTGAGTTAGATGCAACAGGGTGTTCAAAATAAATTTATACATTTCGACTATTTTAACTTGAAAAATCTCAAATTTTTTAAATGGCACACTCTGTATATTATTACTTTTTCTGATAGATTTTACAAAACCCTCCAACTTTTTTTTTAAGTAGGTCATATACCTATTTCTAATAGTTTTCAATTTATTTTGAATTTTTCGATTTTTACCCTTGTTTTTAATACAGTTAGGCTATTGTGAAAACATAAACAAATAGTTAATAATAATTTTAATATAGTTTAACTTATCTAATGATTAATTATTATGACGTAATAAATGTTCAAAAATATGTCCGTCTACTTGAATACACATGTTTAGTCGTTTTACCATATTTTCCTTCACTTTCCTTAGCATAAAGGGCCTTATTGTCCTGCACGAATCCCGTATCCTATTTTCGTAGCTACTGGTGTTGCAGGGGGATTCACATAAACACGATCTTAAAAAGAAGTCTGAAGGATCGAGGGGGCCACTGAATGAATCCATGCCTACCGATCCATTTTTGTGGGTAACGATCGTTTAAAAACTCCCGAACTTCCCGGTGGTAAAGAGCAGGAGCTCAATCTTGTTGAATCGATATTTGTTCCCTTTCAAAGTTATCAACTTCGTTTCGCAAAAAATTTAGATATCTAGGCTCGTTAAGCGGTTCGCGGAAAAAATATGGACCAATAATTCGAAAATATAATATTCCATACCATACATTAAGCGACCAATGGTTTGGGTTTTGAACTTCCATGCCCCAAAATCGATTAACTATTGAATAATAATGCATGTTATGGCTGTTAACTGCTCCATTACTGCGAAAAGTAGCTTCATCAGAAAACATTATTTTGGATAAAAAATTTGGATCGGCCTCTTTTGCTCCATTCATGACGATACAAAAGTTTACTCGTCGTTCAAAATCATGGTCTTGAAGTTCTTGGTGTAGATTAGCCGTAGATTGGGATGTGTCGGATAAGTCAGATAGTTGACGACTGCTGACCTGGGGATTATTTTCAACATGAAGTAAAATCTCAATTTCTTTTTCCTCATTGGTAGTATTCCGTTTCGTATACTCAACGCTACTATTACCATCAAACCGTTACATTAAGCACTGAAAAGATTTTCTAGATGGTATACGTCTATTAAGGTACTTCGCTACATAAAGCTTTACTGCCAAAAGACAATTTTTTCCCGCCTCGCCCAGTACATAAACCATATCAGTTAATTCATTTTTAGGAAAATCCATAACTATTACCTTTATACGCCACTTACTACAACAAATTAAACTATTTTTACTTGCTTAATAGACATGTCAAAATTTGACAATGCCTACATTTTTGTTTTGTCCTGGCAACTATGATGATATAGCGTAAGTGTATTAAAAACAAGGGTAAAAATTGAAAAATTCAAAATAAATCGAAAACTATTAGAAATAGGTATATTAAAAAAATTGAAATATTAGAAAAACTACTAGGTTTAGGTATATAACATTATTATTAAAAAAGTTATAAAATTTTACGGAAAATTTAAAAATAAATTAGAAAATAGGATGATCCATTTAAAAAAACATATGTTATATCGGCCACACTTTTTTGAATTACCCTGTATACTCAAAAATAATTTTAAACTGTACATAATCCTTATACGTAGCTATGAGATGACTACCTTAAGAGGACTCCGTTTGTGCTTGGCGCCCCGTCCAGAAATGCTAGACTTTTTTCTCAGCCCAATTGTCTAAAAACTATTTCATTCGATTTTAACAATTTTTTTTTAAGCTTTGATTTAACTCCGGTCCAATAAAAAAATTTCAATTTGCGAGCTCATGGTAACCTAAGAAATATGACTGTAAAAGGAATCTGAAAATCTGTTCCTTTTCTACAGTTCTACTGCTTCGATTTTCAACTTCTTTCTTTCTAACTATATCTCGATTATTAGGAGATAATCTGAGCGTAGTAGATTTTTAAAATTTTGCTTTGTCTAATTACGGCTCCAAAAAAACTGAAGTACCAAAATAAGTCTCAATTTTTTTCCTTCTAATAATTTTTTTTTGGAACTTTTTGACTTACGGACAAATCTGTGCCACTGAAAATGTTCAGGGATATGTCCTTAATTACTAAAAAAATCGTAACAATATCTACTACGTTAGCTGAGAAAAAGACCATTGTGTCTTGAAAAACGTGACATTTCAGGACAAGCGATTTTTCAGAAAATCCCGGTTTTGTGCTCATTTCTTAGTTCTCTGTTCTCGTATAGAGTTCAGAACAGTAGAAAAAGTATTTATTATGTTTTTACAATGACTATACCCAACTGTTCCAAGAAATAAGTTTTTATATGACTTGTGTTTCCTTGCTACCTGTCCAGCTGTTGCCTCTGAGCCTGACCTCTTTTATTTGCGACTCTTTTCTATTCTATTGTGTGATGCCACGTTTTTCTCTTTCTTCCCCTTGTCCTGAAAGGATATCAGTAATTTAGGTTTCATCTACACTTGAAGTGTGAATATTATTGTCTTGTTAGAGAGTTACCATGCCAACAGATCGAAAAGCCGATAGTCAGATAGACAGACTAACAAAAATGGGAAAATCACACGTGAAGAAAAGCATCAATTTTACACGACTGCAAAGCTTTCCGTTAGCAAGAGAAGTAAATAAATAACTTCCCTGCTGTGTTATCGGTACGTTTCGGCAAAACTTAACCTTTTGTATTTTTAAAACTTATTTTATATTCATCTCAACATTTTTTGGGTTACTTTGTAATTAGATCTAAATCCCTTCTATATACAATTTTTGTTAAAATTGGAAATAATGAAAAAACTAAAACACCGAAAGGCAGTTACGATATATAAGCAATCACGCTTCACCTTATGCCTCTCACCTCATATATATTTTACTATAAAACATTACGGTACCCAAATCAAAAATTAGGAAAAATTATCGTAAAACTATTGAAACGATATCATTATCCCTACCTCCTTCACCCTCTTCTCATGTTAACAATGAAGATATTCAAAAAAAGGATATATATTATTGGGATCCCTTGACTGACAAAACCCCAGAAAAGACCTGTAACATGATACAAAGTCACTCTTCTACCTCCCTTTTCCACCACTCCGGCCTGTTATATTTTTTTTATAATATAACTACAAGAAAACCGGGAAAAATTCTCGTATTACTATTGCAACTATATGAGATTCTCCCATCTCTTTCATCTCCTTACTCTATTCGAATTGTTAGTAATAAAAAATTAATTTAAATTTTCATATTTCTACAGTTTAAGAATAATAAAATCGACATACAGGACGCTATATATGCAGCAACTCTTTTATCCCCCTACCCCACCCCATTAACCCGTTATATATTTTGCTATAAATAATATTATATTTATATTATAATTACATTAACCAGAAATGCTAAAAAATTCTGAGAATATCATTAAAACTGTATAATATTTAACGGCCACTCGTCCCTTCACCCCCTTTTTGGGTTAAAATTTAAGAAAAGATGAAAAACTAACCTAATTTTTGAACTTCTTAACTTTAAAAACCTAGAAGAAGAGATATAACGCTATATATATATATATATATATATATATATATATATATATATATATATATATATATATATATATATGTATATGTATATGTATATATATATATATATATATATATATATATATATAATATATAAATATATATATATATATATATATATATATATATATATATATATATATATATATATATATATATATATATGAAACAAACCCTCTAATCTCCTCCTCTATTCCTTTAATATATAATAATAAACAAATATTTGCACAAAATATTTGTTTGTTATCCAACCAAAAACTAGGAAAAAAATTGCCATTTAACTATTAATTCGATACAAAATTTATCTACCCCCCTTAGCTTTAAACCATATAGCTCCAAAACTATAGGCTTTATCCCTCATTTACCTGCCGGTCATAAAATACTGGCCTGCAGGGTTAAAATCTCAATATTAAATAGGTTAAGGCTATATGAGTTCAAACTCCCATATAAAAAACTTCTAGCTGCCGCAGGCAAGCAACGGTTAATTTATTTGGAAATTATGGAAAAATTATTATTTTTCACTAGGTGCAATAATAATCAAGAAGTCTGAAATACATATTTCCTATTAACATTACTCAAAAAGTCTGAAACACGTGTTTCTTACTAACATTACTTCTGGCATCTTTCCGGTTAATCTTTTTTTCGTTTTATTATTACGGCTATCATAATCTTTACTACTGAATTCCCATTTATCATGGGATGGTGTCCTAGATGTGCTCTGTTATATCGGTCATCAAGTGACTTATGTAATGTGTCTATTTCTTCTTTTAGTAGTATTATTAGTCCTCTTTCTACCGGGTTCGTCACCTCTCTTTCCAATTTTCTACAGTTTATTCTTAGTTTCTGTGTGGTGGTTTTCGGTAGTAAATTCACGGGCAGCCGTACCTCACTGAAGAAGTTTACTGTTTCCACATGGTAAAATTATCCTGCAACGGTGGCGGTAAGTAATGGATTCAGGTATCTACGTGTGGATTTTCCGACAGCTGATTGTAATAAATTAGTTTTTTTTTTGCCCCTCTCTTCTTTTTCTGTCCATTCTTTCATCTTTTCCGAGTCTTTACTTCCGACTTTATCTTTTTAAAAATCTAGATCGTATAGGTTTCACTAGGTATATATAGGTATATATATATATATATATATATATATATATATATATATATATATATATATATATATATATATATAAATAACTTGGTATATATATACCAAGTTTGAAATTGATATCTCATTTCGCTTGTGAGTTATAGGGCCAATAGACTGACAAACCGACAGATGAAAATGAGTAACTATGATTTTGGTAATCTAGGAACCCAAAAACATGAAAAAAAAGCAAAACCTCGGATTGTGTTTTTTTAGCAAGAAAAGTAAAAATCTATCAATTCCTTTTTCTTTGTCAACCTAATTCTCTGGATAGTTTACTCACCTCGTTTTTTTTCCGCTTAAATGAGCACTGCTGTTTGATTAATGAATCTTTACAAGTATTCTAGTTGCTTTCTACAATATTTACATTTAATGCGGTTTACAGTGTAACCGAAATTAATGAATAATCTCGTAGTTGCAACCATTATAGCATCAATTTGTGATAGTATCAGTGATCACATTAAGATAGCGTTAAATAAACACTTCATTGTGGTCTATCGTTCGAGTTTTATGTGCTATAAAATAACTTTACGACGCTACTAAGACAAAAAAGAGGAATACAGATAACTATGGTTACACTTTTTCATACAGGTTGTTTGACGATACATAGAGTATTAGGATACGATTTCGTTACAAATTAATGTTTATGATTCTGTAGATAGGTAAAGTAAGTGGTAAAGTAAAGGAATACTAATTGACGTCACTCTGATCGCCAACACAAAAAAGAAATACAATAATAGCTGATAACAGGTAGGAACTGTAAATAGAAGGTGAAAGAATAGGAAAGGTATAATTATTCATATATTTAGGACAAAAAAATCGAAATATGAAAAAAATTTTAAAGGCTGACTTGGATAGAAGAGTCTCTATAACAAATAGATGCTTATACTGCACTCTGTCGGCGACTTACTAAGCCTATTCAAGCAGAGCGGCACAGCACGGCTGGCACTTATTGCAGAAACGCACCTTTCTCGAGCTTACTGCTCGAAGGCATAGATGGCAGCATTGGTATAACAACTAAAGATGAAACGAAGTTACCAAAAGTGTTCTTTCACTTTCACTTTTGGTAATGCGATTCTTTTCGTTTCATCTTTAGTTGTTTATACCAATGCTGCCATCTATGCCTTCGAGCAGTAAGCTCGAGAAGGTGCGTTTCTGCAATAAGTGCCAGCCATGCTGTGCCGCTCTACTTGAATAGGCTTAGTAAGTCGCCGACAGAGTGCAGTATAAGCATTTATTTGATATAGTTTTCCGTTAGTTACCTGGATAAAGGACTAAAAATGTGTTCTCGTATTTGCTGAACCTAGCTGGGCTAGGTTCAGCAAATACGAGAACACGTTTCGCCGTGATATGGCGAAACGCGTCTTGGGATGGTTCAGCAAATACGAAGAACACTTTTGGTAACTTCTAAAAAATGCGATTCTTTTCATTTCATCTTTAATTGTTATACCAATGCTGCTAGAAGAGTCTCGTTAGATTGATACGTTCGGAAGGTTACAATCCACATTTAAACTGGACATCCTAAATACAATAAAATCCAGAGTGTTCAATCAATATGTACTGCAGATATTAACGTAAGACACTGAAACGTGGGCTTTAAATAAAAGTTTAATATATAAACTCCAGGTAACCCAAAGGGCAATGGAGAGGAGAATGTTAAATATTAGATTCCAAGATCGTATTTCTAACATCGAGATACGCAGAAGATCAAAAGTGACAGATGTAATACAACGAATGTGTATATTAAGGTGGAATTAGGCTGGGCATATCACAAGGAAGATGAAGACGCCGTATGGTTGAATGGAGGTGTAGAGAACATAAAAGATGCAGAAGTAGACCACAGGCAAGATGCACGGACGACATAAAAAGATTAGCGAGTCACGAGTGGATGCAAAAGGCAAACAACAGAGCTTACAAATTGTAGATGAAATAAGCTAATGATGATGATTGTGATAATGATATAGGTAAACAATAGATTTACAGCTCAAGACAAGAAAATAAGAAGTATGTCCTGTTAAAGACTTTAGAGGATTAATTAATAAAACAGCAGTTATCCCAGGCTGCGTAAAAGATGTTATATGGCCCAATCAATACATGCGAATAGACAGCAAAGTGAAAATATATAAGATTTGCATCAAACCCATAATGACCTACGATATAGACTCACGACAAGACACCAATAAAACAAAATGTATGCTACGTACCGTCAAAATGAAAACCCTAAGAGCAATAACAAGGAAAGATAGGATACGAAATACTGACATCAGGCAACAATGTGGTGTGCAAGACGAAGTAAGATGGGGAAAACAAAGAAGAAGACATTGGCGTAACCATGTAAAAAGAATGGAGGAACACAAACTACCAAGGATTGCTCTGGAAGGAAAACTAGTAGGCAAACGTCCACCGAGGAGACCACCAAAAAGGTGGCGAGATAGTTGGCAGTCTACCTCTCAAGAAATCGCATAACTTCGGAATTAACAGACCATCAGATATATAAAAAAATATAAGGAGAAAAACTAATGATAATGAAGGCTGATTGTTGTAAAATAATGGTACAATCTATTCTGCCTTAGAATTAATATTCTTTCTTCTCAGTGTGTCTCATCCGTTCCGGATATTGGCGATTAGCATGGCGATTCTCACTTTGTTTGCGGCTATTCGGAAGAGTTCGCTTGTGCTGAGTCCGAACCAGTCACGCAAATTCTTCATCCAGGAGTGACGTCGTCTACCTGGAGTTTCATTGTCTGTCCACGCTTCAGCCCCATTCAGTAAAGCAGAGAATACGTAACACTCCAGCATTCGGATTTTTAGTGGTAGACTAAGATTTTTGGCATTGTAAAATTCTCTTAACTGAAGAAATGCGACATTTAATTTCCTTTCTCTAATCCCATATATTGTAGATTGTCTTAACCCAAATTATTAAACGTCGGTACCCTCTCAACTGTCCTGCCTTCCATTGTCAGAGATCTTGGTTCGGTATGTGGTTTCTTGGACACTACCATGTATTTGGTTGACCATATTGTTGTAAATATTGATGGATTCTTGCAACTAAGTTTTGTAAGTCTCAATAGTAGGGTCGTCTGCATAATTTTTTGATATATTTGCCATTTACTTTTATTCCAGTCTGTCCAGTTGACGCCTCCTGAATTATTTGCTCAGAGTATATATTAAATAAGGTTAGAGAGAGAACGCATCCCTGATGTACTCCTCGACAAATCTCGATTTCATTGGATGTATTATCGTCCACTTTTATTATAGCTTGTTGTTTCCAGTAAAGGTGACCAATTATTTTTATGTCTTTCTCATCTGAGTATTTCAATAAGCTTATCGTGATGGACGTTGTCAAAGGCTTTGGAGAAATCAATAAAATAGATGAAAATGTCATGGCTCATGTTTCTACATTTCTGAGTGAGTAATTGTAGAGAAAATAGTGCTTCCCTAGTGCCAAGAGAGTCACGGAAACGGAATTAATATAATGTAAATAAATGAATTGATTTTGCCTTTACTTGTTGGAGAACCATAAGTGATAGGTATGCGATAAATTAAACACTTGTTTACTAAATTCTACTTTAATGAACTGATCAAAAACTTAACAAATATTCGGCACGTTTCACTATCACTGATGCTTTATTCTTAAAAAAACGATAGTGGTAGCGAAATACGTCGTAAATTTGATAAACCTTGATTAGTTCGTTAAAGTGGAATTTAATAATTTGTCAAATACTTACTAATAATGTAAATAGGTAAACATACAACATACAGGAACAAATAGGGTTTCTATAAAAAAAAATAGTGTTGGCATCGTGCTTAATTCACGAAATTCTTCGCAAATTTCAAATTAATGTGATTAGATTTTTTTCTTAATATTACTAATATTTTGTCTTTGATGGTATTAGCCAATACTTGTTGGAAATTCATAATAAAATTATATAAAAACCACACTATGTTTTAAATTTCCAATATATTTGAAATGACTTGAAAATTGTTTCACTATACAATGGTTTCTTCAGAAGTGAATTAGAAAGAAAAATGTTTGGTAATAATGCTGGTTATATAGTGCTTAAAACTATCCTAATTACATAAGATTATGTTAATCATTTTATTATATTATTTACTGACAAAGTTATTTTAAAGATGTAAATCTGTGGTACTATTTCAGAGATAAAGATTAAGTAAGGGTGAATGGTTTAAGTCTACCTGTTCGTTTAATAATCGATTGGAGTTTTTCTGTTTGTCAATTTCAAGGTATTCAAGCATATTTAATTTTTTAGATTTATTTTCTACATGTAGGATTTTGAATGTATCATTAAAATTATGGGATTCGTTTATTATATGGGTTGCGTAATGTGAATTGTTCTTGTTTTTTTAAATAACTATGTTTATGTTTTTTAATGCGAGTTTCAAAAGATCTACCAGTTTGTCCTATGTAGGTTTTAGTACACGATCCACAATTTAATAAATCCAATCCTGATTTTAAGGATTTATTAGATTTGGTTTTGTTATTCAAAGTTATATTCGCTAAGGTATTATTGGTTTTAAATCCTATTTTATTGTTCTTTTTTGTCAAATGTTTTGAAATTGTTCTAGGTATTTTCCCTGTGTACATGAGTGTGCTAAATTTTCCTTTTTTTTTGTCATTAATGGTGGGAAAAATTAGAGCGATTGCCTTTTAAACGATTTTTTATTCAAGATATTATCTATAATGCTAGGGTCATATCCATTATTAATTGCTATTTGTTTGATTATGTTTAATTCTTTGTTAAGATTAGTTTTAGTCATAGGAATATGTAACAGTCTATGTATGAAAGAGTTAGAAGCTGCCATTTTGTGAGTATAAGGGTGGGATGAACTACTGTGTATGACTGTGTCAGTATGTGAAGGCTTGTGGAAAATCAAGAAATCGTGTTTAATGTTCACCTTTGATATAGATATGTCTAAGAAATTTATGATACTAATATTTTATTAAATCGCTTTACTATACTTGATTTATTGAGAAACGTAAAAAATTCCATTATCGATTAAAGACCTGATAAGGACACAAAAATAAGATCATAATACTTATAAACGATAAATGTCCGGGGATAAATTAGTCTAACTGTCGAAGTAAGATACAATAGATTGTACCTCTCGGCAGGCGAACACCTCAAATACTATTTGCCCAAATGTGGATCTTGTTCCATTCTAGTAGTCTATCTTTGTTAAACTTATATTATCTCGATGAAATAGTAGAACTTATAGCAGGACGCCTTTTTAAGAAAGGAGAAGAAAGGTAAAAATTTGTCTTTCATATTAGGTTAAAATTAACTCTGCAAGATTGGCATTGTTCATTATTCCATTATGGATGAAAAGATGTTAGCTTTTTCTTTTTTTAATACTCGTCAGTAAAATAACTTGCTATCCTGTCAAGACATGAATTTCGCGCTACCTTGTAACAAATTTCAGAACCCGACAGTATCAATTTTTAAATAATCTTAAAAACTTAAATATCTTCTTTTTTGTACTAAACCATCTTCATGTGTGATAAAGTGGAAACATAATAACCACTAACAACAATGAAGGAAACTCAAAATTAATCATTCCATAATCTCAATAAAAAATATGTAATTCTTAAAAAAAAATGGTATGCTTGGTAACGCTGCAGCAATTTCACAGTAAACATAAAACACAGTAGCGACAGTCCGACTCGGTACCTTTAATCTCAAGGAGTTCGAGTTTGTAATGATCACATGACTTGTCACCCCATTGCTGGTATGATCTATACGAGTTTTTAAAATATTCAAATTCCTTCTTTCAAGAAAAATCCTATTCTATAAAATAAAAATAAATTTTGCTAGTTGAAAGAAAGAAAAAGACGAGAAAATTTTTTTTTTAGAAATATTTTTATTTATAAAGTTCTTATTAAAACAGATATACCAAAAAAAAACAGGAAAAAAGGACAAAAAAAATTTAGCTTCAATGCTATTTGCACGTTAATCGTTTAAAAATCTTATTGTTGAATTTATACTTCTCAACTATTAGAGATATTGTCACGCCGGCCTCTGTGGCGAAGTGGGCTAAGAGCCTACCTGTGACTCAGAATGTTAATGGTTCGATTCCGTGTATCGGCTGGGTGTTTGTGATTTGCCCATATATCTTGTTCCGGTATTATGTCTCTATGTTGATTTTCGTATGCTATGTCATGCCCATCTGATAGCTCTTTATAGTATTTCCTTCATCTTTCCATAATTTTGCCTTCTTCTTTTATGACATTTCCTTCTAATTTTTTGCATCCACTTCCTTTCCTTACTGTTTCTGTGATTCCTACATAGTACATTCGTTGTTCTTCTGTCAGTTCATCCTCTTTTCCATTTATACCCCTATTATTCCGTGTTCTCAATCTAATAACTCGATAATTATTTCCCATTTCTTTCTTCCTATCTATTTCTTTGATTATCTTCTTATTTGTATTCCTTTCATTAGTCCTCTCTTCTGTATCCTTTATCTTTGCCAGGGTCGTCGTCAATCTACCTATCTCTCTCCTTTTTCTCGGTTTTTTTGACTTGATGGTAGTAGCATTCTTTATTTCAGTTTTTTCCTGCTCAATGTCCCACTTATATTCTCTTCCTTCGATTATGATTTTTTGATATCCTATTTTCACTCTCTTTCCGTTCTTTCTCTCGTTCTCTGCTACATGCTTTAATTTCTTTTGAATTTCCCGTTCATCTTTTGTTAATTTGTTATTTATGTAAACTCTCTCTCTCAGATTTCTCAGTTTATTTTTATTTTTCATCACAGCTTCTTTATCTGCTGTTTTTCCAATCTTGCATATAGTCGCTCTTATTTTTATCACATCTTTAATCTGCACTTTTGTGTCCATACTCCTCTCTATGAAATGTTCTACACCCATTTTCAGATCTGGTTGGCTATTCGCTTCAAATCTTATCCCAATATTACAATATTATTCTTATGTTGTCTTTTTCCAGCCTACTCATCTTCAAATCCATACTTTTCATGTTTTCTCTAATTATCTTATTTTCCTCTTTCAATACTTCATTCTCCTTTCTTAGTTTCTTCAACTTTTGTTGGTATCTCTTCTGATCTAGTTTTATTCCCTTTATTTTTTTAAGGTTCTAGCACACGTGCTGCCAGGAAGTCCCTAAAGTGCTCCAGGAGCAGCACGTGTGCGGAAAAAGCGATTCACGTTGTTCTTTAATCGCCATTTTCGGTTGCCCGGTCTTCATCGTTTTCGTCAAGCTGCCATTTCCCGCGACGTCCTCGACCGTCACGTCGTTCCCCCCATGCTTCTTTTATTGGTCTACTGTTTTTTTGGGATGTTTTTAATCTGATTTATATCTGACATTAGCTCTCTGATCATTTCTATCAAATTGTCTATCTTATTTACTCTTTCATTTTTCTCTTTCTGTGGTGTTCTTATCAGCTTTTTACTCTTCTTGAATAATCCCATTGGCTCTTCTTTTTCTTCAACTCTTCCTCTTCTCGAGTCTTCTAATGTATAACCATCGCTATCCATTGTTCTTTCTGTTATAAAAACTTTACGTGTGCTCCTCGTATATTCCATTTTCAAACACGGGAGAAAAAGAAAAAAACAGTTCTTATCACCGATCTCCGGTGGTTCGCTCACCTTATACGCAATAAAACGATCAAGGTCGTCGCTTATCGTTTCCTTACTTATGTCTTCATACAATTTCACAGAATTATTCTCATAAACCTCTAAATTTTTTACTTATTGTTTTAATTCTAACACCACACTCTACTTTATTTCTAGTGCCTCTCGTTTGCAATCGACAAAATAATTACATAGATCGGAACACTAATATAATAAAAATATATAATATAATAAATCATAAAAATTAAGCTGGCCATTTGGTGATTACCATGCTATGTAACATACATTAAAAAAAAAAAACAAAAAAACAAGTGGAATAACATAAACCTATACTTAACAATAATAAAACATCAACTGTTTTACAAATAACATATATCCCTAATATAAAAACACAATTATCATAATCTTGATATAATATATTGCATAACAGAAATAAGGAATTATGAATACATTATCTTACTGGATCTTTTGGAAATTTAAAAAACTAACTCCTTTGGGTATACCACATACATTTTTACAAGTATTAACCGTACAACAAAATCTTTCTCTTAACATTTATAATTATTTTCAATTATAACGTCAAACGAGTCATTTACTTATTAAAATTATTAATAATTAATTTCGGAGCACGTTATGAAAAGATTCTCCTTGAAATCTAGATATAAATACTAACCTGAACTAATCTGAACTAACCCGCGACGGCGCTGGTAGAAATATTGTTGGTATGATAGAGGACGTATGCGTGATAAAAAACAGGACCTAAAAATTTTCTTGAACGTCGCTGCTGTGTTTTATGTTTACTGTGACAATTCATCTATTTTTATCGTATGTCTCCGTGCTGACCCGGCAAATGTTATGACGTCACTAGAAATCACGAACGGATATATTTTCTGATAAAATTCAGATCTAACCCTTTTTAATAATTCAGAAAAATGTTTAAATATTAAAGAAAAGGGAATTAAGGGGAATAAACAAAAATACAATAAGAATCTTAAAGGGAATATACAGCAACAATGTGCAGTATGTAATAAAAAACAACATGAAGTCGGGGGGATTTACATCACAGGAAGGTTTGAGGCAGGGAGGAAGCTTGAGCCCAACATTGTTCACTGTATACATGGATGAAATAATCAAGAAATGTGAAATGAAAGTGAAAATAATGACAATTGGGTACTGGAAGTTAAAAAGAATAGAAATATCTGAAGCGGCTTTTGCTGATGATATTGTGCTAGTGGCGGAAAATGAGAGACAATTACAAGGAAAGCTCGATATTTGGAATAAAACATTTTAAAGAGGAAGGTATGAAAATTAATATAGATAAAACAAAAGTAATGACAATGAAAAACCAACAAAAGAACATTTACATAGAAGGGAATAAAATACAAGTTGGAGTGATAATGTATGAAACTGGAATACATATGGATGTAAACCATGGACCCTAACAGACAGGCAGAAAAACAAGATACAAGTCGTCGAAATGAAATACTGAGAGAAGTACAAGGAGTTACACGGAAGCACAGAATAAGGAATACAGAAATAAGGAGAAGGCTGAGAGAACAAGCAATTATGGAATATATACAACAAAGACAGCTGGGATGGTGGGGATATATACAAGGTGAAACAAGTGTATGAGGCCCGAATACAGAGAAAACAGAAGCGAGGAAGACTTAGACAGACCTAGAATAGGAGTATTAGAGGTATACTTAAGGAGAAGGGAAAATCCTGGAAGGAAGCAGTGAAAATGGCAAAGAATAGAGTTGGAAGAAGTTCGTATGTGGTGATTGAGAGGGAAAAAGGAGAATGTATAACTGCCCTGCACCATATGGTAGAAGGGATATACCATTATATATATTAAAGAAAAGTATTAGAGGTGTTTCTTTTTGACCCAAGGAGCCAGTCATTTCAATATAACTTAAAAAATCCACAACCAGTACAAAAATACATTTATTTGCTCAGCTGATCTGGAATCCTTTATGGACTTACTAGGTAGCTATTAGCTATTATTGTTATACAATGATTGACTAAAAACTGAAAATGTGTATTGGATCTTAAGATATATACATATCAGGGACCTAATAACTTAGCCTAGGCGGGGATTTTATAACAATGCGTTTCATGAACAAAATGAAAAAAATTATGCTTAAATTTAATTAAGACTATCTTAAACTAATCCAGTGGTAGCGGGTGCTCAGCTGGCTTAAAGATCATTTGGTGTATATTAATTCTTCTCGCCGTATTAATGTATTTCGGCACAGCTTTTTTCGTACGCAGGCGTCAGGAGTTGAAAATTACATTTTATACGTCTCGGTGGTCTCTTAAAAGAAACTAAGTAAAACTGAGCTACTATTTTATTGCATGCAAATTTTCAATCTGAACACCTTTTTTTATACAATCATGTATTTGAAGACGTAAAAAAACTTTTACTAATTGTTTCTCTGGAGCTCTCATATTTCTTCTTATCATACAGCAACTATTTCTCTTATTTCCGAGCCCGAAGTTTATATTGTATTTTCTTTTCCAATAAAAGGGGATCTAAACTATAATAATATTTTATTTACGATTTCGAAAACGCAATTTACACTTCCACAAATCCAATAAAAGGTAATAATTGTTTGTTGGTGGTATGCTATTTTAGCGATGAACTTTAAAATTGATTTTAAATTGAATTTCTGTCGATTCTACGTTGATATATATATAATATATATATATATATATATATATATATATATATATATATATATATATATATATACATACATATATATATATATATATATATATATATATATATATTAATAAATATATATATATATATATATATATATATATATATATATATATATATATATATATATATATATATTTAAATATATATATACATATATATATATATATATATATATATATATATATATATATATATATATATATATATATACATTTAAATATATTTAGTACCAAAGCGATTAGAGTAATAGTATTCCTAAGGTAAAACAAACAGTCATTGACTCTTATAATCACGGAAACATTCGCTTGGACCTACATGGTAATTGGCACAATATATTTTAGTCAATTCTAAGGACTGTAACCCTTTATTACACTTTGTTTGGCTTCAGGTGGGTCTGGAACTTAATTTTAGCAGGAAGTTTTATTGTTTGTGTAGCCCTTAAATTAATGAAAATATCCTTTGGGCGATGTCAAAATAAAGGGCGAGGTCTAAGCTTGAACAAAACTGACCTAGGCTTTGTCACAAAGAAAGAGAATGCGGGAACATTGTTGGGACTTACACTTCTGAGCCACCATTAAGAGTAATTAAATATCTGGTAATAATCATGGATAGGAAATTAGTTAGTGAAGAATATGTAAAAAGTAAAACAGTTTACAAATACTGAGTTATAATATATATATATATATATATATATATATATATATATATATATATATATATATATATATATATATATATATATATATGTATATATATATATATATATATATATATATATATATATATATATATATATATACCAGATGTACAAGTATGAAATGCGGATTTCAGACAACAGATGGTGCACCAATGTAGTTTGTGCATAAATATTTGACACTGCGCCATTTTGTTGTGTCATCAACAAGTGTCAGACGCGCACGAGTGATAAATTGGAAAAGTGTGTGCAAAGTGTTGTGTTGTTCTGTCCAATATGTCGAAATTTATACCGAACAAAGAGCATTCGCGGACAGAATTAATTTTTTGTTTTCATTTGAATCACACCGATTACTTCGAAAAGCTTATGGTGAACATGCTCCATCGCAAGATACGTGTGAACGATGGTTTCAAAAGTGGTGACTTCGATATTGCAGACAAGGAACGTGGAAAACTGCCAAAAAAATACGAAGATGTGGAATTGCAAGCATTGTTGGACGAAGATGATTCGCAAACACAAAAACAACTCGCCGAGTAATTGGGCGTTAGACAACAAGCTGTTTCCGATCGGCTAGGAGAGGTGGGAAAGATTCAGAAGACCGGTAGATGGGTACCACATGAGTTGAACGACAGGCAAATGGAAAAGCGCAAAAACACGTGTGACATTTTACTCGCTCGGTACAAAAGGAAGTCGTTTTTGCATGGTATAGTTACAGGGGATGAAAAGTGGATTTAGAATCCCATGCGCAAAAAATCATGGGTAGACTCAGGCGCACCATCCACATCGACCGCAAGACCGAATCGCTTTGGCAGAAAGACTGCTCTGTGTTTTGTGGGATCAGATGGGCGTGGTCTATTATAAGCTATTAAAACCTAGGGAAACGGTTAATACTAAACGTTACCAACAATAATTGACCGATTTGAACTGTTCGGTTGAAAAAAGGCCAGAATACTGAAAGAGGCAACACAAAGTCATTTTTCTTCATGACGATGCTCCATCACATACGGCAAAACCAGTTCGCGACACGTTGGAAGCACTCAGCTGGGAAGTTCTACCCCATGCGGCTTACTTACCAGACTTAGCTCCTCCCGATTACTACTTATTTGCATCGATGGGTCACGCACTTGCTGAGCAGCGCTTTGGTTCGTACGAAGATGATGAATAGTTCGCAGCAAAAGGGGAAGATTTTTACTGGCGTGGTATTCACAAATTACCCAAAAGATGGGAAAAATGTATAACAAGCGATGGAGCATAGTTTGAATAAAGCACTTTTTTATCATTCTTCCGAATTTAACATGTTGTCTTAGAAAAAAAAATCCGCATTTCATACTTGTACACCTGATTTTTTAAAAGCAATCAATGTACGTATCACTAATTTCGGGTATATTCAAATTCGTCACCAGGAAGTATACATTCATATCTTTCCAGGATTTGGGATAATTTCTCATATTATTAGTGAAGAGAGAAGAAAAAAATAATCTTTTGGTGTTTTAGTTATAATTTATGCTGTATAATAACAACTGGTTTATTGGGATTTGTTAAATGTGCTCACCATATATTTATAGTAGGAATAGACGTGATTATCGAACTTATTTTACTTCAGCAACATTAATTATTGCAGTTCTAACAGGAATTAAAATTTTTAGGTGATTAGCCACATATCACGGAGCTTTAATGTCCTTTAGGCCAAGTTCTCTTTGATCTTTAGGATTTTTTTTTTATTCATTATAGGCGGACTCACAGGCACGATCATTTTGCGTTACCAAGTGATTCCTTTTACTATAAATCTCAAAAACCTTAAACCGTTTTTTCAGAGATATTTTGGTATGTACTAAGGTCGGTGATTAGATAATTTTTAACCTGCGGGAAAAGGCCATTATTACTGTTTAAACTCATTATACTTCTTCAATAAAATGAAGTTATTACCACGTTATTAGAACTAATCATTTTCGAAATTTTTATGTTAAAAGTTCAATATGAAGTAATTTTCTGTGGCCAATAAACTGTCACCCCCGACGTTAACTAACTTTCAGTTAATTAGTTTTTGGCTGGTATGAAAACTATTCGCAACTAAAAGTCATTTAATATTTCACACGGTAAAAGTTATTTCAGCCTACTAGTCAAGTAGTCTTTTGGTTGTAAATTTATTTTGTAAAACAGTTTTTAGTTTCCTCTCTGATGGAAGCATTGTAGGGATATTCATGTCAAAGTGGAATTTAGAGGGCACCGTCTATATTGTGTCCATCGCTTTAGATAACACAGGTCGACAAAATTGGACGAAACTCCAGATCCTGAGACCAGAGTATACTTTTCCAAAGATTTTTGGTGCGCTCAATCCGAATCCGACCTCAGAATTGCTCCATCACATCAGGTTTTCGAGATATCCTAACCTACAAATGCAAAAAAATACGATTTTTTGCTACATTCGGGATTATATTATAACGCGAATTATTTTTTCTCCACAAAACTCGTTGCTGTATATGAAAGTACTATTCTTTCCCATCAATATGGATTTTGAATTTTTCAGATATCTTATATCTTCTAGGAAAAATTACACAGGCCAACGATGAAAAAAACATTTTTAATAATTTTACCTGATTCCAAAGTCGTATCACCCACCAATTTTTCACATTTTAATATTCAAAATGTGAAAAGTTTATTTTGTATCATCCGAATATTATTAGGTTGGCAATAAAATCAGAATTTTAAGAGGTTGGCAGTAAAATAAAATGTTACTAGGTTGGCAGTTCCGATAAATATCACAGCTATTTGTTTTCTTCCAGTTAATATAAGCTCCCATTGTAGTTTTTAACCCATGTGCTTTAATTCACACTCAGAGTAACACTTTTTGTTATATATGTGGGGAGTTTGTAGTTAAAAAACATCAAAGAAACATTTCTGACTTTGTAAAAAAAGTATACTTTGCATATTTTGGTGCAGAAATCGGTAATCAAGAAAAAATATTGGGCTTCTCACAAAGTATGTTATGTTTATGTCGAGGATCTTAGGAAATGGTATAAGAAAGAAAAGAAAGCTTTTAGATTTGCAGTACTCATGGTATGGAGAGAGCAGCTAATCGGCCGGTAGAACATGGACCGGGACTTCCTGTCCCTGAGCCACCTCAGTCTATTGATGACGTTTTACAGTCCAGTACCGAATTTGAAATGAATGAATGAATGATGAAAGTCGACCGGATGATGATGAATTTCAATGTTCTCTAGATAATTTAGAACCACAGTTGTTTACACAAGCTGAGTTAAATGATTTAGTGAGAGATTTGGGTTTGACTAAGGAAAAAACAGAATTGCTTGGTTCTAGGCTGAAAGAAAAACATTTATTGAAATCTGGAACATCTATTTACTATTATAGAGCAAGATATCAACAGTTTGCTCAGTTTTTTAAGCAGGAAGAGGATTTGGTTTACTGGTAGTCTAATGAACGAATTTGGCATTGAGTACCAGAAGGAAGATTGGAGGCTTTTTATAGACTCATCAAAAACTAGTTTAAAAGGTGTTCTATTACACAACAGAAATACTTATGATCTACTGCCTCTTGCTCATTCAGTCCATATGAAGGAAACTTACGAAAACCTTAACATGATTTTACAGAAAATTAACTATCCAGCTCACGATTGGATGCTATGTGGAGATTTAAAAGTTGTCTCAATGATTCTTGGTCAACAAAAGGGATTTACAAAGTTTCCATGTTTTATATGTGAGTGGGACAGCAGAGCAAGGGATCAACGTTGGTCCAAAAAAACAATGGCCCGTAAGAAAAACTTTAACACCTGGCGAGAAGAACATTTTGCATAAAACTTTAGTAGACCCAAAAAAGATTCTTCTACCACCACTACACATCAAGTTAGGCTTAATGAAACAATTTGTGAAAGCCTTTCCTAAAGATAATGAATATTTTAAATATTTGTGTAAAAGATTTCATCATTTATCAGAAGCTAAACTGAAAGAAGGGGTTTTCGTTGGGCCTGATATAATAAGCAAGGATGATTACAAAGGAAAAGGAGGCTTGGATATCATTTAAAGAAGTTGTGACTAAGTTTTTGGGCAATGTGAAAGACCCTAACTATGAACTTATCGTAGCTAATATGATACACAAGTTCAAAAATCTGGGTTGTCCGTTGAGCCTTAAAGTCCACTTCTTGCACAACCACCTTGACTTTTTTCCTGCGATGTAAGTGAAGAGCAGGAAGAACGGTTCCATCAGGACATAAAGAAGATGGAGAAACGGTACCAGGGACGGTGGATATCAACTTGATTGGTGATTACTGTTGGTTACTTCATAGAGAACAACAAAATGCATCACATCGGAGAAAAAGCTATACAAGAAACTTCACAGAGAAAGGGGAAGGAAATATAAAAAAAATAAGCACCTAAAATATTCGCATTGAAGTGAAATATGTTATCGTGAGTAGAAATTTTAACCTAATCAAGTAAAAGTTTTTATTTTTTACATATCAAATTTTCCCTGTTTTGAAATTTAATCGATGTCATATTGTAAGAAAACTGTGGGTGATGCAAAAGAACTGATACCAGATACGGTTTCAACACCACTTAGACGTATTGGTTTAAAAAGTTTTTACAAATATTTTTTTATTGGCCTGTGTTATTTTTTTAGTAGCAACATTGTTTATTTGTTATCATACATGGTGTCCCCTTTTAGTGTACCAGGCTTCTTAATATTTTTCTGCCAGCTTTTAGTAAAAAAGTTCCAGACAAAAAATGAAGGGTTTTGAAGGGGCACTCAAATGATATAATTGTGATGACCTTGGAAGATCATTGTGAAGGTCATTTCAAAGTCTACTTTGATTTTTTAAATAGGAACTTATATTTATAATAATTTAGACTCTTCAGAATTTCGACCCGTCATATCGGATCCGCTATTTTGAATTTCTTAAGGTTAGAGAGAAACCATGACTCGATGGGGTTAAACTGGCAACGAATTTAGATTCAGCATCCCAAAAATTATAAAACTACTTTACCCTCGCCTGCCGGATCAACTTTTTTCTTGGTGTTGTTGTAACGAAACGCAAATCTAATTAATTTCAACGGACGATTTCTCCGAGAAGAAATAAAATATTTGAAAAATTCAAAATGCATTTTGAAGGGAAAGAGTTGTACTTTCAAATTCCGCAACGAGTTTTTGGAAAAAAATTAATTCGCGGTGCAATATAGCGAAAAATAGTATTTTTTGCATTTTTAGGTTAGAATATATCGAAAACCTGATTTGATGGGCAATTCTAAGGTCGGATTTGGATTCAGTGCACCAAAAAACTTCTAAAAAGTCTCAGAGTTTGAAAAATGTTGGCTTGTGTAATTATTTTCGACGTTTAAATAATCATGGGGACAGAATATTGACAACATTAAAGTATCTCTCTCTGATTCCTTATTTCTAAACTACATTTTTGCCATGTGAAAATGTGGTCTCTAAAAAAATTTAAGTTTCTTCTTGATCATACATCGTTTTCGAACAGTGCGGAAATGCAGATTCAGTGGTAACCTTCAGTATAAGTTGTAACTATCTTGAACGTTTACACTTAGGCAGACATTGCAGAGATTTTTTCAAGAAATGGGACCACGATTTTATACACAATTTCTAAAGAAGATTTTTTTTTAAGTTTTAGGCATGGCCATCAAGACATTAATTTCAAATATAAAGGATCAGGATCTCAAGCTTGTTATAACAATACTTTTATTTCTTACAGTCCTTGTTCGCCTCCGAACCATACTCACATCGACACAGGAATCTCTATACATGACACTCCATCGTTAATGGATGTGAGTAGAAGCTACATCCTTCACCGCAAGAAATATGAAAGCTCATTACTTAAACCTTATTGTCACGTCGGTCTCTATTTTTAGAACTATCTTGGGTATATGGGATGTTAGTAAGAATATCCACGCGGTAATGGTATACAAGAATCAAGGTAAATATCGAACCACCTACGATGTACGAGGGCCATTCAGTAAGTAAAGAGATAAATAGCTCTAGCCCAAGCCACATACGTTAAAACACTTGTCCGACCTTTCTGCTACCTTCTTGATTCCTGTGGCAAGGAATTTTTTCGGTTGAAGTCGAAGCCACCCTTGCACTTCATTTTCGGTGAACCTCTTTCCAAGTAGGCATCTTTGAGAGGTCCGAACAGGTAAAAATCACACGGAGTCAGGTCTGGGTCGCATGCGGGATGAGGCAAGATCTCTCAATCCAGTTCTTGTAGCTTTTCTTGGGTAAGCGGACGCGCAATGTAATTTTTTTTTTATGAATCTAGTCCCTAAAGCGCTCCAGAAGCGGCACGTGTGCGGAAAAAGCGATTCACGTTGTTTTTGAATCGCTGTAAATTGTACTAGGTGGGAAATACAGCTCTGGTCAAATTATTCCAAAGGGATGACCTTCTCCATATAAAAGACTGCTTGAAAAGCGTTGTACGCGGAGTAACAAGCTGAACCTCATACGGATGTAAAGCACCAGCGCGACGTGTATTTCTAACATGCACCGCTTTGGGAGGAATTGAGCTACATCCTTCGAACACTTTCCATGAAAATACTTGTAGAACAGACTCAAGTCGCCAGCCGTTCTTCAATGTTCCAGCGAATCAAGGCCGCCGGTCAATTCCGGGCCCCCAATCAGACGGACCGCTCTTCTCTGAGCAGAATCCAACAATTGCAGTGTATGTTTGGGAGCGGAGGCCCAAACGTGGGAGCAGTATGCCATAGTTGGTCAAATTTGGGCTTTGTAAAGAATTAACAGTTGTTGTGGGTGTAAAGCTTTCTGGTTCTAAATAATATTCCCAACTTTTGAGAAGCTCTCCTTGCTATGCCTGCAACATGTTCATGCCAGGATATATTTACTCCTAAACTAACGCCCAACAAATTGAGCGACGATGCTATGGGAATGGAGTGCCCCGACATAGCTATGTCGGGTCCAGCAACGTTAACTTTTTTAGAAAAAAACTGCCGTCTGGGTTTTTGTAGCGTTAAATTCCACTTGGTTACTGTCACCCCAAGATAGAATTTCTTCCAGGTCTTTATTAAGTTGAACGACCTCCTGCTATCTGCGGATATTCGCCTGAGCAGCCGATGTCCGAGCGTTCAAGGTGAATGAAGAGACAAGCTTACTGTCATCTGCAAAGCTGTAGATTGGATTCCGGTCTTTTCCAGCAGATCGTTAATGTACATGAGAAATGTTTCTAAATAATCTCGTTCCAAAGCATACTGCAACCTCCTGAGCTATCATTTCAACAATAATTCTTTTGTTATCACAAATAAGTCCCCCAATCCTCAGTTTCAACTAGGAACCGGAAACTCGTCACACACTCTTTTTCGGTCACTTTTGAACGGATCTATCCACTTGTAAATGTTAGCACGATTTTTGCAATTTTGTTCATACTGTAATAACATTCTAAAATGTATTTCACTTGGCTTAACACCTCCTATTACTAAAAATCTTTCGATGAACTTGCCGTGCCGTTTACGTGATCGAACAGCTGATTAAAACTCATCACAAAGTTGCGAACTTGCACTTCTAGAAGTATGGAGCGGTTTTGTTGAACGGGTTTAAGCTGTGACCAAGTGTATCTTTACTTAAATGGCCCTCGTAGATGCAACAGTTTTCAGTACACTCTTGTATTATATATGTTGCATAAGCCTAAAAGCTATACTACATAAATAATCAGCCTATTACGGATCTACGTAATCCTAAGCTTCCAGGAAATTAACTTATCAGACCATTAAATTTGAAACATAAAAATGTTTCATCACTCTTTTTAATCACGTTTCATTAGAGATTAATTAAAGTTGCCTTATAAATTTCACTAAAACGCAATTTTAAGTAAAGCTATATTATAAAATCCATTTAAAAAGTAATTAAGGAGTTTGAAATTTTACGTATTTATAACCTGCAAATGCTTAATCAAAACAGGTTTTTATTTTTCGGATTTAGGAAAGAGAATTGAAGGTTTTTTTTTTAAATTGGATTTTAATTTGCGATGTTAATAATTTAGACTATTAAGAAAAGAGAAAAATGATATGTGGGACAGGAAGTGCGCAGAAATAAACACTTCCTGGGAGGTACAAGATCAACAGAAGCTTGGAAATTAATTAACACTCTTAGATCGGACAAAGTGGATAAAATAAATATACCTTGTATTAACGTGAAAACAATTCCAAGACCATTACAAAAATGAACTAAAGGAAAACAGACCACAATATCAAATAATGTCACGGACCGCTTATAGAACCCAGGGAACATATATAACAGTGACTGTGGATATGGTAGAAAAAGCCTTAAGAACTATGAAGAATGGAAGGAGTAGTGGACCTGAGGGAATACCAGTCGAACTCCTAAAATATGGACCAACAAAATTAAAAGATATCTTAGCATACCTGTTCACCTTGTACAGAAACGGAAAACCCCCACCCACTTCATGGAAAATGGCATGTATCACCCCGATACATAAGAAAGGAAGGAAAGATGTATGTAGTAACTATAGATGCATAGCCGTCACAGGTACTCTCAGCAGACTGTATGGAAAAGTCCTAAAGTCTCAAATTGAACAAGAATATGGCCCATATGAACTTGAAGAACAAGCCGGATTTAGAGAGGGTCGCTCATGCATCGATAACATATTTCCAATATCTCAAAACATCGAGAAAAAGACGGCGACACACAACAGTCGGATTTATCTTTTGTTTGTGGACCTTACGGGGGCCTATGACACAGTACCAACTAAAAAAATGTGGGAAGTGCTTGAGAAAAGTTCAATAGATATAACTTTGATAAAAGCCGTACAACAATTGTTCAGCGGATGTTCCTCAAAAATTAAAGTTGGCCAGACACTCTCCGAACAATTTGATGTATCAAAAGGCCTCAAACAAGGAAGTAGATTGTCTCCAACCCTTTTTAAAATGGATCTGGCACATGTATTGAGAAACTGGCGAAGAAAGTGTTCAAAAATCGGAATGCCTATCAATGACAGATAGTCGTAGCTCAGGACAAGCAAGAGCTAGAATACATGACCCGGAAGTTAATCGAAGAATATGGAAAATAGGGACCTGAGATAAATAAAACCAAAACGAAATACATGTGCGTGGGAGGAGAGCCGGAAGACTTGGAAGTTGAAAATAACATCAAAATTGAGGGCTGTGAGGAATATACGTACTTAGGGGTAAAAATAATAAGTGAAGGAAGATGTGAGAAAGAAATTGAAGACAGAATCAGCAAAGGAAGGAAAGTAATAGGAGCATTAAACTCTGTGCTTTGGTCTAAGGATATACTGGATAACAGGAAGAGGATATTTATATAACACTATCCTTAAAAGCATAATGCTATATGGTTCAGAGGTGTGGCAACTGAGTGAAAGGCAAAAAAAGAAACCCTTGTCAACAGAAATGGACTTCTGGTAAAGATGGACCCGAATCTCTCGCTTAGACAAAATTAGAAACGAGGGAATAAGAGACAAGATGAAAGCAAATAAGACCATCATTCAGGAAATTCAAGAAAAACAACTACGTTGGTATGGCCACGTACAACGTATGGCCGACGAGAGAATACCGAAGCAAGTAATGCATTGGACACCTGGGGACCGACGAAAACGAGGCCGACCTAAGTGTATCTGAAACCAAGGAATAGAGAGGGCCCCGTCTGAAAGAAATCTGCAGCCAGGAGACTGGAACGATAGACGAAAATGGCAACTGGGAACCATAGGGCGTCGCAGAACGCTATGAAGCGGATTTATATATATAATAATTTAGAGAAAAGGCAGGAATTGAACCAATTCTAAAAACGAGCTTAAGAATAAATAAAAAAATAAAATTCAGCCCCTACGAAAATGACGTACTATTACTTACTTACTGCCTCTCTAACATTCCCCAACCATTCCCTTTGGGGTCGACCTCTTGTTCTTTTCTTCCTCACTTTGGCTTCAAACACTATTCTTTGTTCAGGCATCCTTTCAACGTGTCCATACGATCTCAGTTGTGCTTCCTCAACTCTTTCCACCATTAGTTTCAGGTTCAAATTCTTTCTGAGTTATATATTCCTAAACCTGTCCATCCTTGTTTTGTCCTTTATTTTCCTTATGATTCTCATTTCTGTCGCCGTTATCTTTCTCTTCTGTCTTTCTGTCATTGTCCATGTTTCCTCTCCACATTAAAGTATTGGTGTTGCAACCTTCTCAAATATGTGCACTTTAATATTTTTTGGTATCTCTTTCTTTCCTAGAAATATATTCTTTATACCATTAAATAATCTTCCTCCTGTTATTATTCTCTCCTTGATCTCCACCCCCATCCTTCCATCCTCTGATATTGTTGATCCTAAATAGTTAACTTTCCTACTTGGTCCAGCCTTTCTTCTCCTATCTTTATTTCATGTTGTCGTTTTTGTTTTCCTATTAGCATACTCTTCGTCTTCTCTTTATTAATTTTCATAGTTATTTTTTTCAATGCTTCTTTATATATCCGTATGTTTTTATTAAGCGTTTCCTCGTCTTTTGTTATAATAACCATATCATCTGCATAGCATAGTTCTGATATTTCTATCTTTTTCATTTTCCAATAGCTTATCTGATATGGTCTTAACTCTTTCTTCTTTTATTGCTTCATCCAGAACTATTGAGAGAAGCGTGGAGCTCAGGATGCATCCCTGTCTAAGGCCCATAGCTGTTTTAAATATATTAGGTCTATCTTGTCTTGTTCTTATATAATTTGTTGATTCTTTATATAAACTTTATTATTATTTTTGGTATTTCTCCTTTTCTCAGTGTTTCCCATATGTCTTCTCTTTTAATCTTGTCGAAAGCCTTTTGTAGGCCTATAAAACCCACGTGAATTTCCCTATCGTCTCCTAAGGCTTTTTCACATAACTGCCTCCTTATCAATATTGCATCATTCACCCCTCTACTTGGCCGAAAACCAAACTGCGTTTCTTTTAATGTATGCTCAAGTTTCTTTCTTAATCTCCTTCTAGTATCCTAGTATATACTTTTGACACAGTGTTAGTTAGAGTTATCCCTCTGTAGTTATTACAATCTTCAGTATCTCCTTTCTTATATATTGGGGTTATGATGCTTGTTGTAGAGTCCGTAGGTGCATTGTTCTTCATTACGTTGTTCATTATATTTTTAAGTTCTGCTATTGCTACCTCAGGAGCGCTTTTATCATATCTGCCGTAATTTTATCATGTCCGGGCGCCTTTCCTAATTTTAATTTGCCGATTGCCTCTTTTATTTCTTCTGTATTAATCTCTTCTGTTTGTATGAGTTCTATATCTTGTTCTGTTATAATGTCCCTATGTTGATTCCTATATGGTATGTCATTCCCATCTAATAATTCTTTATAATATTCCCTCCATTTTTCCATAATTTTCTCTACTTCTTTTATGACATTTCCTTCTTTGTCTTTTATATTTGCTATTGTTTCTACCTTTTTCCTTCTCTTATTCGCAATCATACCGAAAAATAGCTTCTGATTATCTTTATATGCTGTTTCCATTCGCTCTCTAAATTGTTTCCACGATTTTCTCTTTTCTTCCTGTATTATTCTTTTAACCTGTGTTCTTTATTGTCCATATTCCTCATAATCGGTTGGATCTTTTGTTTGTAGATATTGTTCCCATTTCTTCTTTTTCTTTTTAATCTCTTCCTTGACCTCATTCGTCACCAGTTTGTCTTTTTAATATTTCTGTTTACTCTTTTTGATCATTTTTTTTAAAACTGGCAGGAATTGAACCAATTCTAAAAGCGAGCTTAAGAATAAATAAAAAAATAAATTTCAGAAAAATAAGCCCCTACGAAATGTAACGTACAAAATGTCGTTTAGCGGTCAGCTTGATTGTTGCTTTTGTAACTAAGTAGATCTACTTTTTCATGCATTACTGTCAGATCAACGTAAATTATCATTATGACATAAAATATTTGCTCAACGGACCCCACATAAGTTTGACTTACTCATGTATGTATCGGGAAATACATAGCTAGATTAGAGCTTTCTCGATCCCCTACAAACACCATCTGCAATCTGAATTGTCTTTGAACCCGATGCGAGTTGGGTACTCATTTAGGTAGGCATATTCTGTACTGATCTCTGTCATCGTGTGTAGATGTTCTTCCATAAGGTACTCTCAGCAAAATAAAAGAATAGCGTAAATTTCCGCTTCGATGTATGACTGCCCACAGATATTAATGGCTTTTCCTGTATTTGTGAACAGTATACACCTGCTCCTGTGCCTTTATTCTGTTTAGGTACGTTACCCTAACCAACTTTTAATATGAGGAGGAGATATTAATTTTAATTTTTATTTTGTAGCTTTAATAGATATTTTTTCAAATCTTAATAGCATTTCTGCTTATCTTTATTTAAGAACGATTGGTAATTATATATATTTTATTAGTTTTAAGTAAAACAGTAGAGAATTTACTAAACACGATTTTTAGTGCAGCCAGTAAAAGAAAGATATGCAGCTCACCAATACTCTATTTTGTACCCACCTGCCTAGCTGTTGACCGCCTATCTGTCTCGGGGAGATAAGTAGGCTGCCATCTATTCACTATTTGACTTTTTTTTATGGACTCAAAAGTTTTCCTTTTTGACTAATTTTCGATGTCGGAACTTCTAAATCACGAAACGGATTTGAATATTTTTTTACTGTGACATAAATTAGATAACCGGTCAAGTGCAAATTGAATTTGCGCAATTAGTGTTCCGTACGTTGATTGCTTTTAAAATAAAAAATTTTGTTACGGAGATATAAAATGATTAGTGACTTCACAAAACACACCTCAAATGAGTTTTCAAGCAAGTTTGTTTCCGATCTTTACTGAAAACTGATAACCTAGAAATTTTTGTTTTTTTATATATCAGAAAAATTATTAAAGGTAATGCATTCCTGATATTTTTCGTTCAATCTACACCCCTTGGAGAATATATTCCAGAATTTTTTCAAAATATTATGACCAGTACTTTTCGAGATAAATGGGTGGCAGTAATTTTTCGCGATTTTTTAAAAATAATACAAAGGAAAGTGTGCGCAAGAATTACATCTATAATATATATAAAATGCAACGTCTCTCTGTCTGTCTGTCTGTCTGACTGTCTGTCTGTCTATCCGTTAGTGCGCCTATCACTGAAGAACCACTTTACGTGCTTTTTTTTTTAAACATACATATGTTCTCTGGCCAGGTTATAGGCTATATTTTATTACGATAGGTAGCATAAGGAATGAACAGTGATGTAAAATAGCGAATGATGTCGGAAATAAGTATGCCGCTAGCGCGTGCCTTTGCAATACACAGCCTAAACCATTAAATATGGAACAATATTATGTAGCAAAGAATATCTGTAATCTATAATCTATAATATATATAAAATGCAATGTCTCTCTGTCTGTCTGTCTGTCCATTAGTGCGTTTATCACGCGGGAACCACTTATCCGATTTACCTGTCTTTTTTTAAATTCATACATATATTCTTTGGCCAGGTTATATAATAATAGTAATCTATATCTATAATATATATAAAATGCAATGTTTGTCTATCTGTCTGTCTGTCCGTTAATGCGCTTATCCCTAAAGAACCACTTATCCGATTTACGTGATGTTTTAAATTCATACATAGGTTCTCTGACCAGGTTATAGGTATATAATTTATTACATCTATAATATATATAAAATGCCACGTATCTCTGTCTGTCTGTCTGTCCGTTAGTGCCCTTATCACTGGAGAACCACTTATCCGATTTTCGTACTTTTTTTTTAAAACATACATATGTTCTCCGGCCAGGTTATAGGCTATATTTTATTACGATAGGTAGCATAAGGAATGAGCAGTGACAATAACAGTAAATGAAGTCGGACAAAGTTTGCCGCTAGCGCGTTCTCTTGCAATACACAGTCCAGACCATTAAATATGGAACAATATTATGTAGCAAAGAATATCTATAATATATATAAAATGCAATGTCTCTCTGTCCGTCTGTCTGTCTGTCCGTCCGTTAGTGTGCTTATCACTGGAGAACCACTTATCCGATTTACGTGCCTTTTTTTTTAAACATACGTATGTTCTCTGGCCAGGTTATAGGATATATTTTATTAGGTGACATAAGGAATAAGCAGTGACGACAATAGTGAATCAAGTCGGAGAAAAGTTTGCCGCTAAAGTGTTCTGTTGCAATACACTCCCTAAAGCATTAAATATGGAACAATATCATGTAGCAAAGAATACAATATATATAAAATGCAACGTCTCTCTGTCTGTCTGTCTGTCCGTTAGTGTGCTTATCACTCGAGAACCACTTATCCGATTTACGTGTTTTTATAAATTTATACGTATGTTCTATATAATTCGATATAAGCCTAGATATTGGGAGATAAGGTGAGATAATGAGAGATTAGAAGAAATAATGGGAGATAAGTCGAGATAAGCCTTGATAATGGGAGATAAGGTGAGATAATGGGAGATAAGTATAAATAATAGGAGATAAGGAGAGATAATGGGAGATAAGCAGAGATAAGCCTAGATAATGGGAGTTATGGTGAGATAATGGAAGATAAGGAGAAATAATGGGAGATAAGGAGAAATAATGGGAGATAAGTCGAGATAAGCCTAGATAATGGGAAATAAGGTGAGATAACGGGAGATAAGCAGAGATAAGTGTAGATAATGGGAGTTATGGAGAGATAATGGGAGATAAGGAGAAATAATGGGAGATAAGGAGAAATAATGGGAGATGAGCAGAGATAAGCCTAGATAATGGAAATTGTGTAGAGATAATGGGAGATAAGGAGAAATATTGGGAGATAAGGAGAAATAATGGGAGATATTTTATTACGTTGGGTAACATAAGGAATAAGTAGTGACGATAGTAGTGAATCAAGTCCACGCGAGCGGAGCCGCGGGCCCGGCTAGTTATATATATTTTTGAACTCGCAGCTTTCATTTGACACCCCATTCGATGACCTATTAAAAAAAAAAAATTCAGCTCCGATTTCACCCCCCAAAATTAACCCATCATGTCAAAATTTAACTTTCAAAACTACACCGATCAGATGAAGCCACACTAAAAATACCAGATCGAGCAGAAAAAGTGTCATTAAAATCGATCAAGTAGTTTTGTAGATAATTGAAAATTTAATGTATCAATTTGAGTTGGTAGATAAATATAAGTACATATATATGTTTTGGATTGTTGTAGCTTCTACTTGATGGAAATTCATTATAAATATATAATAAAAGACTGTGGACCAGTGGAAATTGACTAAAAACAGTCTTTTATTATATATACATATATATGTACTAAAATGAGGATTTATTTTCATGAATTCCGTTAAAAATGACCTTAAACTCCGCTTGTAATGCCAAACCTTTAAATATTCTTGTTTGTAGTAAGATTGCTTAAACATTTTCCAGAAATAAATTACTAGTAAATATTAAATTAGGAGCGAAGCGTGAAACCAAAAGTGAAATCATGAAACTTTGGTAGAAACTTAAAAACAGGATCATATAAAATATAGCTGTCGCTACAGAAAGATAAACACGTACAACAGAACGACGCAGTAAAAGAAAGCCGGATAGTTAAAATGTAGCTCATCGAGTTTTTCAGAGATGTCGCGCATATTTTTCTATGATTCTTAAGTTCGGTTTACACGCTCAAGCCATTTGCACAAACTGGTTTTCGCAAGCCAGTTTGTGCAAATGAACTGAATGAAATGTTCCCGTTCACACGTTCAGTTTAGCTTCCGGAATTGTGAAGTGAGGAACCCTGGTTTTACTGTGTCTACTGCATTTTGCTACATACTGTGTTTTAAAAATGGAAAATTTTGACAACTAATTCTTGCAACGGCTGCGGTTTGCATTATATAAAAAAAGATCAAATCGAAGGTGAATAAAAGGAAGTGGTCTAAACTTTGGTTGCTAAAAAGGGATTTGTTTTCTCATATCAATTTAATAGCTGAATTACGCAGTGAGCCTGACGATTTTCTTAACTATTTGCGTATGGACGAAGTAACATACCAGCATTTGCTAAATCTAATTACACCAATAATTTCAAGAGCAGAGTCTGTTATGAGACGTGCAATTACCCCTCCATGAACCGCTGAGATTTTTGGCAACAGGGAGAAGTTATGAAGACTTTCTACATGTATCTCCAAATCAGCTCTAAATGCTATAATTCCAGAAACATGCAACGCAATTTACATGGCATTAAAAGACACTTTTCTAAAGGTAAGTTTATCGAATATTAATATAAACTCAATAAAAAAAAGAAAAATTATAAATCCAAGATATTTTCCAAACAATGTACACATCAAATTACAAAAATCTATAATATATATAAAATGCAACGTCTCTCTGTCTGTCTGTCTGTCTGTCCGTTAGTGCGCTTATCACTGGAGAACCACTTATCCGATTTACGTACTTTTTTTTTAAATCATACATATGTTCTCTGGCCAGGTTATAGGCTATATTTTATTACGATAGGTAGCATAGGGAATGAGCAGTGACGATAATAGTGAATGAAGTCGGACAAAAGTTTGCCGTTAGCGCGTGCCTTTGCAGTACACAGCCTAAACCATTATATTTGGAACAATATTATGTAGCAGAGAATAACTATAATCTATAATATATATAAAAAGCAATGTATCTCTGTCTGTCTGTCTGTCCATTAGTGCGTTTATCAGGCGAGAATCACTTATCCGATTTACGTGTCTTTTTTTAAATTCATACATGTATTCTTTGGCCAGGTTATATAGTAATAATAATTAATCTATATCTAAAATATATGTAAAATGCAACGTTTCTCTGTCTGTCCGTTAGTGCGCTTATCCCTCGAGAACCACTTACGTGATTTTTTTAATTCATACATATGTTCTCTGAAGAGGTTATATAATAATAATAATCTATATAATATATATAAAACGCAACGTCTCTCTGTCTGTCTGTCCGTTAGTGTGCTTATCATTCGAGAACCACTCATCGGATTTACGTGATTTTTTTTTTAATTCTTAATTTAATATATGTCAAAAAAAATCTATAATATATATAAAACGTAACATCTCTCTGCCTGTCTGTCTATCCATTACTGCGCTTAGCACTCAAGAACCACTTATCCGATTTACGTGTTTTTTTTTTTTATAAAATACAGAGGGAATAAACAGAGACAAAATGCTAATATATAGGAAAAAAGATGGAATTTATTCAGAAAGACTGAATAGATGGGCGGAATACTTTAAAGAAACATTAAATGGAGATGAAAATGAGGAGTTGAATGAGAAATAGGAAGCGAAATTAACTGAAAGGCAGGAAGCGACAAATAAACCCTGCAAAGAAGAAATAAGAGAAATACTCAAAACCCAAAAAATATAAGGCACCGGGTGGAAATTGTAGAACTGATAAAAGCTGGAGGAGTAGATCTGGAAAATGAAATATGCCGGTTGGTACAAGAAATATGGGAAACAGAAAAGATGCCAGTGAGCTGGAGAGAGTCGCTCATTTGTCCAATATACAAAAAAGGAGAAAAAACTATATGTGCTAATTATAGACCAATAGCCTTACTGGATGTCGTGTACAAGATAGTAGTGTTGACTATCAAAAACAGACTAGCAGAGAAAGCCGAGTCTATTCTGGGAGAGTACCAGTGTGGATTCAGGAAAAATAGATCGGTTACAGACTAGATATTTTCGATTAAGCAAATCCAAGATAATAGCTTAGAACATAATTTGGCACTACACTTGGTCTTTGTGGATTTCAGAGAAGCATATGACTCTGTAAATAGAGAAGAACTCTACAAGATAATCGAAGAACTAAATATTCCAAGTAAATTGGAAGGAAAGAAGAGGGACTGTGGAGAAGAAGAACAAACTATCAATTAAAATGCCTATATACGAAACCCCTTATAAGCCAAATCATAATAAGCCAGCGATTATGATGGTTGGGACACGTGGCAAGGATGAAGGAAGAAAGACAGGCAAAGCAAGCCCTAATAAGAGAAGTGGTTTGAAGAAGAGGCAAGGGTAGACCTCGATCTACATGGATTCAGGCAGTAAAGCAAGATCCGGTGTTGATGGGAATCCCGCACTGGGAAAAGTTAACAGGAGACAAAAAGAAGTGGAGACAAGTATGCAACCAAGCCATGGACCTCTAAAGCCCCTTGAGCTATATAATAATATAAACATAACGAATTCGCACTGACGAGAAAGGTAAATCAAGTTCACGCGAGCGGAGCCGCGGGCACGGCTAGTATAATAATATGTAGGTAATATAAATTATATTTCTCCATCCACAAAGGTACTGAAGTTTTAAAACAACTGAGCAGCCGATTGATTGTTGAGTTACAGCGGTTTTTCATTTGATTGCGTATTATTGGGAGGTGTGAATGGGGATTGAGTGTGATATGGGCTGCATGTGGAATGAGGTTTGAGTGTACAATGATTGCTGAGTGATGAAAAGAGGCTGAATGTTTAATGAGGATTGAGTGTTAAATGGGGGTTGAGTGTGCAATGATTGCTGAGTGTTAAATGGGGGCTGAGCCTTCTTTGTATAAAATTCCTGCTGCATTTGTATAAAACAATTGCGATTTAAATTTCCCAACTGTGCCTCGTAGAATATATCGTTTATTAATTTTTCTGCGTGTATAGCTTGTTGGGGGTCGAGGTCTCTCAATTTTCATGCCCATGCTGTTCCAATATCATTAAATTTATCTGCAATAATGGTCGAAGGTTCTGATAAACGTTGCCCAATCACATCTAACAACTCGTCGCATTTATTGTTGCGTCTTTGCAATGCTTTAGGTAGCCGTAAGGATGTTTGTGATGTAGATGAACATGGTGTGGGTTGTGAAGAGATACCGAGAGATTCTGGCACCTCAGGGGTGGATTCACTGTCAGAAAGCTAAATAATAATAATAATAATAATAATAATGCTTTTACAAACTTTTACAAACAAAACTCAACTCTAAATATCTCACTAAAGCCATCAACACGTTCGCTGTATCTACGAGGCTGGTTTAAAAAGTCCGTGCAAAGTCCGAGAGATGGCACCACCGGCGCGTATCGAGATCATGTTTAGTTAGTAGCATCTCTTTAATGAACGCACACCAAGTTTCAGCCATATTGGTCTATTTCTTTGTGTTTGGCATTCGTGTGAATCAAGGAAGTCGAGTGATTTTCAAGAAATGGACGAAAAAGAATTTCGTCTGGTGATTAAACATTACTTTATGAAAGGCAAAACGCCTCAGGAGACTGAAGAGAAGCTTGATAAACATTATGGTGACTTCGATTAGAACAGTTTATAAGTGGTTTCAAAATTTTCGGACTGGCCATATGGGCACCAGTGACGCTGAACGTTCTGGACGGCCTGTGGAGGTTACGACTCCAGAAATCATTGATCAAATCCATGGTATGGTGATGGATGACAGAAGAGTTAAGGTGCGTGAGATTGCTAGTGCTGTGGGCATCTCGACTGAACGGGTACATAATATTTTGCATAAACATTTGGACATGAGAAAGCTATCCGCAAGATGGGTGCCGCGATTGCTCACGCTTGAGCAAAAACGGAATCGTGTGAAGTGTTGCAAGGATGGTTTGCAGCTGTTCCAGAAGAATCCGGAGGACTTTACGCGTCGTTTCGTCACTGTGGGTGAAACATGGATACATTACTATACTCCTGAGACCAAACAACAATCTAAACAATGGGTTACCAAGGGGGAATCTGCACCAAAAAAGGCGAAGACCGTTCCTTCGGCCGGAAAGGTTATGGCGACTGTCTCTTTGGGATTCGCAAGGGATAATCCTCATCGACTATCTGGAAAAGGGTAAAACTATTACAGGTGAATATTATGTATCGTTATTGGACCGTTTGAAAACCGAGCTGCAAGAAAAACGCCCGCGATTGGCCCACAAGAAAGTCCTTTTCCATCACGACAACGCACCAGCACACACCTCAGCAGTTGTGGTCGCAAAATTAATGGAAATAGGATTCTAACTCGTTTCACATCCCCCTTATTCTCCAGACTTGGCTCCCTCGGACTACTATTTGTTCCCCAATTTGAAGAAATGGCTGGCAGGACAAAGATTTTATTCAAACGAGGATGTGATTGCAGACACTAATGGATATTTTGCAGACTTGGACAAATCCTATTATTCGGAAGGGATCAACAAACTAGAACATCGTTGGACGAAGTGTATAAGCCAAAAAGGAGACTATGTCGAAAAATAAAAAAGGTTTACCCCAAACACATAAGTAGTTTTTTTTATTTTTGCACGGACTTTTCAAACCAGCCTCGTATACTCACATATTTATTTGGTATCATCAAATGGTCACAAACAGACATAGAAAATATTCACATCCTTAGACGTTCTCAATTCACCAAATACAGGAAATTACACCTCAACGCATGCAAAGAAAGACTTACCATCGAGAGGAAAGCAGGAGGAAGAGGAATCATAGACATCAGATCACTACACACAAAACAAATACAAGCACTCAGGAAATTCTTTCACAGCAAGCAAACCAGCCTCCACACAGCGACAGTGAAAGCAGACAAAAACTACACACCTCTCGACTTAGCCCGAGCAGACCACTCAGCAGACACACACAGTCACGTCCAATTACAACAGGAAAAGATGAAAACGTGGTCAGAGAAAACACTCCACGGAAAACACAGATACCACATAGAACAAGACCACGTAAATAAAGAACAATCATACACTTGGTTAGAGGATGGGCAGCTATTTCTTGAAATAGAAGGCTTCCTACTTGCCATCCAGGATAAAGTGATATTAACCAGAAACTACCAGAAGCATATCATCATAGACCCAAATATTACAGAGGACTGATGTAGGAAATGCCACCAGCAGAAAGAAACGATCGAACACATAACAAGCGGATGTAAAATATTAGCCGCAACGGAATACACAGCCAGACATGACTCAGAGGCAAAAGTAGTTCACCAAGCACTAGCCACAACATACAAGCTCATAGAAAACACAGATCCCTACTACAAATACACACCAACATCCGTACTTGAAAATAAAGATTACAAACTCTACTGGGACATCAGTATCCCATACAGATAAAACAGTCTCCGCCAATAGACCCGATATTACTTTTTAGTGCAAAAAAGAAAAAGTCACCTATCTAATGGACATAGCTGTCCCCAACGACACAAACATCCAAACGAAATACACAGAAAAAATTTCCAAACAGACCTTGCAACGGAAATAAAAAGGCTCTGGAAACAAGAAAAAGTCATCATTGTCCCCCTCATTATATCATCCACAGGCCTTACACCAATAACATTCACACCACACTTGGTGTGAATGTTATTGGTGTACAAACATACACAAAAACATTCAAAAGTCAGTGATTTTGAAAACATGTAACATTGTCAGGTCATTCCTTAATACACAATGGTAATAGCGTTTGTGCTGACTTGGCTTGGGCCTGTCAGCCAAACATGGAACCACATAGACTAAATGTGAGAAAGAAGAAATTTTTTGTATAATAATGCAGTAAAAATAAATAAATGAAAAAAATTAGGTATATGAACTTGCAAAAGACTATATATAGATATTTATGTATTTGGTTTCAGTTTCCCCAAGATAAATGGGACTTTCTCCATTGCTTGGGAGCGGTAGATGGGAAGCATTTGCAGATTATATCTCCTTCTGGAAGTGGATCCTACCATTTCAACTACAAAAAAACTTACAGTATTGTTCTGATGGCCATTACATATGCTAACAACGAACTTATAATGTGTGATATTGGAAGAAATGGTCGAGTATCTGATGGTGGAGTAATTGACGATACTGTATTTATGAAGAAATTGTTTGCAAATAAATTAGAATTGCCCACTGCACCAATCATTCAAGATGAAAAACCATTAAATTACGTCTTTGTCGGAGATGAAGCTGTTGCTTTGAGGCCAGATTTTTTTAAAACTACATAATCAAAAAGAGCTAGAGTATGAAAAAATAATTTTAATTATTGTTTGTCTAGGACCAGAAGAATCATAGAGAATGCACTTGGAATATCAGCTAACCGTTTTAGAATTTTTCATACTACAATAAATTTATAAGTTAATAATATTGACAAGGTTGTTTTGGCTTGTTGTACACTTCATAATTTTTTGCGAAGAAATTGTTCCCAAACATACACATCGAATGACGTGTTTGACGTAGAAGATACTATAGACGATACAATTACTCTTGGTTTACGGACAGGTTCAGACAATCTGTTAAATCTTTAAAAGGGCTATAACCGGAATCACACTGCAGAGGCAAAAGAAGAAGTAAGAGAGCAATTTAATAGTTCTGGAAAAGTGAACTGGCAGCACGCAATGGTTTCTAATTAGTTATTACCCTGTATCTATAAACAAATTACGTACTTCAAATTACTTAAATTAATATAAATAAAATTCATTTACCTGTATTTCATCAATGTTTGATTTTGTACGCCTTGGAATTTCCTGGTCCTTTAAAAAGTTCAATAGTTCAAGGTACCATAAACGCGGTACATAAATATCCTCTTCTCCGGCACCTGATTTCTCGGATTCTACCGCTTTTTTCAACTCTCTTCGGTAGGCGGTACGCAGAGAATTGATTTTTTTTACCACTGTCTCCCTGCTGGCCTCTGGGTCCACGGTTTGCAATTTTTCTGCCAAAATGTTATATGCTTGTGATTTCGCATTACGGTCGCTGTATTCTTTACTTTTTACTTTCCACAAACATGGAAATGACTTATATTGTTCGATAAATTCACACAGAAACTCTTTCGACATTTTGAACTAAGTATAAAAATAACAAAATAAGAACTGAATAAATGACAACAGTCAACTGATAACAGCGGAGTTAACAGGTAGTTGAGGATCAACCACCGATGCGCATGTCCAAGGTTGGAGCTGAAGCCTGCGCTTCGTTTAGACGCTCATGCCAATACACCAACCTCAAGCCGATTTTCTGTCAGGGCAGATTTCACACAAGCCAAAATTTTTGGCTTGAGCAAACTTCATGCCAGTGTTCACATGCAACGATTTACTTGTGCAAACTGGTTTGCGCAAGCCAGTTTGTGCAAACGGCTTGAGCGTGTAAACCGGCCTTTACATATAATAGAACTTCTACTTGAGCAGCGTTTCTAAGAAACTCGACGAGTCACATTTTAACGATTTGAAACCTGTTTCATTTTACGGTATGGTTTTGTTTGTCTTTCTGTAGCAATTGTTATAGTTTCTGCGACAGGATGTGACGTATCAAAAAACTATATTTATAAACTTTTCGCAAAAATACGATCTCTTAATTAGAACAGTTTGAGAGGTATTTAATTGCCGTAATTTGTTTCTGTTGCAAATAAATTTGTAAGCTTTTCTAAATAATAACAGCAACCTATTTAAATATTTCACTTCCTTTAAAAGTAAAATCATTTAATTTCGACAACTCTTAGATTCAGAAGAAATAAATTACAGCTGACCAATAAAAAAAAATTAATCTCTATAAGATAGCCTGCAGCGACCAAAAAAAAACTATGACCGAACGGTTTTCTTTAATGAATCTCTTAAACGGGGGATCCATTTTCTAAACCCATGAATCTTGGTAATGGGCTTAAAGGAATATTTGCAAAGGTTCCGCCTATATCATGTCTCGAATTTGCTGTAGGAAACTCGTTAGAACGTTTTGTGTGGGGAAACTGCCTTCCGTACGGATTATTGCGGATATTTATTTCCCATAGCTTTTACCGCTTGCTTTATTTTCCCCGATAAAGTTTATTAATTGAATTTTAAATAACTCGATGAACATTTTAATCTCAAATAAAAACTCTCTTAATAGAAACGAAACAGGGCATAAAGCTGAAAGCCGATTATATATTTAGGTTTCTATATAGAGTATTTTTTTTAGTTAGGCATTATGTTTACATGGTTATAATAGTCGTTAAATAAACTTCACAGTAATTAACTGACTCGGCCCTTACATGGAAATTCAGATTTACTGGTTACTGGTAACGAATATGATCTGAGAATTACAAAATTGACAGCTACCAACTGCCAAATTCACTGTCAAAACTGACATAATTACTTGAAAACCGGGTTTTTACGTTTATATACCGATTTTATTCACAATTATCATGTTTTTGAGGTTATTTATTATAAATTGATTGTAATTTGACAAAATAAAAAAATTAACAGCTACCAACTGCCAAATCAACTGTCAAAACTGACATAATAACTTAAAAACCCGGTTATACGTTTAACCTATTAACGCCCAAATTTGATCGATTGCCAATAATGCTAGGGTAATGGAAACCTTACAAAAATTTATACCCAACTATTTTCGAGGATGCTCTTTCAGATTTGGTCACTTAGAGAGGATGAAAAATTTTTTGGGAAAATAGTCGGGTATAAATTTTTATAACGTTTTTATTACCCTAGCATTATTGGCAATTGATCAAATATGACCATGTGAATACCCTTAATTTGGGCGTAAATGAGTTAAACGTAAAATCTGGTTTTTAAGTTATTATGTTATTACTTTCTACAAACAACCACTTAACTTGAAGGACTTTATATGACTGGTAAAAATGTGTTTTTGACAGCGATTTAAAATTAACACCCCACACAATGAACTACTTTCTAAGAGTAAATTTTGAACAAGACCTCTTCCGAAGGTCGAAACGTCAATAAATATATAACAGATCCAAGAATAGTTTTTAATGATCTAATTCCAAGAACACGTAAAATTATAATATATATGTATATATATATATATATATATATATATATATATATATAATATATATATATATATATATATATATATGGATAATTCTCTGTCAACCGGACCCCCCTTCCTGCCCATTACAGGTTTTGAGATAAAATGGTCAGTAGGGGGGTTGGATGGATTAGGCTATGTTAGGTTTTGTGGTTTGATGCATTAGGCAATGTTAGGTTTGGTATTGATATTTATCGCTATGTTCAATGTAAAGTTTTTTATTATTTGGAAATTTGATGCTTTAGGCTTTGTTAGAACTTGGCCTTTTACACGCCTTGATTATGTTATTATTACATTTAAAAAATTGATGAAATCAATATTTCATTTTTAAATAACAATTTCCTCAATAAATTCCACTGTTAAATAGAGGTTTAACTGGAAATTTTGAGCACTTTTACGCCCTTATAACTCATTTTTACAAGTTAGTAATATTGCAATTTTCGTATTTTTTGAGTGCTCTTCCCCTTGTAGCCGCCATATTGCTTCGGACATCTTGAATTTTCAAAAGTAGCATACGGCATTAAAAAGTAGACATCTCAACGAAAATTTTGAGCCCCCACAGAACATTTTTTTTAAGCGGTTATAACTCATTTTTACAAGTCAGTAATATCGGAATTTTACGTTTTTTTTTTTTTTTTTGGGTGCTCTTCTCCTTGTAGCCGCCATATTGCTTCGGACATCTTGAATTTTCAAAAGTAGCATACGGCATTAAAAAGTAGATATCTCAACGAAAATTTTGAGCCCCTACAGAACATTTTTAAGCGGTTATAACTCATTTTTACAAGTCAGTAATATCGGAATTTTACGTTTTTTTTTGGGTGCTCTTCCCCTTTTAACCGCCATATTGCTTCGGACATCTTGAATTTTCAAAAGTAGCATACGGCATTGAAAAGTAGACATCTCAACGAAAATTTTGAGCCCCTACTGACCATTTTATCTCAAAACCTGTAATGAGCAGGAGGGGGGGTCCGGTTGACAGAGAATTACCCATATATATATATATATATATATATATATATATATATATATATATATATATATATATATATATATATATATATATTATATTGAAAGATCAAATTGTGATTTTGTATGGAAGCTTTCTAAATAATACTATTTGAACTAGTCCACCTTACCAAAAAAACTATATTGAGATACCTTCCACACTGTTTCTTAATTTTCTTTCTAAGTTGATTCGATTTCTCGCATCGTAAGGTAAACGAGACAAAGCGGATTTTGGGATAAATCCTTCAATAAAAAGTTCCTTTCTTGCAGATTCCCTGTGTTGTATACGACTTCAGTTTAGGATTACCTTTTAAATAGAAAGTTTAAGCTGATACCTGCGTATTTCACGATAATTTAGTCTTTAGTAAATAACACGATCGTTAGAGAATGTAATCCTGTACTAAAAAATTTGCTAAAGTCTTTTACCCAGTCCTTTCCTTGCAAATAGATTCAATTTTTTATACACTAATGGACAAAATTAATGCAACAATATATGAAATCATACAAATGTCTATAATGAATTAATTTTAATAATTTTTTATGAACATTGGTTACACTAGAAGTTAGAAAAAACTTATTCCTATACTTTAAAAGTGAATTAGCTACCAAATTTCTCTATAAGATTCGAATTAAAATTATTCTTAAGACCTAATAACAAAATCGTTGAAATTATGTAATAATGAAAAAAATAAACTGGGGCACTAGTAGCAAAATTAATGGTGTAACTGGGACACTAGTAGCGTGTGTTGCCTCCTCTAATTCGGATGACAGCATTTATGCTGCTAGGCATGCTTCTATTAAGTTTTGGATAAAATCTTGAGGAATTTGCTCCCATTCTGTGATAACTGCATTTTCAAGTTCTCTCAGGTTTCTAGGTGCAGGTATATGACGTTTCACATTTTTCTTAAGGTGATCTCATACATGTTCTATCGGATTCAGATACGGGCTTTTTGGTGGCCATTGCATAATCGGTATATCAACTTGATTAAGATAATCGAGTACCTCCCTAGCCACGTGAGGTCGAGCGTTGTCTTGCATAAACAGGAAATTACCGAAAGGCATCACATGTTCTATTACAATATTCTCAAGATAGTAGTCAGCATTCATGGATCTCGTACGGACAGGAACTAACGCTGTGCGAGGATCAAAGCAGATGCCACCCAAGAACATAACAGAGCCACCGCCGAATGGAATCCTTGCAGAGATATTGCAAGGAGCAAACCTCCCTCCTGGTCTTCGCCATACTCGTTCACGACCATCTGGATGTTTTAGACTAACCCTAGTTTCATCTGTGAAGAAAACTTGTTTCCAATCATCCACAGATCAGTTTTCGTGATTTCGAGCAAAACGTAACCTGGCAACTCTGTTCTCTCTAGTAAGCAAGGGCGCAGTGGCTGGTCTCCTACTGTTTAATTCAGCTTCATTTAACCGTCTTCTAACTGTTTTAGAAGAAATTGTGAGATTGCGTACAGCTTCGAGTTCGTTTCTTATTATAGAACTAGTGACAGTTCTGTTTCTTAAAGCATATTGTCTTATAAAACGTTCATCTAGGTCGCTAGTGCATCGTTTTCTCCCTTGCTCTAGTCTTCTAGAATAAGTTCCTACTTCATTCAAGCGTCTTACCATACGACTTATTGTGGAACGATGTTTGCCTAACAAATTGGCAACATAACTCTGACAATAACCCTCGTCCAATAAAACTGAGGCTCGCACTACTTCGTGTTCAGTTAAATTCCTTGTTCGATTTATTTTTCTAATTCTTCGGGGTCAAAAATAAACCAGTCTACCACAAAAATGTATTACTTTGAAAAAGGGAATAATTTATAAGCTTACTTTTAAAGAAAATCTATCGCACTATTACAGAAAATTGTTTATCTTCTAAAAAATTCTTTAAAACTGTAAATCTAAGCGAATTGTTTTGATTTCTGGCATGAACAACGAAGCAAAATATGCATAGCCTCCTATTCAAATACTCGATTAACTTTAAAACTGACATAAGAAAAAGATAAATTAATTTTCAGATTGTTGCGTTAATTTTGTCCAGGAGTTTATTTCAAATGGAGGGCAAATTTTTTAAGGGCAGATATATTGCCTAATAATAACTCTAAAAGTTTGATACTGGTATATATTTAAATTTGATTTTTGTCACTACATGTCATTATATCAAAACTACTATCGTATTAAAAAGAGCTTTTAAAATAACCAAATTATAAGGATATGCTGCAAAAATAAGTGGACTGTTAGTATGTTAAAAAATTAACGGACTAATTTTGAAAAAAATAGGCGCACTACTGCTATTTATTTTGCTAATTCGGTTGGCAATACTATTATTAACATGGGACAAAGAATGTTTATCACATTTACTTCTTAGATTAGAACTAAAAATATGTTTTGTAATTGTGAATATTTCTTGTTGGCGATTTTTCAACTAAATAAATATATTAAACCTAGAATTTTCAATGAATATTGTCTTACAAACAAAATTTCTTGTACCGATGCGTTAAAAAATCTTAGAGGTATAGCACCATCACTGTCATCAGCTGAGATAATTATCAGTAGTTTTATATTATTTATATAATTATATGAATCTTCAACTTTAACAAAGTGCTGAATGGAATTCTTCCAGGTTTCACAAGATATATCATTTATAACTTTTTTTACTAATTCAACCACTGACACGCTTAAAGTAGGAGAAACATTTTGTGCCCTTATTTTTGATTTAACTTGATGCCAAATATGTTTAATTGGATTAAACACACAATAATACGGAGGAAGCCGCAAAACAGTGATCCCATTTTCTCAGCCATACTATCACAAACATATTTCTTTTTCAATTTATAGTCTTTCAAAACTTCCAAAAGATCACTTTTGATATAACTAAAGTCAAAATAAATGTCATTTTCTAACATATATTCCTGTATTTCCGATTTGGTGTTGGCTGCATTAGGAACCTTATTTAGTAGGCGACTATAGTAATGTAATGTAATGTGTAGAGGGGAGTGTGGCCCAGAATGGCCCTTTGCACTGCGACCATCATTGATCTATTGTACTTCCCCTTATCCCTCACGGGTTTAATACATCCAGGAACAGGACCAGCTCCTTCAATGGGAGCGTTAGCAGATCCTGTTCACCCAGCGTATAGGCATGTAGTATCCTATGTCTCCTGTGTCCCAATGCCGCACAGTTGGTAATCAAGTGTTCCATAGACTCCTCTTCTTCACCGCAGAATCTGCAAGTGTACGTGGTTGATAGGCCTATTCTGTATAGGTGCTTATTGCAGGTATGGTGGCCTGTGACTGCCTCCGCCAGTAGTCTTAGGCTTTTCCTATCCATTTTTAGGGCGAGATCCGCCCTCCTTGCATCAAAGCTCAGAAACTTTTTAGAATGTTCCAGACCGTTAGTGTCCTTCCAATGTTTCCCTACTATGGATTTTGTCCATTTCATCATCTCCTCTTTAAGGAGACCCCTGCTGAATCCAAAGGATGGAGAGGGTCCAATGAAGGTCCCCTCAGCCCCTTTTTTGTATAGATGTCTGCCATCTCATTTCCTCTATGCCCCCCATGTCGTGTGGCGACTATAGTAACTTGCATTGTCCATAACTATAACACTCTGTTCGGGAACATTTGGCAAAAGGGAATTTTGAAACCAGTTTTCAAAAAGTTCTGCGGTCGTGTCTTCATGATAGTCCAAACTAGAACCTTTTATGTTTTTCGCAGATACTAGTAGACAATTTGAAACCCAGCCCTTTTCAGATCCAGCATGCAAAATGGTTATTCGTTTACCTTCATTTGAAGGTGCGTTAGTCTGACATTTTGTACTGCTGTCAACCCACCCTTTTTGCATAGTGTCATGGGTATCGAAACCATGTTTCGTCAATGTAAATTATTGGCCAATTCTCTGATCGATACTTTTTAATTTCTTGTAAATAGGTATGTCGCAAAATTCGTAATCTTTGTGACTCCATCACTACTTGCCTTTTGTTGATTTTTCGGAACGTGAATTCCATTCTTAAGAGAATTCTGTGAAGGGTTGATAGGCCACAATGTATATTGGTCCCGTCCTGCACCAGTCTTAATTGTATTTTGTCTAGTGTCGGCACCAACTGCTCTTCATACATAGAATATATTTTTCTCCTGATGACGTCTTTTTCACAATCGTCTACTTGATGCATTTGAAAATCTTTCCGTTTTTTTCCTGTTCCTGAGTGATGGTTTTCCTACAATACCCTTAATCGTAAAAATTAAGGTTTTTATTAGTTCACTGGTTTGTTGTAAAGCACTTTGTTTATTCAAGTTTCTTCTTACCAAAATGTCGCAAACACTTTTTACTATTTGTTTAGCGTCAAGTGATAAATGTTTTCTCTTGCGATAGCCACTATTACAATTTTTCCCACGGACGCCACATAATTAAAATAAGACCGTTATGTTGTAAGTTGTAAGTAAAACTAAAAATAATAAAAAGTATGTTTTCGAATCTTAATGGGGACCTGTGGTCATTAGGCCTATATTATTAAATACTTAAAGGGCTCCAAACCGTGTTGCCAGGTAGTAAATATATAGGTAAAAATAGATCCAATATGATTGCAGGTGCAAGTGAGGGCGGTATACAAAACAGGTAAAATAAAAATACGTTTATCGTAATACCTGGCAAGAAATATATTTGTGATAGTATGGCTGAGAAAATGGGACACACTGTTTTGCGGCTTCCTCCGTATTATTGTGTGTTTAATCCAACTGAACATATTTGGCATCAGGTTAAATCAAAAATAAGGGCACAAAATGTTTCTCCTACTTTAAGCGTGTCAGTGTTTGGATTAGTAAAAAAAGTTATAAATGATACACCTTGTGAAAGCTGGAAGAATTCCATTCAGCAAGTTGTTAAAGTTGAAGATTCATATATTTATGTAAATAATATAAAACCACTGATAATTACCTCAACTGATGACAGTGATAGTGAAACTGAATTAGGCTTAAGTTAAAATATATTTTTTATTTATACAATATGTCCCCTTTTGTAAACTCCATTCATTCAAACTGTATATTTGTACTTCTTATCCATTTATTTTTACATGCATCTGTAAATAAACATCTCCAAAAATACTCATAATTTTATTTATTTGCATTAATGAATAAAATTGTTAAGTCCATCTCTGCAACCTATCATAAACAAAAGGTCAGAATTTTTATATTGCCCACTTAAAACGGCAAAAATCGGCATCTTATATTTTGGGACAGGCTATACCTTCAATAATTAAAAGTATCCACATTGTCTGTCTTATTGAAAAATTAAGTTTTTAAAATATGAAAATTTGCCTGCTGTGGTGCGCCGCCGGCAATTTTTCATTCAAAGCAGTACGAAATGATCAAAAAAAGTCGGACAATTTTTTTTTGGTTACAGTTAAACGTATATTTGATATTACGAAATCTTTAAAAAAATTTAAACAACTTTTTTTTTGCAATTTTTCTGTTAAAAAAGTGTTCATGATAAACGTGTTTTTTGCTTATTATTAATCATACAATTTAAACTTAAAATAAAAAAAATATTCAAAGGTGGGACATGAAAGATAAAAGTATAGGCTTTAAGTATAAAATATTAATATTTGATTTAAAATTCCAGGTACAAAGAATACAGTTATCGAAAACACAAAAATTCTAAATTACTCGAAGAAATTAAATGAATTACGTACTCTCTGGCAGTCATATTGAATCCGCCATTTTGAATTTTTTAAATCTGTAATCGGTTTCTTAATCAGCACCACCGGGATCGGGAATCCAATGAACAGCTTTGCAGATGACAGTACGCTTACCTCTTCATTCACCTTGAACGTTCGGACATCGGCTGCTCAGGCGAACATCCGCAGACAGCAGGAGGTCGTTCAACTTAACAAAGACCTGGAATTCTATGTTGGGCTGACAGTAACTAAGTGGAATTTAACGCTACAAAAACCCAGGCGGCAGTTTTTTTCTAAGAAAGTTAACGTTGCTTAACCCGACATAGTTATGTGGGGGCGCTCCATTCCCCTAGCATCGTCGCTCAATTTGCTGGGCGTTAGTTTGGGAGCAAATATGTCCTGGCATGAACATGTTGCAGACATAGCAAGGAGAGCTTCTCAAAAGTTGGGAATATTATTTCGAACCAGAAAGCAGATGACAGCCCACAACAACTGTTAATTCTTTACAAAGCTCAAATTCGACCAACTATGGAATACTGCTCCCACGTTGGATTCTGTTCAGAGAAGAGCGGTCCGTCTGATTGGAGACCCGGAATTGACCGGCGGCCTTGATTCCCTGGAACATCGAAGAACGGTTGGCGACTTGAGTTTGTTCTACAAGTATTTTCATGGAAAGTGTTCGAAGGATGTAGCCCGCTTAATTCCTGCCAAAGCGGTGCATGTTAGAAATACACGTCGCGCTGGTGCTTCACATCCGTATGAAGTTCAGCTTGTTACTCCGCGTACAACGCTTTTCAAGCAGTCTTTTATATGGAGAACGTCATTCCTTTGGAATAAATTTGCCCAGCGCTGTGTTTGCCACCGAGTACAATTTACAGCGATTCAAGAACAACGTGAATTGCTTTTTCCGCACACATGCCGCTCCTGAAGCGCTTTATGGACTTCCCTGCAGCACATGTGCTAGACCCATAAAAAAAAAAACCACGTGAAACCCCTTAACAGCCAATTTTCAAATATTTAGCGGTATACAGAAACGTTAATTTAATCATAAATGTGGTTGGAAGCATGATTTCCACTACAACTGAAGGGTTGACCCCTTCCATCCCTCCCATTCCTTAACCATTTTATTTTAAATAATTTTTTTAAATTACTGTAAAACTAAAAAAAAATAACCTATGTCCTTTTTTTATATAAAATGCCCCGTTCTTTCACGTGGTGTTATTATTAGTTTTTCGACATCTTTCTTATTTTTCGAGATGTTTGCGAAAAACCGAATTTTTCATTTTATTTTCGATTTTGTAGGCTTAGCGAAACAAACTTCTTTGTATCGTATTCTACGTCCAAAAAACTACTTGTATGCCAAAATGCAGTCTGTTAACATCTAATGAGAGCTTTTCGTCGCCTCTGACGACTGGGCTATTGATTTTTTTTGAAAAATAACGCCGACTGTAGAATATTTTATTAAATCGTTTTAAATTGATCTATTCTCGTTGGTAAGATTTACAAAAACCCTTGTTTAATCAAAAACTATATTCAACCATTCATCGTCGTTACTTTACACAAATATTATTTTTAATTAGCTTTTAGGAAAACTAATATATATATTTTTTTGTTTCAGCTACTTCATTCTGTTTTCTGCAAATAAATGATTGAAATATTCCCCCTCATATGGAAAAAGAATCAGTATTCAGTAAGAACAGAAGCACAAACGCTGTTATTTGTTCAAGGGACCTGAAAAGATTAGGAATTTTATTATATTTACAAGGTACTTATGTTATTCTCTAATATTTATACCATTCAGCTATTTTTCGTAAAATAAGAAGATAATTTGATAAATCGCGGACGAAGATTGGAAATAAGCCATATAAAAATCGAACACGCTTACTGAACCCTATATAAAGGTCAGCAATATTACTGTTCAAGTTGCGTTTTTACTTCTCCCGCTAAGGGAGGTATTGTATTTGCGAAAAAGTCACGTTTCAAGATTGCATCTTTTACGTTTTTAAAAACTCTAGATCATAAAAAACATAGTTTAAAATTTTACAGTCAGTCTGTTTGTCCGTCGCGATAGATCCCAAAAAAAAAAAGGTATCGATTTAAAATTTGATACATATACGAGTGTTAATAAAAAAAAATGAGGAATTTTGTTAGGGCTGTGGGTAAGTCCAATTGTCATTTTTTTTATTCTGTTGATACACTTAATCTAGCGGCCATGTTGGATGCGGAGTTTATTGTTGGCTGTCGAAAAGGTTACTCGTGCTTTCGTCTGCTCGATGATTTTTTACTTGTGGAAAAAATGAAACAAAGAATTTGCAACAAATTTTGCTTTGAGAATGGAATAAATAACAGCACGGAATTGGAAATGTTGAACATTGCTTTTGGCGATTCTTCTATAATAATATATATATATATATATATATATATATATATATATATATATATATATATATATATATATATAATGCACCGTCTCTCTGTCTGTCTGTCTGTCTGTCCGTTAGTGCGCTTATCACTGGAGAACCACTTATCCGATTTACGTACTTTTTTTTTTAAAACATACATATGTTCTCTGGCCAGATTATAGGCTATATTTTATTACGATAGGTAGCATAGGGCATGAGCAGTGACGATAATAGTGAGTGAAGTCGAAAAAAAAGTTTGCCGATAGCGCGTTCCCTTGCAATACACAGCCTAAACCATTAAATATGGAACAATATTATGTAGCAGAGAATATCTATAATTTATAATCTATAATATATATAAAATCAAATGTCTCTCTGCCTGTCTGTCCATTAGTGTGTTTATCACGCGAGAACCACTTATCCGATTTACGTGTCTTTTTTTAAATTCATACATATATTCTTTGGCCAGGTTATATAATTAAGTTGGGAATGTGGAATCTTTGGCACAATGATACTACTCAGTATATATCACCACTACACCAAACACTTTATTTTTGCACTCGACGCGCGTTTCGCTAACCATGTTAGCTTCATCAGGAGCGATGATTGACTACGTTGACGTCAATCATCGCTCCTGATGAAGCTAACATGGTTAGCGAAACGCGCGTCGAGTGCAAAAATAAAGTGTTTGGTGTAGTGGTGATATATACTGAGCAGGTTTATATAATAATAATAATAATCTTTATCTATAATACATATAAAATGCAACGTTTCTCTGTCTGTCTGCCTGTCCGTTAGTGCGCTTATCACTCGAGAACTTCGATTTACATGTTTTTTTTTAATTCATACATTTGTTCTCTGGCCAGAGATAATCTTCTCTATATAATATATATAAAATGCAACGTCTCTCTGTCTGTCTGTCTGTCTGTCTGTCTGTCTGTCCGTTAGTGCGCTTATCACTGGAGAACCACCTATCTGCTTTACGTGCTTTTTTTAAAACATACATATGTTCTCTGGTCAGGTTTTAGGATATACTTTATTGCGTTAGGTAACATAAAGAATAAGCAGTGACGATCATAGTGAATCAAGTCGGAAAAAAGGTTACCGTTAGCGCGTTCTCTTGCAATACACTACCTAAGCCATTAAATATGGAGCAATATCATGTTGCAAAGAATATAATATATATAAAATGGAATGTCTCTCTGTCTGTCTGTCCGTTAGTGCGCTTATCACTTGAGAACCACTTATCCGATTTACGTGTTTTTATAAATTTATACATATGTTTTATATAATTCGATATAAGCCTAGATAATGGGAGATAAAATGAGATAATGGGAGATAAGTATAAATAAAAAGAGATAAGTATAAATAATGGGAGATAAGCAGAGATAAGTCTAGATAATGGGAGATAAGAAGAAATAATGGGAGATAAGTAGAAATATTGCGAGATAAGTCGAGATAAGCCTAGATAATGGGAGATAAGGTGAGATAATGGGAGATAAGGGGAAATAATGGGAGATAAGAAGAAATAATTGGAGATGAGCAGAGATAAACCTAGATAATGGAAATCATGTAGAGATAATGGGAGATAAAGAGAAATAATGGGAGATAAGGCGAGATAATGGCAGATATTTTATTACGTTAGGTAACATAAGGAATAAGCAGTGACGATAGTAGTGAATCAAGTCCACGCGAGCGGAGCCGCGGGCACTGCTAGTTTATAAATAAAACAAGCGTTTTCAAGTGGTACGCTACAAACATTGCCGAGACGGCCATGAAGATATTGAAGAAGATACACATCACAAAAGTGTAAAAAAAAATAATTACGAATAATCACGAATCAAAGAGGTTGCTGATGATGTTGGCATATTATTTGGTTCAGGCCATGAAGCCAGTGAAAGCTTCCTGAAGAGCCAAGATAGAAAAAAGCTCGTCAAGTTCGATCGAACGTGAAGGTTCTACCACGAGTTATTGCCACTGGATCGTACGGTTAATGAAGAGTAGTACCTGGAAGTTATACGCCCTTTGAATAAAGCAATTCGAAGTAAATGCCCAGATTTTTGACGAAACACTTGCATCACGATAATGCACCTGTTCACACTTTACTGTTAGTTCGTAGGTTGATGGCCATAACCAACACCGTTATGATGCCTCAGCCTGCGTATTCGTCAGACATGACCTTCTTGCTATTCCCAAAGATGACAAAAATCATGAAAGGACGACATTTTGCCAACATTCAGAAGATACTACTCAGTATATATCACCACTACACCAAACACTTTTATTTTGCACTCGACGCGCGTTTCGCTAACCATGTTAGCTTCATCAGGAGCGATGATTGACTAAAGCTAAACTACCAAATCTACCCTATTTATACTTAGCCTAACCCTTGAATTACTCAAGCGGAACTAATGACATAGGCAAGGCTATCAGTTCCGGTCAAGTAACCAGTAGAGGGGACTATAAGGAATAGGCCCTCTGTCTTTGTTTAAACTACTTTTACATTTTATGATTTCCATACTTTCGTATGCGTTCAACAATCTCCTATCAGATACATTTTTTATTAATTTTAGATTATCTAATGTTACAGTATGATCAGCTTCAAGAGCATGTTCGGCAATGCTAGACTTTTCTGTTCTGTTGTATTTTAAGTGTGCTAAATGTTCTTTAAATCGTGTTCTAATTGACCTTTTAGTTTGCCCAACATACTTTTTGTCACAATCATTACAACTAATTTCATAAATTCCACTTTTCTCACAATTAGGAATCTTATCTTTGGGATTTCCTAAGATATTCCTCAGATTGTCTGATGACTTATAGACTAAGGTGAGGCCTACCTTATTAAATACCTTATTGAGTCCCTTGCTATATTTCGGATTATATGGTATGGAGACATACTTGGTGTTATTTTCTTCGCGTGTAAAATAGGTGGAATTCTGAATATTAAACCTAAACTTATGCCTATTTATTAGTTTATTTACTAAGTCATCGTCATAACCATTAACTCTAGTTATATTTCTAATACGATTCCTTTCTTTATTAAAGTTTACTCTATTCAGAGGGAAAGTGACCAAACGATGAACTAAAAAATGTAATGAGGCTAATTTATGTTGTTTGCAATGAAATGAATCATTAGGAATATATCTATCTGTTACTGTGTCCTTCCTATAGATATCAAATTCTAATCTATTATTATTTTTAATAATTAAAATATCTAGAAAAGGCAATTGTCCTTTGTTCTCAACTTCGTAAGTATCGAGACATTTTTGAGTCAGCACCTGAACTGAGAATAAAGCACCAACAGACCTTTATTTGTATCAATCGGTTTTATAACGTCTTCCGTCTTCCGATGCCTAATTTCCACTCCTCCCGGTTTCTCCATCCCTCCTCCTCCAGATCTCTCTCTAGTACTTCCTTGTTGATTCCTGCTCTCCAGCTTTGGCGTGGTCTTCCTCGCTTTCTTTTCCCATGAGGGTTCCAATTTAAAACTTTTTAGGCAGTCGGTCTTGTGACATTCCCTGTACATGTCCGTACCATACCAACTGTTGGGTTCTGATTTCGTCCACTATATCGTGCTTTATTTCTAAAGCTCGCCTTATCGTGTCATTTGGTATGCGGTCTTTTCTGGATTTTCTGGCTGCTCGTCTCCAGAAATCCATTTCTGTAGCTTTTAGTATTTTTTCTGTTCTTTCCTTTAATGGCCACACCTGGGAGCTGTAAGTTATTATACTTTTCACTATTGAGTTGTAAATTCTCTTCTTATTTTCAATGGTTATGTTTTTGTCCCATAGTATAATATTAAGCATTGCAGTGGCTTTTCTTCCTTGCATATTCCTCTCGAATATTGCTTCTTCCAGTGTTCCGTCCCTAGATATTCTCGTTCCCAAATACTTATAACTGGCACAGTGTTTGATGGTGTGTCCTGTGGCCAGTTTCAAGTCCTGCTGTTGTCCTCCGACGCACATGTACTCGGTCTTTTTAATATTGACTTCTAGGCCCCATTTTTCATATTCATCCATAAGTTTTCGTGTCATGTATTCCATATCATCGATGTCCTGAGCGACTACTACCTGGTCATCTGCGAATGTTAGCGTGTATAATGTAGTATCGTCATCCAGTGGTAATCCCATACTGCTACATTTCCTTTTCCAGTTCTTCAGTGTACTCTCCAAATAGATTTTAAATAGCGTTGGGGATATACAGCAGCCCTGTTTGAGACCCTTTGTGACCGGGAACCCTGTTGTTATACCATATTTGGTTTTCACACTACTTCTTGCGTCTTGGTATAAGGATTTTACGGCTTTAATTACTCTGTTGTAGTGTTTCCCACAATCTCATTAGGGGACGCTGTCGTAGGCCTTTTTTAGATCAACAAACAAGACATGGACTTCCTGATCAAATGCGGTTTTCTTTTCTAGGATTTGTGTCAGTGAGAAGAGATGGTCTATTGTGGATCTTCCTGCTCTAAAGCTTGCCTGTTCTTCAGCTTCTACGTCCGCGTATTCCGTTTCTATTCTATTTTTAAGTATTTTTCCGTATATTCTGCTAATATATCCTGTAACCGTTATTCCCCTATAGTTATCGCAATTATTTTTGTCTCCTTTCTTATGAATTGTTGATATGTATGATATTTTCCATTCCTCGGGTACTTCTGATGTGTTAATGCATCTTTGGAATAAGTTCCTCAAAGCGCTAAATAGCTTTTCAGTTCCGTATTTTACTATCTCTCCTGGGATGTTTCCTGGTCCTGGAGCTCTACCATTTTTTAGCGTTTTACATACTTCTTTAACTTCTGATGTTGTTATCCGTATTGGGGATCCTCGTATAACTATATTTGGGATTCCATGTTGGGTACTTTTGAACTCTGGTCTATCTTCTGTTAGCATATTTGTAAAATATTGGTTCCATTTTTCTGGTGTTATTGGTGAGAAGATTTCTCTTTTCCGTTCTGCGTTTTAAGAAGTCTCCAGCTTTCTGTGCTTTTTCTTCCTCCTATGTAAGTGTTGAGTCTTGAGCATGTCTTTTCCCCATGGTTGTTCTTTTTGTCACTAATCATTTTGCGTACTCTAGCTTGGGATTCTTTGTATTTTACTTTGTCGTTTGTGCTCTTTGAACTTAAGTATTTGTGATAGCTTTTCCGTTTTTCTTCAATTTCGTATTTAATTTCTTCATCCCACCAATATGGTTTTTGCTGTTTTTCCCTTTTCTCTTGGTACCCTAATGCTTTCAGTGCGGCTGCGTGTAGGCATTCATTTATATACTTATATTCTTCTTCTATTTTAACAAATCCCGTCCGTTGTTTCTTTTTTTGTCAAGTCTACTCTTGTATAGATTTTTGATACTTTCATTTTGTAAGCTGTCTGTATTATATCTTATTGTTGTTTCACTTGTTGTGTGCTGTGTACTTGTATCTTCCAGTTTGCTTTCCCGTGTTGTTCGTGAGATTATCTTTCCTTTCACGAGGTAGTGGTCGCTGCCACATGAAGCTGTAGTATTATAAATGTTATTAAATAAGTAAATTTGAATCTGAGATTCTGGTCTTGGAATAGGAAGAAAATATAATAGGTTGAAAAATTATCATACAATATTTCATATTTACCAGTTCAATAAAAATAATAACAAATTTTGTAATACACTGCCTCAGTTTTCAAGTTAGAATTTTCAGTGAATTAGGTAATAAAAGTTTTAGAAATATAGAATGTTAAATGTTTCGAAAGTTAGCATATCGTACAGTAGATAAGTTAATATTGTTTTTACAAAAAGTTTTGGTATTTACAGGATTGAAAATTGCCGATCCATCAGGGCTGTCACAAATTTGCAAATTCACATAAGTTAGTCAGCAGTATTTTTCCCTTCAAAAATATTTTAATACAAAATGTTAGTTATTTACGCTTCTTTTTCAGTATTTAAAACCGTATTACCAATAAGGAAATATAAATTTATACAATTTTTAATTACGTATAAAGTTTTTTAATTACTTATAAACTTTGAAATATTTCCAGCTGTACGTTGTTCTCCATAAAAATGGAGCCATATGTTAGTTATATCCTCCTATTCTAGTTATCAATAATAAAGTAAAAATAGCACACTTCATTCACTCTGATTAATCAGTTCGTATTTTCAGTTGGACAGAATAAGATTTAAAAAAATAAACAAAGTAAAAAATAAATTATATATATATATATATATATATATATATATATATATATATATATATATATATATATATATATATATATATATATATATATCTATATATATATATATCTATATATATATATATATATATATATATATATATATATATATATATATATATATATATATATATATATATATATATATATATATATATATATATATATATATATATATATATATATATATATATATATATATCTATATATATATATATATATATATATATATATATATATATATATCTATATATATATATATATATATATATATATATATATATATATATATACAGTGAAAAAATTCCAGAACGTCAGGTTATTTTGCAAAACGCAAAATTTTATTATAAAAAAGAGTTTTTTTTGGGCTAACTTGAAGTCATAAATAAATAGGTACAATTTTATTTTGATTACTGTTTTTAAATGTATACAGGCCATTACTATCATTACTTTCTAAATAAATAACGCCCTGTGTGAGCTAAATTAACAAACATAAACATTGTAACCAGAACGTGCGCGCTCCGATAGTGCAGAAAGTGGCGCGGTACAATTACGTGTTAACTCGTCATTGTTTTATAGATCTTGGTTCAATATAGTGCAATGTCATCTGTGCGGAAGTGTGTGAATTTGTCTGACAGTTTCTGTTATATTTGTGGCGAATATATGGTATTAAAGCAACAACTTAATATTACGGACTTTGTAAAAAAAGTATACTTCGCGTATTTTGGCTTAAAACTTGGAGATCAGGATAAAGTTTGGGCACCTCATAAAGTCTGCAAACGATGTGTTGAAGACCTTCGAAATTGGTTTAAGGGCAAGAAAAAAGCTTTCCGATATGCGATTCCTATGGTATGGCGCGAGCAAAAGAACCATAGTGATGATTGTTACTTTTGTTCGTGTAATGTGTAAGGGTATAATTCAAAATGGAAGCAGTCCCAATCTGCAATCAGCTATTCGTCCCATACCTCATGGGACCGAAATACCAGTGCCCAAGGCCCCTGCTACCTTGGAAGAGATTCCAAGTTCTGACGAAGATGGTGCTGTACCTGAACCCGATGACAAGTTAAGTTTTCAATTTGAAGATGACAGCACTCCGAAATTGTTTTCCCAGGGCGAGCTAAATGATTTGGTAAGAGACTTGAATCTTCCCAAAAACGCTGCTGAGTTGCTTGGATCAAGGCTCAAAAGCAGGAACTTACTTTTGCCGGGAGTGTCTTCCTCCTGGTTTAGATGTCGTGAGAAGCAGTTCACTTCCTACTTTGCCCAAAAGGACGAGTTGGTTTATTGTACCAATATTGAAGGTTTGATGGATACATTTAAGATCTCATACGACCCAGCACAGTGGCGTATTTTCATAGATTCTTCAAAAAGAAGCCTTAAAGCAGTTCTGCTTCACAATGGCGGTTTCTATGCTTCCATTCCTGTCGATCATTCCGTACACCTCAAGGAAACCTACAAGAACTTGGAATTGGTTCTTTGCAAATTAAAATATAAAGACCACGGTTGGCAAGTGTGCGGTGATTTAAAAATCTTGGGCATGTTGCTCGGACAACAATCTGGGTTTACCAAATTCCCTTGCTTTTTGTGTCTATGAGATAGTAGAGGTCGAGCAAATCACTGGACCAAAAAGTGTTGGCCTCCGAGGAAGCTTAAAATTGACGAAAAGAACGTCCTGCATGAAACTTTGGTGCCTCCTCATAAAGTTCTTCTACCACCGCTTCACATAAAGCTGGGATTGATGAAGCAATTTATAAAGTCACTTCCAAGAGATGGAAATTGCTTCAAATACTTAATATCAAAGTTTCCAGGCCTCTCGAAGGCAAAGTTGAAGGAAGGTGTTTTCGTTGGACCAGATATTAGACGGATTATGGCTGATCCACAATTCATCACAACCATGACGGATCCTCAAAGAGAAGGGTGGATTGCCTTTAAAGAGGTCATAGAGAAATTTTTAGGCAATAACAAAGACCCTAACTACAAACAAATTGTCAAAAGATTGTTAAAAGCATTTCAAGCTTTAGGTTGCCTAATGAGTTTAAAAATACATTTTCTTCATTCCCACCTCGACTACTTTCCAGAAAATTTAGGAGATCTGAGTGAAGAGCCAGGTGAACGATTTCACCAAGATATTAAGGAGGTGGAAAAAAAGATACCAGGGAAGATGGAGCGTCTCAATGATGGCAGACTACTGTTGGACGCTCCAGAGAGACCTTCCAAATGCTTCCTACAAGCGAAAATGTACCAAAAGGAGTCTCACTGGGAAAAAAATGTGTTTAATGCTTACTAATGAATGTATTTTAGATAAAAAAATAAGTTTTGTTACGCAATTATAAATTTAAAAAAATTTTTTTAGTCTTTATCTTTTATTTTAAGATGATAACTTGTTTAACATAGATACCTACATTGTCACAAAACGTGACGTTCTATGACAAAATGAAAGTCATTTTCGGATTCAGTATACCCAAAAACATAAGAATTACGCAAAAAAACCAAATAATTTTTTTTTTTTTTTTTGCAGACTTGTGTTATTGTAGTTTGACGCGTGTTAGTTTTAAGTATGTTATCTTGAAAATGTAATTCCAAGTCAGATAACGTCTGCATTGCTGTTGACTCTCCTTTAATTTTGGCAAATTCTTGAATCGTTTTTTACCATATCAATGGCCTGCTGATAACTTATAATAATATTGGATTGATCGGTTATGGTTATTCGTCAGACTCAACCAAAGTCACGTTGTCGCCTTTTTTTACAATTTTGTTATAAGAGGTGTCGTTTATATCATCTTCTACTAATAAGTTATTATCGATGCTCATGAATTCACTGAAATCATTTTTTTTTAAGGCCTATTGCTTCTGCATTTCGCCATATTTCGGATAAAACTGACAAAGGTAAGTTATCTTCTCCTGAAAAGTCATCATTTTCCAGATTATGGTTATCACCATCATTTAACGTAACTCCTGCCTTTTGAAAGCAATTTTTTATTGCTGTTTCCATAACTTTCTTCCGTGCAGCATTTATAAAATAAATAGCATTTAGAACATTAACTGCTTCAGTAAGACCTTGAAGGTTATCAACAGAATCTATTTTCGATAATAAATCCTTAATTAAAATGGTCCTGTAAAATGTTTTAAAATTTTGTATTATGCCTTGGTCTAGCGGTTGAATAACTGATGTGCAATTGGGCGGTAGAAAAATAAGTTGATTGTTTTTTAACTGAATGTCTTTAGGATGAGGGCAGCATTATCCAAAAATAGCAAAATTTTTCTGTTTTCTTTACCCATTCTTAAATCAAAATCTTGCAACCATTCTTCCATTATAGCAGATGTCATCCAAGCTTTCTTATTACTTTTCCACATAACAGGCAGCTGATTCACACTAATGTTTTTAAATGCCCTTGGATGTTTTGACTTACCAATAACCAACAATTTTTCTTTATCTCCTGCCAGATTTACGCAATGCATAATGGTGAGTCTTTCTTTGGATAATTTTCCGCTCACACATTTCTCATGTTTAAGTGCTAACGTCTTGTCAGGTAAAGCTCGAAAAAGTAAACCTGTCTGGTCCACGTTAAAAATATTTTTTGGCAAATAACCTTTTACCAATGAAGATATTTTTTGTTTAAAGTTGTCCACATCTTCCATAATAACACTTCCAGCTCCTCCAGATATGGCTTTAAAAGCGATGTTATGCCTTTCTCCAGCCACCCAGATGACGCACTGAAATTATCGCATTCCAGACTATCTGCGATCTCCTTTGCTTTGGCTCGAATTATTGGTCCTAGAATTTTAATAAATACGATCTAGAATGACTACAATACCTCTATAATTTTTTTTATTTACCTGGAATTCCTTTATTTCTTGCCTTTGTGAACCAATCATAGCAAATTTCGTCAATTTGTAATCCCACTGGCTTTAAAAAACTTCGTTTTACACTTGAATTAACATTGGAGTGAAATTTTTTTAATAACTCGCCTTTATTTTTAATAATTCCAGCTGCCTGTGTCTTTCCTATTTTAAAACGTTTGGCCAAAACTCTAAGACTAAGTTTCTCTCTATTATGGATTTCCAAAATATCAATTTTCTCTTTAAGACGCTTTTCAAACATGTTTGTCTCTATTTAAAAAAAAAACAATACGTACAAGACAAATCAACAAACTAACTCAATTCGTGAATGCTCGCTGGGAATCACATACATACAATGGGGAAGTCCCCAGAATTTTTGTCGCCGCGCTGGTTAATAGTGCAGCGTTGCAACATTTTTAATTTTGTGTCCGTTTAAGAGAGAATTTTACAAGTTTTGTATTTAAATATTGTGTCCGCGTCCGCCCAAGAGAGAGTCCGCTCAAGAGAGATTATGTCTCATTGAATTCTCTATACTTCATTCCGGACTATCAAATAGTGTCCGCCTAATGGAGTTGTCCGCTCATTAGAGGTGTCCGTTATGAGAGGTTTCACTGTGTATATATATATATATATATATATATATATATATATATATATATATATATATATATTGAATTGAACATGCAACCGTAAAATCTTAAAATATTTCAGAAATATAGAAATGGATTGAAAAGTCTTGTAAAAAACAAAAGTAAATAACATGCCTTTTGAAAAACAAAAAATTATTTCTCAACATGGTCTCCATTGAGCTGGTCCAACGAGATTCAAATTTTTTTATTCCCTCAAAAAAAATTGCTTTGAACTGTGCCTAGTACTGATTTATAGCAGAGATAATCTCTTCATTTGATAGAAATTGCTTTCCCCAAGCTAGTTTTTGAGGTCGAAGGCAGAAAAAAGTCACTTGGGGCTAAATCTGGGGAATAGAATGGGTGGTGTCATATCATCTCAATAGTACCAATTAATTTTTTGAGGTTTGAACTTTTTCTGGAAGCTTCTACGATGTCCTTGAAATCTTTATCGGCCAAATTGTTTTTCTGTTCTTTCATCATTTCAGACATAAACTGTGACTATCTGCCACGAATTTACGTTCCAGCAGGACTGATATTGGTGTTCATGTCTGTTTGTTGCCTTTAAATAATTCTCTTCGTCTACAGAGAGTTTGGTTCAGGTTATACTTTCTACCAAGAAATTGTTTGACTGTTAAATAAAATATCGTATCTGAATTATCTGTCATTGTCCTGAGACTAATTCCTTCAAATAATTTTATTAAAGACACTTTTAGGCTCAATAAATACATTATTGTCTACCCTTTAAGAAAAGATATATATTGCAATAACGAAAATAAGAGAGAAAATAAAATCAAACATATATTGTATTATATCTACCTATTTGAGTCAATTTTTGTGAAACGGGTGCGAAATAGACAAAAGAAATATACTTCTGGGACATATATCAAATAGCAAATAATAATATCAGAAGCAAACGGGTTTAGCCAGAAGCAATAACATTTTACTGAAAGAAAAAAAAATGGAAGACAAAGATGAAACACATCAAGGGAGGATTATCAAATACGTACGCAGGACGGAATACAAATTATCGAATATCACGATATGAGGCTAGGTTATGGTGATGATTTTTAGTCTGGAAGTATATGTTATAGAAAAAATTACATATCTAGAATTGTTTTATACCACGACTGCTAACAAAATTTATATAAAAACTAAATACTTATTATGTTTTAATTATCTATTTTATATAGTGTCGTAGAAAATTCTTACGGACGTTCCCAAGAAAATAAATTTCGTTACGATTACGTTGCGTAGAAAAAAGGTCAATACTACTTACGGCACTAAATTTGTAAATATTGGCTGTTAAAATTTGTATTTTTAACATACGAACCTTACCCCGACCTATATTGAAACGGATGTTTTATTATATATCAGTGGGAATTTTCTTACGATTGTTTTGAAAATTATAGCAAGCAGTATTCGTTTTTTTTTATAAAAGATGTTGAAAGTGAGCCACTTTTGATCATTTTCAGTTTTCCTCGTATAACTTGATAAATAAAAGTTCGGGTCTTGGCAACGTCTTACTGCGCGGGAAGTTTAAAATACCGTTAACCCACAGCTGATTTTAATAAATGCGAGTAGCGCACAGTTATAGAAAAAATATGGGTTATCGTAAATAAAAAGTCAATATTTATAACAAATCAGATATTTATTTGTATTCAACATAAATAAGTAGCATGTTAACTAACATCAGACTTCGTTTCTTATCATTCCAGTATTTACTAAATTATATTTAGTATTTTTTTCCTAAAAAAACATGTTAAATTCGGAAGAATGATAAAAAGTGCTTTATTCCAAGTATGCTCCATCGCTTGTTATACATTTTTCTCATCTTTCGGGCAATTTGTGATTACCACACCAGTAAAAATCTTCCCCTTTTGCTGCGAACCATTCATCGAGCCATTTTTTCACATCTTCGTACGAACCAAAGCGCTGCTCCGCAAGTGCGTGACCTATCGATGCAAACAAGTGGTAATCGGAAGGAGCCAAGTCTGGTGAGTAAGCCGCATGGGGTAGAACTTCCCAGCTGAGTACTACCAACGTGTCGCGAACTGGTTTTGCCGTATGTGATTGAGCATTGTCATGAAGAAAAATGACTTTGTGTTGCCTCTTTCGGTATTCTGGCCTTTTTCAAGCAGCGAACGGTTCATATCGGTCAGTTGTTGTTGGTAACGTTTAGTATTAACCGTTTCCCCAGGTTTTAACAGCTCATAAGAGACCACGCCCCTCTGGTCCCACCAAACACAGAGCATCGTCTTTCTGCCAAAGCGATTCGGTCTTGCGGTCGATGTGGATGGTGCGCCTGGGTCTACCCATGATCTTTTGCGCTTGGGATTCTCAAAATAAATCCACTTTTCATCCCTTGTAACTATACGATGCAAAAACGACTTACTTTTGTACCGAGCGAGCAAAATGTCACACGTGTTTTGCGCTTTTCCATTTGCCTGTCGTTCAACTCATGTGGTACCCATCTACGGGTCTTCTGAATCTTTTCCATCTCTCGTAGCCGACTGGAAACAGCTTGTTGACTAACGCCCAATTGCTCGGGGAGTTGTTTTTGTGCTTGCGAATCATCTTCGTCCAACAATGCTTGCAATTCCACATCTTCGTATTTTTTTTGCGGCTTTCCACGTTCCTTGTCTGCAACATGGAAGTCACCACTTTTGAAAAGCCGAAACCATCGTTCACACGTATCTTGCGATGGAGCATGTTCACCATAAGCTTCTCGAAGTAATCGGTATGATTCAGCAGCAGTTTTCTTCAAATGAAAATTTTTCTGTATCTAAAAGACTTCTGCATCCGATGCATTTCAGATTTCTAGGTTGAAACTATACTATTCTCATCAAGAATTTTAGATTGAATTACTTCATTGATTGTTGTTTGAAATTCTTGTTTTTTTTTGCATCAAACATACTTGCTAATGCTGTATTTATTTTTTCTGCAGTTTTCTTTTTAACAAACCTGCCATTCTTTAATCGCGAAGTCATTATTTATGCACTATTAAAAATCTCCAGTATAAACGTAACCTCAAAAAGTAGTCCAAAACATTAAAACCCAACATAAGCAACTCGTGCCTCGATCAAATTAACAATGTAACGTTGCCAGATCCAAAAAACGAAGCAGTGGGATTATTTTTATATTTCTGCGCATATCGGACGGGGCACTGCACCTCAACTATTTTTTTATTGTACTCATGGTAGTTTACATAGGAGGGGTCTTTCTGTAAGTTGGCTCCTTGGGAACATCGTTAAGGCTGTTGAGTACATCCAAATAAAATGCAAATAAATGTCACTAAAAGTCCGATAATAGCGGTAAGAAAATGATCAAATCTGATTACAAAATAGGTAACACGTATCTATCAAGTTGCTTACTTGCCTCCAAATATGAACTGGGTGTATCATGTCAACATGGTCGCGTATGCAGATCAGTGATAAATTTTCTAATGACAAAGAAGAAAGAAACCGGACTAGAAGCTAGAATAAAGGTTTATTTATTTTAGTGGTATCTGTATTGTATTGTTGCTTAGTTTGTCCTCCAATGCAAGCTGGATTAACCAACCGGTTGAGAAGCTCCAACAAAGCTGTAAAGTGGTTCCACATGGATTTTGGTAAATACCAAATAATTAAAGATTTATGCTCAAACATTCCTTATTCACGTGTGGTATAAGGTACAAAATTTAAAATAGTGTTCAATCTTACATGAAAGGAACGTTCTTGAAAGTTTTACACGTATAAATAGAGGAGACCATCCAGGGAATACATTGTAACAAAATTTACAATACTGCTTAAACTTACTTAGAAGTAACGAGCGCTCTTAAAGGACATTTTTTAAAATTATAAGGCAGTATTTATAACTAGGTAAACATATTTTACAGAGAAAAGTTATATAACGACCTATCGTATTAAGACCATCAGTAAGTTTTGGGCTACCACAAAATACTTTGGGGGTTCACGTCAGATAACGCTAAAGTATGTTAGTTGTTACTGTTTTTAGATATGAGGGTTATATGATAAATACTTGACTTTTAAAAGAAAAAAAAAAATTTTCGGTGTAAAATTTATTTTATTTTTTAACACAGCCAGTAATTTTGAAAACAAGCAACATTTAAAATTTTATATTATTTTTTTTTGCTTAACTATAACTGGAGTTCTCTCCAAAACAAGGAGGGCTCAGCTTTAAGCAATGCAGAACAAGGCCCTGAGGATGATCACGGGAGCCCCGTGGTTCATGAGGAACCGTCAAATTCACAGGGACCTCGGTGTGCCTACCGTAAAGGCACACATGAGGCAAAGTTAACAAAAGTTCCTTGAGAAGACGTCCCAGCACCCCAACCCGTGCATCAGGGATGCCTTCCGACTCCCTCCTCAAGCAAGCCGCCAGTTCCCTAGACCGTCGGACCCGCTGCTGCTCTCGAACGAAGACGATGACCCCCCTCGCCCGCCGTGATAAGAAGAATGTCATTCTAGGTTAAGTTTAAACTAGTCCTAATTTAAGTCTTGTTACTTCCTAGTTTAAGTCTTAGTCTAAGGTAGTTTTAGTCTTAGTTCTAAGTCCTAGCTTTAAGAAACTTCATGTAAATACCAAACACATTTCCTAGGTTAAGTTAGTATAGGATTCCTATTGTAAGAACTTAGGTTAAGATAGAATAAGTTTACATTTAGTATTAGAAATTATATATTTAAACTTTCAAAATTATAAGAAAGAGGCTTTGCCTAGCTTAGAAATCAATAAAGCCAGTGAACTGGAGTATATCAACTAGTTTATATTATGAAGGAAATCACCGAGTAGAAATAGAAAAAAGACAGACTAGCAATTGTTTTTATTCGTTTTATCTCACTTTGGAAAGAATTTAAGACTATTCATTTATCGTGCCATTTTCGCAAGTCTAAGTGGCTCCTACAAAATTTTATGCTTTACATTCAGTTACAGAATACGTCAAAAATAATTTTCCGTTAACAAAAATGTATTCAACGGATGAAAAAGCAGACATGTTATTAATTTATGGAGAGTGCAGAAAGAATAGCCTACAAGTCGCCGAGTTGTACATGGAAAGATATCCCGATAGGAGGCACCCACCCTCTTATCTCAAAAAGTACTGATCAAAAAAGTTTGAAAAAATTCTGGAATGTTCTGCACAGGGTGAAGATTGAAGAAAAATTAATACGAATGCATTACCTTTAATAATTTATCTGGCATATAAAAAAAACGCGGTAAGCAAATATATTGTTTACTGCTTCGATGATATCATTTCCTGTTACACGGGAACAGATCGACAACTAACAATATTCCTTAACTTCCTAAATAATTTGCATCCTAACATTAAATTCACTTTAGAATTAGAAACCAATGACTCTACAAATGTTTTAGACATATTTATATCAAAAGACGATTTCTCGATTTTCCACAAGCCTTCACATACTGACACAGTTATACACAATAGTTCATCCCATCCTTATGCTCACAAAATGACAGCTTCTAATTCTTTCATACATAGACTATTACATACAGAATTAAACAAAATCAAACAAATAGCATTTAATAATGGATTTAACCCTAACATTATAGATAATATCTTGAATAAAAAATCGTTTAAATAGGCAATCTTTTTAATTTTTCCCACCATTAATGACAAAAAAGGAAAATTTAACACACTCACGTACGCAAGGAAAATAATTAGAACAATTTCAAAACATTTAACAAAAAAGAACAATAAAATAGCATTTAAAACCAATAATACCTTAGGGAATATAATTTTAAATAAGAAAACCAAATCTAGTAAATCCCTAAAATCAGGAGTTTATTTATTAAATTATGGATCGTGTACTAAAACCTACGTAGGACAAACTGGTAGATCTTTTGAAACTCACAACAAGAACAATTCACATTGCGCAACCCATATAATAAACGAATCCCATAATTTTAATGATACATTCAAAATCCTACATGTAGGAAATAAATCTAAAAAATTAAATATGCTTGAATGTCTTGAAATTAAGAAAGAGAAAAACTCCAATCTATTATTAAACGAATAGGTAGACTTAAACCATTCACCCTTACTTAATCTTTATTAGTTCTCTGAAATAGTACCACAGATTTGCATCTTTAAAATAATTTTGTCAGTAAATAATAAAATAAAATGATTAACATAATCTTATGTAATTAGGATAGTTTTAAGCACTATATAACCAGTATTATTACCAAATATTTTTCTTTCTAATTCACTTCTGAAGAAGCCATTGTATGGTGAAACAATTGTCAAGTCATCTATAATATATATAAAATGCAACGTCTGTCTGTCTGTCTGTCTGTCTGTCTGTCCGTTAGTGCGCTTATCACTGGAGAACCACTTATCTGATTTACGTACTTTTTTCTTTAAACATACATATGTTCTCTGGCCAGGTTATAGGCTATATTTTATTACGATAGGTAGCATAAGGAATGAGCAGTGACGATAATAGTGAATGAAGTCGGAAAAAAGTTTGTTGCTAGCGCGATTTCTTGCAATACACAGCCTAAACCATTAAATATGGAACAATAATATGTAGCATAGAATATCTATAATCTATAATGTATATAGAATGCAATGTCTCTCTGTCTGTTTGGCTGTCCATTAGTGCGTTTATTACGCGAGAACCACTTATCCGATTTACGTGTCTTTTTTTTAAATTCATACATATATTCTTTGGCCAGGTTATATAATAATATAAATCTATATCCATAATATAAATAAAATGCAAAGTCTCTCTGTCTGTCTGTTTGTCTGTCTGTTCGTTAGTGCGCTTATCACTGGAGAACCACTTATCCGATTTACGTGCTTTTTTTTAAACATGCTAAATATGGAACAATATGATGTAGCAAAGAATATCTATAATATATATAAAATGCAACGTTTCTTTGTCTGTCTGTCCATTAGTGCGCTTATCACTGGAGAACCACTTATCCGATTTACGTGTTTTTATAAATTTATACATATGTTCTATGTAATTCGATATAAGCCTAGATAATGGGAGATAAGGTGAGATAATGGGAGATATGTAAGTATAAATAGTGGGAGATAAGGAGAAATATTGCGAGATAAGTCCAGATTAGCCTAGATAATGGGAGATAAGGTGAGATAATGGAAGATAAGGGGAAATAATGGGAGATAAGAAGAAATAATGAGAGATGAGCAGAGATAAGCCTAGGTAATGGAAATTATGTAGAGATAATGGGAGATAAGGAGAAATAATGGGAGATAAGGGGAAATAATGGCAGATATTTTATTACGTTAGGTAACATAAGGAATAAGCAGTGACGATAGTAATGAATCAAGTCCACGCGAGCGAAGCCACGGGCACTGCTAGTTTTAAATATATTGGAAATTTAAAACATAGTGTTGTTTTTATATCAGTTTATTATGAATTTCCAACTTCGGCTAATACAATCGAAGAAAAAAAATTCCAGGTCATCAGTTTTCGCTAAAGATCGGAAAAATTCTTTGTTGAAAACTTATTTGGGGTGTGTTTTATTAGCTCATTGATCATTTTATACCTTCATAACAAAAAAATTTTTATTTTAAAAGCAGTTAACGGACGAAACACTAATTGCGCAAATCCATCTTGCACTTGACCGGTTATTGGTATTGCAGATTTAAAAACAAATATGTTTGTAGGGTAATATAATTTTTGTTAAAATTATTCTGCACTTCACTTCTTTATTTACAACCTATTCCGCATATTTATATTAAATATCATATATTTTTCGAGAACAATTCTAATGATGTTATAAAGCAACATCGAGGAATCCTGAAAATATCGTAAAAAGAAATAAAAGTCATATATGTCATATCCCTCCATCAAATAACCCCGAAAATAATATTGAGTATTTTTCCTCTTTTAGGAAAGTGGGCTGCCAATTTTATCTTCAACAGCTTTCTAGCTCAATAAGAGACATAACGACAAGAATTGACATTGATATGAAGTGAAAAGCAAATGAAATTTTTGCCCTTAAATATTGATCAATATTTCGTCATAAAATTCAAAAGATGGGGAGTTATGCAAAAGGCATAGTATTAGATTTGACACCCTTGAAACATTCAACGTAGTTTTTTGATTAGGTATTTTATTAAATACGTAAAAACAGTTGTAAAGTTGTCAAGTATGTACTTATATGTACCTGATCATATCAAGCTGGGTTTTTTCTGTCGTTTTTTACCAGTAAACAACAATTTAAAAATCGCATCAAATCTAAACAACTAATAGTAAAAACACCTTTTTATCTTAAAATAAATAAAAAAAATATCATGTAAGACCTTGTCGGAAATGATAATTTCATAAACAGACACACAAGGTTCTAATACCAATGGCAGAACACCAGCCGACGTAAGGCATTCCATACGAATGAGGATGCTGTTAAAGCACCCTGTATTCGTAGAATCCATAGAATATAAGAGAAAAAGTATTTAGAATCTTGTAAGGACATTTTGAATAATAAAGAAATTGTTGAATTTGAATGAATTTTATAGGAACCCGTTGATTTATATTGGTTTACAATGCACTGAACAGTAGCATGCGACTTTTTAACAATAAGATTCACTATTTTAAACTGTGCATTGTTCTGGTTTGCAGTACAACTGATGACATGTATAAACTTTATATATTATTTCAATTTCTGTCGTTTTTGTTTTTCAACAACAGCTTAACTTACAGCTAAACAGAATAGAACTTTCTCGTCAAACTTTCACCACTTTATTCACTCAAAAGACTTAGCTTTTAAACCTAGTATTATTTAGTAATTACGGTACTCAGTATATATCACCACTACACCAATCACTTTATTTTTGCACTCGACGCGCGTTTCGCTAACCATGTTAGCTTCATCAGGAGACTGACTAAAGCTAAACTGCAAATCTACCTTATTTATACTTAGCCTAACGTTTGAATTACTCAAGCGGAACTAATTGTACGGACCAGGCCATCAGTTCTGGTCAAGTAACCAGTAGAGGTAACTACCATATAAGATATAGGCCCCTTGTCTTTATTTAAAATACTTTTACATTTTATAATTTCTATACTTTCGTATGCCTTCAACAATCCCCTATCAAATACATCTTTAATTAATCTTAAATTGTCTAATGTTACATTATGATCAGCTTCAAGAGCATGTTCGGCAATGCTAAACTTTTCTGTTCTACCGTATATTAAATGGGCTATCAAATCGTGATTTAATTTACCTTCTAGTTTGTCCAACATACTTTCTGTCGCAATCATTACAACTAATTTCATAAATGCCACTTTTATCACAATTAGGAATCTTGTCTTTGGGATTTCCAAAAATATTCCTCAAATTGTCTGATGACTTATAGACTAAGGTGAGGCCTACCATATTAAATACCTTATTGAATCCTCTGTTATATTTCGGATTATATGATAAGGAGTCATACTTGGTCTTATTTGCTTTACGTATAAAAAAGGTGGAATTCTGAATATTTAATCTGAACTTATGTCAATTTATTAAGTCATCGTCATAACCATTAATTCTAGTTATACTCCTAATACGATTCTTTTCATTATTTAAGTTTACTCCATTAAGAGGAAAAGTGACCAAACGATGAACTAAAGAATGTAATGCGGCTAATTTATCTTGTTTGCAATGAAACGAATCATGAATCATATCTATCTGTTATTATATCTTTTCTATATATATATATCAAATTCTAATTTATTATTATTTTTAATAATTATAATATCCAGAAATACTGATTGTCCTTTGTTCTCAGTTTTGTAAGTAAATTTAATGGAGTTATATTGGGTGTTTAATTTGGAAACAACTATATTTGCTTTTTTTTTAAACAAAAATTGCGAGCACATCATCCACATACTTATACCATACCCTTGGGAAATTTTTAGCTAGCTTTAGTTTCAAAGTTACTCATGGCTACTACTAAGTTTTATTCTTTTCAATGAATCTCTCATTGGCCTTATTTAATTTAATTTACATGGTATCAGATGGTAATTCTCGGTTTTAAGTATAGAGTATGATGTAGATATATGGATAACAGTTGGCTTGAATGCCTATGGCACTTAAGCCTCTATTTTGCGCTTGCCTCAATCCATGTCTGTGGAAAGCCAATAACCTGGTCTAATTACATAATTTGAGAAAGAGCTGTCTTCTTTTCCTTCTCCTCCTCCTCCAAGCACCATTTTCAATATAGGTCGTCTTCGACCTCGATGCCATTTAGATGCTCATTCAGTATCAGTGCCCTTGTTCGGATCTCTGTGGCAGTCTTGAGGTTTTTCCTGTTTATTTTCACTAAGTTGGGAATGTGAAATCTTTGGCACAATGATACTACTCAGTATATATCACCACTACACCAAACACTTTATTTTTGCACTCGACGCGCGTTTCGCTAACCATGTTAGCTTCATCAGGAGCGATGACTGACTAAAGCTAAACTGCAAATCTACCTTATTTATACTTAGCCTAATGTTTGAATTACTCAAGCGGAACTAATTATACGGACCAGGCCATCAGTTCTGGTCAAGTAACCAGTAGAGGTAACTACCATATAAGATATAGGCCCCTTGTCTTTATTTAAAATACTTTTACATTTTATAATTTCCATACTTTTCGTATGCCTTCAACAATCCCCTATCAAATACATCTTTAATTAATCTTAGATTGTCTAGTGTTACAGTATGATCAACTTCAAGAGCATGTTCGGCAATGCTAAACTTTTCTGTTCTACCGTATATTAAATGGGCTATCAAATCGTGATTTAACTGACCTTCTAGTTTGTCCAACATACTTTCTGTCGCAATCATTACAACTAATTTCATAAATGCCACTTTTATCACAATTAGGAATCTTGTCTTTGGGATTTCCGAAAATATTCCTCAAATTGTCTGATGACTTATAGACTAAGGTGAGGCCTACGATATTAAATACCTTATTGAATCCCCTGTTATATTTCGGATTATATGATAAGAAGTCATACTTGGTCTTATTTGCTTCACGTATAAAAAAGGTGGAATTCTGAATATTTAATCTGAACTTATGTCAATTTATTAAGTCATCGTCATAACCATTAATTCTAGTTATACTCCTAATACGATTCTTTTCATTATTGAAGTTTATTCCATTAGGAGGAAAAGTGACCAAACGATGAACTAAAGAATGTAATGCGGCTAATTTATCTTGTTTGCAATGAAATGAATCATGAATCATATCTATCTGTTATTATATATTTTCTATATATATATATATATATATATATATATATATATATATATATATCAAATTCTAATTTATTATTATTTTTAATAATTATAATATCCAGAAATAGTGATTGCCCTTTGTTCTCAGTTTTGTAAGTAAATTTAATGGAGTTATATTGGGTGTTTAATTTGCAACTATATTTGCTTTTTTTTAAACAAAAATTGCGAGCACATCATCCACATATTTATACCATATCTTTGGGAAATTCTTAGCTAGCTTCAGTTTCAAAGTTACTCATGGCTACTACTAAGTTTTATTCTTTTCAATGAATCTCTCATTGGTCTTATTTAATATAATTTACATGGTATCAGATGGTAATTCTCGGTTTTAAGTATAGAGTATGATGTAGATATATGGATCTTCTGACTTATGTAGCACATGTTTGGAACAACGCAATTGAATCTCGAGCGGTTGCTCTTGACATATCCAAGGCATTTGACCGTGTTTGGCACGATGGGCTGTTGGCTAAGCTACGTTCTTATGGTATGTCTGAAAAGTTCTGTTTGTGGCTCTCATGTTTCCTCAGAGAGCGTTCTTTACGAGTGGCAGTCGACGGATTTCTTTCTAACACCTTCACTATCAACGCCGGTGTGCCCCAAGGTTCCATACTGTCTCCTACTCTCTTCCTCATTTATATTAATGATCTGTTGGAAAAGACCGAGAATCCACTCTACAGCTTTGCAGATGACAGTACACTTATCTCTTCATTCACTTTGAACGCTCGGACATCGACTACTCAGACGAATATCCGCAGACAGCAGGAAGTCATTCAACTTAACAAAGACCTGGAAGAAATTCTATCTTGGGGTGACAGTAACCAAGTGGAATTTAACGCTAAAAAAAACACAGGCGGCAGTTTTTTCTAAAAAAGTTAACGTTGCAGAACCCGACATAGTTATGTCGGGGCACTCCATCCCTCTAACATCGTCACTCAATCTGTTAGGCGTTAATTTAGGAGTAAATATGTCCTGGCATGAACATGTTGCAGGCATAGCAAGGAGAGCTTCTCAAAAGTTGGGAATATTGTTTCGAACCAGAAAGCTTTACACTCCACAACAACTGTTAATTCTTTACAAAGCTCAAATTCGACCAACTATGGAATACTGCTCCCATGTTTGGAACACACACTGCATTTGTTGGATTATATCCAGAGAAGAGCTATTCGTCTGATTGGACACCCGGAACTGACGGACGGCCTTGATTCGCTGGAACATCAAAGAACGGTTGGCGACTTGAGCCTATTCTACAAATACTTTCATGGAAAGTGTTCGAAGGATGTGGCCCGTTTAATTCCTCCCAGAGCGGTGCATATTAGAAGTACACGTCGCGCTAATACTTCACATCCGTATGAGGTTCAGCTTGTTACTCCTCGTACAACGCTTTTCAAGCAGTCTTTTATATGGAGAACATCATACCTTTGGAATAGTTTGCCCAGGACTGTGTTTCCCATCCAGTACAATCTACAGCGATTCAAGAACAACGTGAATCGCTTTCTTCGCACACGTGTCGCTCCTGTAGCGCTTTAGGGACTTCCCTGTAGCACGTGTGCTAGACCCATAAAAAAAAAAAAAAAAAACAGTTGGCTTGAATGCCTACGGCACTTAAGTCTCTATTTTGCGCTTGCCTCAATCTATGTCTGTGGAAAGCCAATATCCTGGTCTAATTACATAATTTGAGAAAGAGCTGTCTTCTTTTCCTTCTCCTCCTCCTCCAAGCACCATTTTCAATATAGGTCGTCTTCGACCTCGATGCCATTTAGATGCTCATTTAGTATCAGTGCCCTTGTTCGGATCTCTGTCGCAGTCTTGAGGTTTTTCCTGTTTATTTTCACTAAGTTGGGAATGTGGAATCTTTGGCACAATGATACTACTCAGTATATATCACCACTACACCAAACACTTTATTTTTGCACTCGACGCGCGTTTCGCTAACCATGTTAGCTTCATCAGGAGCGATGATTGAATAGTGTTTATTTTCAGTAGACTTAGTATACTCATTTTGAGAGTCTTAGACTCATATCTTTGTATCTCGTGCCAGTCTTTCACGAACTTATCGTTCAGCAGTTCTACAATCTCTGCACTGTCTATATTGCAATGGATTCACAAAAAGGTCGTATGAGACTAGCTAGAGCTCATATTCAATTAGTATGTTGGCTATCCCATTTTCCTGGACAACTGTCTAGTCATGTACTCACACGAGAAACAGTATCTTTCTGACTGCTAGATGACCAGCACGCCTTCATAGGGTCTTATCGTTTGCCAGTTCACCCTTGCATGTTTCAAAGTCGTCAAGAGGACTCTACAGCTCAAAAAAATGCACACTGTTCTCTGTGTTATATTTCTTTTCACTATCTCCAAGTCACATATAAGAATGGCGTTAATTTCTTCTCGGAAAACCAACGTAGACAGGAACTTTGATGGTCCTTCCTGTGAACATTTAACGTTTTCTACCTTGCCCTCTGTAGCGTATAGAGTATATTAAATGTAATGTTTAGGAGTAGGAATTTGTATATCCTAAGCAGATGCAGTGGAGTATTATTTCACCACCTCTTTTGTAGATTATTGGATTTTCTTTCTTTCTTCAGTAAGCTGCTGATGTTTCTTTACTCAGAATGAAAGAATGAATGAGCAAAAATAGCAATTCATGTTTGGGTTGTATCAGGTTTATTTAACTGTAAGTTTTGAAGTACTGGTATACTTTAAAATTTCAATTCTGGTATGATAATGCACCCGAATTCGCCTATTTTATATCCAAAGTTTTTTTTTTTATCTACAATGCATGAGTACAGCTAAGATGTTACCTTGCAGGAGCAGCTTAAGCGAATGTGTTCTTTTATTCTCCGTCTGTGGTGAAAAAGAGATTATTTTGCTACGCCTGCAAACTTGCACAGAGTTTGATAAATATAGTGCTTCTCCATTTCTGAACTAGTTCGTTTTGTTTTAGTAAAAATACTTCTTAGGATATTGGTTTAAGAAAATGCAGTTTTTATGTTGTACTGTATCGTAATCGATCGTATCTTTTCCAGAATTCCTCTCTTATATATTACTCTTAAAAGACAGATATAGAGCGTCTGTTCGACGAAACTCTGATTTATTTTCATGGCCAGAAATTATTTTATTAATTGAATTTCTAGAATAACCATTCTACCGTAAGTGTTTCATGATACACTGAGTTTTTAAACATAGTCATTTTTCTTTATTACTTATTGATTTTACGCAGTTATACATGGATTCTATAGGGTCATGTTTATTTGGTATAGGATGAATGTGGTATATAGTAATATTAAAATTTTAACTAGTACATACAGGAACTGTAAGGAAATGTCGTCTATTTATATAGCATATTAATTTTAAGGACGGAAACTATTAATAGGATTATAAGAATATATAATATTCACGTCACTGTTCTTTCAGATGATAGAGATATCATAGACATATCGGGGCCAAATTTTGGATCTTATTGTTAGATTTCCATCTGAAGAACCTAATACGAGTACTATAGATATTTCGGGGTTACATACACCAATGCGCTGCAAAAAGTATGTATATTTAAAAAAAATATATTTTTAATGTTATTAAGCGAATAATGCCGATTATATATTTTTATTTTACTTCAGATTATAAGAAAAAGATTTTTTTAAATATGTTTTAAATGTTTTTTTTCAAAAATAAAAAATTTACTCTGTTTCAAACTTTAGTAAGCAATTTTCGACCAAACAATTTATGTTTTATAAACAAATTGTCCATTAGAAAACTTCAAAAACCTTCTTGACATTTTGTAGAAAAAGTAATTAAGATCTAAAAACTGAGTAATACTGCAGACAGTCTCGAGAAAAAAGGTTTAAAGTTTGGGGTAGATAAAAAGTGAACTTACGGCTAGTCTCCCTTTCTAGCTTCGTAGTGTATGCTTTCTTCCTCTTATATCTTGGTGTTATTTAATAAGAGATAGGAATAAAAATCCGTAAAAAAATCGAATTTTTGAAAGTTCAATGTGTATGTAACCCCTTAAGAACTGATATTTGTGTGAAGTGTTAACATATGGGGCAGGCACAGCTTTTTTTACGGTGTTCCAAGGTGCCGTTAATTTTTCAAGAATGTACCTAACTAACTTCAAGGAGAATAGGGAGTATATGGATATAATAGGCATTTTTTTAGGAAGGATTGGAGGTCACTAAAGGCTACTTATAGAGAGGTGTGTCAATCGTGACACAAGAGGGCGTCAAACCATTTGATGAAAAGAAAAGAAAGATTGTGAAAATGCGAGTTCAAAAATATATTTAATGTAATATTTGTGCATACTTTTCTTTCTACTATTAAAAAATTGCGCAAAATCGCTGTCCATATCCCGAAAGGTACTAATCAAAAAATTCTGGAATATTCTCCACAGGGTGTAGATTGAAGAAGAAGGGTCATCAGTTTTCAACCAAGATCAGAAACAAAGTTTGTTGAAACCTCATTAGGTGTGTATTTTGTGCAGTCATTGATCATTTATACCTCTATACCAAAAAAAATTTAAAAGCAATCTAGGTACGGAACACTAATTGCGCAAGTCCGACTTGTACTTGGCCGGTTATTTATTTATGCAGGTTCGTAGCTAAGATCAAGGGCCGAGGGACACATGGAAACGAAGAACGTTTCCTTAAGTACAAGAAGGAAAAACTAAAGAAAAAGGAACCAACGACCACCGGAAGCGGAAATTTCTTAATGAAAAAACACTCTCTAACAATGGAACTCCAAGAGCTTACGCCCCTTGCCATAAAATAGATTTAAAATCGACAGCCGGCGGTGAAAATTTTTCAAAAACAAGAAGCCTTACATACACAGGAATTTCAAAAACTTATCGCAAATTTAAAAATTAATTACCTGATGTGAGGGATTTTCACAAAAAAGAACCCTTCCCTACATCAAAATCTGAAAAAACTTACACTTAAACTAAAAATTGATGACTTGAATATTCTTCACAAAAAGGAAACCGAAATGATAATAATAAAAAACGTTATCTTTTATATCCATTGGGCTGGGGGGATATGCTGGCCCTCGCTACCTACGCCATAACCTCTGTCTAAAAGGGAACCGAATAAAGATAATTATATAAAATAATATAAATAAACAATAACGCGTAGGCTGACAAGTTTTTGGTCTGACACATAGATGTCGCCCTTTTCAAAAAATCCACATTATTTTTAGGAAATACCACCGTTTAAACGATACGTGTCAAAATTTCATGACATTTCGACGATTAGTTCACAAGTTAAAGTGGTTTTAGTAACGCTACTTTTGATATTTTCAAAACAATGGAAAAAATCGAATTTTCGTTTATTTATTAAACACTTGAAGGGAAAAACTACCGTTTAAGTAAAGCAATGGCTTAATAAGTATTACGGAGACTCTGCCCCTCGAAAATCACTCATCATTTACTGGTATGCTGAATTTAAACGCGGTCGTACAGATACAAATGATGCTGGACGCTCTGGATGCCCTAATGAGGTGGTTACACCGGAAAACATAAAAAAAATTCACAAAATTGTTTTGGATGACCGTTAAGTGAAATGGTGTGAGACAGCTGACACCCTAAAGATATCAAAAGAACGTGTTGGTGACATTTTACAAGAACATTTCGGCATGAGAAAACTCTGTTCGAAATGGGTGTCGCGTTTGCTCACTGTGGACAAAAAACAAAAACGTGTCGATGATTCTGAGCGCTGTTTGGACCTATTTAAGCGCAATAAAAAGAATTTTTTCATGCGATATGTGACAATGGATGAAACATGTATCTACCACTACATACCGGAATCAAAATCGGCAGTCAGCGGAGTAGACAGCAGCCAGTGAAAACTGCTTGAAGCGACTAAAGACACAACAGTCGGCTGGAAAGGTTTTGGCCTCTGTATTTTGGGACGCGCCTGGAATAATTTTCATCGACTATGCTAAGAAGGGAAAAAACCATCAATATAATATTATATAAAGTTATTGGTGCTTTTGAAGGCAGAAATCGCAAATAAACGGCCCCAAATGAACAAGAAAAAAGTGCTCTTTCATGAGGACAATGTAGCATGTCATAAGTTAATGGTTACGATGGCAAAATTGCATAAACTGAAGTTCGAATTGCTTTCTCATCCACCGTATTCCCCAGCGACTATACTCCTGGTGATACCTCAGAGAGGATAAAATCACAATATCTAAACTATGTCTATTTCATCGTTATTTTGACCTTTTTTACTGCACTATATAGATTTATTTAAAGGCTATTGAAAAATTAAACTAGTGTGATATTAAAAATATAGTCAATAAAGTGATTATACTAGATTTTAGCTGGGTCGTGGAAGGTTAGTTCAGGTTATTTTTTTCATAATACAATTATTTTATTTTAAAACCATGTAATATTAATCGGTAAATAAGCCATAAATGATAATTTAATTAACACGCTGTTAGAAGTCAGTAGGCTAAATAACAGCCTGATGTTTAGAAGTAACCAAATTACCCCTACAAAAATACCGGTCGCAAGGATCTTGAACGATTTTGCTAATTTGAGTAAACGAATCCCTAAAGCATTAATTTTCAAAATAATTTTTGAAATATCTACTGGGACTTTGATTATATATGTGTATGTTGGGAATATGGAATCCTTGGCATAATGACACTATTCAGTATATACCACCACTACACCAAACACTTTATTTTTGCATTCGATGCTCGTTTCGCTAACCATGTTAGCTTCATCAGGAGCGATGATTGACTAAAGCTAAACTACAAATTTACCCTATTTATACTTAGCCTAATCCTTGAATTAACTCAGGCGGAACTAATGACATAGGCGAGGCTATCAGTTCCAGTCAAGTAACCAGTAGAGGGGACTATAAGGAATAGGCCCTCTGTCTTCATTAAAAATACTTTTACATTTTATAATTTCCATACTTTTGTATGCGTTCAACAATCTTCTATCAGATACATTTTTAATTAAGCTTAGATTATCTAATATTACAGTAGGATCAGCGTCAAGGGCATGTTCGGCAATGCCAGACTTTTCTATTCTACTGTATTTTAAATGTGCTAAATATTCTTTAAATCGTCTATTAATTGAGCTTTTAGTCACAATCATTACCACTAATTTCATAAATTCTACCATTTTTCTCACAATTAGGAATCTTTGGGGATATTTCTCAGATTGTCTAATGACTTATAGGTAGGCCTACCTTATTAAATACCTTATTGAGTCTCCTGCTATATTTCGTATTATATGGTATGGAGACTTATTTGGTCTTATTTTGTTAGCATGTAAAAAAGGTGGACTTATGTCTATTTATTAACTTATTTACTAAGTCTTCGTCATGACAATTAACTCTAGTCATATCTCTAATACGATTCCTCTTTATACTACTTACTCTATTTAGAGGAAAAGTGACCAAACGATGAATTAAAAAATGTAATGCGGCTAATTTGTGTTATTGCAATGAAATGAATCATTAGGAATATATTTATCTGTTACTGTGTCTTTTCTATAGATATCAAATTCTAACCTATTATTATTTTTAATAATTAAAATATCTAGAAAAGGCAGACCTCAAAAAGATGCTCGCGGGAAAGAGATTTGGCTCCAATGAAGAAGTTATCGCCGAAATTGAGGCCTGTTTTAACGGCAAAGACAAATCCTTCTACAGGAAAGATATAGAAATGTTAGAAAAGTATTGTACTGATTGTACCGCTCTTGAAGGAGACTATGTTGATAAATAAAGTCGAATTTTGCAAAAAAAAAAATGTGTTTTAAGTAACTAAACCAAACAGTTTTCAGCCTACGTATTAAATAATATATAATGTTCTTTATCTGTTGACAGCTGCAACTTTCATTAGTGTTATGTCACCTGCTCTATGACATTTGTTCAACCATATGCTTAGTTTAGTGATAAGAGTGACAGTGTATTTCATAGGGTGTGGGTTTATCAAAATTAGTCACTAGTCAGAACTATAAACATTAAAATTTTGTGCTAAAAATACGCTCTATGGGTTTATGTCGTTTATTTATTTTATTTATATTTTAACGACAGGAATGTTGACTTCAAACACAGCGGTTAAACATACATTGTATACCTTTATTAAAACTGAGTATATTTTAGTTTCAAATTCATACACGCACTTTAATATATTCTATTTATCGCATACACCACATATGTAAATATTTCCATAGCGGTAACTAAAATTAATTGAAAAAGCAGCTGCGGTAGATGCAAACAGAAATAATGAGTTTTTTCAATTTCGAACGTAAATGCCAAAGAGCTCTGCTGTAAATTAACTCTGGCAATGCTTCATTGGTTATGCTGAGTGTTGTCATGTAACTTCAATAGTTTACTCTTCAGCGATTATTGCTGTCAATTTTGCTTTAAAGCAAAAAGTAACAATAAGTAGGGTGTTTTCAAAAAATGGGGGTTTTTTGACACATTCACTAACATATAGTCTGCGAAGTAAGAACGGGATCAATCGTAATCGAAAAAATGTGTTTCGATAACATTTTTTGCCATCAATCTATTCTTTGGTGCGCTAATACCTGCTCCGGCGCAATTACCTTAGTAAGTTGTCCAATCGCCTCCTGCATCAATAATCACCTGTGTGAGTGTTGTCATGTAACTTCAATAGTTTACTCTTCAGCGATTATTGCTGTCAATTTTGCTTTAAAGCAAAAAGTAACAATAAGTAGGGTGTTTTCAAAAAATGGGTTTTTTTGACACATTCACTAACATACAGTTTGCAAAGTAAGAACAGGATCGATCGTAATCGAAAAAATGTGTTTCGATAACATTTTTTACCATCAATCTATTCTTTGGTGCGCTAATACCTGCTCCGGCGCAATTACCTTAGTAAGTTGTCCAATCGCCTCCTGCATCAATAATCACCTGTGTGAGTGTTGTCATGTAACTTCAATAGTTTACTCTTCAGCGATTATTGCTGTCAATTTTGCTTTAAAGTAAAAAGTAATAATAAGTAGGGTGTTTTCAAAAATGGGGGTTTTTTGACACATTCACTAACATACAGTCTGCGAAGTAAGAACGGGATCGATCGTAAATCGATAAAATGTGTTTCGATAACATTTTTTTGCCATCAATCTATTCTTTGGTGCGCTAATACCTGCTCCGGCGCAATTACCTTAGTAAGTTGTCCAATCGCCTCCTGCATCAATAATCACCTGTGTGAGTGTTGTCATGTAACTTCAATAGTTTACTCTTCAGCGATTATTGCTGTCAATTTTGCTTTAAAGCAAAAAGTAATAATAAGTAGGGTGTTTTTAAAAAATGGGGGTTTTTTTGACACATTAACTAACATACAGTCTGCGAAGTAAGAACGGGATCGATCGTAATCGATAAAATGTGTTTCGATAACATTTTTTGCCATCAATCTATTCTTTGGTGCGCTAATACCTGCTCCGGCGCAATTACCTTAGTAAGTTGTCCAATCGCCTCCTGCATCAATAATCACCTGTGTGAGTATTTTCATGTACCTTCAATAGTTTACTCTTCAGCGATTATTGCTGTCATTTTGCTTTAAAGCAGAAAGTAACGATAAGTAGGGTGTTTTCAAAAAATGGGGGGTTTTTTGACACATTCACTAACATACAGTCTGCGAAGTAAGAACGGGATCGACGTAATCGAAAAAATGTGTTTCGATAACATTTTTTGCCATCAATCTATTCTTTGGTGCGCTAATACCTGCTCCGGCGCAATTACCTTAGTAAGTTGTCCAATCGCCTCCTGCATCAATAATCACCTGTGTGAGTGTTGTCATGTAACTTCAATAGTTTACTCTTCAGCGATTATTGCTGTCAATTTTGCTTTAAAGCAAAAAGTAACAATAAGTAGGATGTTTTCAAAAAAATGGGGGTTTTTTGACACATTCACTAACATACAGTCTGCGAAGTAAGAACGGGATCGATCGTAATCGAAAAAATGTGTTTCGATAACATTTTTTTCCCATCAATCTATTCTTTGGTGCGCTAATACCTGCTCCGGCGCAATTACCTTAGTAAGTTGTCCAATCGCCTCCTGCATCAATAATAATCACCTGTGTGAGTGTTGTCATGTAACTTCAATAGTTTACTCTTCCGCGATTATTGCTGTCAATTTTGCTTTAAAGCAAAAAGTAACAATAAGTAGGGGTGTTTTCAAAAAATGGGGGTTTTTTGACACATTCACTAACATACAGTCTGCGAAGTAAGAACGGGATCGATCGTAATCGAAAAAATGTGTTTCGATTACATTTTTTGCCATCAATCTACTCTTTGGTGCGCTAATACCTGCTCCGGCGCAATTACCTTAGTAAGTTGTCCAATCGCCTCCTGCATCAATAATGACCTGTGTGAATGTTGTCATGTAACTTCAATAGTTTACTCTTCAGCGATTATTGCTGTCAATTTTGCTTTAAAGCAAAAAGTAACAATAAGTAGGGTGTTTTCAAAAAATGGGGGTTTTTTGACACATTCACTAACATATAGTCTGCGAAGTAAGAACGGGATCGATCGTAATCGAAAAAAATGTGTTTCGATAACATTTTTTGCCATCAATCTATTCTTTGGTGCGCTAATACCTGCTTCGGCGCAATTACCTTAGTAAGTTGTCCCAATCGCCTCCTGCATCAATAATGACCTGTGTGAGTGTTGTCATGTAACTTCAATAGTTTACTCTTCAGCGATTATTGCTGTCAATTTTGCTTTAAAGCAAAAAGTAACAATAAGTAGGGTGTTTTCAAAAAAATGGGGGTTTTTTGACACATTCACTAACATACAGTCTGCGAAGTAAGAACGGGATCGATCGTAATCGATAAAATGTGTTTCGATAACATTTTTTGCCATCAATCTATTCTTTGGTGCGCTAATACCTGCTCCGGCGCAATTACCTTAGTAAGTTGTCCAATCGCCTCCTGCATCAATAATCACCTGTGTGAGTATTTTCATGTACCTTCAATAGTTTACTCTTCAGCGATTATTGCTGTCAATTTTGCTTTAAAGCAAAAAGTAACAATAAGTAGGGTGTTTTCAAAAAATGGGGGTTTTTTGACACATTCACTAACATATAGTCTGCGAAGTAAGAACGGGATCGATCGTAATCGAAACAATGTGTTTCGATAACATTTTTTGCCATCAATCTATTCTTTGGTGCGCTAATACCTGCTCCGGCGCAATTACCTTAGTAAGTTGTCCAATCGCCTCCTGCATCAATAATCACCTGTGTGAATGTTGTCATGTAACTTCAATAGTTTACTCTTCAGCGATTATTGCTGTCAATTTTGCTTTAAAGCAAAAAGTAACAATAAGTAGGGGTGTTTTCAAAAAAATGGGGGTTTTTTGACACATTCACTAACATATAGTCTGCGAAGTAAGAACGGGATCGATCGTAATCGAAACAATGTGTTTCGATAACATTTTTTGCCATCAATCTATTCTTTGGTGCGCTAATACCTGCTTCGGCGCAATTACCTTAGTAAGTTGTCCAATCGCCTCCTGCATCAATAATAATCACCTGTGTGAGTGTTGTCATGTAACTTCAATAGTTTACTCTTCAGCGATTATTGCTGTCAATTTTGCTTTAAAGCAAAAAGTAACAATAAGTAGGGTGTTTTCAAAAAATGGGGGTTTTTTGACACATTCACTAACATACAGTCTGCGAAGTAAGAACGGGATCGATCGTAATCGAAAAAATGTGTTTCGATTACATTTTTTGCCATCAATCTATTCTTTGGTGCGCTAATACCTGCTTCGGCGCAATTACCTTAGTAAGTTGTCCAATCGCCTCCCTGCATCAATAATAATCACCTGTGTGAGTGTTGTCATGTAACTTCAATAGTTTACTCTTCAGCGATTATTGCTGTCAATTTTGCTTTAAAGCAAAAAGTAACAATAAGTAGGGTGTTTTCAAAAAATGGGGGTTTTTTGACACATTCACTAACATACAGTCTGCGAAGTAAGAACGGGATCGATCGTAATCGAAAAAAATGTGTTTCGATTACATTTTTTGCCATCAATCTACTCTTTGGTGCGCTAATACCTGCTCCGGCGCAATTACCTTAGTAAGTTGTCCAATCGCCTCCTGCATCAATAATCACCTGTGTGAATGTTGTCATGTAACTTCAATAGTTTACTCTTCAGCGATTATTGCTGTCAATTTTGCTTTAAAGCAAAAAGTAACAATAAGTAGGGTGTTTTCAAAAAATGGGGGTTTTTTGACACATTGACTAACATACAGTCTGCGAAGTAAGAACGGGATGGATCGTAATCGAAAAAATGTGTTTCGATTACATTTTTTTGCCATCAATCTATTCTTTGGTGCGCTAATACCTGCTCCGGCGCAATTACCTTAGTAAGTTGTTCAATCGCCTCCTGCATCAATAATAATCACCTGTGTGAGTGTTGTCATGTAACTTCAATAGTTTACTCTTCAGCGATTATTGCTGTCAATTTTGCTTTAAAGCAAAAAAGTAACAATAAGTAGGGTGTTTTCAAAAATGGGGGGGTTTTTTGACACATTCACTAACATACAGTCTGCGAAGTAAGAACGGGATCGATCGTAATCGAAAAAATGTGTTTCGATTACATTTTTTGCCATCAATCTACTCTTTGGTGCGCTAATACCTGCTCCGGCGCAATTACCTTAGTAAGTTGTCCAATCGCCTCCTGCATCAATAATCACCTGTGTGAATGTTGTCATGTAACTTCAATAGTTTACTCTTCAGCGATTATTGCTGTCAATTTTGCTTTAAAGCAAAAAGTAACAATAAGTAGGGTGTTTTCAAAAAAATGGGGGTTTTTTTGACACATTCACTAACATACAGTCTGCGAAGTAAGAACGGGATCGATCGTAATCGAAAAAAATGTGTTTCGATTACATTTTTTGCCATCAATCTATTCTTTGGTGCGCTAATACCTGCTCCGGCGCAATTACCTTAGTAAGTTGTTCAATCGCCTCCTGCATCAATAATCACCTGTGTGAGTGTTGTCATGTAACTTCAATAGTTTACTCTTCAGCGATTATTGCTGTCGATTTTGCTTTAAAGTAAAAAGTAATAATAAGTAGGGTGTTTTCAAAATTTGGGGGTTTTTTGACACATTCACTAACATACAGTCTGCGAAGTAAGAACGGGATCGATCGTAATCGAAAAAAAATGTGTTTTCGATTACATTTTTTGCCATCAATCTATTCTTTGGTGCGCTAATACCTGCTCCGGCGCAATTACCTTAGTAAGTTGTTCAATCGCCTCCTGCATCAATAATCACCTGTGTGAGTGTTGTCATGTAACTTCAATAGTTTACTCTTCAGCGATTATTGCTGTCAATTTTGCTTTAAAGCAAAAAGTAACAATAAGTAGGGTGTTTTCAAAAAATGGGGGTTTTTTGACACATTCACTAACATACAGTCTGCGAAGTAAGAACGGGATCGATCGTAATCGAAAAAATGTGTTTCGATTACATTTTTTTGCCATCAATCTATTCTTTGGTGCGCTAATACCTGCTCCGGCGCAATTACCTTAGTAAGTTGTTCAATCGCCTCCTGCATCAATAATCACCTGTGTGAGTGTTGTCATGTAACTTCAATAGTTTACTCTTCAGCGATTATTGCTGTCAATTTTGCTTTAAAGCAAAAAGTAACAATAAGTAGGGTGTTTTCAAAAAATGGGGGTTTTTTGACACATTCACTAATATACAGTCTGCGAAGTAAGAACGGAATCGATCGTAATCGAAAAAAAATATGTTTCGATAACATTTTTTTGCCATCAATCTATTCTTTGGTGCGCTAATACCTGCTCCGGTGCAATTACCTTAGTAAGTTGTCCAATCGCCTCCTGCATCAATAATCACCTGGGCGTCTTCGAGGTATGCTGTCGACGAGAATTTCTGCATATTCACGCGGTAATGATCTCCAAATTTTTCGAATTTCGCGAGACAACTGTGTCAATGTTCCCAGAATCTTTCTCTGAGCTTTCTCTTTACAAGAGACCAAACATTTTCAATAGAATTGGCGTCCGGCCATTGTGAGGGTCACCCTCGTATCTTATCGCTTCGCGACGTAATTTTCGCCGAGCCAAGGTCTCTTCAACGTGCTTCGGAATTTGACATCATGGGACGAAGATGTTGTCGAATGATCTCATGGGGCACATTCAAACAGGATTTTCTTAATTTTCGCACTCCTTGATGCAGCATCAATTTCGTGTACCGTGAAAACAAAGACAAGGTTTGTTTTTTCAACTTTCAGAGTGACTCTGCCTACCGAGCCAAGTTTTGTCAAGTCGTCGACATTTTTCGTGTCAAATCATTTATCGATATCCTCACAGACGACACCGACTTTTTAATATATTTAGCGGCCGCGGAATCTGCCATTTTAGGCCCCTTTGGAAGGGAACAAGTTCGGAATCGACTGATACTTTTATTAAAATACGTCGTAGACAAAGGTTCCTCTCTACCGATTTTTTGCTGAATCGCTAGAATCGCATCTACCTTATTTGACAAACTGTAAGGCACTTTGTCAAATATAGCCGATATCAGAATTACTGAAATACAGCTTATAGAATTATCTAAAATTGAAATTTCCACCATGTGCAGCTTCATTCATGATAACCTTATCCGCTTACGGGTTTTATCTACAAAACTTCGAAATTTTCAACATTTCAAAAAATGTAAGTACCGATGAAAAATACGTCTATTTGCAATTAACAACAATGTAAGTTGTCTTATTTTTGCAACACGCTCTGCAGCTTTTCTTTTAGCTATTACCAGAATGAATCGTCGGCAAAGATATTACCAGTTTTTCTAATAAAAGATCGGTGTAAGATGTTTTTGTCGTGTTTATGTGCGTTAATAGTGTTCTATCAAGATACAAAGAGTTATATTTTATTAATGCCAACCAGTAGTTATCGGAACTAAAGAAAACAATTTTCACGTAATATTTACACATAAACAGGTAAGATTCTCCACGGGATACTGCTGAAGGTAGTGCTAACTGCACTGCTGCTTGAATATTTTGAATGGTCACACATCTTTCGAACAGCAAATGCAGTCGGGAAAAGAGAAAGAAGTCATAGGGAAGAAGAGGAAGAGTCATTCGTTGTTAAATTAGGTCTGAAAAATGAAGTCATGCTTTATAAAATTAGAGGAAGGCAAACTTGATTTTGAGTGAAAAGCTACCTCACCACTACCAAATTGACCACGATTTCTAACTAGCAACTGAGGTTTCAAGAAAATTTGAGTCCTCACGAGAAGTTAAAATATTGGTCGTTGATTTTGGAGTGTTCAATCTACCTTCAATCAATCTCAAAAATGATTTCAGGTTATCATTAATAACTGTAAACACATTTTAAACATTCATCTTCGTCATAATCGTTGAAAGATTTGATCCGATTTGATTATTTAAGTTAAATAAAATAGTAACTATGGTGGTTTGAAACTCATTTTTCGACAGTTCATTATACCCATTGTCACTATTTCCAATAAAATTGGGGATTTAAGGGAAATAGTACTTTCGACAGCATAAGATGAAGTAAAAGAGGCAACTAGTTTCTTCCCTATTGTTCGATATAATTAAGAAATAACCGAAAAAGTGCAAGTCGGACTTGCGTAATTAGTGTTTCGTACATTGATTGCTTTTAAAATAAAATTTTTTGATACAGAGGTATAAAATGGCATGACTTCACAAAATACACACCAAATGAGTTTTTAACAAATTTTTTTTCCCATCTTTACTGAAAAAAACTGATGTCTTTGTTTTTTTTTTATATACTACATAAATTATTAAAGGTAATGCACTCGGGATAATTTTATTTCAATCTACACCCTGTGGAGAATATTCCAGATTTTTTTCAAAATTTTTTGATCAGTACTTATCGAGATACGGGGGGGAGACAGTGGTTTTTCGAAATTTTTTAAAAATAGTAGAAAGAAAAGTATGCACCACAAATATTACATTATATATATTTTTAACTCGTATTTTCACAATCTTTCATTTGACACCCCACTAGATGACCTAGAATTATTTTTTTTTCACTTTCGATTTCACCCCCCAAAATTAACCTTGTAAGCCAAAATCTCACTGTCAAAACTACACGGTTCTGACGGGGTCATCAACTCCTATATAGTGCCAAATTCCAACTTCCTATATCAAATAATTTTGGAGAAATTCAGGTGTGATAGACGGACAGGCAGAGGGATAGATAGACGGACAAGTACCGAAGTTATCTTATAAATGTATGTAAGTACGAAACACTAAAAACGAATTATGACCAAAAATTATTATCTATTTTGTGATAGATTATCATTTTTTTTGAATAGTAATGTCTAATTTACTATATATTATTTTATAATAATATTTTTATGTTTCCAAACATCACAAACTTTATAATTTAATTCACTATAATATAAGCAATTTATTGGAAGTAAAAATACAAAACCACTGAATTTTTACGACTCCTGCGTGGTTTATTTCCTCCCTTATTTACGATCTAAAGGGAGAAATTTTCACAGCACAAATATAAATCTAATTTAATAAAATTAAAAGCCACCAAAAACTGCGGTATATCAAACTCTACCTTCAAAAAAAAAAACTATTTTTAATAGTGACGCTTAAGTTGATTTCTTTTAGTAAATAGGACTTTCTTTATTATCACTACTGTTTTCAGCCAAAAACTTTAGTTATCAAAAACAGAAGTTAGTAGTTGGCTGCTGTTTTGCCCAACTCGTGTAAAAGAAAGTCCATTTTCAATATAAATTCCTTTTAAAATTGAAAGAATCATTTATCTGTTATTTTCTTATAATCGAATTATATCACATACAGAAGTTTTACCGAAACAATACTCCAAATACAGAACTTTTTACGTGATTAACTACGTTTGTCGAAACATGACACTGCAGAAACTGATTTTGACTAGAGCTATACATTAAAGAATTATTTTTTTGTTTTCTATAAGATTACATAGCTTACTGTAAATTTTAGGCCTTTCCGGTAACGGTATTTATCTTAGAGTTATGAGTTCAAACTATACGTGGTACGATCCAAAAGCTTCTGGAATAACGCTATATGGCAAAATCACGAAATCGACTCTCGCCGATTGATGGCAGGCACATCCCTAACAATGCAAAGCTGCGTGCTGCCTAATTGACCCAGTTCCTTCTGTAGGCATATTTGCAAAAAGGTCTAATTGTGTTCTTGTGCCATTTTCAAAATAAATACAAATAAAAACCGGCCAAGTAAAAATTAGACTTTGCGTATTTAGTGTTTCGTATGGTGAATGCTTTTAAAATAAAAAAATTTTGTTACGGAAGTATAAAATGAACAATGACTTCACAAAACACATCCCAAATGAATTTTGAGCAAAGTCTGTTTCCGATCTCTGTTAAAAACTGATCACCTTCAAATTTTTGTTTTTTATATACCAGATAAATTATCATAGGTAATGATCTCGGTGATCATTTTCGTTCCTTATGGAGGATATTCTAGAATTTTTTCAAAATTTTTTGTCCTGTACTTTTCGAGATAAGGTGGGTGGACAGGGCTTTTTGGGAATTTTTTTAAAAACAATACAAAGAAAAGGGTGTGCAAGTATGACATTATATATATTTTTGAACTCGTATTTTCACAGGTTTTTATTTGACACCCCACACGTACGTGACCTGGTAAAAATTTATGTTTTTCAATTTCGATTTCACCCCCAAAACCCCTTAAGTCAAAATTTAACTTTCAAAACTACACGGCTGTAATTGGGACATCAATTCCGATATTTGTGCTAAATTTCAACTTCTGTGTCAAATAGTTTCGGGAGAAAATCGGGTGTGACAGACGGACAGACACTGAAGTTCTGAACACTAGAAAAAGCAGCGTATTTGTATGAAATTTTGTTTTTAACTCAGGAAAAGTGCTACTAAAACATATGAAATGATTCGGTGAGCATTTTAGAACGAGGTCCTAAGTCAAATGCAAATTTTTTAGTTATTTTCGTGATCTAAGGTCGGCCGAACTTCAGTCAAAGATAATTAACGTTCCGGAAGACCTTCAACTGCAAACAGTTCAACAAGCCGTTCCTGAAGACCGTCGTCGGGCAATTCTGAGCATATGTGACAAAGTTTCTATTCGTTAGAAAACAGCCAAGGCTTTAGAGTGAGAAGAGTTTTCTCCTGCATCATAACAATGAACTGGCTCACATTTCGTTCTGTATGCAACAATTTTTGGTGAGGAATTCCATGACTCTTGTACTTCACCTCCTTTATTTGCCTGATTTGATACCCTGTGACTTCAGAGTCTTCCTCCATATGAAGATAAAGTTAGAGTAGGTGCTTTTAACTAGACAAGATACAACGCAGACGACGCTGGAGACGTGACTGCATCAACCATCCAAAAAAATATTCCGTCTGTGGAAAAAAAGTGCATTCGGCTATAGGGTGACTACTTTAAAGGTGACAGGAATCGCGAAACCT
>CM032449.1:200365404-200633430 GCA_019049505.1 Pachyrhynchus sulphureomaculatus
ATTATTAAAAATTTCTGCTGCTAGTCCCTAAAAGTTTCATAATTATCTCCAACTATGAGAACAATTTTCAAATTTTATCTTCAACACTTTATTTTTTACTGGCATTTTACTAATTGTTGCAAATACAGACTGACGACGTTAGCTTTGAAGTTTTATTGACAGTTGTTAGGTATTTCCAAAGATAATATTCAATTATTTTCAGCTAAAACGTAATGATTTCGTTTTTATTTAGTATTCAATAAATAATCCAACAATTACTGACGGATTTAATGGAGGTTTTTTGAATTTTAACTAGGAACACTAGCCACAAATCTAAACTGCAGAGCATAATTTTTTAGTCCCTATTAATTATTTCCAATTAATATTGAGAGAAAGTGTTATAAAAATAATTTATTATGTTGGTAATTCCTTCGGTCATTCAGTTTTTTCATAATTCTGTTATACTTAAAAATTGCTACAGGCCCTGTCTTATACTTGTTGTTGCATGTTGCCAAATGTAAAACATTTTTCCTTAAAGTAACATGAATGCTTACCAGAAAATTTTGTGTTAACAGATTTAACTTTAACATAGTTAATGCAAAACTGACAAAACTTTTAGTTATATTGAAATAGACGCGAGCATTTTCAAAACGGAAATAAACTATCCTTCTTGATGACCGTCATTTCCATAATAAAATGAACCAGCTGACCGAGGTTTTTAAAGCAGTTTTTAGTAATGAAATACCATATAACTCACTTTCAAAAGACCGACTTTTCAGGAGATGATAAACTCAAAATTAAAAATTTTCAATAGCTTGTAAAGTAACTGAGGGAGAAAATTTATTTAATTAATTTATAATTAAATCTGTTCATATGACATCACCTAAAACACACATAAAAAGCGATATATTTACGACCTAATCTGAAATAAACTAACAAACATGCTATTGAATCTGTTGTTCGTGTGATCTAACCAGAAACGCAGGCTTGTTTCACGGTAATTGACAGCTCTATAATAAGTTTTGACGCTAAACGATGACTTACAAATCCAAGCTTTCTGTGCTTAAGTAACTACCAGTTTCGTTTTCGAAGTTTAGCTGATATATTTGTGTTCTACTGAGTATTTTTCCATAATTTTTATCCTCGGTTTAGCATAAAAAAATATCAAAAATGTCAGATCTCTTTACACTGTAGTTAAGTCAAATAACTTTTTTTAACTGAAGCAGTGGACAATGGTCCTCGAAAAATATCGGTTTAATAAAGAAAATTACTTCTTGCAGGTTAGATTCTATCCTGTATGTATATATATATATATATATATAATATATATTATATATATATATATATATATATATATATATATATATATATATATAATATTGAAAGATTAAATTGTGATTTTGTGTGGAAGCTCTCTAAATAATATTATTTGAACTAGTCCACCTTACCAAAAAACTATTTTGAGATACCTTCCACACTGTTTTCTTAATTTTCTTTCTAAGTTGATTCGATTTCTCGCATCGTAAGGTAAACGAGACAAAGCGGATTTTGGGATAAATCCTTCAATAAAAAGTTCCTTTCTTGCAGATTCCCTGTGTTGTAATACGACTTCAGTTTAGGATTACCTTTTAAATAGAAAGTTTAAGCTGATACCTGCGTATTTCACGATAATTTAGTCTTTAGTAAATAACACGATCGTTAGAGAATATAATCCTGTACTAAAAAAATTTGGTAAAGTCCTTTACCCAGTCTTTTCCTTGCAAATAGATTCAATTTTTTTTATATTTCAAATGGAGGTCAAATTTTTAAGGGCAGATATATTGCCTAATAATTACCCTAAAAGTTTGATATTGGTATATATTTAAATTTGATTTTGTCACTATATGTCATTATATCAAAACTGCTATCGTATTAAAAGGAGCTTTAAAATAGCCCAATTATAAGGATATGAAATATGCTGCAAAAATAAGTGGACTGTTGGTATGTTAATTAACGGGACTAATTTTGAAAAAATAGGCGCACTACTGCTATTTATTTGCTAATTAGGTTGGCAATACTGTTATTAACATGGGACAAAGAATGTTTATCACATTTGCTTCTTAGGTTATGTGTTTTGAATTTGTGAATATTTCTTGTTGGCGATTTTTCAACTAAATAAACCTAGAATTTTCAATGAATTTTGTCTTACAAACGAAATTTCTTGTACCGATGCGTTAAAAAATCTTAGAGGTATAGCACTATCACTGTCATCAGCCGAGATAATTATCAGTAGTTTTATATTATTTACATAAATATATGAATCTTCAACTTTAACAACGTGCTGAATGGAATTCTTCCAGCTTTCACAAGGTGTAATCATTTATAACTTTTTTTACTAATTCAACCACTGACACGCTTAAAGTAGGAGAAACATTTTGTGCCCTTTATTTTTTGATTTAACTTAATGGCAAATATGTTTAATTGGATTAAACACACAATAATACCGAAGAAGCCGCAAAACAGTGATCCCATTTTCTCAGCCATACTATCACAAACATATTTCTTTTTCAATTTATAGTCTTTCAAAACTTCCAAATGATCACTTTTGATATAACTAAAGTCAAAATAAATGTCATTTTCTAACATATATTCCTGTATTTCCGATTTGGTGTTAGCTGCATTAGGAACCTTATTTAGTAGGCGACTATAGTAATGTAATGTAATGTAATGTGTAGAGGGGAGTGTGGCCCAGAATGGCCCTTTGCACTGCGACCATCATTGATCTATTGTGCTTCCCCTTATCCCTCACGGGTTTAATACATCCAGGAACAGGACCAGCTCCTTCAATGGGAGCGTCAGCAGATCCTGTTCACCCAGCGTATAGGCATGTAGTATCCTATGTCTCCTGTGTCCCAATGCCGCACAGTTGGTAATCAAGTATTCCATAGACTCCTCCTTCTTCACCGCAGAATCTGCAAGTGTACGTGGTTGATAGGCCTATTCTGTATAGGTGCTTATTGCAGGTATGGTGGCCTGTGAGTGCCCCCGCGAGTAGTCTTAGGCTTTTCCTAACCATTTTTAGGGCGAGGTCCGCCCTCCTTGCATCAAAGCTCAGAAACTTTTTAGAATGTTCCAGACCGTTAGTGTCATTCCAATGTTTCTCTACTATGGATTTTGTCCATTTCGTCATCTCCTCTTTAAGGAGACCCCTGCTGAATCCAAAGGATGGAGAGGGTCCAATGAAGGTTCCCTCAGCCCCTTTTTTTTTTGCATAGATGTCTGCCATCTCATTTCCTCTATGCCCCCCATGTCGTGTGGCGACTATAGTAACTTGCATTGTCCATAACTATAACACTCTGTTCGGGAACATTTGGCAAAAGGGAATTTTGAAACCAATTTTCAAAAAGTTCTGCGGTCGTGTCTTCATGATAGTCCAAACTAGAATCTTTTATGTTTTTCGCAGATAATAGTAGACAATTTGAAACCCAGCCCTTTTCAGATCCAGCATGCAAAATGGTTATTCGTTTACCTTCATTTGAAGGTGCGTTAGTCTGACATTTTGTACTGCTGTCAACCCACCCTTTTTGCACAGTGTCATGGGTGATCGAACCATGTTTTCGTCAATGTAAATTATTGTCCAATTCTCTGATCGATACTTTTTAATTTTTTGTTAATAAGTATGTTGCAAAAATTCGTAATCTTTGTGACTCCATCACTACTTGCCTTTTGTTGATATTTCGGAACGTGAATTCCATTCTTAAGAGAATTCTGTGAAGGGCTGATAGGCCACAATGTATACTGGTCCCGTCCTGCACCAGTCTCAATTGTGTTTTGTCTAGTGTCGGCACCAACTGCTCTTCATACATAGAATATATTTTTCTCCTGATGACGTCTTTTTCCCAATCGTCTACTTGATGCATTTGAAAATCTTTCCGTTTTTTCCTGTTCCTGAGTGATGGTTTTCCTACAAAACCCTTAATCGTAAAAATTAAGGTTTTTGTTAGTTCACTGGTTTCTTGCAAAGCACTTTTATTCAAATTTCTTTTTACCAAACTGTCGTAAACATTTTTCACTATTTGTTTAACGTCAAGTGATAAATGTTTTTTCTTGCGATAGCCACTGTTGCAATTTTCCCACAGACGCCACATAATTAAAATAAGACCGTTACGTTGTAAGTTGTAAGTAAAACTAAAAATAATAAAAAGTATCTTTCGAATCTTAATGGGGACCTGTGGTCATTAGGCCTATATTATCAAATACTTAAAGGGCTCCAGACCGTGTTGCCAGGTAGTAAATATATAGGTAAAAATAGATCCAATATGATTGCAGGTGCAAGTGAGGGCTGAGGGCGGTATACAAAGCAGGTAAAATAAAAATACGTTTATCGTAATACCTGGCAAGAAATATGTTTGTGATAGTATAGCTGAGAAAATACGACACACTGTTTTGCGGCTTCCTCCGTATTATTGTGTGTTTAATCCAACTGAACATATTTGGCATCAGGTTAAATCAAAAATAAGGGCACTAAAATGTTTCTCCTACTTTAAAGCGTGTCAGTGGTAAAAAAAAGTTATAAATGATACACCTTGTGAAAGCTGGAAGAATTCCATTCAGCAAGTTGTTAAAGTTGAAGATTCAATATTTATATAAATAATATAAAACCACTGATAATTACCTCAACTGATGACAGTGATAGTGAAACCGAAGTAGACTTAAGTTAAAATATATTTTTATTTATACAATGTGTCCCCTCTTGTAAACTCCATTCATTCAAACTGTATATTTGTACTTCTTATTCATTTATTTTTACATGCATCTATAAATAAACATCTCCAAAAATACTTATAATTTTATTTATTATTAATGAATAAAATTCTTAAGTCCATCTCTGCAACCTATCGTAAACAAAAGGTCATAATTTTTATATTGCCCACTTAAAACGGCAAAAATCAGGATCTTATATTTTGGGACAGGCTATACCTTCAGTTTTAATATAACAATAATTAAAAGTACCCACATTGTCTGCGTTATTGAAAAATTGAGTTTTTAAAATATGAAAATTTGTCTGCAGTGGTGCGCCGCCGGCAATTTTTCATTCAAATCAGTACGAAATGGTCAAAAAAAGTAGGACAATTTTTTTTTTGGTTACAGTTAATCGTATATTTGATATTATGAAATCAATAAAAAATTTAAACAACTTCTTTTGTAATTTTGCTCTTAAAAAAGTGTTCATGATAAACGTATTTTTTGCTTATTATTAATCATAGAACTTAAACTTGAAATAAAAAAAATATTCAAAGATGGGAAATGAAAGATAAAAGTATAAGCTTTAGGTATAAAATATCTATATTTGATTTAAAACATCCAGGTACAAAGAATGGAGTTATTGAAAACACAAAATTCTAAATTACTCGAAGAAATTAAATGAATTACGTGCTCTCTGGCCGTCATATTGAATCCGCCATTTCGAATTTTTCAAATTTGTAATCGGATTCTTAATCAGCACCACGTGAAACCCCTTAACAGCCAATTTTCAAATATTTAACGATTTACAGGAACGTTAATTTAATCATAAATGTGGTTGAAAGCATGATTTCCACTACAACTGAAGGGTTAACCCCTTCCATCTCTCCCATTCCGTTTTATTTTAAATAATTTTTTTAAATTACTGTAAAACTAAAAAAAAATAATCTATGTCCTTTTTTTATAAAATGTCCCGTTCTTTCACCTGGTGTTATTAATTTTTCGACATCTTTTTAGTGTTCCGTACGGAACACTTATAAGATCACTTCGGTGTCTGTCCGTCTGTCTGTCTATCCGCCTGTCCGTCTGTCACACCGGATTTTCTCCGAAACTATTTGTCATAGAATTTTGACTTAAGGGGTTAGTTTTGGGGGTGAATCGAAAGTGAAAAAAAAATTTTTTTACTAGGTAATCGAGTGTGATGTCAAATGAAAGCCTGTGAAAACACGAGTAAAAAATATATATATAATGTAATACTTGCGCGCACTTTTCTTTGTATTATTTTTAAAAAATCGTGAAAAATTGCCTTATCTCGAAAAGTACTTATCAAAAAATTTTGAAAAAATTCTGGAATATTCTTCGTGGGGTGTAGATTGAACGAAAATTATCACGAGTGCATTACCTTTAATAATTTATCTGGTATATAAAAAAAAACAAAAATTTCAAAGTCATCAGATTTCAGTAAAGATTGGAAACAAACTTTGTTGAAAACTCATTTGGAGTGTGTTTTGTGAAGTCACTGATCATTTTATACCTCTGTAACAAAATATTTTATTTGAAAAGCAATCAACGTACGGAACACTAATTGCGCAAGTTCAACTTGCACTTGACCGGTTATTTATTTTTCGAGATATTTGCGAAAAACCGAATTTTTCATTTTATTTTTGATTTTGTAGGCTTAGCGTACACTTTAGAGAAACAAACTTTTTTGTATCGTATTCTACGTCCAAAAAACTACTTGTATGCCAAAATCCAGCCTGTTAACATTTAATGAGAGCTGTTCGTCTCCTCTGACGACTGGGCTATTGATTCTTTTTGAAAATAACGCCGACTGTAGAATATTTTATTAAATCGTTTTAAAATGATCTTTCTCGTTGGTAAGATTTACAAAAACCCTTGTTTAATCAAAAACTATATTCAAACATTCCTCGTCATTACTTTACACAAATATTATTTTTAATTAGCTTTTAGGAAAACTAATATATATATATTTTTTTGTTTCAGCTACTTCATTCTGTTTTCTGCAAATAAATGATTGAAATATTCCCCCTCATATGGAAAAAGAATCAGTATTCAGTAAGAACAGAAGCACAAACGCTGTTATTTGTTCAAGGGACCTGAAAAGATTAGGAATTTTATTATATTTACAAGGTACTTATGTTATTCTCTAATATTTATACCATTCAGCTATTTTTCGTAAAATAAGAAGATAATTTGATAAATCGCGGACGAAGATTGGAAATAAGCCATATAAAAATCGAACACGCTTACTGAACCCTATATAAAGGTCAGCAATATTACTGTTCAAGTTGCGTTTTTACTTCCCCCGCTAAAGGAAGTATTGTATTTGCGAAAAAGTCACGTTTCAAGATTGCATCTTTTACGTTTTAAAAACTCTAGATCATAAAAAACATAGTTTAAAATTTTACAGTCAGTCTGTTTGTCCGTCGCGATAGATCCCAAATAAAATAAGATATCGACTTAAAATTTGATACATATACGAGTGTTAATAAAAAAAAAAAAATGAGGAATTTTGTTAGGGCTGTAGGTAAGTCCAATTGTCATTTTTTTTTATTCTGTTGATACACTTAATCTGGCGGCCATGTTGGATGCGGAGTTTATTGTTGGCTGTCGAAAAGGTTACTCGTGCTTTCGTCTGCTCGATGATTTTTTATTTGTGGAAAAAATGAAACAAAGAATTTGCAACAAATTTTGCTTTGAGAATGGAATAAATGACAGCAAGGAGTTGGAAATATTGAACATTGCTTTTGGCGATTCTTCTATAATATATGTAAAATGCAACGTCTCTCTGTCTGTCTGTCTGTCTGTCCGTTAGTGCGCTTATCACTGGAGAACCAGTTATCCGATTTACGTACTTTTTTTTTAAAACATACATATGTTCTCTGGCCAGATTATAGGCTATATTTTATTACGATAGGTAGCATAGGGCATGAGCAGTGACGATAATAGTGAATGAAGTCGGAAAAAAGTTTGCTGCTAGCGCGTTCCCTTGCAATACACAGCCTAAACCATTAAATATGGAACAATATTATGTAGCAGAGAATATCTATAATCTATAATATATATAAAAATCCAATGTGTCTCTGTCTATCTGTCCATTAGTGTGTTTATCACGCGAGAACCACTTATCCGATTTACGTGTCTTTTTTTAAATTCATACATATATTCTTTGGCCAGGTTATATAATTACATAAGTTGGGAATGTGGAATCTTTGGCACAATGATACTACTCACGTTGACGTCACCACTTATCCGATTTACGTGTTTTTTATAAATTTATACATATGTTTTATATAATTCGATATAAGTCTAGATAATGGGAGATAAAGTGAGATAATGGGAGATAAGTATAAATAACAAGAGATAAGTATAAATAATGGAAGATAAGCAGAGATAAGTCTCGATAATGGGAGATAAGAACAAATAATGGGAGATAAGTAGAAATATTGCGAGATAAGTCGAGATAAGCCTAGATAATGGGAGATAAGGTGAGATAATGGGAGATAAGGGGAAATAATGGGAGATAAGGAGAAATAATTGGAGATGAGCAGAAATAAGCCTAGATAATGGAAATCATGTAGAGATAATGGGAGATAAAGAGAAATAATGGGAGATAAGGGGAGATAATGGCAGATATTTTATTACGTTAGGTAACATAAGGAATAAGCAGTGACGATAGTAGTGAATCAAGTCCACGCGAGTGGAGCCGCGGGCCCTGCGAGTTTGTAAATAAAACAAGCGTTTTCAAGTGGTACGCTACAAACATTGCCGAGACGGCCATGAAGATATTGAAGAAGATACACATCACAAAAGTGTAAAAAAAAATAATTACGAATAATCACGAATCAAAGAGGTTGCTGATGATATTGGCATATTTTTTTGGTTCAGGCCATGAAGCCAGTGAAAGCTTCCTGAAGAGCCAAGATAGAAAAAAGCTCGTCAAGTTCGATCGAACGTGAAGGTTCTACCACGAGTTATTGCCACTGGATCGTACGGTTAATGAAGAGTAGTACCTGGAAGTTATACGCCCTTTGAATAAAGCAATTCGAAGTAAATGCCCAGATTTTTGACGAAACACTTGCATCACGATAATGCACCTGTTCACACTTTACTGCTAGTTCGTAGGTTGATGGCCATAAACAAACACCGTTATAATGCCTCAGCCTGCGTATTCGTCAGACATGACCTTCTTGCTATTCCCAAAGATGACAAAAACCATGAAAGGACGACATTTTGCCAACATTCAGAAGATACTACTCAGTATATATCACCACTACACCAAACACTTTATTTTTGCACTCGACGCGCGTTTCGCTAACCATGTTAGCTTCATCAGGAGCGATGATTGACTAAAGCTAAACTACCAAATCTACCCTATTTATACTTAGCCTAACCCTTGAATTACTCAAGCGGAACTAATGACATAGGCAAGGCTATCAGTTCCGGTCAAGTAACCAGTAGAGGGGACTATAAGGAATAGGCCCTCTGTCTCTGTTTAAATTACTTTTACATTTTATGATTTCCATACTTTCGTATGCGTTCAACAATCTCCTATCAGATACATTTTTTATTAATCTTAGATTATCTAATGTTACAGTATGATCAGCTTCAAGAGCATGTTCGGCAATGCTAGACTTTTCTGTTCTGTTGTATTTTAAGTGTGCTAAATGTTCTTTAAATCGTGTTCTAATTGACCTTTTAGTTTGCCCAACATACTTTTTGTCACAATCATTACAACTAATTTCATAAATTCCACTTTTCTCACAATTAGGAACCTTATCTTTGGGATTTCCTAAGATATTCCTCAGATTGTCTGATGACTTATAGACTAAGGTGAGGCCTACCTTATTAAATACCTTATTGAGTCCCTTGCTATATTTCGGATTATATGGTATGGAGACATACTTGGTGTTATTTTCTTCGCGTGTAAAATAGGTGGAATTCTGAATATTAAACCTAAACTTATGCCTATTTATTAGCTTATTTACTAAGTCATCGTCATAACCATTAACTCTAGTTATATTTCTAATACGATTCCTTTCTTTATTAAAGTTTACTCTATTCAGAGGGAAAGTGACCAAACGATGAACTAAAAAATGTAATGAGGCTAATTTATGTTGTTTGCAATGAAATGAATCATTAGGAATATATCTATCTGTTACTGTGTCCTTCCTATAGATATCAAATTCTAATCTATTATTATTTTTAATAATTAAAATATCTAGAAAAGGCAATTGTCCTTTGTTCTCAACTTCGTAAGTGAATTTGAGAACAAAGGACAATTGCCTTTTCTAGATATTTTAATTATTAAAAATAATAATAGATTAGAATTTGATATCTATAGGAAGGACACAGTAACAGATAGATATATTCCTAATGATTCATTTCATTGCAAACAACATAAATTAGCCTCATTACATTTTTTAGTTCATCGTTTGGTCACTTTCCCTCTGAATAGAGTAAACTTTAATAAAGAAAGGAATCGTATTAGAAATATAACTAGAGTTAATGGTTATGACGATGACTTAGTAAATAAGCTAATAAATAGGCATAAGTTTAGGTTTAATATTCAGAATTCCACCTATTTTACACGCGAAGAAAATAACACCAAGTATGTCTCCATACCATATAATCCGAAATATAGCAAGGGACTCAATAAGGTATTTAATAAGGTAGGCCTCACCTTAGTCTATAAGTCATCAGACAATCTGAGGAATATCTTAGGAAATCCCAAAGATAAGATTCCTAATTGTGAGAAAAGTGGAATTTATGAAATTAGTTGTAATGATTGTGACAAAAAGTATGTTGGGCAAACTAAAAGGTCAATTAGAACACGATTTAAAGAACATTTAGCACACTTAAAATACAACAGAACAGAAAAGTCTAGCATTGCCGAACATGCTCTTGAAGCTGATCATACTGTAACATTAGATAATCCAAGATTAATAAAAAAAATGTATCTGATAGGAGATTGTTGAACGCATACGAAAGTATGGAAATCATAAAATGTAAAAGTAGTTTAAACAAAGACAGAGGGCCTATTCCTTATAGTCCCCTCTACTGGTTACTTGACCGGAACTGATAGCCTTGCCTATGTCATTAGTTCCGCTTGAGTAATTCAAGGGTTAGGCTAAGTATAAATAGGGTAGATTTGGTAGTTTAGCTTTAGTCAATCATCGCTCCTGATGAAGCTAACATGGTTAGCGAAACGCGCGTCGAGTGCAAAAATAAAGTGTTTGGTGTAGTGGTGATATATACTGAGTAGTATCATTGTGCCAAAGATTCCACATTCCCAACTTAATTCAGAAGATAGGCAGAACAGGTAAAGAAGCTAAACGCCATACCGAAAATTGAGTTCCAGAATTGCTGCGAAGGTTGAAAAAAGCGCTGGCACACGTGTATTTTATCTAAAGGGTACTACTTTGAAGGAGATAAAACTATTATAAGTAAATAAATGAGGAGTTTTTGAGAAAAACGAAAATTTCGAGTATTTTGTTATCAAACCTTGTATAATAATCGAGGTTGAAGGTTTAAGCTATGTCGTAACAGAAGAGGGAAATGAAATGATTGAAAGTCTAGAATTTTGTGAAATAGCAATAGTATTACAAGTTCTATATCCTCAGGATTCTGGGAGTGGGATTATAATCTTAATAGAAATACAACGGAGTGGATATGCTCAACACAGTGACTAAAGAAAGTCGAATGGAATATTTGACTTTTTTCTTGTTTTTGGTTACAACTAATTTCAAGCTCAATTGTTCTTAGTCAAACATGTTGGAGATAAGAGTAATTTCAAATGAATTGATAGAAGGTAACTTCCAATTTAACATGTTGTGTATCATTTTCAATGTCCTTAGGGTCAACTAATTCAATTATACTAAAACAGTCATAGGCAGTATTGGCATTACCCTAAAAATCATTGTTTTTCGTTTGTATTATGGATAAAATAGCTTTTTAATCTTTAACAGCCACATTCGCTAAAATGGTTGAAAAGTTAGACCCGGTATTGTTACTATGAGACTGAAAACCTCTGCTGCTGCACCTTTGTTTCTTCTTCTTTAAGTGCCTTCTTCTCAGTGACCATCGACTAAAATTCTTCTCTATCTTGAGCAACAGGGATATACGTGCAAGTCTCCCCAATGTCACACCTCTGCCGCAGATTCCGCTGCCAGGAGATCGTTTTACGTCCGTTCTTCCAACTTTTCCCTCTATAATTAATTAAAAGCTGTATTTATATATATATATATATATATATATATATATATATATATATATATATATATATATATATATATCAATCGGTTTTATAACGTATTCCATCTTCCGATGCCTAATTTTCATTCCTCCCAGTTTCTCCATCCCTCCTCCTCCAGATCTCTCTCTAGTACTTCCTTGTTGATTCCTGCTCTCCAGCTTTGGCGTGGTCTTCCTCGCTTTCTTTTTCCATGAGGGTTCCAATTTAAAATCTTTTTAGGTAGTTGGTCTTGTGACATTCTCTGTACATGTCCGTGCCATACCAACTGTTGGGTTCTGATTTCGTCCACTATATCGTGCTTTATTTCTAAAGCTCGCCTTATCATGTCATTTGGTATGCGGTCTTTTCTGGATTTTCTGGTTGCTCGTCTCCAGAAATACATTTCTGTAGCGTTTAGTATTTTTTCTGTTCTTTCCTTTAATGGCCGCACCTGGGAGCTGTAAGTTATTATACTTTTCACTATTGAGTTGTAAATTCTCTTCTTATTTTCAATGGTTATGTTTTTGTCCCATAGTATACTATTAAGCATTGCAATCGCTTTTCTTCCTTGGATATTCCTCTCGAATATTGCTTCTTCCAGTGTTCCGTCCCTAGATATTCTCGTTCCCAAATACTTATTACTGGCACAGTGTTTGATGGTGTGTCCTGTGGCCAGTTTCAAGTCCTACTGTCCTCCGACGCACACGTACTCGGTCTTTTTAATATTGACTTCTAGGCCGCATTTTTCATATTCCTCCATAAGTTTTCGTGTCATGTATTCCATATCAGCGATGTCCTGAGCGACTACTACCTGGTCATCTGCGAATGATAGCGTGTACAATGTAGTATCGTCATCCAGTGGTAATCCCATACTGCTGCATTTCCTTTTCCAGTTCTTCAGTGCCCTCTCCAAATAGATTTTAAATAGCGTTGGGGATATACAGCAGCCCTGTTTGAGACCCTTTGTGACCGGGAACTCTGTTGTTATACCATATTTGGTTTTCACACTACTTCTTGCGTCTTGGTATAAGGATTTTAACGGCTTTAATTATTTCGTTGCTTACATTACTCTGTTGTAGTGTTTCCCACAATCTCATTAGGGGCACGCTGTCGTAGGCCTTTTTTAAATCAACAAACAAGACATGGACTTCCTGATCAAATGCGGTTTTCTTTTCTAGGATTTGTGTATTTAACATTTCTAAAAATATGGCCAAAATATGTTCTTCTTTTTATTGTAGTTAAAAGTGCCGGATCTTTATTCATCCTCTTCAGGACCGTAACAGTTATCACTCGTTACGCCCATGATATTTTTAATAATCGTCGGTACAACCACATTTTAGATAAATCCAAATATGACATAGTTCTTGCTTCTAATGTCCATTCCTCATCTCCATATAACAGTGTAGATAGTACCACATTTGGTGGTCTGCCGCGAGTAGTTAGACTGGATTCATAATATTGTTTTTATTTTGAAAAACTATTTCGGGCTATTTCAGTTCCTGAAATTTAGTCTCCTCGTCTGGATCCCATTTATCGTTGAGCCAAATCTCTTTTCTCTTTCTATGCATAGTATAACATTGTCAATATTTTTCTTACCAGTGACTATAATATAGCTTTGGCTAATGGTATTGACTCTGTCCACTATGTATTGTAATCCTTTCTCATCATTAGCAAGGAGCACCGTATCGTCAGCATACCAGATATTATTGATAGGTTTCCCATTTATGTTTATTCCCGCTTCTATATCTTCTAAGACCTCCCTGGAAATAGATTCCGAATGTAAATTAAAAAGGAATGGTGATACTATTCACCCCTGTGTGTTCGATGCCGTCATGTTTCCACTTCTTGTTTGAGCTGACTGATTCCAATATAAGGTTTTGATAATCCTTATGTTCTTGCCATCTATTTCCATCTATGTAAGCAAATGTATTAGTTTGTCGTGCTTCACATTATTAAATGCTTTCTTGTAATCTATGAAATATGCGAAGACATTTCTCTGCTCTATCGAGACATTTTTGAGTCAGCACCTGAACTGAGAATAAAGCACCAACAGACCTTTGTTTGTAGTATTATAAATGTTATTAAATAAGTAATTTTGAATCTGGGGTTCTGGTCTTGGAGTAGGAAGAAAATATAATAGGTTGTAGGATTACACAGGGGAACAGCTGTTTTGGTGTCGAGGTTTTTTGAACTGATTCTATATCAATTTGATGTCCTGAATTCAAATAATGTATTCATTTGTACCTAGGAGCTCAAATTTTTAAGATATACAATTTTAGAGAAATATAAGTTACATTATTGTAACTCAAATCCGTAAGTGTAGTAAACAAAAGTAGATACGAAATTTTTATTTTAGTTATACAAAATACAATATTTATGTCGTACTTACAAACAAAAAAAAAACATTGAAGAAATGAAATAGTCACTCAACACATGGAAAGCTTCTTTTCCGCGACATTCTTGAATGTTTTTTTAAACAGTCCCTTTTTAAACTCCAGCAGTAATCTGCCATCATGTGCATGTCCCATCTTCCTTGGTAGCGGTCCTCCATAACTTTAATATCTTGGTGAAATCTTTCACCTTGTTCCTCACTCATGTCTCCTAAATTTTCTGGAAAACGGCTGTGTAAATAGTGTATTTTAATACTCATATTGCACCCTAAGGATTTGAAACTATTAAGCATCTTGTTAACCATTTCAACATAGTTTTGAGCTTTATGTTTGCCTAGAAAATTTTCTACAACTGCAACAAATGATGTCCAAGCTTCTCGTTCAACTTGATTCATTGAATTTATAAAGGCAGGATCCTTAATTAATTGTCTTATTTGTGGGCCGTCAAATATCCCTGCTTTGAGTTTTTCTGTGCTCAACTAATGCATTTTTACCCCTATATATGCAAAACAAGACCCATTCTTATCAAGAGCCTTTACAAATTGCTTCATTAAGCCCAACTTTATATGTAACGGAGGAAGTATGATTTTTTCTCTTTCAACCAAAGCGTCGTTAATGACATTCTTTTCCCCAACGTCCATGTTTTCTCTCTGAGGCCAATCTTTTCTAACCCAGTGGTGTGTTTTGTCCCTACTATCCCAGAGGCACAAGAAACACGGATATTTCATGTAACCACTTTGCTGCCCAAGAAGAAAGTTTACCATTTTTAAGTCTACACAAATCATCCATTGATGTTCGTAATACTTTATCTTCTGCAAGACCAAAGCTATGGTATTATATTCTTCTTTCAGTTTCGTTGAGTGAGCTAGTGGTATTGGACCATATTTATTCCCATTATGTAGAAGGACACATTTTAAACTTCGCTTTGAACTGTCAATAAATAGGCGCCAATCATCTGGAATATATTCAGAAAGTCCCATTTCTTTCATGAGTCCCCTAATTTCGTGACAAAATTGTCTTCTTGAGAAAAGAATGGTAGCAGATCTTTTTCTCTTGTACGGTAAAAGGTAATTTTGGTTCCTTGTTCCAGTAAATTTTTGTCGTTCAACCTAGAAGCCAGTACTTCAGAAGCTTTTTTCAATAAATTTAGATCCCTGGTGAGATCATTTAATTCATTTTGATTAAAGCGTTGAGGAACTGATGACGTCCCCTCATAGTCACTGTTAGTTTCATTAGCATCAGAACTTTTATTAGCATCAGAAGAGCGATCAGAGGGAAAATATTCGTCATCAGAGATATGTGGTAGCTGATGAAATGTTGGAATCGGTATTTCATCTGAGTGCGGGATAGGGCGTATTGCCGAGTCTAAATTGGGATAAGTCCACTTACTGCGGTTATTTCGATTGATTCCATTAGTATTTACTAAACAGAAATAACAATCATTGAAGTGGTTTTTTGGTTCTCTCCAAACCATTGGTACGCCGAATTTTAGACATTTTCTTTTCCTGGTAGTCCACTGCCGTAAATGCTCTGTACAAGTTTTACATACGAGATACGGGGCCCACGTTTTGTCCTGATCACCAAGCTTAACTCCAAAGTATCCAAGATACGCTCGCTTTACAAAGTCAGTAATAGTTTGTCTGTTTTGTTGAAACATGTATTCTCCGCATATATAGCAAAACACATCAGGTTGATTTACACAACTTCTTCTTGAACTGGAACCTGAACTCATTTTAATTCTGTTCAATAACACAAAAACACTCTTTTCTTAACATAAAATAACACGCCGAATTCGATCTACTCTCATTAGTAAGAACGCACAAACTGACGAGACTTACCCGAGTTAGGTGATTAAAAGGGTCAGTTCAGGTACCTAATAGGCAATGGTTCCACTATTTATAGATTTACCTGGAATTTACTCAATTACAGACTGACAATAAAACCATTGTACCTACATTAATGAATATATAATAATTTTAGAACTCTCATAAATGAATATACTGAATAAAAACCACATTGGTAGATAAGTTGATGTATCTAAAAAAATAGAGCTGATAGAGAAAAACGGATTGTATGTATAGATTTAGCGTCCCAAATATAGTTAAAATCAGCTCTAAAATCCCAGGCACCAAAACAAAAATATTTTTTTGTTGCCCTGTGTTATCATACAATATTTCATATTTACCAGTTCAATAAAAATAATAACAGATTTTGTAATACACAGCCTCAGTTTTCAAGTTAGAATTTTCAGTGAATTAGGTAATAAAAGTTTCAGAGATATAGAATGTTAAATGTTTTGAAAGTTAGCATATCGTACAGTAGATAAGTTAATATTGTTTTTACAAAAAGTTTTGGTATTTACAGGATTGAAAATTGCCGATCCATCAGGGCTGTCACAAATTTGCAAATTCACATAAATTAGTCAGCAGTATTTTTCCCTTCGAAAATATTTTAATACAAAATGTTAGTTATTTATGCTTCTTTTTCAGTATTTAAAACCGTATTACCAATAAGGAAATATAAATTTATACAATTTTTAATTACTTATAAACTCTGAAATATTTCCAGCTGTACGTTGTTCTCCATAAAAATGGAACCATACGTTAGTTACATCCTCCTATTCTACTTATCAATAATTAAGTACAAATAACAACTTCATTAACTCTGATTAATCAGTTCGTATTTTCAGCTGGACAGAATAAAATTTAAAAAAATAAACAAAGTAAAAATAAATAATATATATATATATATATATATATATATATATATATATATATATATATATATATATATATATATATATACAGTGAAAAAATTCCAGAACGTCAGGTTATTTTGCAAAACGCAAAATTTTATTATAAAAAAGGATTTTTTTGGGCTAACTTGAAGTCATAAATAAATAGGTACAATTTTATTTTGATTACTGTTTTTAAATGTATACAGGTCATAACTATCATTGCTTTCTAAATAAAGAACGCCCTGTGTGAGCTAAATTAACAAATATAAACGTTGTAACCAGAACGTGCGCGCTCCGATAGTGTAGAAAGTGGCGCGGTACAATTACGTGTTAACTCGTCATTGTTTTATAGATCTTGGTTCAATATAGTGCAATGTCATCTGTGCGGAAGTGTGTGAATTCGTCTGACAGTTTCTGTTATATTTGTGGCGAATATATGGTATTAAAGCAACAACTTAATATTACGGACTTTGTAAAAAAAGTATACTTCACGTATTTTGGCTTAAAACTTGGAGATCAGGATAAAGTTTGGGCACCTCGTAAAGTCTGCAAACGATGTGTTGAAGACCTTCGAAATTGGTTTAAGGGCAAGAAAAAAGCTTTCCGATATGCGATTCCTATGGTATGGCGCGAGCAAAAGAACCATAGTGATGATTGTTACTTTTGTTCGTGTAATGTGAAAGGGTATAATTCAAAATGGAAGCAGTCCATTTCATACCCCAATCTGCAATCAGCTATTCGTCCCATCCCTCATGGGACCGAAATACCAGTGCCCAAGGCCCCTGCTACCTTGGAAAAGATTCCAAGTTCTCACGAAGATGGTGCTGTACCTGAACCCGATGACAAGTCAAGTTTCCAATTTGAAGATGACAGCAGTCCGAAATTGTTTTCCCAGGGCGAGCTAAATGATTTGGTAAGAGACTTGAATGTTCCCAAAAACGGTGCTGAGTTGCTTGGATCAAGGCTCAAAAGCAGGAACTTACTTTTGCCGGGAGTGTCTTCCTCCTGGTTTAGATATCGTGAGAAGCAGTTCACTTCCTATTTTGCCCAAGAGGACGAGTTGGTTTATTGTACCAATATTGAAGGTTTGATGGATACATTTAAGATCTCATACGACCCAGCACAGTGGCGTATTTTCATAGATTCTTCAAAAAGAAGCCTTAAAGCAGTTCTGCTTCACAATGGCGGTTTCTATGCTTCCATTCCTGTCGGTCATTCCGTACACCTCAAGGTAACCTACAAGAACTTGGAATTGGTTCTTTGCAAATTAAAATATAAAGACCACGGTTGGCAAGTGTGCGGTGATTTAAAAATCTTGGGCATGTTGCTCGGACAACAATCTGGGTTTACCAAATTCCCTTGCTTTTTGTGTCTATGGGATAGTAGAGACCGAGCAAATCACTGGACCAAAAAGTGTTGGCCTCCGAGGGAGCTTAAAGTAGACGAAAAGAACGTCCTGCATGAAACTTTGGTGCCTCCTCATAAAGTTCTTCTACCACCGCTTCACATAAAGCTGGGATTGATGAAGCAATTTGTAAAGTCACTTCCAAGAGATGGAAATTGCTTCAAATACTTAATATCAAAGTTTCCAGGCCTCTCGAAGGTAATGTTGAAGGAAGGTGTTTTCGTTGGACCAGATATTAGACGGCTTATGGCTGATCCACAATTCATCACAACCATGACGGATCCTCAAAGAGAAGGGTGGATTGCCTTTAAAGAGGTAATAGAGAAATTTTTAGGCAATAACAAAGACCCTAACTACAAACAAATCGTCAAAAGAATGTTAAAAGCATTTCAAGCTTTAGGTTGCCTAATGAGTTTAAAAATACATTTTCTTCATTCCCACCTCGACTACTTTCCAGAAAATTTAGGAGATCTGAGTGAAGAGCAAGGTGAACGATTTCACCAAGATATTAAGAAGGTGGAAAAAAGATACCAGGGAAGATGGAGCGTCTCAATGATGGCAGACTACTGTTGGATGCTTCAGAGAGACCTTCCATATGCTTCCTACAAGCGAAAATGTACCAAAAGGAGTATCACTGGGAAAAAGAAAATGTATTTAGTGCTTACTAATGAATGTATTTTAGATAAAAAAATAAGTTTTGTTACGCAATTATAAATTAAAAAAAAATTTTTTAGTCTTTTATCTTTTATTTTAAGATGATAACTTGTTTAACATAGATACGTACATTGTCATAAAACGTGGCGTTCTATGACAAAATAAAAGTCATTTTCGGATTCAGTACACCCAAAAACATAAGAATTACGCAAAAAAACCAAAACAACTCTCAATTTTTTTTTGCAGACTTGTGTTATTGAAGTTTGACGCGTGTTAGTTTTAAGTATGTTGTCTTGAAAATGTAATTCCAAGTCAGATAACATCTGCATTGCTGTTGACTCTCCTTTAATTTTGGCAAATTCTTGAATCGTTTTTACCATATCAACTGATAACTTATAATAATATTGGATTGATCGGTTATGGTTATTTCTTTATCGGATTCGTCAGACTCAACCAAAGTCACGTTGTCGCCTTTTTTTTACAATTTTATTAAAAGAGGTGTCGTCTATATCATCTTCTACTAATAAGTTATTATAGATGGTAATGAATTCACTTAAATCATTTTTTTTAAGGCCTATTGCTTCTGCATTTCGCCATATTTCGGATAAAACTGACAAAGGTAAGTTATCTTCTCCTGAAAAGTCATCATTTTCCAGATTATGGTTATCACCATCATCTAACGTAATTCCTGCCTTTTGAAAGCAATTTTTATTGCTGTTTCCATAACTTTCTTCCATGCAGCATTTATAAAATAAATAGCATTTAGAACATTAACTGCTTTAGTAAGACCTTGAAGGTTATCAACAGAATCTATTTTCGATAATAAATCCTTAATTAAAATGGTCCTGTAAAAATGTTTTAAAATTTTGTATTATGCCTTGGTCTAGCGGTTGAATAACTGATGTGCAATTGGGCGGTAGAAAAAAATAAGTTGAATGTTTTTTAACTGAATGTCTTTAGGATGAGGGGCAGCATTATCCAAAAATAGCAAAATTTTTTTCTGTTTTCTTTACCCATTCCTCAATCAAAATCTTGCAACCATTCTTCCATTATAGCAGATGTAATCCAAGCCTTCTTATTACTTTTCCACATAACAGGCAGCTGATTCACACTAATATTTTTAAATGCCCTTGGATGTTTTGACTTACCAATAACCAATAATTTTTCTTCATCTCCTGCCAGATTCACGCAATGCATAATGGTGAGTCTTTCTTTGGATAATTTTCCGCCCACACATTTCTCACGTTCTCAAGTGCTAACGTCTTGTCAGGTAAAGCTCGAAAAAATAAACCTGTCTCATCCACGTTAAAAATATTTTTTTAGGAAATAACCTTTTACCAATGAAGATACTTTTTGTTTAAAGTTGTCCACATCTTCCATAATAACACTTCCAGCTTCTCCAGATATGGCTTTAAAAGCGATGTTATGCCTTTTTCGAAATTTCTCCAGCCACCCAGATGACACACTGAAATTATCGCATTCCAGACTATCTGCGATCTCCTTTGCTTTGGCTCGAATTATTGGTCCTAGAATTTTAATAAATACGATTTAGAATGACTACAATACCTCTATAATTTTTTTTTATTTACCTGATAGTGGAATTCCTTTATTTATTGTCTTTGTGAACCAATCATAGCAAATTTCGTCAATTTGTAATCCCACTGGCTTTAAAAAACTTCGTTTTACACTTGAATTAACATTGGAGTGAAATTTTTTTAATAACTCGCCTTTATTTTTAATAATTCCAGCTGCCTGTGTCTTTCCTATTTTAAAACGTTTGGCCAAAACTCTAACACTAAGTTTCTCTCTATTATAGATTTCCAAAATATTAATTTTCTCTTTAAGACTTAATACACCACGCTTTTCAAACATGTTTGTCTCTATTTAAAAAAAAAAACAATACGTACAAGACAAATCAACAAACTAACTCAATTCGTGAATGCTCGCGGGGAATCACATACATACAATGGGGAAGTCCCCAGAATTTTTGTCGCCGCGCTGGCTAATAGTGCAGCGTTGCAACATTTTAATTTTGTGTCCGTTTAAGAGAGAATTTTACAAGTTTTGTATTTAAATATTGTGTCCGCGTCCGCCCAAGTGAGAGTCCGCTCAAGAGAGATTATGTCTCATTGAATTCTCTATACTTCATTCCGGACTATCAAATAGTGTCCGCCTAATGGAGTTGTCCGCTCATTGGAGCTGTCCGTTATGAGAGGTTTCACTGTATATATATGGAATTGAACATGCAACCATAAAATCTTAAAATATTTCAAAAATATGGAAATGGATTGAAATGTCTTTTAAAAAACAAAAGTAAATAACATGCCTTTGGAAAAATAAAAATGTATTTCTCAACATGGTCTCCATTGAGCTGGTCCAACAAGATTCAAATCTTTTTATTCCCTCAAAAAAAATACTTTCAACTGTGCATAATACTGATTAATAGCATAAAAAATCTCTTCATTTGATAGACATTGATTTGCCCAACCTAGTTTTTGAGGTCGAAGACAGAAAAAAGTCACTTGGGGCTAAATCTGGGGAATGGAATGAGAGGGGTCATATCATCTCAATAGTACCAATTAATTTTATGAGGTTTGAACTTTTTCTGGAAGCTTCTACGATGTCCTTGGAATCTTTATCGGCCAAATTGTTTTTTCTGTTCTTTCATCATTTCAGACATAAACTGTCACCATCTGCCACGAGTTTACGTTCCTGCAGGAGCTGATATTGGTATTCATGTCTGTTTGTTGTCTTTAAATAATTCTCTCCGTCTACAGAGCTTTTGGTTCAGGTTATACTTTCTACCAAGAAATTTTTTGACTGTTAAATAAAATATCGTGTCTGAATTATCTGTCATTGTCCTAACACTAATTCCTTCAAGTAATTTTATTAAAAACACTTTTAAGCTCAATAAATACATTATTGTCTGCCCTTTAAGAAAAGATATATATTGCAATAAAGAAAATAAGAAAGAAAATAAAATCAAACATATATTGTATTATATCTACCTATTTGAGTCAATTTTTGTGAAACGGGTGCGAAATAGACAAAAGAAATATACTTCTGGGACATATATCAAATAGCAAATAATAATATCAGAAGCAAACGGGTTTAGCCAGAAGCAATAACATTTTACTGAAAGAAAAAAAATAGAAGATAAAGATGAAACACATCAAGGGAGGATTATCAAATACGTACGCAGGACGGAATACAAATTATCGAATATCACGATATGAGGCTAGGTTATGGTGATGATTTTTAGTCTGGAAGTATATGTTATAGAAAAAATCACATATCTAGAATTATTTTATACCACGACTGCTAACAAAATTTATATAAAAACTAAATACTTATTATGCTTTAATTATCTATTTTACATAGTGTCGTAGAAAATTCTTACGGACGTTCCCAAGAAAATAAATTTCGTTACTATTACGTTGCGTAGAAAAAAGGTCAATACTACTTACGGCACTAAATTTGTAAATATTGGCTGTTAAAATTTGTATTTTTAACATACGAACCTTACCCCCACCTATATTGAAACGGATGTTTTATTATATATCAATGGTAATTTTCTTACGATTGAAAATTATAGCAAGCGGTATTCGTTTTTTTTGATATAAAAATTTTGAAAGTGAGCCACTTTTGATCGTTTTCAGTTTTCCTCACATAACTTGATAAATAAAAGTTCGGGTCTTTGCAACGTCTTACTGCGCGGGAAGTTTAAAATACCGTTAACCCACAGCTGATTTTAATAAATGCGAGTAGCGCACAGTTGCGGATTTTTTTTCTAAAAAAACATGTTAAATTCGGAAGAATGTTAAAAAGTGCTTTATTCAAAGTATGCTCCATCGCTTGTTATACATTTTTCCCATCTTTGGGGCAATTTGTGAATACCACGCCAGTAAAAATCTTCCCATTTTGTTGCGAACCATTCATCGAGACATTTTTTCACATCTTCGTACGAACTAAAGCGCTGCTCAGCAAGTACGTGACCCATCGATGTAAACAAGTGGTAATCGGAAGGAGCTAAGTCTGGTGAGTAAGCTGCATGGGGTAGAACTTCCCAGCTGAGTACTACCAACGTGTCGCGAACTGGTTTTGCCGTATGAGATGGAGCATTGTCATGAAGAAAAATGACTTTGTATTGCCTCTTTCAGTATTCTGGCCTTTTTTCAAGCAGCGAACGGTTCATATCGGTCAATTGTTGTTGGTAACGTTTAGTATTAACCGTTTCCCCAGGTTTTAACAGCTCATAATAGACCACGTCCCTCTGGTCCCACCAAACACAGAGCATCGTCTTTCTGCCAAGGCGATTCGGTCTTGCGGTCGAGGTGGATGGTGCGCCTGGGTCTACTCATGATTTTTTGCACTTGGGACTCTCAAAATAAATCCACTTTTCATCCCCTGTAACAATACGATGCAAAAACGACTTCCTTTTGTATCGAGTGAGCAAAATGTCACACGTGTTTTTGCGCTTTTCCATTTGTCTGTCGTTCAACTCATGTGGTACCCATCTACCGGTCTTCTGAATCTTTCCCATCTCTCGTAGCCGATTGGAAACAGCTTCTTGACTAACGCCCAATTGCTCGGCGAGTTGTTTTTGTGTTTGCGAATCATCTTCGTCCCACAATGCTTGCAATTCCACATCTTCGTATTTTTTTTTGGCGGTTTTCCACGTTCCTTGTCTGCAACATCGAAGTCACCACTTTTGAAACGCCAAAACCATCGTTCACACGTATCTTGCGATGGAGCATGTTCACCATAAACTCTCTCGAAGTAATCGGTATGATTCAACAGCAGTTTTCTTCAAATGGAAACAAAAAATTAATGCTGTCCGCGAATGCTCTTTGTTCGGTATAAATTTCGACATATTGAACACAACAACACAGCACTGTGCACACACTTTTCCAATTTATTACTTCTGCTCATCTAACACTTGTTGATGACACAACAAAATGGCGCAGTGTCAAATCTTTATAGCACAAACTGCATTGGTGCACCATCTGTTGTCTGAAATCCGTATTTCATACTTGTACACCTGGTAGTTGTCAGATTTTATTTTAAGCTCAATTTTTCTGTATCTAAAAAACTTCTGCATCCGGTGCATCTCAGATTTCTAGGTTGAAACTATACTATTCTCATCAGGAATTTGAGATTGAATTACTTCATTGATTGTTGTTTGAATTTCTTGTTTTTTTTTGCATCAGACATACTTGCTAATGCTGTATTTATTTTTTCTGCAGTTTTTTTTTAACAAATCTGCCATTCTTTAATCGCGAGGTCATTATTTATGCACTATTAAAAATCTCCAGTATAAACGAAACCTCAAAAAGTACTCCAAAACATTAAAACCCAACATAAGCAACTTGTGCCTCGATTAGAGTAAGAATGTAACGTTGCCAGATCCAAAAAACGAAGCAGTGGGATTATTTTTATATTTCTGCGCATATCGGACGGGGCACTGCACCTCAACTATTTTTTTTTGTACTCATGGTAGTTTACATAGGATGGGTCTTTCTGTAAGTTGGCTCCTTGGGAACATCGTTAAGGCTGTTGATGAGTACATCCAAATAAAATGCAAATAAATGTCACTAAAAGTCCGATAATAGCGGTAAGAAAATGATCAAATCTGATTACAAAATAGATAACACGTATCTATCAAGTTGCTTACTTGTCTCCAAATATGAAGTGGGTGTATCATGTCAACATGGTCGCGTATGCATATCAGTGATAAATTTTCTTATAACAAAAAAGAAAGAAACCAGACTAGAAGCTAGAATAAAGGTTTATTTATTTTAGTGGTATCTGTATTGTATTGTTGCTTAGTTTGTCCTCCAATGCAAGCTGGATTAACCAATGGGTTGAGAAGCTCCAACAAAGGCAGCCTGTAATGTGGATCCACATGGATTTTGATAAATACCAAATAATCAAAGATTTATGCTGAAACATTCCTTATTCACGTGTGGCATAAGGTACAAAATTTAAAATAGTGTTCAATATTCCAGAAAAGCAACGTTCTTGAAAGTTTTACACGTATAAATAGAGGAGACCATCCAGGGAATACATTGTAACAAAATTTACAATACTGCTTAAACTTACTTAGACGTAACGAGCGCTCTTAAAGGACATTTTTTAAAATTATAAGGCAGTATTTATAACTGGGTAAACATATTTTACACAGAAAAGTTGTATAACGACCTATAAGATTAAGACCATCAGTAAGTGTTGGACTACCACAATATATTTTGAGGGTTCACGTCAGATAACGCTAAAGTATGTTAGTTGTTACTATTTTTAGATATGAGGGTTATATAATACATACTTGACTTTTAAAAGAAAAAAAAAAAATTTCGATGTAAAATTTATTTTATTTTTTAACACAGCCAATAATTTTGAAAACAAACAACATTTAAAATTTTATATTATTTTTTTTTTGCTTAACTATAACTGGAGTTCTCTCCAAAACAAGGAGAGCTCAGCTTCAAGCAGTGCAGAACAAGGCCCTGAGGATGATCATGGGGGCCCCGTGGTTTATGAAGAACCGTCAAATTCACAGGTACCTCGGTGTGCCTACCGACTCCCTCCTCAAGCTAGCCGCCAGTTCCCTAGACTGTCGGACCCGCTGCTGCTCTCGGACGAAGATGATGACCCCCCTCGCCCGCCATGACAAGAAGAATGTCATTCTAGGTTAAGTTTAAACTAGTCTTAATTTAAGTCTTTTTACTTCCTAGTTTAAGTTAGCGTAAGTCTTAGTCTAAGGTAGTTTTAGTCTTAGTTCTAAGTCCTAGCTTTAAGAAACTTCATGTATATACCAAACACATTTCCTAGGTTAAGTTAGTATAGAATTCCTATTGTAAGAACTTAGGTTAAGATAGAATAAGTTTACATTTAGTATTAGAAATTATATATTTATACTTTCAAAATTATAAGAAAGAGGCTTTGCCTAGCTTAGAAATCAATAAAGATAGTGAACTGGAGTATATCAACTAGTTTATATTATGAAGGAAATCACCGAGTAGAAATAGAAAAAAGACAGACTAGCAATTGTTTTTGTTCGTTTTATCTCACTTTGGAAAGAATTTAAGACTATTCATTTATCGTGCCATATTCGCGAGTCTAAGTGGCTCCTACAAAATGTTATGCTTTACATTCAGTTATAGAATACGTCAAAAATAATTTTTCGTTAACAAAAATGTATTCAACGGATAAAAAAGCAGACATGTTATTAATTTACGGAGAGTGCAGAAAGAATAACCTACAAGCCCCCCCGAGTTGTACGTGGAAACATATCCCGATAGGAGGCACTCACCCTCTTATCTCAAAAAGTACTGATCAAAAAAGTTTTGAAAAAATCCTAAAATATTCTCCACAGGGTGAAGATTGAAGAAAAATTATTACGACTGCATTACCTTTAATAATTTATCTGGCATATAAAAAAAAAACGCGGTAAACAAATATATTGTTTACTGCTTCGATGATATCATTTTCTGGTACACGGGAACAGATCGACAACTAACAATATTCCTTAACTTCCTAAATAATTTGCATCCTAACATTAAATTCACCTTAGAATTAGAAACCAATGACTCTACAAATTTCTTAGACATATTTATATCAAAAGACGATTTCTCGATTTTCCACAAGCCTTCACATACTGACACAGTCATACACAATAGTTCATCCCATCCTTATACTAACAAAATGACAGCTTCTAATTCTTTCATACATAGACTGTTACATACAGAATTAAACAAAATCAAACAAATAGCATTTAATAATGAATTTAACCCTAACATAATATATCTTGAATAAAAAAAATCGTTTAAACAGACAATCTTTTTAATTTTTCCCACCATTAATGACAAAAAAGGAAAATTTAACACACTCAGGTACACAAGGAAAATAACTAGAACTATTTCAAAACATTTAACAAAAAAGAACAATAAAATAGCATTTAAAATCAATAATACCTTAGGGAATATAATTTTGAATAACAAAATCAAATCTAGTAAAACCCTAAAATCAGGAGTTTATTTATTAAATTATGGATCGTGTACTAAAACCTACGTAGGACAAACTGGTAGATCTTTCGAAACTCACATTAAAGAACATAAACAAGAACAATTCACATTGCGCAACCCATATAATAAACGATTCCCATAATTTTAATGATGCATTCAAAATCCTACATGTAGGAAATAAATCTAAAAAATTAAATATGCTTGAATGTCTTGAAATTAAGAAAGGGAAAAACTCCAATCTATTATTAAACGAACAGGTAGACTTAAACCATCCACCCTTACTTAATCTTTATTAGTTCTCTGAAATAGTATCACAGATTTGTATCTTTAAAATAACTCTGTCAGTAAATAATATAATAAAATGATTAACATAATCTTATGTAATTAGAAAAGTTTTAAGCACTATATAACCAGTATTATTACCAAATATTTTCTTTCTAATTCACTTCTGAAGAAGCCATTGTATGGTGAAACAATTGTCAAGTCATTTTAAATATATTGGAAATTTAAAACATAGTGTTGTTTTTATATAATTTTATTTTATTCATTATTATTTATTAGTATCGACTAACACAATCTAAGAAAAAAAAAAATTCAAGGTCATCAGTGTTCAGTAAAGATCGGGAAAATACTTGCGCCAGTCCGATTTGCACTTGACCGGTCATTATTATTATTTAGTAATTAATCGTTTTCTGCACGTTTTCTTAGCCAATTAAATATATTTTGACATAATGGTGACACGTGTAGCATGAGTAGCGCAGAGGTTCATACTGAACTTTGAGAACGTTGATCGGTCTTAAAATCTTGAGCTATTTCACAAACCAATCTTTGAGAAGTTAGTTTTATATTAAATAATAATATATTTTTTTGATAAAATTGAATTTCACCGAGAGCTACTATTCCCTGCCTGTAACGATGGGATTTTTTTACTCCTTCTGTTATTGGTGCAATTTTTCAAGCTACCTTGATTGAAAATTGGTTCCTCGGAGCTTTACTACCTGTAAATTTACGTACTGTTTATTTGATACGAGCCATTTGAACTAAGACGACAACTAGATAATTAGTTAGATCCGTATATGCCTTTAGACTAGTAAGAATCAACATCTTACTTGGAAAACCTTCATGAGAAGAACGAAAATCCCTACACAGTGTGGAATGAGAGCAGGTGTGCTACGATGCAAGACTCTCAGAAATGGAGGCTGCTACCAGCTGAAGCAGATATCCTATGCAGGTGCGGTGCTGTTCAAAGCCCGCAACATCTCTTGACTTATTCAAATTTGGATCGTTCTAATCCCGGGGATGAATATAAGAGAATACTTTGTGAAATACGAATAAATAAAAGAGATTGAACACTATGAGCCAAAGTACGACTTGTTTAATTTACATAAAAAACTGAAGGAGGTTAACGGCAATGAAAGCCTAAGTACAACCCACGATCAAGATCGAAATGGACACAAAATAACATTTAGAACACAGTAGCTCGAAGTGCGGAAGTATATCACATGATGAGAGATCTGAATGTGACATGATGGATGCTACATCAGGCCCACCAATTACTAGACGCGAAGCAATAAAGCTAGTAAAAAATGGAAAAGCAGCTGGACCGGACCAAGACAGCACTGAAATTTTAAAACTGTTGGATAATATAGGAATAACAGCTCTGACAAAACTTTTTTATGAGACCAGAATACTACCGACTGATTGACTGAAATCAACATTTGTTATGATTCAAAAAAAGGAGCTATAGTGACCATCAAACAATTAGTCTCATGAGCCATGTTTTAAAAATATTTTTGAGAGTGATGCATGACAGGATATATAATTAACTTGAAGAAATAATTTGAAACAGTCAGTTTGGTTTTCGAAACGTGTTGATCCAGAAATGTCGCAGTGTCAACCAAAATGTGTTCTTTTGTTCAACTGACTTAAAAAAAAGCCTTAGACAAGGTACGCCACGAAAAGTTTCTAGAGATTTTAAAAACCACCAATATAGACGACAAAGACATTCATATTATCGTATACTGGCATCAGACAGCTGAAGTACAGCTGGAGCATCAATTATCAGATGAAATTAAAATCAAGCGGGTAGTGCGTCAGGGTTGTACTCTATCGCCTTTGTTGTTCAACCTCTATTCGAAGGTGATATTCAATGAAGCACTCACTGATACCACTGAGGCATCAACATCAACGGCGTTAACATAAATAACATCAGATACTCCTATGATACATTAATTATCACTAATAACGGAAAGGATCTACAAAAACTTATGGATAAAATAACTGAAGCGACGCTTGTAGACTTTGGTTTAAGACTCAATGCAAATAAAACAAAATATATGAATATAAGCAAAGAATCTAATATTGAAGCTGGTGGTAGCAATATCAACGACCACTGAAACGAGACTGTGGAAGTCAAAATTCGAATAGAGCTGGCCCGAGCCTCATTAATGAAGAACAAAAAAATCTTAACTAATCACGACCTATCATTGAAACTACTGATGAAACTGGTAGGCCGCTATGTCTTTCCGGTTCTTTTGTACGGCATGGAAGCCTGATCATTTTATACCTCCGTAACAATTTTTATTTTAAAAGCAGTTAACGTACGAAACACTAATTGCGCAAGTCCGATTTGCACTTGACTGGTTATTAATATTGCAGATTTAAAAACAAATATGCTTGTAAATTACTGTCATTTTTGTTAAAATTATTCTGCACTTCACTTCTTTATTTACAACCTATTCCGCATATTTATATTAAATATCATATATTTTTCGAGAACAATTCTAATGATGTTATAAAGCAACATCGAGGAATCCTGAAAATATCGTAAAAAGAAATAAAAGTCATATATGTCATATCCCTCCATCAAATAACCCCGAAAATAATATTGAGTATTTTTCCTCTTTTAGGAAAGTGGGCTGCCAATTTTATCTTCAACAGCTTTCTAGCTCAATAAGAGACATAACGACAAGAATTGACATTGATATGAAGTGAAAAGCAAATGAAATTTTTGCCCTTAAATATTGATCAATATTTCGTCATAAAATTCAAAAGATGGGGAGTTATGCAAAAGGCATAGTATTAGATTTGACACCCTTGAAACATTCAACGTAGTTTTTGATTAGGTATTTTATTAAATACGTAAAAACAGCTGTAAAGATGTCAAGTGTATACCATAAAGTTTATATTATATCAATTTCTGTCGTTTTTGTTTTTCAACAACAGCATAATTTATAGCTAAACAGAATTGAACTTTCTCGTCAAACTTTCACCGCTTTATTCACTAAAAAGACAGCTTTAAACCTAGTCTTATTTAGTAATTGCGGTACTCAGTATGTAACACCACTACACCAATAATCACTTTATTTTTACACTCGACGCGCGTTTTGCTAACCATGTTAGCTTCATCAGAAGCGATGATTTACTAAAACTCAACTACAAATCTATCTTATTTATACTTAGCCTAACGTTTGAATTACTCAAGCGAAACTAATTATACGGGTCAGGCCATCAGTTCTGGTCAAGTAACCAGTAGAGCTGACTATAAGATATAGGTCCTTTGTCTTTACTCAAACTACTTTTACATTTTATAATTTCCATACTTTCGTATGCCTTTAACAATTCCCTATCAAATATATATTTAATTAATCTTAGATTATCTAATGTTACAGTATGATCGACTTCAAGGGCATGTGAGGCAATGCTAGACTTTTCTGTTCTACTGTATTTTAAATGGGCTAAATGTTCTTAAAATCGTGATTTAATTGACCTTCTAGTTTCCCCAACATACTTTTTGTCGCAATCATGACATCGAATTTCATAAATGCAACTTTTCTCACAATTAAGAATCTTGTATTTGGGATTGCCTAAAATATTCCTCAAATTGTCTGATGACTTATATACTAAGATGAGGCCTATTATATTAAATACCTTATTGAGTCCCTTGTTATATTTCGGATTATATGGTAAGGAAACATACTTGGTCTTATTTGCTTCACGTGTAAAAAAAAGTGGAATTCTGAATATTTAACCTGAACTTACGTCAATTTATTAACTTGTTTATTAAGTCATCGTCATAACCATTAACTCCAGTTATACTCCTAATATGATTCTTTTCATTATTAAAGTTTACTGCATTAAGAGGAAAAGTGACCAAACGATGAACTAAAAAATGTAATGCGGCTAATTTATCTTGTTTGCAGTGAAATGAATCATTAGGAATATATCTATCTGTTACTATATCTTTTCTATATATATCAAATTTTAACTTGTTATTATTTGTAATAATTATAATATCCAGAAATAGTAATTGTCCTTTGTTCTCAATTTCGTAAGTAAATTTAATAGAATCATATTGGCTATTTAATTTGGAATCATCTATATTTGCTTTTTTTAAAACGAAAATCACGAGCATATCATCCACATACTTATACCATATCCTTGGAAAATTCTTGACTAGCTTCAGTTTCAAAGTTACTCATGGCTAAGGAAACCCAAATATGCAAGTGAAAAACTTTAAAATATGCGCATAAATATGCAAATAATTTTCTCAAAATATGCACATACATGTTGTAAATATGCAGTAAAAAAAATCGAAATAGACTTGAAAAATGTAAATTTATTGTTTCACATTACATTAATGTGTGTTGTGGCCTATCTCCAGGTTCCGTCTTACTCAATTTGGCAAATGGCAAGCAGTTTTCACGTGTTGCTCTATTCGAAATTTTTTAAACTCCCAAGGAAAAAATTCGTTAAATAGAAAACTAGGTGCTTAGGGCAGGCAAAAATTAAAATTCTGCTTTGTACCTTTTTTATTAGATTACCTAGAAATACATACGTTTACGTATGTATTTCTATTTCGTGGTTTCGTTAAATAGAAATTTTGTTCGTTAAATGGAACAAAAATAACTTAAATAACATTGAAAATAGCATCAACGGCAAAATCTTGACAAAAATTTCGTTATGTTTAAATATTAAACGAAAATGAAATACCCTGTATATTCAATAGGTATTCAAAAATTATACTTACAATTTTAACACATGCAGAACAGTAGATTTTCCCCATATCTATTCTTAGTTCTTTGTACGGTTTAATCCACACTGACACACTACTGGCTTTGGGCATTTCACTGTAGTAAAATACGACTCACAAGATAAAAAGCACAAATCAACGTAACCACTTTAAAATCTAATAAATTAATAATACAAGTATGCTCTGATGGCCGTCTGGGGTTTACTGAGTGGTTTTTACTGACCATAAAATAATAAAATTTATTTGGGGAAAACCACCGGCGCGGCGGCGGCGGCCTAAACATTGAGCCTTATTCCGAAAAATGAAGGAAAACGCCTGCCAAAGGCCTACATTATTATAAATTCCTTCAAATATGCACATATATGCTATTTTTAAAGCATTTATGCAAATATTTAGAAAAATGCATATAATATGCAAAATATGCAATATATGCGCTTTGCATACTTGGGTGTCCTTACTCATGGCTTACTACTGACCAAGTTTTATTCTTTTCAATGAATCTGTCATTGTCTTTATTTCATTTTCTTTAGGTGGTATCAGTTGGTAATTCTCGGTTTTAAGTATAGGGTATGATGCAGATATATGGATAACAGTTGGCTTGAATGCCTACGGCACTTAAGTCTCTTTTTTGCGCTTGCCTCAATCCATGTCTATGGAAAGCCAATATCCTGGTCTAATTACATAATTTGAGTAAGAGCTGTCTTCTTTTCCTTCTCCTCCTCCTCCAAGTACCATTTTCAATATAGGTCGTCTTCGACCTCGATGCCATTTAGACGCTCATTCAATATCAGTGCCCTTGTTCGGATCTCTGTCGCAGGCTTGAGGTTTTTCCTGTTTATTTTCAGTAGACTTAGTATACTCATTTTGAGAGTCTTAGATTCATATCTTTGTATCTCGTGCCAGTCTTTCACGAACTTATCGTTCAGCAGTTCTACAATCTCTGCACTGTCTATATTGCAATGGATGGAATGGATGGAACAAAAAGGTCGTATGAGACTAGCTAGAGCTCATATTCAATTAGTATGTTGGCTATCCCATTTTCCTGGACAACTGTCTAGTCATGTACTCACACGAGAAACAGTATGTTTCTGACTGCTAGATGACCAGCACGCCTTCATAGGGTCTTATCGTTTGCTAGTTCACCCTTGCATGTTTCAAAGACGTCAAGAGGACTCTACAGCTCAAAAAAAAATGCACACTGTTCTCTGTGTTATATTTCTTTTCACTATCTCCAAGTCACACATAAAAATGACGTTAATTTCTTCTCGGAAAACCAACGTAGACAGGAACTTTGATGGTCCTTCCTGTGAACACTTAGCGTTTTCCACCTTGCCCTCTGTAGCGTATAGAGTATATTAAATGTAATGTTTAGGAGTAGGAATTTGTATATCCTAAGCAGATGCAGTGGAGTATTATTTCACCACTTCTTTTGTAGATGATTGGATTTTCTTTCTTTCTTCAGTAAGCTGCTGATGTTTCTTTACTCAGAATGAAAGAATGAATGAGCAAAAATAGCAATTCATGATTGGGTTGTATCAGGTTTATTTAACTGTAAGTTTTGAAGTACTGGTATACTTTAAAATTTCAATACTGGTATGATAATGCACCCGAATTCGCCTATTTTATATCCAAAGTTTTTTTTATCTACAATGCATGAGTACAGCTAAGATGTTACCTTGCAAGAGCAGCTTAAGCGAATGTGTTCTTTTATTCTCCGTCTGTGGTGAAAAAGAGATTATTTTGCTACGCCTGCAAACTTGCACAGAGTTCGATAAATATAGTGCTTCTCCATTTCTGAACTAGTTCGTTTTGTTTTAGTAAAAATACTTCTTAGGATATTGGTTTAAGAAAATGCAGTTTTTATGTTGTACTGTATCGTAATCGATCGTATCTTTTCCAGAATTCTCTCTCTATATATTACTCTTAAAAGACAGATATAGAGCGTTTGTTCGACGAAACTCTGATTTATTTTCATGGCCAGAAATTATTTTATTAATTGAATTTCTAGAATAACCATTCTACCGTAAGTGTTCCATGATACACTGAGTTTTTAAACTTAGTAATTTTTCTTTATTACTTATTGATTTTACGCAGTTATACATGGATTCTATAGGGTCATGTTTATTTGGTATAGGATGAATGTGGTATATAGTAATATTAAAATATACGAGGTATATCCACAAAGTAAGTTCCGTTTGGTTATATAAAAAAAACGTGTACAGATACAGAAAAAATATTTATTGTACAAAAATCTACAACTGTTAAACTAATTTTCTACATAGCTTCCGAAATTTTGTAGGCACTTGTCATAGCGTGGCACAAGTTTTTGTATGCCTTCTTCACAGAAGGTTGCCGCCTGTATTGTCAACCATGTGGTAACATGTTCTTTCAGCTCGTCATCATCGTTGAAGTTTCGACCACCAAGGAAAGATTTTAGGTGTAAGAAGAGATGAAAGTCGCTAGGAGCGAGGTCCGGGCCATACGGAGGATGACAAACACGTCCCAGTCAAATTCCTGTAGGAGTTTTTTTGTCACGTTCGCAGTGTGAGGTCGGGCATTATCGTGGAAAAAACAACACCTTTCGACAGTAATCCTTGGCGCTTGTTCTGTATTACGCGGCGCAATTTCTTAATGGTCTCGCAGTAAACATGTGCATTGATTGTTTGGCCTCGTGGTAAGAAATCAATCAGAAAAATGCCTTTTCTGTCCCAAAAAACGGTGCATATCAGGTTTCGAGGTGTCAAGGCTTAACTTTCGTTGGGGACGAAGTGTGCCTCCATTCCATTGATTGCCGTTTAATTTCTCGTAAGATACCCAAGTTTCATCCCCCGTGACTATCCGAGAAAGAAAATCATCACCGTCTTCATTGTAGCGTGTCAAAAACTGAAGTGCACTGCCCATCCGTTGTTTTTTGTGTTGTTCAGTAAGAATTTTGGGTACCCAACGTGAGCAAAGTTTTCGAAATTTCAGTTTTTCATTAACAATTTCATGAATTAGTGATCGTGAGATTTGCGGAAATTCCATAGCAAGAGCACTAATTGTAAACTTACGGTTTTGCTTAAGCTTCTCTTCAATTGCGTGAACCAGTTCATCAGTAACCAAAGACGGGCGTCCACATCGTTCTTCATCGTGCACTTGATCACGTCCTTGATTGAACTGTCTGACCCATCTTCTAACCATCGAATCACTCATAGCAGTTCGTCCGTAAACCTCGCAGATTTGCCGATAAATTTCATTTGGTTTAACTTTCTTTGCATTTAGAAAACGAATCACAGATCTGATTTCACAAGCGGCGGCATTTTCAATTAAGGCTGACATCATAAAGAAGCACTACAAAGAACACGTCGGCAGCAGCGATCTGAAAATGGCGTACATTTCTTCTGCTTGAGTCAGAGTAACTGCCACGCATGGTCGGAACTGCGATCGCAGCGCTGCCGCGGATAGAAATAGAAACAGAACTTACTTTGTGGATATACCTCGTATAATATTCACGTCACTGTTCTTTCAGATGATATCATAGACATATCGGGGCCAAATTTTGGATCTTATTGTTAGATTTCCATTTGAAGAACCTAATACGAGGCTGGTTTGAAAAGTCCGTGCAAAGTCCGAGAAATGGCACCACCGACGCGTATCGAGGTCATGTTTAGTTAGTAGCATCTCTTGAATGAACGCACACCAAGTTTCAGCCATATTGGTCTATTTCTTTGTGTTTGGCATTCGTGTGAATCAAGGAAGACGAGTGATTTTCAAGAAATGGAGGAAAAAGAATTTCGTGTGGTGATTAAACATTACTTTATGAAAGGCAAAACGCCTCAGGAGACTAAAGAGAAGCTTGATAAACATTATGGTGACTCTGCACCTTCGATTCGAACAGTTTATAAGTGGTTTCAAAATTTTCGGACTGGCCATATGGGCACAAGTGACGCTGAACGTTCTGGACGGCCTGTGGAGGTTACGACTCCAGAAATCATTGATCAAATCCATGATATGGTGATGGATGACAGAAGAGTTAAGGTGCGTGAGATTGCTAGTGCTGTGGGCATCTCGACTGAACGGGTACATAATATTTTGCGTAAACATTTGGACATGAGAAAGCTATCCGCAAGATGGGTGCCGCGATTGCTCACGCTTGACCAAAAACGGAATCGTGTGAAGTGTTGCAAGGATGGTTTGCAGCTGTTCCAGAAGAATCCGGAGGACTTTAAGCGTCGTTTCGTCACTGTGGATGAAACATGGATACATTACTATACTGCTGAGACCAAACAACAATCTAAACAATGGGTTACCAACGGGGAATCTGCACCAAAAAAGGTGAAGACCGTTCCTTCGGCCGGAAAGGTTATGGCGACTGTCTTTTGGGATTCGCAAGGGATAATCCTCATCGACTATCTGCAAAAGGGTAAAACTATTACAGGTGAATATTATTCATCGTTATTGGACCGTTTGAAAACCGAGCTGCAAGAAAAAACGCCCGCGATTGGCCCACAAGAAAATCCTTTTCCATCACGACAACGCACCAGCACACACCTCAGCAGTTGTGGTCGCAAAATTAATGGAAATAGGATTCCAACTCGTTTCACATCCCCTCTATTCTCCAGACTTGGCTCCCTCGGACTACTATTTGTTCCCCAATTTGAAGAAATGGCTGGCGGGACAAAGATTTTATTCAAACGAGGAGGTGATTGCAGACACTAATGGATATTTTGCAGACTTGGACAAATCCTATTATTCGGAAGGGATCAACAAACTAGAACATCGTTGGACGAAGTGTATAGGCCTAAAAGGAGACTATGTCGAAAAATAAAAAAGGTTTACCCCAAACACATAAGTAGTTTTTATTTTTGCACGGACTTTTCAAACTAGCCTCGTACTATAGATATTTCGGGGTTACATACACCAAGGCGCTGCAAAAAGTATGTATATTTAAAAAATATATATTTTTAAGGTTATTAAGCGAATAATGCCGATTATATATTTTTATTGTACTTCAGATTATAAGAAAAACATTTTTTTTAAATATGTTTTAAATGTTTTTTTCAAAAATAAAAAATTTACTGTGTTTCAAACTTTAGTAAGCAATTTTCGACCAAACAATTTATGTTTTATAAACAAATTGTCCATCAGAAAACTTCAAAAACCTTCTTGACATTTTGTAGAAAAAGTAATTAAGATCTAAAAACTGAGTAATACTGCATACAGTCTCGAGAAAAAAGGTTTAAAGTTTGGGGTAGATAAAAAGTGAACTTACGGCTAGTCTCCCTTTCTAGCTTCGTAGTGTATGCTTTCTTCCTCTTATATCTTGGTGTTATTTAATAAGAGATAGGAATAAAAATCCGTAAAAAAAATCGAATTTTCGAAAGTTCGATGTGAATGTAACCCCTTAAGAACTGATATTTGTGTGAAGTGTTAACATATGGGGCAGGCAAAGCTTTTTTTCCGGTGTTCCAAGGTGCCGTTAAATTTGCAAGAATGTACCTAACTAACTTCAAGGAGAATAGGGAGTATATGGATATAATGGGCATTTTTTAGGAAGGATTAGAGGTCACTAAAGGCTACTTATAAAGAGGTGTGTCAATCGTGAAACAAGAGGGCGTCAAACCATTTGATGAAAAGAAAAGAAAGATTGTGAAAATACGAGTTCAAAAATATATTTAATGTAATATTTGTGCACACTTTTCTTTCTACTATTTTTAAAAAATTGCGAAAAATCGCTGTCCATATCCCGAAAGGTACTGATCAAAAAATTAAAAAAAAACTCTGGAATATTCTCCACAGGGTGTAGATTGAAATAAAATTAACCCGAGTGCATTTCCTTTAATAATTTATGCGGTATATAAAAAAACAAAAATTTCAAGGTCATCAGTTTTCAACCAAGATCAGAAACAAAGTTTGTTGAAAACTCATTTGGTGTGTATTTTGTGCAGTCATTGATCATTTTATACCTCTATACCAAAAAAAAAAAATTTAAAAGCAATCAAGGTACGGAACACTAATTGCGCAAGTCCGACTTGCACTTGGCCGGTTATTTATGTATGCAGGTTCGTAGCTAAGATCAAGGGCCGAGGGACACATGGAAACGAAGAACGTTTCCTTAAGTACAAGAAGGAAAAACTAAAGAAAAAGGAACCAACGACCACCGGAAGCGGAAAATTCTTAATGAAAAAACACTCTCTAACAATGGAACTCCAAGAGCTTACGCCCCTTGCCATAAAATAGATTTAAAATCGACAACCGGCGGTGAAAATTTTTCAAAACAAGAAGCCTTACATACACAGGAATTTCAAAAACTTATCGCAAATTTAAAAATTAATTACCTGATGTGAGGGATTTTCACAAAAAAGAACCCTTTCCTACATTAAAATCCGAAAAAAGTTACACTTAAACTAAAAATTGATGACTTGAATATTCTTCACAAAAAGGAAACCGAAATGATAATAATAAAAAAAAAACGGTCAAGTGCAAGTCGAACTTGCACAATTAGTGTTCCGTACGTAGATTGTTTTTAAAATAAAAATTTTTGTTAGGGTGGTATAAAATGATCAGTGACTTCACAAAACACACCCCAAATGAGTTTTCAACAAAGTTTTTTTCCAATCTTTACTGAAAACTGGTGACCTTGAAATTTTGTTTTTTTTTTAAATACCAAATAAATTATTAAAGGTAATGCACTCGTGATAATTTTCGTTCAATCTATACCCCGTGGAGAATATTCCAAAAGTTTTTCAAAATTTTTTGATCAGTACTTTTCGAGATAAGGTAGTGGACAGCGATTTTTTAAAAGTAATACGAAGAAAAGTGTGCGCAAGTATTACATTATATATATATATATATATATATATATATATATATATATATATATATATATATATATATATATATATATATATATTTTTTACTCGTGTTTTCACAAGCTTTCATTTGACACCACACTCGATGACCTAGTAAAAAAAAAAAATTTTCACTTCCGATTTAACCCCTCAAAACGAACCCCTTAAGTCAAAATTTATGTTACGGTGGTATAAAATGATCAGTGCCTTCACAAAACACACCCTAAATGAGTTTTCAACAAAGTTTGTTTCCAATCTTTACTGAAATCTGATGACCTTGAAATTTTTTTTTTTTTTTTTTTATGTACCATATAAATTATTAAAGGTAATGCACTCGTGATAATTTTCGTTCAATCTACACCCCGTGGAGAATATTTCAGAATTTTTTCGAAATTTTTTGATAAGTACTTTTCGAGATAAGGCCCGGGACAGCGATTTTTCGCGAATTTTTAAAAATAATACAAAGAAAAGTGCGTGCAAGTATAATATTATATATATATTTTTTACTCGTGTTTTCACAAGCTTTCATCTGACACCACACTCGATGACCTAGTAAAAACAATTTTTTTTCACTTCCGACTTCACCCCCCAAAACTAACCCCTTAGTCAAAAAATTTAATTCTCAAAACTACGTGGCTCTGATGAGGCCATCAATTCCTATATTATTACCAAATTTCACCTTTCTATGTCAAATAGTTTCGGAGAAAATCGGGTGTAACAGACAGACAGACAGACAGACAGACAGACAGACACCGAAGTGATCTTATAAGTGTTCCGTACGGAACAAAAAAAACGTTATCTTTTATATCCATTGGGCTGGGGGGATATGCTGACCCTCGCTACCTACGCCATAACCTCTGTCTAAAAGGGAACCGAAAATAGATAAAGATAATTACATAAAATAATATAAATAAACAATAACGCATAGGCTGAAAAGTTTTTGGTCTGACACATAGATGTCGCCCTTTTCAAAAAATCCACATTATTTTTAGGAAATACCACCGTCTAAACGATACGTGTCAAAATTTCATGACATTTCGACGATTAGTTCACAAGTTAAAGTGGTTTTAGTGACGCTACTTTTGATATTTTCAAAACAATGGAAAAAATCGAATTTCGTTTATTTATTAAACACTGTTTCTTGAAGGGAAAAACTACCGTTTAAGCAAAGCAATGGCTTAATAAGTGTTGCGGAGACTCTGCCCCCTCGAAAATCACTCATCATTTACTGGTATGCTGAATTTAAACGCGGTCGTACAGATACAAATGATGCTGGACGCTCTGGATGCCCTAATGAGGTGGTTACACCGGAAAACATAAAAAAAATTCACAAAATTGTTTTGGATGACCGTTAAGTGAAATGGTGTGACACCCTAAAGATATCAAAAGAACGTGTTGGTCACATTTTACAAGAGCATTTCGGCATGAGAAAACTCTGTTCGAAATGGGTGTCGCGTTTGCTCACTGTGGACCAAAAACAAAAACGTGTTGATGATTCTGAGCGCTGTTTGGACCTATTTAAGCGCAATAAAAAGAATTTTTTCATCGATATATGACAATAGATGAAACATGTATCTACCACTACATACCGGAATCAAATCGGCAGTCAGCGGAGTAGACAGCAGCCAGTGAAAACCGCTTGAAGCGACTAAAGACACAACAGTCGGCTGGAAAGGTTTTGGCCTCTGGACGCGCATGGAATAATTTTCATCGACTATGCTAAGAAGGGAAAAACCATCAATATAATATTATATAAAGTTATTGGTGCTTTTGAAGGCAGAAATCGCAAATAAACGGCCCCAAATGAACAAGAAAAAAGTGCTCTTTCATGAGGACAATGTAGCATGTCATAAGTTAATGGTTACGATGGCAAAATTGCATAAACTGAAGTTCGAATTGCTTTCTCATCCACCGTATTCCCCAGCGACTATACTCCTGGTGATACCTCAGAGAGGATAAAATCACAATATCTAAACTATGTCTATTTCATCGTTATTTTGACCTTTTTTACTGCACTATATAGATTTATTTAAAGGCTATTGAAAAATTAAACCAGTGTGATATTAAAAATATAGTCAATAAAGTGATTCTACTAGATTTTAGCTGGGTCGTGGAAGGTTAGTTCAGGTTATTTTTTTCATAATACAATTATTTTATTTTAAAACCATGTAATATTAATCGGTAAATAAGCCATAAATGATAATTTAATTAACACGCTGTTAGAAGTCGGTAGGCTGATGTTTAGAAGTAACCAAATTACCCCTACAAAAATACCGGTCGCAAGGATCTTGAACGATTTTGCTAATTTGAGTAAACGAATCCCTAAGAGCATTAATTTTCAAAATAATTTTTGAAATATCTACTGGGACTTTGATTATATATGTGTATGTTGGGAATATGGAATCCTTGGCATAATGACACTATTCAGTATATATCACCACTAAACCAAACACTTTATTTTTGCATTCGATGCTCGTTTCGCTAACCATGTTAGCTTCATCAGGAGCGATGATTGACTAAAGCTAAACTACAAATTTACCCTATTTATACTTAGCCTAATCCTTGAATTAACTCAGGCGGAACTAATGACATAGGCGAGGCTATCAGTTCCAGTCAAGTAACCAGTAGAGGGGACTATAAGGAATAGGCCCTCTGTCTTCATTAAAAAATACTTTTACATTTTATAATTTCCATACTTTTGTATGCGTTCAACAATCTTCTATCAGATACATTTTTAATTAAGCTTAGATTATCTAATATTACAGTAGGATCAGCGTCAAGGGCATGTTCGGCAATGCCAGATTTTCTATTCTACTGTATTTTAAATGTGCTAAATATTCTTTAAATCGTCTTTTAATTGAGCTGTTAGTCACAATCATTACCACTAATTTCATAAATTCTACCATTTTTCTCACAATTAGGAATCTTGGGGATATTTCTCAGATTGTCTAATGACTTATAGACTAAGGGTAGGCCTACCTTATTAAATACCTTATTGAGTCTCCTGCTATATTTCGTATTATATGGTATGGAGACTTATTTGGTCTTATTTTGTTAGCATGTAAAAAAGGTGGACTTATGTCTATTTATTAACTTATTTACTAAGTCTTCGTCATAACAATTAACTCTAGTCATATCTCTAATACAATTCCTCTTTATACTACTTACTATATTCAGAGGAAAAGTGACCAAACGATGAATTAAAAAATGTAATGCGGCTAATTTGTGTTATTTACAATGAAATGAATCATTAGGAATATATTTATCTGTTACTGTGTCTTTTCTATAGATATCAAATTCTAACCTATTATTATTTTTAATAATTAAAATATCTAGAAAAGGCAGACCTCAAAAAGATGCTCGCGGGAAAGAGATTTGGCTCCAATGAAGAAGTTATCGCCGAAATTGAGGCCTGTTTTAACGGCAAAGACAAATCCTTCTACAGGAAAGATATAGAAATGTTAGAAAAGTATTGTACTGATTGTACCGCTCTTGAAGGAGACTATGTTGATAAATAAAGTTGAATTTTCCAAAAAAAAAAATGTGTTTTAAGTAACTAAACCAAACAGTTTTCAGCCTACGTATTAAATAATATATAATGTTCTTTATCTGTTGACAGCTGCAACTTTCATTAGTGTTATGTCACCTGCTCTATGACATTTGTTCAACCATATGCTTAGTTTTAGTGATAAGAGTGACAGTGTATTTTATAGGGTGACTGAAAGATGAATGTTAAATATAGAATTATGGTTGACATCATACTTTCATAGGAACCAACAGATTATATATGTAATCGGTTGGGGAAAAACAAGGTTTTACAACTTGGACGATTATCAAAATTAGTCACTAGTCAGAACTATAAACATTAAAATTTTGTGCTAAAAATACGCTCTATGGGTTTATGTCGTTTATTTATTTTATTTATATTTTAACGACAGAAATGTTGACTTCAAACACAGCGGTTAAACATACATTGTATACCTTTATTAAAACTGAGTATATTTTAGTTTCAAATTCATACCACGCACTTAATATATTCTATTTATGGCATATACCACATATGTAAATATTTCCATAGCGGTAACTAAAATTAATTGAAAAAGCAGCTGCGGTAGATGCATACAGAAATAATGAGTTTTTTCAATTTCGAACGTAAATGCCAAAGAGCTCTGCTGTAAATTAACTCTGGCAATGCTTCATTGGTTATGCTGAGTGTTGTCATGTAACTTCAATAGTTTACTCTTCAGCGATTATTGCTGTCAATTTTGCTTTAAAGCAAAAAGTAACAATAAGTAGGGTGTTTTTCAAAAAATGGGGGTTTTTTGACACATTCACTAACATACAGTCTGCGAAGTAAGAACGGGATCGATCGTAATCGAAAAAATGTGTTTCGATAACATTTTTTGCCATCAGTCTATTCTTTGGTGCGCTAATACCTACTCCGGCGTAATTACCTTAGTAAGTTCTCCAATCGCCTCCTGCATCAATAATCACCTGGCGTCTTCGAGGTATGCTGTCGACGAGAATTTCTGCATATTCACGCGGTAATGATCTCCAAATTTTTCGAATTTCGCGAGACAACTGTGTCAATGTTCCCAGAATCTTTCCTCTGAGCTTTCTCTTTACAAGAGACCAAACATTTTCAATAGAATTGGCGTCCGGCCATTGTGAAGGTCACCCTCGTATCTTATCGCTTCGCGACGTAATTTTCGCCGAGCCAAGGTCTCTTCAACGTGCTTCGGAATTTGACATCATGGGACGAAGATGTTGTCGAATGATCTCATGGGGCACATTCAAACAGGATTTTCTTAATTTTCGCACTCCTTGATGCAGCATCAATTTCGTGTACCGTGAAAACAAAGACAAGGTTTGTTTTTCAACTTTCAGAGTGACTCTGCCTACCGAGCCAAGTTTTGTCAAGTCGTCGACATTTTTCGTGTCAAATCATTTATCGATATCCTCACAGACGACACCGACTTTTTAATATATTTAGCGGCCGCGGAATCTGCTATTTTAGGCCCCTTTGGAAGGGAACAAGTTCGGAATCGACTGATACTTTTATTAAAATACGTCGTAGACAAAGGTTCCTCTCTACCGATTTTTTGCTGAATCGCTAGAATCGCATCTACCTTATTTGACAAACTGTAAGGCACTTTGTCAAATATAGCCGATATCAGAATTACTGAAATACAGCTTTTAGAATTATCTAAAATTGAAATCTCCATCATGTGCAGCTTCATTCATGATAACCTTATCCGCTTACGGGTTTTATCTACAAAGCTTCGAAATTTTCAACATTTCAAAAAAATGTAAGTACCGATGAAAAATACATCTATTTGCAATTAAGAACAATGTAAGTTGTCTTATTTTTGCAACACGCTCTGCAGCTTTTCTTTAGCTATTACCAGAATGAATCGTCGGCAAATATATTGCCAGTTTTTCTAATAAAAAAGATCGGTGTAAGATGTTTTTGTCGTGTTTATGTGCGTTAATAGTGTTTCTATCAAGATACAAGAGTTATATTTTATTAATGCCAACCAGTAGTTATCGGAACTAAAGAAAACAATTTTCACGTAATATTTACACAGAAACAGGTAAGATTCTCCACGGGGTACTGCTGAAGGTAGTGCTAACTGCTGCTTGAATATTTTGAATGGTCACACACCTTTCGAACAGCAAATGCAGTCGGGAAGAGAGAAAGAAGTCATAGGGAAGAAGAGGAAGAGTCATTCGTTGTTAAATTAGGTCTGAAAAATGAAGTCATGCTTTATAAAATTAGAGGAAGGCAAACTTGATTTTGAATGAAAAGCTACCTCACCACTACCAAATTAACCACGATTTCTAACTAACAACTGAGGTTTCAAGAAAATTTGAGTCCTCACGAGAAGTTAAAATATTGGTCGTTGATTTTGGAGTGTTCAATCTACCTTCAATTAATCTCAAAAATGATTTCAGGTTATCATTAATAACTGTAAACAAATTTTAAACATTCATCTTTGTCATAATCGTTGAAAGATTTGATCCGATTTGATTATCAAGTTAAATAAAATAGTAACTATTCGTTTGAAACTCATTTTTTTCGACAGTTCATTAAACCCATTGTCACTATTTCCAATAAAATTGGGGATTTAAGGGAAATAGTACTTTCGACAACATAAGATGAAGTACTAGAGGCAACTAGTTTCTTCCCTATTGTTCGATATAATTAAGAAATAACCGAAAAAGTGCAAGTCGGACTTGCGTAATTAGTGTTTCGTACATTGATTGCTTTTAAAATAAAATTTTTTGATACAGAGGTATAACTTCACAAAATACACACCAAATGAGTTTTTAACAAAGTTTTTTTCCCAGCTTTACTGAAAACTGATGTCTTTGTTTTTTTTTTTTTTATATACTACATAAATTATTAAAGGTAATGCACTCGGGATAATTTTATTTCAATCTACACCCTGTGGAGAATATTCCAGATTTTTTTCAAAATTTTTTGATCAGTACTTATCGAGATACGGGGGGGAGACAGTGGTTTTTTCGAAATTTTTTAAAAATAGTAGAAAGAAAAGTATGCACAAATATTACATTATATATATTTTTAACTCGTATTTTCACAATCTTTCATTTGACACCCCACTAGATGACCTGGAATTATTTTTTTCACTTTCGATTTCACCCCCCAAAATTAACCTTGTAAGCCAAAATCTCACTTTCAAAACTACACGGTTCTGACGGGGTCATCAACTCCTATATAGTGCCAAATTCCAACTTTCTATATCAAATAATTTTGGAGAAAATCAGGTGTGATAGACGGACAGGCAGAGGGATAGATAGACGGACAAGTACCGAAGTTATCTTATAAATGTATGTAAGTACGAAACACTAAAAACGAATTATGACCAAAAATTATTATCTATTTTGTGATAGATTATCATTTTTTTTGAATAGTAATGTCTAATTTACTATATATTATTTTATAATAATATTTTTTATGTTTCCAAACATCACAAACTTTATAATTTAATTCACTATAATATAAGCAATTTATTGGAAGTAAAAATACAAAACCACTGAATTTTTACGACTCCTGCGTGGTTTATTTCTTCCCTTATTTACGATCTAAAGGGAGAAATTTTCACAGCACAAATATAAATCTAATTTAATAAAATTAAAAGCCACCAAAAACTGCGGTATATCAAACTCTACCTTCAAAAAAAAAAAACTATTTTTAATAGTGACGCTTAAGTTGATTTCTTTTAGTAAATAGGACTTTCTTTATTATCACTACTGTTTTCAGCCAAAAACTTTAGTTATCAAAAACAGAAGTTAGTAGTTGGCTGCTGTTTTGCCGAACTCGTGTAAAAGAAAGTCCATTTTCAATATAAATTCCTTTTAAAATTGAAAGAATCATTTATCTGTTATTTTCTTATAATCGAATTATATCACATACAGAAGTTTTACCGAAACAATACTCCAAATACAGAACTTTTTACGTGATTAACTACGTTTGTCGAAAAACATGACACTGCAGAAACTGATTTTGACTAGAGCTATACATTAAAGAATTATTTTTTTGTTTTCTATAATATTACATAGCTTACTGTAAATTTTAGGCCTTTCCGGTAACGGGAGGTCATACATTGCTACTCTTTATATAGTATTTATCTTAGAGTTATGAGTTCAAACTATACGTGGTACGATCCAAAAGCTTCTGGAATAACACTATATGGCAAAATCATGAAATCGACTCTCGCCGATTGATGGCAGGCACATCCCTAACAATGCAAAGCTGCGTGCTGCCTAATTGACCCAGTTCTTTCTGTAGGCATATTTGCAAAAAGGTCTAATTGTGTTCTTGTGCCATTTTCAAAATAAATACAAATAAAAACCGGCCAAGTAAAAATTGGACTTGCGCATTTAGTGTTTCGTATGGTGAATGCTTTTAAAATAAAAAATTTTGTTACGGAAGTATAAAATGAACAATGACTTCACAAAACACACCCCAAATGAATTTTGAGCAAAGTCTGTTTCCGATCTCTCTTAAAAACTGATCACCTTCAAATTTTTGTTTTTTATATACCAGGTAAATTATCATAGGTAATGATCTCGGTGATCATTTTCGTTCCTTATGGAGGATATTCTAGAATTTTTTCAAAATTTTTTGTCCTGTACTTTTCGAGATAAGGTGGGTGGACAGGGCTTTTTGGGAATTTTTTTAAAAACAATACAAAGAAAAGGGTGTGCAAGTATGACATTATATATATTTTTGAACTCGTATTTTCACAGGTTTTTATTTGACACCCCACACGTACGTGACCTGGTAAAAATTTATGTTTTTCAATTTCGATTTCACCCCCAAAACCGCTTAAGTCAAAATTTAACTTTCAAAACTACACGGCTGTAATTGGGACATCAATTCCGATATTTGTGCTAAATTTCAACTTCTGTGTCAAATGGTTTCGGAGAAAATCGGGTGTGACAGACGGACAGACACTGAAGTCTGAACACTAGAAAAGTATTTGTATGAAATTTTGTTTTTAACTCAGGAAAAGTACTACTAAAACATATAAAATGATTCGGTGAGCATTTTAGAACGAGGTCCTAAGTCAAATGCAAATTTTTGAGTTATTTTCGCGATCTAGTCGGCCGAACTTCAGTTAAAGATAATTAACGTTCCGGAAGACCTTTAACTACAATCAGTTCAACAAGTCGTTCCTGAAGACCGTCGTCGGGCAATTCTGAGCATATGTGACAAAGTTTCTATTCGTTAGAAAACAGCCAAGGCTTTAGAGTGAGAAGAGTTTTCTCCTGCATCATAACAATGAACTGGCTCACATTTCGTTCCGTATGCAACAAATTTTTGGTGAGGAATTCCATGACTGTTGCACTTCACCTCCTTTATATGCCTGATTTGATACCCTGTGACTTCAGAGTCTTTCTCCATATGAAGATAAAGTTAGAGTAGCTGCTTTTAACTAGACAAGATATAATGCAGACGGCGCTGGAGACCGTGAATGCATCAACCGTCCAAAAAAATAGTCCATCTGTGGAAAAAAAGTGCATTTGGCTATAGGGTGACTACTTTAAAGGTGACAGGAATCGCGAAACCTAGATTTAATAGCGCCAGCTCGGGAACTTTTGGATCGCACCACGTATTAGCTACACTTAAAAAAAAAACAATGCTTTTTTTGCCCTTTTTTTGTTCCATCCTACATTGCTTTTTACTTAAATAAATACACACATACAGTACACTTACTGACGTAGGCGTGCATATACTCGTACATAAAAAATACATAAAGGTTCGAACTGTCGAACTGATAGTCTTTTTCTTTTTAAAATCAAAAAAAAGCATCAATTTTACCCTTCATTATTGCACAATTCAAGAATTAAAAAATAAACCTAATATAGTCAATGGGGGAGAACTGGTAGCTATTACAAGAATTACTCCCAAAAGGTTTTTTTTTTCATTTATATATGATAAAATAAGGAATTATTTTGAAAATATCTAGTAGTACTAATTAGAATAGTGTTCTTTAATAGAAAGAAGTCAAACTGAGTATTGATATTACAATTTGTATTTGCGAGGAAATTCAGTCTAAATTTTGCAATAAATATTCAGTTGTCGACAAAGTACTGAGCTTTTTAGTGTTTCGTACGGCACACTTATAAGTTCACTTCGGTGTCTGTCCGTCTGTCACACTCAATTTTCTCCGAAATTATTTGACATAGAATGTTAAAATTTTGCAATAATATAGAAATTGATGGCCTCATCAGAGCCGTTTAGTTTTGAAAGTTAAATTTTAACTTAAGGGTTAATTTTGGTAGTTAACTCGGAAGTGAAAAAAAAGAAAATTTCTACCATTTCATCGAGTGGGGTGTTAAATGAAAGCTGGTAAAAAGACGAGTTTAAAAATATTCATGCCAAACATGGTCGAATGCCTTGGATCAGGGCCGGTTCTAGGCGGTAGGCAAGGTAGGCAACTGCTTACGGTGGCAAAATTTAGGCGCGGCAAAACCGCCTGCACTATATCACGTCATCGTGTTCGTACTACAAAACGAAATTTTTCATATGAAAGTTTAGACCAGTGATTCCCAAAGTGGTTCAGGTGGACCCCCAGGGGTCCACGGGAGACTCGAAGGGGGTCTAAGTTGTAAGTGGGGGTCCACGAAAATTTATCTGATTTCGATAGTAAAGAACAAAAATGTTGGCTTGGCTTTACCTATCAATGTAGGCAGATAATACACTACTCAAAAAAATTAAGGGAGCAAAAAAAAATTCCAAATTTTTCGGTGTTTTTTGACAGGCTGTATTTCGGTGAAAAATGATCGTATTGAGACTTTAAAAAAAAGCGTTTTTTTGAAGCTTTAAGATTCTAATTTTCAGATTTTTTGGCTAAAATTTTTTAGGAGCTACGGTTCTCATGCAATCCTAACAGATAGCGCGAAAAAAATAATATTGCAAATATTTTGCTTTTTTTTTTGGTCCACGGGCTTGAAAAAAAAATTTTTTAGTTAGGCCGGCATATGGATCAGATAGCCTGTTTATTTAGCATTAATTTCCTTGTTTTAAAACCTCCCTCAATTTTTTTTTGAATAGTGTATTTTAAGAAGGTCAGCGACTGTTACTTGTAAAAACTTGCATATTCGATATTCAGTACAACGCGCGTCGAGACTTGCAAAGGGACGAAATACGACTTGTGCTGTGCTTGCAATCTTGCATGAACTTGTTTGATTCTTCACCCAATATAAATACGAATGCCAAGGACAAACGTTACTCATTTGTTTCCGGAATTTTGAAAAGAAAAGTGCGAGTGAATCAATGTCAGTGTTTGCCAGTGCCGGAAAAAGTAAGTACCTGCCTATTCGTTATTCATACTTTTATTTTATATTGTAATAATATTATATTTATTATGTTTGCGTGTAGTAGGTACGTAATAAAAATTAAATACTGAACAGGGCCATTATTCGATACTTTTACAAAAGAACAGAAAGCCGAGAAAGATTGAACTTTTAGTACTTTTTATTATAAAATTATTTATTTACCCGGCTGTGGTGATTCACTAAAGGAGAGATATATGATTGACCTGCATGTTTGTATATATTTCAGTGCCCTCGTAGTTGCTAATGTTAAATGACTAAAAATATTTTCATAAATTGTACGTGTCTTTATGTACCACTCGAAACGTACATCAAAGTAATAAATAAATCATTAAAATCGCGGAGTTTCGATGTCAAAATATTCTTTAAAAGTATTTTTCTTTCGAATTTACAGAAATGTATCAAAATATAATTAATCAAAAAAATATTTTATATTACATTAAAATAGGTTCAGCCGTTTTGTGAAAACCTCTATATGGGTTTTAGCAGTTTATTGCTTTTAATAATTAAAATCAGTTTTGCCGCCGGCATTTTGGTTTTTTCATTGCAATAATTAAATAAGCCTACTTTATTCTGTTAAAATAGCCATATCCTGTTAAAGTCGCCTTATGATTACTAAAACAAACATTTTTTTTCTTTACAGGTAGGTAACTGATATGAAACATGGCTGAATCTAAGAAGCAATGTGGACATTACAGTGTTGATTATTTGAAATTTGGTTTTCTTCCATCAAAGGCAAACAAGCGATTGCCCATATGCCTTTTATACAACAAAGTTTTGAGCAATGACTCTATAAAACCATCGAAGCTCGAAGATCATCTAAGAAGGTGTCATCCTGATAAGACAGGTAAACATTTAAAATATTTTCAAACATTGAAGGAAAAATATGAAAAGAGACCCACCGTGCACAGTATGTTCGCTTCAACGTCTCAAAGTAACGATGATGGCTTGCGGGCATCTTACAATATCTCATTGCTTATAGCGAAATCTGGAAAACCGCACTCCATCGGAGAACAGTTAATTTTACCCGCTGTTGAAGAGGTTTTAAAAACTGTTCTGCACAAACCTCCATTTGACGTACTCAAAATAATTCCTCTGAGTAACAACACTGTACAAAGACGTATTGATGAAATGAGCTCCGATATTGAAAGCTTCTTGTGAAATTATCTGCAATCAACTAATTTTTCTATTCAACTGGACGAGTCAACTTTACCTGGTAATGAAGCATTATTATTGGCATATGTTCGATTTGTTATGGATGAAGAAATCCATGAAGAGCGGCTATTCGCGAAAACTTTGGAGACGGACACTAAAGGCGAATCAATATTTAATGTCCTGAGTGTTTTTTTAAGGAAAAATCGATTCCATTTACAAACATTATTTCGGTGGCAGCAGATGGAGCTCATGCCATCTTCGGGCGATATCGTGGGTTTATAAGACATCTTAAAAGAATTATACCAGGAGTAACTGCAATTCACTGTGTCATCCACCGACAACACCTGGTAGCGAATAATTTGAGTGATAGATTGCACCAATCGCTTCAATTTGTGATTAAAGCAGTTAACAAAATAAGAAGCAATGCGTTGAATACCCGTTTATTTGCACAATTGTGCGACGAAAATGACGAAGACTTCCAACGATTGCTCTTACATACTGAAGTACGCTGGTTGTCAGAAGGTGCATGTTTAACAAGACTTTACTCATTTTTTGAATCAGTTTTAGAGTTTCTGGAAAGTAAAGATCCAAATTTAAAAGAAAACCTGCAGGCAGAAATACCCGAAAAATATCCTGGGCTGTGGGAAATTGCGAGAAAATTTTTATAGCGTTTCCCTCGTCATACCTTGTCGAAAAAGTTTTAGTGTCGTTACAGACCTATTAACAAAAAAAAAAAGGAGCAGATTGAACATCACAGAACGGGGAGATTTGCGGTTATTCCTTACAAAACTGAAGCCAAATATTGATAATTTGCTGTCGATCCATCAAGTACATCCCTCCCATTAAAATTATGACTATTTTTTTTTAAATTGTTGTTTTGCATTGTTGAAGTTACGGTACGTTATTAATGTTTAATTTTAATTCTATTAAGTCTGTAATCATATTATTTTAATAAATAGAGCACAAGAAAATATATTATTTTTCTTTTTATTTTTACCACTCCGAATTTAGGGTTGGAACTCAGCCACGACGCAAATTTCCATCGTTAGATCTAATCTTCACATTTTTTGACGAGTTTTGGGAATATGGTAGAAATGTAGCAGCAGGGGGTCCACCGAAACCACTAAACTTTTGAAAATGGTCTATGAGAAAAAAAAGTTTGGGAACCTCTGGTTTAGACGAACCGATACAAAATCCAAAACAAAAATATAAAATAGAATTTTTTTTCTTTACTATAGATCAGACGATTAATGCATTGGAGCTGAGATTCAACCTACTGAATAGTCATAATGAGTCTTTTGAATTTTTATATGATGTTTATAAACTTCAAGACATGTGTATAAATGAAATTATTGGCACATTGTAAAGATCTCGAAAACGTCTCGACAGGTGGTGATTCGTCCAATCTTAACGCTTTAGATCTGGCTGACGAAATAGGCCTTGTTTCTTTACTTTTAACTAAGTAAGAAGGTCCAGTTGACTGTATTAAATTCATTACTTCCCTTAAAATTAGGCCAAATTTGAGAACTGCTCTAAGAATTTTGTTAACGCTGCTCATAACGGTTGTTACCGGCGAAAGAACTTTTTCTAAAGTAAAAATAATAAAAAATTATTTAAGAACTATGACCACACAAAATCGTCTTAATGGGTTAGCAATGTTGACCATTGAACACGAATTAAGTAGTAAATTAGATCTCAAAGAAATTATTCGCGATTTTGCAGAAATGAAACTTCGAAAAAAATTGTTTTAATTTAGGTTTAGACTTTGTATATTATTGTATTAGTTTTGTTCATTCCCTTAAAAGTATATTTAAATTATCTCTGAAAATAGTAGGTACTAGTTTTAGTTTGTAAGTTCGTTGTCGTTAGCTCGTTAAAAATGTAAACTTTGTTTTTCAATAAAACAATTTTTCGTAAATCTGTATTAGTATTTCTCGTCTTAATTCAATTTTATGTCATTTTCCTGGTTAAAATAGTTTTCTTTAAGCTTGGGTGCGGGGGCATTTTTTGAGTTTGCCTACGGCGGCAAAAAAGCTAGGGCTGGCCCTGCTCGGATATATCAAGAGCAACCTCTCGAGATTCTCCGAAGTATTTAATTGCGTTGTTCTAAACATGTGTTACATAAGTCAGAAGATCTCCTGTTGATCTATGTTTACGAAAGCCATATTGGTGGTCGCTAATAATGTTGAATCTTTCAAGATATTTTAGAAGATGCTGATCGATAGCCTTTTCCATGACTTTCGATATTATTGAAAGCAGTGCGACTGGTCGGTAGTTATTTGGCTAAATCTTCTTGCCTTGTTTAGATATCGGCTGAAATGTGTTACATTTCCAGCAGAAAGAAAATATTCCCTTTCTGTAGGATAGCTTGAAAAGTCTAAGGTTTTGGGGATAGAAAAATAGAGTTGCTAGTTTCGTGAGATCTCGTGTTTATAACTAAATAATTAAAAGTTATTCCTTTGTTCATTCAGTTTTGCCAACAAAAGTTTGACCAAGTTGAAAAAGTAATAATTAATCTTCTACCTGCAGAATTAATTCTGATATCATTAGCCTTTAGCTATAGCTTCATAAATTAAAAGTGCTAAGTTTAATACAGCTGCACGAAGCTTTAATGTGCTCGTACTGCTTTTGCTTTTAATATTCATAGTGTGATGAAAAATATATACAAACCAAATATGTGCTTAGTAAATGAAAATTTATGATATGAAAGGTTTTAAAGTAAGTATTCATTAATAGATTAAAATAGAACGAAATGAAAAGCAAACTATAAATGATGTAATAAAGAGGAGTTTAATATTTATTAGGTCTTTATTATGCATGTAAATTATGCTTATATGGTTATTGAATAATTTAAAATAAACATTTTAAAATAACGATGACAATCATATTACCTTTTAGATTAAAAATATTTTTGACAATTAAAAAACTACGACATGTACTTGCGAAGATGGACTGATAAGTTTGGTAAATTTCTGTAAAATGACAATAAATTTTGTTAAGCCGCATGACTGTTGGTAAGCGTGACCTTACACGCAGCAGTTATTTCTGGGCAGCTATTGAAAGTAATCGGTTCTACACGTTTCGTAGAAATAAATAAAATTCGAGGATTGTGCAGCGATAAAATAAACTCCTGGACAAAATTAACGCAACAATCTGAAAATTAATTTATCTTTTTCTTATGTCAGTTTTAAAGTTTATCGAGTATTTGAATAGTAGGCTATGCATATTTTGTTTCGTTGCTTATGACAGAAATCAAAACAATTCGTTTAGATTTACAGTTTTAAAGAATTTTTTAGAAGATAAACAATTTTCTGTAATAATGCGATAGATTTTCTTTAAAAGTAAGCTTATAAATTGTTCCCTTTTTCAAAGTAATAGGTTTTTGTGGTAGACTGTTTTATTTTTGACCCCGAAGAATTAGAAAAATGAATCGAACAAGGAATTTAACTGAACACGAGGTAGTGCGAGCCTCAGTTTTATTGGACGAGGGATATTGTCAGAGTTATGTTGTGTAAATTATTCGTGAATACTTAACATTATCTAAACTTTGTATGGAACAAAATTATTTCCAATATAACAATCAATTTTATGTTCAGAAAGAAGGAACAGCTATGGGTAATTGCTTGTCAGCCTTCATAGCCAATTTATTCATGAGTAAGTTTGAAATTGAAGCCAGTCAAGAATTCGAATATTTCCCAAGGGTATGGTATAGGTATGTGGATGATATTTTCGCGATTTTTGATACAAAGAGAGCAAATATTAATGATTTTGTTTCTAAATTAAATAGCCGGTATGATTCCATTAAATTCACTTACGAAGTTGAGAACAAAGGACAATTGCCTTTTCTAGATATTTTAATTATTAAAAATAATAATAGATTAGAATTTAATATCTATAGGAAGGATACAGTCACAGATAGATATATTCCTAATGATTCATTTCATTGCAAACAACATAAATTAGCCTCATTACATTTTTTAGTTCATCGTTTGGTCACTTTCCCTCTGAACAGAGTAAACTTCAATAAAGAAAGGAATCGTATTAGAAATATAACTACAGTTAATGGTTACGACGATGACTTAGTAAATAAGCTAATAAATATACATAAATTTAGGTTTAATATTCAGAATTCCACCTTTTTTACACGCGAAGAAAATAACACCAAATATGTCTCCATACCATATAATCCGAAATATAGCAAGGGACTCAATAAGGTATTTAATAAGGTAGGCCTCACCTTAGTCTATAAGTCATCAGACAATCTGAGGAATATCTTAGGAAATCCCAAAGATAAGATTCCTAATTTTGAGAAAAGTGGAATTTATGAAATTAGTTGTAATGATTGTGACAAAAAGTATGTTGGGCAAACTAAAAGGTCAATTAAAACACGATTTAAAGAACATTTAGCACACTTAAGATACAATAGAACAGAAAAGTCTAGCATTGCCGAACATGCCCTTGAAGCTGATCATACTGTAACATTAGATAATCTAAGATTAATAAAAAAAATGTATCTGATAGGAGATTGTTGAACGCATACGAAAGTATGGAAATCATAAAATGTAAAAGTAGTTTAAATAAAGACAGAGGGCCTATTCCTTATAGTCCCCTCTACTGGGTACTTGACCGGAACTGAGGGCCTTGCCTATGTCATTAATTCCGCTTGAGTAATTCAAGGGTTAGGCTAAGTATAAATAGGGTAGATTTGTAGTTTAGCTTTAGTCAATCATCGCTCCTGATCGCGCGTCGAGTGCAAAAATAAAGTGTTTGGTGTAGTGGTGATATATACTGAGTAGTATCATTGTGCCAAAGATTCCACATTCCCAACTAAGAGTTATGTTGCCAATTTGTTAGGCAAACATCGTTCCACAATAAGTCGTATGGTAAGACGCTTGAATGAAGTAGGAACTTATTCTAGAACGCTAGGGCAAGGGCGAAAACGATGCACTAGCGACCTAGATGGACGTTTTATAAACAAACAGGACTGTCACTAGTTCTATAATAAGAAACGAACTCGAAGCTGTTCGCAATGTCACGATTTCTTCTAAAACAGTTAGAAGACGGTTAAATGAAGCTGGATTAAACAGTAGGAGACCAGCCACTGCGCCCTTGCTTACTAAAGATAACAGAGTTGCCAGGTTACGTTTTGCTCGAAATCACGAAAACTGATCTGTGGATGATCGGAAACAAGTTTTCTTCACAGATGAAACTAGGGTTAGTCTAAAACATCCAGATGGTCGTGAGCGAGTATGGCGAAGACCAGGAGAGAGGTTTGCTCCTTGCAATATCTCTGCAAGGATTCCATTCGGCGGTGGCTCTGTTATGTTCTGGGTTGGCATCTGCTTTGATGCGCGCACAGAGTTAGTTCCTGTCCGTACGAGATCCATGAATATTGACTACTATCTTGAGAATATTGTAATAGAACATGTGATGCCTTTCGGTCATTTTGTGTGGCTCAATTTCCTGTTTATGCAAGACAACGCTCGACCTCGCGTGGCTAGGGAGGCACTCGATTATCTTATTCAAGTTGATATACCGATTATGCAATAGCCACCAAAAAACCCGGATCTGAATCCGATAGAACATGTATGGGATCACTTTAAGAAAAATGTGAAACATCATATACCTGCACCTAGAAACCTGAGGGAACTTGAAAATGCAGTTATCACAGATTTTATCCAAAATTTAATTAGAAGCATGCCTTGGCGCATAAACGCTGTCATCCGAAGTAGAGGAGGCAACAGTTACACCATTAATTTTGCTACTAGTGTCCCAGTTTATTTTTTTCATTATTACATAATTTCAACGATTTTGTTTTTAGGTCTTAAGAATAATTTTAATTCGAATCTTATATAGAAATTTGGTAGTTAATTTACATTTAAAGTATCCGAATAAGTTTTTTCTAACTTTTAGTGTAACCAATGTTCATAAAAAATTATTAAAATTAACTCGTTATAGAGATTTGTGTGATTTAATATATTGTTGCGTTAATTTTGTCCAGGAATGTATTTTTATTTAAAAATGTGGTCTGCGGCGCAGACAGGAACTGAACTAAATAGGAGTTTAATATTTATTAGATCTTTATTATGCATGTAAATTATGTTTATATGGTTATTGAATAATTTAAAATAAACATTTTAAAATAACGATGATAATCATATTACCTTTTAGTTTAAAAATATTTTTGATAATTAAAAAACTACGACATGTACTTGCTAAGATGGATTGATAAGTTTGATAAATTTCTGTAAAATGACTATAAATTTTGTTAAGCCGTATGACTGTTTGTAAGCGTGATCTTACACGCATCAGTTATTTGTGGGCAACTACTGAAAGTAATCAGTTTTACACGTTTCGTAGAAATAAATAAATTCGAGGATTGTGCAGCGATAAAATATTTTTATTTAAAAATGTTGCCCAGACAGGAACTGAACTGAATAGGAGTTTAATACTTATTAGGTCTTTATTATGCATATAAATTATGTTTATATGGTTGTTGAATAATTTAAAATAAACATTTTAAAATAACGATGATAATCATATTACCTTTTAATTTAAAAATATTTTTGACAATTAAAAAACTACGACATGTACTTGCGAAGATGGATTGATAAGTTTGGTAAATTTCTGTAAAATGACTATAAATTTTGTTAAGCCGCATGACTGTTGGTAAGCGTTATCTTATACGTAGCAGTTATTTGTGGGCAGCTATTGAAAGTAATCCGTTTTACACGTTTCGTAGAAATAAATAAATTCGAGGATTGTGCAGTGATAAAACATTTTTATATAAAAAAAGTGGACTGCGGTTCAAACAGAAACTAAACTGAAGGAAGTTCATGAAGACTGCACCAGCTCTCAAGACCATTTGTTATTGGAAAAATGAATTTAAACATGACCGTAAAATCACTGTAGATGCTGCACATTTAGGACGTCCGATTAATGATTCTTCTTCTGAAAAAAGGAATCCCCTTATGGCGAGCTGCTATAAACCAGTTATAACACAACTTGTCAATTTTGGTACCATCACCAGTCAAAACTTTTTTTTCATTCACATTGATGTTCGACATCCACTCGTTTAGAAGAATTTCCTTATGTTTAATTATATCAGCAGCTTGTGTTTTTTCCGATATTAAAACGCTTGGATAAGTCCTTTATACTTAACTTTTCCTTATGGTAAACTTCAACAATCTCAATTTTTTTGTTTAAGCGTGAGAATTTTTCTATTTGTAGCCATTTCTACAATGAATGTGTCGCCCACTGTGTCTCTTTTTCGCATAGGCGTCATACTAATATTAAATCCCCGCGTGTACCGAAAAATTGAGGTCGGTAAATCCCCGGTTTACTCGAGGAAGTCCCTCAGTGAGGGCAGGCAGCGACGCTGGCGCGACTGGGAAACGCAACAGTGATGCTTGCCACAGAAAAATGACAAGGCGTTTATTTTTTATTGTTTTTTGTCCGGTTAAGAGTTTCAGCACCTGTAACACCAAGTCTCTTCCTTCTTTCATTAATTCTGTTAATACTCCGTCAGGTGTTTTATTATTTTTCACAGTTTTTAGTGTTTTTAATATTTCTTCATCTGTTATCTCTGGTATTTCTTCTAATTTAACATTGATTATCTTTCTGTTTCGACGTTCTTTGAGATCATTTAGTGGGCAGTTTTTTTGTTAATGCAAGTTCTGATAGCATGTTTGAATTATGTGTGTTATTTTTTCTCGATCTCCCACATCTTCTCCATTTTCAACGTTTAAGTTGTGTATTGTAGTTTTTCCTAGGCTTTGTCAGAGTACTTTCATGTTTTTCTTCTGCTCTAGAATTTTTTCTATCTTTGTCTCTAACTGTTCTCTTTTATCTCCTTTAATGGAGTTTTTACGAGTGTTGTTAGTTTCTACAAACCGAATAGTATTTCTCTTTCCCTGGGCTAGCAGTTTAAGTCTTTCTTCAAACAGTACTTCCGTTTTTATGCACCATATTTTTGTTTTGTTTTCATCAAGATATTCTTCAGTGTTTCATTATTTTTGTTATCAAGATCAGCAGTTTTAAATAATTCTTTTCTTATTTCATTTTAGTATTCTTTTTTCTTTTTTTTTATTGGTCTAGCACACGTGCTGCAGGGAAGTCCCTAAAGCGCTCCAGGAGCGGCACGAGTGCGGAAAAAGCGATTCACGTTGTTCTTGAATCGCTGTAAATTGTACTCGGTGGGAAACACAGCGCTGGGCAAATTATTCCAAAGGGATGACGTTCTCCATATAAAAGATTGCTTGAAAAGCGTTGTACGCGGAGTAACAAGCTGAACCTCATACGGATGGGAAGCACCAGCGCGACGTGTATTTCTAACATGCACCGCTTTGGGAGGAATTAAGCAGGCTACATCCTTCGAACACTTTCCATGAAAATACTTGTAGAACAGACTTAAGTCGCCAACCGTTCTTCGATGTTCCAGCGAATCAAGGCCGCCGGTCAATTCCGGGTCCCCAATCAGACGGACCGCTCTTCTCTGAACAGAATCCAACAAATGCAGTGTATGTTTGGGAGCGGAGCCCCAAACGTGGGAGCAGTATTCCATAGTTGGTCGAATTTGGGCTTTGTAAAGAATTAACAGTTGTTGTGGGGTGTAAAGCTTTCTGGTTCTAAATAATATTCCCAACTTTTGAGAAGCTCTCCTTGCTATGCCTGCAACATGTTCATGCCAATACATATTTGCTCCCAAACTAACGCCCAACAAATTGAGCAACGATGCTAGGGGAATGGAGTGTCCCGACATAACTATGTCGGGTTCAGCAACGTTAACTTTTTTAGAAAAAACTGCCGCTTGGGTTTTTGTAGCGTTAAATTCCACTTGGTTACTGTCACCCCAAGATAGAATTTCTTCCAGGTCTTTGTTAAGTTGAACGACCTCCTGCTGTCTGCGGATATTCGCCTGAGCAGCCGATGTCCGAGCGTTCAAGGTGAATGAAGAGAAAAGCGTACTGTCATCTGCAAAGCTATAGATTGGATTCCCGGTCTTTTCCAGCAGATCGTTAATGTAAATGAGAAAGAGAGTAGGAGACAGTATGGAGCCCTGGGGCACACCGGCGTTGATAGTGAAGGTATTAGAAAGAAATCCGTCGACCGCCACTCGTAAAGAACGCTCTCTGAGGAAACATGAGAGCTACAAACAGAACCTTTCAGGTATACCATAAGAGCGTAACTTAGCCAAAAGTCCATCGTGCCAAACACGGTCGAATGCCTTGGATATGTCAAGAGCAACCGCTCGAGATTCTCCAAAGTGTTCAATTGCGTTGTTCCAAACATGTGTTACATAAGTCAGAAGATCTCCTGTTGATCTATGTTTACGAAAACCATATTGGTGATCGCTAATAATATTGAATCGTTCAAGATATTTTAGAAGATGCTCATTGATAACCTTTTCCATGACTTTCGATATTATTGAAAGCAGTGCAACTGGTCGGTAGTTATTTGGCAAGGTCTTCTTACCTTTTTTAGGTATCGGCTGAACCGTGGCACATTTCCAGCAGGACGGAAATATTCCCTTTCTGTAGGATAGGTTAAAAAGTCTACAGAAAACTGGTGTTAGTTCCCTTGCACAGTGTTTGAGAACTATGGCAGGTATTCCGTCAGCGCCAGAAGCCTTCTTGGTGTCTAGCTTCATTAAAATATGGTTTATGATGCGCTGTCTGAAGACAACATCGGGCATCCTTGACTGCAATATGGGAATAGTAGGTGGTGTTTTTCCTTGGACATCGACAGTAGAATGTGAAGCAAAGAGTTCAGCCAACAAGTTCGCTCTCTCAACAGGTGTGGTTGCAATGGAATTATCTGGGGGTGTGAGTGGTGGTATGGTGGATTTGGTAAAATTTTGACTAACTGCCTTAGCGACTGCCCAAAAGGACCTGGAATTGTTGGGACAAGCGAGAAGTTTGTTTCTAATTCGTTGATTGTGTGCCTCCTTGGTTTCGTCGATAATTCCCTTGCATGTGTTCCGGGCATGAACAAAGATGTTTCGATTTACGGTGTCAGGATTTTCACGCCATTGTCGGTAGGCAATATGTTTAGAAGCAACAGCTTCTTTGCATTTTCGGTCGAACCAAGGCTTGCCGTTGGAGGAGCATTTCTTCGAAAAAGGGATGTAAGCTTCCATACCAGCCAAAATAACATCGGAGACCTCCCTGGCGCAGTCAGATGGGTTATCGAATCGAAAACAAACGTCCATCCAAGGGAAAGTTCGAAAGTATTCCATGAGATCTTCCCATTTAGCAGATTTGTAGTGCCAAATCTTGCGCGGCCTAGGCGCCTCTCTGTCACTGATTGGCAGGATACTCGATGTCGAAAGCAGTTTATGGTCGGAAGAACCTAACAGCGGATTTACGGTGACCGTGTAAATCTCCGGATTGGTGGTTAAAAACAGATCAAGAAGACTGGCGAACTCCCCGTCTCGATCAGGGATCCGTGTTGGTTCGTCAATAAGCTGATTTAAGCCACAACTGATTGAGAATGATTCAGCTTCACGACCTTGTTCGTCGGTAGTATTTGAATATTTAAGCCAGTTGATATTGTGGACATTAAAGTCTCCCAGGATGGCAATTTCGGCACTTGGATAGTTATTCATTTACAATACATAATATTATATATATATATATATATATATATATATATATATATATATATATGTATATATGTATATATATATATATATATATATATATATATATATATATATATATATATATATATATATATATATATATATATATATATTTATCCTCTTTTTATCAAGAGGAAAACATCATTCTTCAAGTTCTCAATAGACTTTCCTTTATAAAATATTTTTCTGTTATTTCATTTTACAGTTTTTTACTATTGATACAATATTTTCATTTAATTTTCTTTGCCGTACCCATTTCTCGTTAAAAAAACATCAGGATATGACGTTATCATAGAGCCTCAGTAAATCCATATTTTTAAAACAGCTTTTAGTGAAAAATTTTAAATTAAAATTGAGAAGCTGCAAAGGTGTTTCTTTAAAAAATTGATTAACAATTCGATAGCGTGGCTTCTTCAGCTCAGTCGCTTTTTACTGTATCCACTACGTCATTTCTTGCTATCCAGAATGCTATTCGGTCACAGCTATATTTAAATATTTAATTTTTTTTTTATTTGACGTTTCGCCCTATAGTCATGGACATTTTCAAAAATTAGTAGAATATTTAGATTACTAGGCTGGAAGAATCCTTAAAAGACATAAATCACGATATATTTCCTTTTGACAAATCTTCTATCCCTTTATTTGGCTATAAATAACCTTGCTGAAAATTTGTAAAGAAACCGCACAATATTTAACCACCTTCTTTTTACCATCTTCCCTTGATGCAAAATCGCAGAAAAATTATAGGCTCTTCTATCTCCAGTGCTACATACATACCAAATTTCAAATCGATTTATCGAATTTGATCTCGATTCATTCGAGAGCTATCGTGCCAAAAACAGTCAGAGAGATAGATAGAAACTCTGACAGAATAACAGACTAAAGGAAATTGGAAACTAAGCTTTTCGTTTAAGTTATGTGAACAGTAAAACAATAATTTTTTTCGTTTACTGGTAAACTCCACATTTATTTTAATATATCAACATGTTTCACTATCACTGTAGCTTTATCGAAATTAAATGAACAAGATGGAAAATTTGTTATATATATAAGATCCCAACAGGTAAAATACAATAATGTTGGAAATCCCTAATTATACTATTATGAAGACTTTATATTATAGGTAACAAATTAATTAAGTACGGTATTATTGAAATATATTTAAAAGAGGTTAATTATTTCATTCTAATTGGTAGTTTAACAAATAATTAGTATTTTTAAGTTTATAGTTTATTGATTTCCAGAGATTCAAGCAAATTGAATTTATACCGTTTATTTTCAACATGTAAAATTTCAAAGTTTTTATTAAACTGATGTTCTGATTCTATTAAATGGTTAGCGTAATTTGAGTCTGATTTGCTAGTTATAAAAGATGTAAATTGTTCTTTTATTCCTTTTTTTTTAAAATTTCTTCCTGTTTGACCAATATAAGTACAATCGCAATTTTCACAATTAAGTTTATAAACACCTGATTTTTGCTCTTTGTCTGTTTTTGATTTATTATTTTTTATATATTTGCTTAGGGTATTATTTGTTTTAAATGCTACATTAATATTTAGTTTTTTTGTTAAGACATTTCTAATTTTAATGCTGGTCTCACCTATGTATGTAATAACACTATAACGTTCTTGATTCATTTTTTGCCTAGGAAAAATTAGTTCTAAGGCTTTTTTTATATTTTTTTCTTTTTTAAAATTTTGTTTACTATATCTACATTATATCCGTTGTTTACTGCAATTTGTTTTATTATGTTTAGTTCTTTAAGAAAATCTTTTTCATTTAATGGAATAGATAGTAGTCTATGGATCATGCCATGAAAGGCAACTAGTTTGTGTTGGATTGGGTGACATGATTTATTATGTATTGTTGTGTCAGTATGCGCTGGTTTGTGGTAAATAGAGAACGTATGTTTATTATTATTTTTTGTCATAGTTAAGTCTAAGAAGTTTATGTTATTATTAGTTTCTCCTTCTGTAGTGAATTTTATGTTAGCATGTAAATTATTTATATAATCACAAAGTATTTTGAGTTGTTTATCTGTTCCTGTGAAGCAGGCTAAAATATCATCGACATATTTATACCAATAAATGGATTTTTTAAAAAACAGATGTTCACTGATTTTGGATTCTATAAAATTCATGAAAATTTCTGCTAGTAAGGGACTAAGGGGATTAGCCATTATGAGGCCTTTATTATTAGCGTATATGGTATTATTAAATTCAAAATAGTTTTGTATTAAACAAGTCTTAAGTGCAATGAGTATTTCTTGTTTTTTTTAATATAATTAATGTGGTTTGAGTTCAAAAGCTGTTCGACTAGTGTTATAGTATCTTGAGGTGGTATATTCGGGAATAAATTGGTTACGTCAAAAGAGATGAGTTTCGTTTTGTTAGGAAGTTGTATATTTTGAATTCTATTAACTAAATCATACGAATTTTTTATTTGAAACTTAGCAACATAATTAGTATTCTCATTAACTATTTCTATTAATTTCTTTGACAAACTATAAGATGGTGCTGAAGTAAAAGAGACTACTGGTCTTATTGGATAATCTTTTTTATGCAATTTTATTAAAGAATATAGTTTTGGTGTTTGTGGGTTCATCGAAGTTAATTTGCTTAAATCTTTATCATCAAATAAACTTTTACAGTCACTAATAATATATTTAACCTAGGCAAAAAATGAATCAAGAACGCTATAGTGTTATTACATACATAGACGAGACTAGCAATAGAATTAGAAATGTCTTAACAAAAAAAAAACTAAATATTAATGTAGCATTTAAAGCAAATAATACCCTAAGCAAATATTTAAAAAATAATAAATCAAAAACAGACAAAGAGCAAAAATCAGGTGTTTATAAACTTAATTGTGAAAATTACGATTGTACTTATATTGGTCAAACAGGAAGAAATTTTAAAAAAAGAATAAAAGAACATTTTACATCTTTTATAACTAGTAAATCAGACTCAAATTACGCTAACCATTTAATAGAATCAGAACATCAGTTTAATAAAAATTTTGAAATTTTACATGTTGAAAATAAAGGGTATAAATTAAATTTGCTTAAATCTCTAGAAATCAATAAACTTAAAAATATTAATTATTTGTTAAACGACCAATTAGAATTAAATAATTAACCTCTTTTAAATATATTTCAATAATGCCGTACTTAATTAATTTGTTACCTATAATATAAAGTCTTTATAATAGTATAATTAGGGATTTCCAACATTATTGTATTTTACCTGTAGGGATCTTATATATATAACAAATTTTCCATCCTGTTCGTTTAATCTTGATAAAGCTACAGTGATAGCGAAACATGTTGATATATTAAAATAAATGTTGAGTTTACCAGTAAACGAAAAAAATTATTGTTTTACTATTTCACTTAACTTAAGCTTAATGGATCTTCAGCAAGTATCGGCCAAAACAATCCAGTTAAGCTTTTCGTGTTTTATGAATGTTAAGAACCTCAAAGAATAACGAACAGCATTAGGTACCTGGGCCTTTTATACAACAAACGGTTCTTATGGGAGGACCAAGTGACAGAGGCCGTGCTTAAGGCAAATCAGCTTCTAGGGAAGTTGTACCCGCTTCTGAACCATCGGAGTAAATTATCAACTTATAACAAGTTGCTAATTTACAAAACGATTCTCAGTGCCGAGCTTACGTATTTCTACCAGACATGGTGCCAGATGTCTGGAAAATATCGAGCCAAAGTCCAGACAGTTTAAAACAAAACCCTACGTATCATAGCCGGAGCTTCATTGTTTCTCCGCAACAACCAGTTGCACAACGAGTTTCAAATTCCCACAATAAAAGAATTCACCCGAAATACCCATCGTCAGTTTCTTGAGAAAGTGACAGCTTACGCTAACCCTGAGATAGCTAACGCCTTCAGACACAATGCAAACGTCGGTAACCGCTACTTGCGACCCTCAGACATACTACAAATAGACTAAAAATAGACATGACTAAAACTCGACTACCAAGACGGACTATATTACGTACTTAACATATAGGGATAAGGTCCTAGTATAGTTGAGCCAAAAAATAAGCTAAACATGTAAACCTCACACACCACACTATTGTAACACAACACTCCCGAAATAGCCGGGAACTTAGCTTTTAGTTTCAATTAGATTTAGTTAGGTTAAGGTAGCGTAGATCTACACATCAGAAACTAACCCAAAAGTTTTTAAAACGTTCATCTCCTATATAAAGAGTAATCGTAACATTGTAAGATGAATCAAGGTTCGTAGATCCAACTCACAAGGAGATTTAGTGGGTATGCCAACCACTCCGGCTGGAGAACTATCACATAACTGAAGCATTCTGGGGCACCCTTAAGGTGATGCAGACTGCTTCATTATTCATAAGCCGGATTCCCCCCCTGTAAAAAAAAAATCTCGAAGTATAATTTTTTCACGAATGCGTGCATATGAAAATAATATTGTTTTTGAAAGTGTCTAAAAAGTATTTAACGAATATTGCGTTTATTTTCAATGATATTACAAAATTTAATCTAGATTAACTGTATTTTTTTAATAAAAAACATCGTTTTACATCTATCCTGTTTTTAAAGATCTAATACGTATATATATAAATTAAAGTATCGTTTCGGACAAACGCAGAGTGTCTCGACTAGTACAAGCTAGCGGGACAATATTATTTCTTCACTTATTTTAAGAAAAAAAAAGTTGAAAAATGTGTACTGTATGTGTATTAATCGAAATATGTAGCTGCAAGACGGAAGTGGTTTACTAATGTGTCTCATTTGTTCACTATTGTCGCTAATTGTTCTTTAATTAGATACATACGTCTACCTACTCATTATGTGTGAAAAGCACATTCATGTTTGTTTACAAAGAAATTTCTAGGAAAAAAATAAAAATCATAATGATAGTACCCACATTTATTAATTTACAAAATATTATTTCCTTTAAAATAAATTAGTACAATAACAGTATCTATATATCAATTATTTACAATAACAAGGTGTATAAGTAAAATAAATATAATAGTAAATAACTTATATTCTAAGGCATGAATTATAAGCAATTAGAACACACAATAAAATAAGAATAATAATTACAATAAAAAAATACTTAAACCTACTAATCACCATCAGATGAGTCGTCATCACCGCTCTTCCATTCAGTAGAATATTCAGAGACTAAATAATCCTCCTCATTTAATTCGTGATGATGACTTACTGATGGTGTTTCGGATGGCAATGAAGGTGGGATAATCAACTGCAGAACCTCCGATGGCAAAGAAGTAAATTTTCTTCGCGGTAATTCTCTATACGAGTTGATAACAGGATCAAACGTAATTAAAAGCATTCTCAAAAGATCTGTATTTGTGGCAATACGTGACCGCTTCCTGGTGTGCCGTTCACGGAATCTACGACAGTCTTTATTTCTTGCCTCCTGGGCTTCTTCGGAGAGTTGTCCAATGCATGGGAAGAAGAAAAGACTTTATAACTTCCGCGCTGTGTACAAGAATTTTATGCACAGTAACGGGCATGGAATACTACGAATACAGATCAAGGTATAATTTTCTAGTATTAACACAAAACTTTTCGAATTCTATATAATTTATGTCACATCCCGATGACAAAGTTCTTAAAATTACATGAAATCTACGAATAAGGTTTACGTCTAATCCTGTAATTTCGCTGCTCAATTCAGCTTTGGAAAAAAATCTACGTGCTGTGTTTCCATCGTTTGTGTTACCATACCCAGGTTTTGGTTTATCTACAATGAGACCCATACGATCTTTAAACACTTTTTGTATCTCTTGTGAGCGTTGCTTCACAATAGCTTTGTCGTTATCTCCCCTGACTTGCCACTTTTTTATTTCTAAACGATAGCTGATGTGAAGCAAACATTCAAACCTGCGGATCCATGCATATAAAGTAGATAAGCCAAATGCAAGGCGTTCTTCGTTGCTGGGATATTTCTTTGACTCCTCGTTCATAGTAGACGGGGTGGCACCGCAAATATAACACTTTTGTGTTGAACTTGTGTCTGTTAAGGCATTGCACACTTTGCCATCAGTCATTATCAACAACAAATCGTGTTTAACAGAGATTTGAGATCCAGCAACGTTACATAATGTTGGAAGAAGCTGACTTACTTCATCTAAAATTTTAGAAGTTTCTTCTTTCGTAAACTCTTTTGTCTCCTTGACAAAAATAAACTTAATAGGACGGCAATATAAAGTAGAGGAAGGTCTTGGGTTTTGCCAGATCACAGTTTCGCCATCAAGCAGTCTCAAAGGGACAAATTAGTATACGAACAAAAATTCGTCTGTAGCGTTAGTGTTCTGCTTATACGTGCTATGCCCCGAATTCCCATCATAGCCCCATTTGCTTACCAACGTATAATATGAACGAGGTAACACACTTCTAATGACTTCCGTCTGAGCTTTAACTAATCGTTCAGCCATTTTATCCAAAATCGCGTGAAGTTTAATTTCAGCTCGAGATTCAGTCACAGAAATATATATTTATCAGAAGGACAACAAGAAGCTTTGGACTTACCTAAACTATAAAACGATGGATACCCTTGATGTCTCGCTTTCATTGACCATTTTCTTGTTTGTTTATATGAGTGAGAAGTCGATTTCGAGTCCACATAATAAGCTAAAGCTTCGTCTGGTGTTAACTGCCGACTTTGTTCAGAACACTTATTCTTTTCTCTAGTTTCACTGACCGCGACGTTATGGATCTGTTTAGCAACACTTCGATGCCCTTCTTTTCGAGTAACTAACTCAGCTGCTGTAATAAGCTCACTTGCACTTCGCGATTCCAAAAGATCTTCTACTCTCCGTCTCTTCGTTTTCGTTGATGAGTCTTCAAATGATTTTCTGGGTCGCCCTACGGAAAGAGCCGCTGATGATGTTGAAGTGCACGGCTGGTTAACACACATCTTTATTTCGATTCCGGATCCCTCTAACCAATCTTTATGTTTGATTAGAAACATTTCTTTGTTACACTTTAAAGAAGTCCACTTTTGATTAAATTTTGCTGAAAGGCTTGATATTTTCATTTTGAGTCGTTTTAGAGAATCGTCAGAAACATCAGACATATTGAATTTTTCACTTATATAATAAAAAAATGCCACTGTTTCGTTCAGTTTTGTCATGTTTTAGCCATTCTTCAAAAAACTCCATTTTCGTCATAGTCACGACTCGTTCTGAAAAAAATAAAATAATTTTACTTTCGGGCCTTTTCGGGGTCTATAATATATATGAATCTGTGCCTGAATGTTGTAGGTATTACATATAGAAAAATCTAGGTGGATATATGTGGATAAAAAAAGTTGCTACTTTTAAAGTTTACAATTAATGTAAAATTTGCTGGATTTATCTATACATTTATAAATTGATATTACACCAAAAGTATACATATTTTTTATAAAAAATATAAGTCATAATAGAGTACATACCTTCAACAGAATATTCCATCACAAAAAACTCGTTTCACTTTGCTACCAATTTTAAAATATGTTATCACAAGTGTGCATAAAATGCAACTGATTTGCAAATGAAAATGACCTCTCTTATAAGGGTTACTTTGACCCCCTGATAAGATACCTTTATGAGGTGATAAACAAATTAATTCTTGGAATTCGTTAAATGGGGGGGGGGGGTTGTTTACAAATCGTTATCAGTGGTTCCTGGAAATTACGTTATGAATATTGTCCCGCTAGCATGTTCTTGCCGAATCACTGTGAAACGCCTAAAATAAATAGAATCAATTAAAAAATGCGCTGTTTATTAGTCTTTTCAAAATACTTAATTTAAATATGGTTTACAGTGTCATAGTCTTAATAATTAAATTATTCAGTAGATCGAATCAAAAAGACTTATAAATTAGTTTTCTATTTTTTCCGATAAAAAAACATACCAATTTAATTTCTATTTTATAATACTACTACTGAAAAAGTTTTTCGTCATATATCCCAGAAATTAAAAGTGATTTCGATGCAGGGTAAAACAAACAAAACTTAATGCAGCTTAGAAATTCAATTTACCAAGAAACAGCAAAAACTGGCTTTGAAAATTGATTTCGGCTAGATTTTAATATTTACGTCAAATTTTTCTGCTTTATATCGCAGAACGAGATCAATATTTTCATTTTATTTTAATGGAAAATTTAATTACCCTGGAGAAACATTGAACGCATATCTCCGAATTAAATATGGCCGATTGATTTTTATAAAAAGTAAGTTTAGTCAACTGAAAATAATGAATTTATTACTACTGAAACCTGGAAATTGATATTCTAGCCGAATACATTGCAGGCCCATAATATGTATAACAAGATCGCAGAGCTTTAAAGTCATAAATACTCACTTTTAAAGGTATTGTACTGTCTGGAGCGATATCGAGAATAGCAGTGATTTTAGAGTTGAAGGATCTTACGGGATAATGTATTCTACATAGGGAGTCTCACAGAGGAGAGATATAGGAGGAACCTGATCCGGGAAAATTTACAAAAAGCATATGATGACTACGTTGGAAAAGATAATTCATAAATATATATATATATATATATATATATATATATATATATATATATATATATATATATATATATATTATATATATATACGAGGCTGGTTTGAAAAGTCCGTGCAAAGTCCGAGAGATGGCACCACCGGCGCGTATCGAGGTCATGTTTAGTTAGTAGCATCTCTTGAATGAACGCACACCAAGTTTCAGCCATATTGGTCTATTTCTTTGTGTTTGGCATTCGTGTGAATCAAGGAAGTCGAGTGATTTTCAAGAAATGGACGAAAAAGTATTTCGTGTGGTGATTAAACATTACTTTACGAAAGGCAAAACGCCTCAGGAGACTAAAGAGAAGCTTGGTAAACATTATGGTGACTCTGCACCTTCGATTAGAACAGTTTATAAGTGGTTTCAAAATTTTCGGACTGGCCATATGGGCACAAGTGACGCTGAACGTTCTGGACGGCCTGTGGAGGTTACGACTCCAGAAATCATTGATCAAATCCATGATATGGTGATGGATGACAGAAGAGTTAAGGTGCGTGAGATTGCTAGTGCTGTGGGTATCTCGACTGAACGGGTACATAATATTTTGCATAAACATTTGGACATGAGAAAGCTATCCGCAAGATGGGTGCCGCGATTGCTCACGCTTGACCAAAAACGGAATCGTATGAAGTGTTGCAAGGATGGTTTGCAGCTGTTCCAAAAGAATTCGGAGGACTTTAAGCATCATTTCGTCACTGTGGATGAAACATGGATACATTACTATACTCCTGAGACCAAACAACAATCTAAACAATGGGTTACCAAGGGGGAATCTGCACCAAAAAAGGCGAAGACCGTTCCTTCGGCCGGAAAGGTTATGGCGACTGTCTTTTGGGATTCGCAAGGGATAATCCTCATCGACTATCTGGAAAAGGGTAAAACTATTACAGGTGAATATTATTCATCGTTATTGGACCGTTTGAAAACCGAGCTGAAAGAAAAACGCCCGGGATTGGCCCACAAGAAAGTCCTTTTCCATCACGACAACGCACCAGCACACACCTCAGCAGTTGTGGTCGCAAAATTAATGGAAATAGGATTCCAACTCGTTTCACGTCCCCTCTATTCTCCAGACTTGGCTCCCTCGGACTACTATTTGTTCCCCAATTTGAAGAAATGGCTGGCGGGACAAAGATTTTATTCAAACGAGGTGATTGCAGATACTAATGGATATTTTGCAGACTTGGACAAATCCTATTATTCGGAAGGGATCAACAAACTAGAACATCGTTGGACGAAGTGTATAAGCCTAAAAGGAGACTATGTCGAAAAATAAAAAAGGTTTACCCCAAACACATAAGTAGTTTTTATTTTTGCACAGACTTTTCAAACCAGCCTCGTATATATATATATATATATATATATATATATATATATATATATATATATATATATATATATATATATATATATATATATATATATATATATATATATATATATATATATATATATATATATATATACATGTCCGCGATAGAGGTAGAGGGAGCCTTTGTTGCGACGCATTTTAATAAAAATATCAGTCGATTCCGAACTTTTTATGAAATCACGTAAAATCTAAAATGAGTCACTTGTTTGCGCATCGGTTCGAGGCCGTTATTTTTTGTTCCCTTCGAAACTGGCCTAAAATGACACATTCCGCGGCCGCTATCGGCGCGTATCGTTTGTGAAGAAGTGAGTAAATCACGAAAGGTATCGAAGACCTGCCAAAACGTAGCTCGGTAGGGTAGGCAAAGTCGCCACGAAAGTCGGAAAACGAATCGTGTCTTTATTTTCACCCGCTCAAAAATTGACGGTGAGTCAAAGAGTGGTAAAATTAAGAAAATCGAGTTTGACTGTGACATTCAGGAATATCTTTACTGGGCGAAAATGACATCGCGAAGCGGCTCGCTTGGGCCCATGATAAAATACTAGAGTGGCCCTCACAATTCTAAAGGGAAAGCTCAGAGAAAAGACTCTGAAGACTTTGACTCAGTTGTCTCACGAAATTCGGAAAATTTGCAGAGTATGCAGAAAATCTTGTCGACAGCATGCCTCGAAGATGCCAGGCTATTATTGATGCCGGAGACGATTGGACAAGTTACTAAGGTAATTGCGCCATTTTTAGCACATCAAAGAATATATTGATCGCAAAAATTGTTCTCGAAACACATTTTTTCACGAATACGAGCGATCACGTTCTTACTTGACAGACTATATATATATATATATATATATATATATATATATATATATATATATATACATATATATATATATATATATATATATATATATATATGTTATATATATATATATATATATATATATATATATATATATATATATATACATATATATATATATATATATATATATATATATATATATATATATATATATATATATATATATATTTTATATATATACACTCCTGGACAAAATTAACGCAACAATATATTAAATCATACAAATCTCTATAATGAATTAATTTTAATAATTTTTTATGAACGTTGGTTACACTAAAAGTTAGAAAAAACTTATTTGGATACTTTAAAAGTCAATTAGCTACCAAATTTCTCTATAAGATTCGAATTAAAATTATTCTTAAGACCTAATAACAAAATCGTTGAAATTATGTAATAATGAAAAAAATAAACTGGGACACTAGTAGCAAAATTAGTGGTGTAACTGGGACACTAGTAGCGTGTATTGCCTCCTCTACTTCGGATGACAGCGTTTACGCGCCTAGGCATCCTTCTAATTAAATTTTGGATAAAATCCTGAGGAATTTGCTCTCATTCTGTGATAACTGCATTTTCAAGTTCCCTCAGGTTTCTAGGTGCAGGTATATGACGTTTCACATTTTTCTTAAGGTGATCCCATACATGTTCTATCGGATTCAGATCCGGGCTTTTTGGAGGCCATTGCACAATTGGTATATCAATTTGATTAAGATAATCGAGTACCTCCCTAGCCACGTGAGGTCGAGCGTTGTCTTGCATAAACAGGAAATTGGGCCCCACAAAATGACCGAAAGGCCTCACATGTTCTATTACAATATTCTCAAGATAGTAGTCAGCATTCATGGATCTCGTACGGACAGGAACTAAATCTGTGCGAGCATCAAAGCAGATGCCACCCCAGAACATAACAGAACCACCGCCGAATGGAATCCTTGCAGAGATATTGCAAGGAGCAAACCTCTCTCCTGGTCTTCGCCATACTCGCTCACGATCATCTGGATGTTTTAGACTAACCCTAGTTTCATCTGTGAAGAAATCTTGTTTCCAATCATCCACAGACCAGTTTTCGTGATTTCGAGCAAAACGTAACCTGACAGCTCTGTTCTCTCTAGTAAGCAAGGGCGCAGTGGCTAGTCTCCTACTGTTTAATCCAGCTTCATTTAACCGTCTGCTAACTGTTTTAGAAGAAATTGTGACATTGCGAACAGCTTCGAGTTCATTTCTTATTATAGAACTAGCGACAGTCCTGTTTCTTAAAGCATATTGTCTTATAAAACGTTCATCTAGGTCGCTAGTGCATCGTTTTCGCCCTTGCCCTAGCCTTCTAGAATAAGTTCCGACTTCATTCAAACGTCTTACCATACGACTTATTGTGGAACGATGTTTGCCTAACAAATTGGCAATACAACTCTGACAATATCCCTCGTCCCATAAAACTGAGGCTCGCACTACCTCGTGTTCAGTTAAATTCTTTGTTCGATTCATTTTTCTAATTCTTCAGGGTCAAAAATAAAACAGTCTACCACAAAAACGCATTAGTTTGAAAAAGGGAACAATTTATAAGCCTACTTTTAAAGAAAATCTATCGCATTATTACAGAAAATTGTTTATCTTCTAAAAAATTCTTTAAAACTGTAAATCTAAACGAATTGTTTTGATTTCTGTCATGAACAACGAAACAAAATATGCATAGCCTACTATTCAAATACTCGATAAACTTTAAAAACTGACATAAGAAAAAGATAAATTAATTTTCAGATTGTTGCGTTAATTTTGTCCAACGTAGATTTAAAAATATATATTACATTCTTTGAGTATAAAAACTGGCTATTCTTCATTTTTTATGTTATATGCGACACATTACAGACAATTTTTACTCGTAAGTTCTTCATTTTCAATCTTTTTAGGTTAAGTTTCTAGTTTCAAGTCCAGGTCTGTAAAAATTTTTTATAATATTTATATCATAATTAAGTAGAATTTTATATTTTCTTAAGTTTTTCCTCGATATTTAAAGTATAAATCTATTTGAGATTAGGGTTCAAGCCATAGATGTCTCTCAAATCCAATAAAATTTGGACCAGTTGTTATTCACACAAATAAAAAATTATTCAGGGTGTAATTTTCAAAAAAAAAATTTCGACCCACTCATATATATATATATATATATATATATATATATATATATATATATATATATATATAAATATATACGAGGCATGTTTTTTAAGTAAGTACCGTTTTGCGATTCCGCCGCCGCAGCGATACGGTCGGCGTTCCGCGCATGCGCGCTGGTAACCTACATCTCATGTCTACGCACTGACGCCATTACAGTCTGATTCTTCATTGTATACGTTGTTTACTGAGTGTTTAAGATGCCTCCGACAATCGTGAGTCCCGCCGATTGTGAAGTACGGGCTGTTATACGATTTCTTAGTGCTAAAGGCGTAAAACCGATCGATATTCATCGTGAGATCTGTGAAGTTTACGGACAAAACATTATGAGTGATGGAATGGTAAGGAAATGGGTGAGAGCATTTAAAGATGGCCGCACAAATGTGCATGGTGAAGAACGGAGTGGGCGTCCTTCGGTCGTTAATGAAGATTTGGTGCAGAAAGTGGACGAAAAGGTGAGAGAAAACAGACGCTTTACAATTTCATCATTGTGCGACTGCTTTCCTCAATATTCTCGTAGTGTTTTGTATCGCATTGTGACCGAGAACTTGAATTACCGGAAATTGTGTTCACGTTGGGTTCCAAAAATGTTGACGGATTTGCACAAAACCCAACGTTTAGGCAGTGCATTGACTTTCCTTGAGCGGTACCACAATGAAGGTGAACATTTTTTAGACCAAATTGTTACTGGTGACGAAACATGGGTGGCCTACGTCACACCAGAATCGAAACAACAATCCATGGAATGGCGACATTCATCATCACCCAAAAAAGTGAAGTTTAAGCAAACAATTTCTGCCCGCAAAATCATGTGCACAGTTTTTTGGGACAGAAAAGGAGTATTGCTAGTGGAGTTTCTGCCTCGTAATGAGACAATCAATGCAGCGTCTTATTGTGAGACATTGAACAATCTGCGTCGTGCAATCCAGAACAAAAGACGTGGCAAGTTGAGTAAGGGTATCGTTTTGCTGCATGACAATGCCCGTCCACATGTGGCTAATCGGACCAAAGATCTCATCAAATCTTTTAAATGGGAAACTCTAGATCATCCTCCATACAGCCCTGATCTGGCGCCCAGCGACTACCATTTGTTCCTGCACTTGAAGAAGCACCTGGGTGGTCAGCGTCTTCAAGACGATAACGAAGTCAAAACATTTGTGATACAGTGGTTAACAAGTCAGGCGGCAGAATTTTATGAGGAGGGTATTCAAAAACTGGTGCCACGTTATGACAAGTGCCTCAATATTCACGGAAATTATGTAGAAAAGTAGATTAAGGTACAGGCTTTCATGTAAAAATAAAATTATAGCGATATCTTTGCACGTCTTTTTTTAATTCCAAAACGGTACTTACTTAAAAAACATGCCTCGTATATATATATATATATATATATATATATATATATATATATATATATATATATATATATATATATATATATAAACTCTTGGACAAAATTACCGCAACAATCTGAAAATTAATTTATCTTTTTCTTATGTCAGTTTTAAAGTTTATCGAGTATTTGAATAGTAGGCTATGCATATTTTGTTTCGTTGTTCATGACAGAAATCAAAACAATTCGTTTAGATTTACAGTTTTAAAGAATTTTTTAGAAGATAAACAATTTTCTGTAATAATGCGATAGATTTTTCTTTAAAAGTAAGCTTATAAATTGTTCCCTTTTTCAAAGTAATACGTTTTTGTGGTAGACTGTTTTATTTTTGACCCCGAAGAATTAGAAAAATGAATCAGTTTTATTGGACGAGGAATATTGTCAGAGTTATGTTACGAATTTGTTAGGCAAACATCGTTCCACAATAAGTCGTATGGTAAGACGCTTGAATGAAGTAGGAACTTATTCTAGAAGGCTAGGGCAAGGGCGAAAACGATGCACTAGCGACCTAGATGAACGTTTTATAAGACAATATGCTTTAAGAAACAGGACTGTCACTAGTTCTGTAATAAGAAACGAACTCGAAGCTGTTCGCAATGTCACAATTTCTTCTAAAACAGTTAGAAGACGGTTAAATGAAGCTGGATTAAACAGTAGGAGACCAGCCACTGCGCCCTTGCTTACTAGAGAGAACAGAGTTGCCAGGTTACGTTTTGCTTGAAATCACGAAAACTGGTCTGTGGATGATTGGAAACAAGATTTCTTCACAGATGAAACTAGGGTTAGTCTAAAACATCCAGATGATCGTGAGCGAGTATGGCGAAGACCAGGAGAGAGGTTTGCTCCTTCCAATATCTCTGCAAGGATTCCATTCGGCGGTGGTTCTGTTATGTTCTGGGGTGGCATCTGCTTTGATGCTCGCACAGAGTTAGTTCCTGTCCGTACGAGATCCATGAATGCTGACTACTATCTTGAGAATATTGTAATAGAACATGTGATGCCTTTCGGTGATTTTGTGGGGCCCAATTTCCTGTTTAGGCAAGACCACGCTCGACCTCACGTGGCTAGGGAGGTACTCGATTATCTTAATCAAGTTGATATACTGATTGTGCAATGGCCACCAAAAAGTCCGGATCTGAATCCGATAGAACATGTATGGGATCACCTTAAGAAAAATGTGAAACGTTATTTACCTGCACCTAGAAACCTGAGGGAACTTGAAAATGCAGTTATCACAGAATGAGAGCAAATTCCTCAAAATTTTATTCAAAATTTAATTAGAAGCATGCCTAGGCGCGTAAACGCTGTCATCCGAAGTAGAGGAGGCAACACACGCTACTAGTGTCCCAGTTACACCATTAATTTTGATACTAGTGTCCCAGTTTATTTTTTTCATTATTACGTAATTTCAACGATTTTGTTATTAGGTCTTAAGAATAATTTTAATTCGAATCTTATAGAGAAATTTGGTAGCTAATTGACTTTTAAAGTATCCGAATAAGTTGTTTCTAACTTTTAGTGTAACCAATGTTCATAAAATATTATTAAAATTAATTCATTATAGAGATTTGTATGATTTAATATATTGTTGCGTTAATTTTGTCCAGGAGTGTATATATATACGAGGCTGGTTTGAAAAGTCCGTGCAAAAATAAAAACTACTTATGTGTTTGGGGTAAACCTTTTTTATTTTTCGACATAGTCTCCTTTTAGGCTTATACACTTCGTCCAACGATGTTCTAGTTTGTTGATCCCTTCCGAATAATAGGATTTGTCCAAGTCTGCAAAATATCCATTAGTGTCTGCAATCACCTCCTCGTTTGAATAAAATCTTTGTCCCGCCAGCCATTTTTTCAAATTGGGGAACAAATAGTAGTCCGAGGGAGCCAAGTCTGGAGAATAGGGGGGATGTGAAACGAGTTGGAATCCTATTTCCATTAATTTTGCGACCACAACTGCTGAGGTGTGTGCTGGTGCGTTGTCGTGATGGAAAAGGACTTTCTTGTGGGCCAATCGCGGGCGTTTTTTCTTGCAGCTCGGTTTTCAAACGGTCCAATAACGATGAATAATATTCACCTGTAACAGTTTTACCCTTTTCCAGATAGTCGATGAGGATTATCCCTTGTGAATCCCAAAAGACAGTCGCCATAACCTTTCCGGCCGAAGGAACGGTCTTCGCCTTTTTTGGTGCAGATTCCCCCTTGGTAACCCATTGTTTAGATTGTTGTTTGGTCTCAGAAGTATAGTAATGTATCCATGTTTCATCCACAGTGACGAAACGACGCTTAAAGTCCTCCGGATTCTTCTGGAACAGCTGCAAACCATCCTTGCAACACTTCACACAATTCTGTTTTTGGTCAAGCGTGAGCAATCGCGGCACCCATCTTGCGGATAGCTTTCTCATGTCCAAATGTTTATGAAAAATATTATGTACCCGTTCAGTCGAGATGCCCACAGCACTAGCAATTTCACGCACCTTAATTCTTCTGTCATCCATCACCATATCATGGATTTGATCAATGATTTCTGGAGTCGTAACCTCCACAGGCCGTCCAGAACGTTCAGCGTCACTTGTGCCCATATGGCCAGTCCGAAAATTTTGAAACCACTTATAAACTGTTCTAATCGAAGGTGCAGAGTCACCATAATGTTTATCACGCTTCTCTTTAGTCTCCTGAGGCGTTTTGCCTTTCATAAAGTAATGTTTAATCACCACACGAAATTCTTTTTCGTCCATTTCTTGAAAATCACTCGACTTCCTTGATTCACACGAATGTCAAACACAAAGAAATAGACCAATATGGCTGAAACTTGATGTGCGTTCATTCAAGAGATGCTACTAACTAAACATGACCTCGATACGCGCCGGTGGTGCCATCTCTCGGACTTTTCAAACCAGCCTCGTATGTATATATATATATATATATATATATATATATATATATATATATATATATATATATATATATATATATTATAGAGGTTTTCATGTAATATATTAAAATTCCGGTTTTCGATCCGTTCGTCTAACAATGAATTGGCACGACGTTTCGACAAAATCTTATTTGGCATTTTCAAGTGCTCTTTCTGGTGCTGCTCATCGAGTAGCTTTCAAAGTAAAGCTCAACGATCTTGATATACATATTATGGGCCTGCAAAATTCTAAACTTTCTTGTTCTGCATGTATTTATAGTCCGTTTAATTGGAGTTGATAGCACATAACATGGTTATAAACATTAAAATGTCATAAACCATAAGCGTCCGAAATTTTTCTACCAATTAGTTGCAGTTTTAGTTTTAATCACCTTTATTTTCTGTCTCTATACAACAGTGCGACCTTTTTCTAAACAATATTTTATTACAGGCCTTCTAAACTTTACAATAAGCTATATAAATCAAGGCATTTTAAAGTTTATTTTAATGAGTAAATGATAAAACTAAAAATCTTATTTATTTATTTATTTATTTATCTACGGGCAGACCCATTTTATATATAGTATTTACAGAAAAATTTCAATAATATAGTAAACTTATAACAATACAATACAATACAATAACAACACCAGTAATTATCATTTCAAAAACTCAGTGGACTGTTAACAGTTTTTCTCTTAAACGTTTTAAAGAGAGATTAAAAAAATCAAGATCCGCTTCACTGGCACCATTAGTGATTCTAGTGATCGGCGAGAATAGGCCATAGTTACATCTGTGGTACCTCGGGGCAAAGAGTACGTGGTCCCTTGTTGATCTTGGTGGAACATGAAAATTTATCAGACTCAAGAGATCAGAGTAGTCTATATGACCATTTACAAGTCGAAATAAGAAACATATATCAGCAACTTTCCTTCGTCTTGAAAGTGATTGCAGCTGAAGTCTTCGTAGCTGGTCCCCATAGGCAGTGATGTTCCACTTAAATTTGCAAGAGACATATCTAGCATACTTCCTCTGTACCCTTTCAACACCCTCAATATGCACAGCATACGATGGCGACCACATACATGACAGATACTCCAAAGAAGATCTCACCAAGGCCTTGTACAAAATATTCACGCTATCTACGGTCCGGAAATCCCTAGTATTCCTACAGACGAAGCCAAGGAGTTTAATACATTTGTTAGTAATAAAGTCATAATGAATATGAAAATCAAGCTTAGTGTCCAAATAAATACCCAAGTCACACAATGAGGAGACTCTTTCGAGAAGACAATTATTAATACTATAGTCATACAAAAGCGGAACTTTCACTCGAAAGAACGACATAATTTTACATTTTTGAATATTTAGTTTCATTTTGTTTCTCCTGCACCACTCACTCACCTTATCCAAGTCTCCTTGCAGTCTTATAGCATCGTCAACAGAATGAATTGCCGTAGACAATTTCAAGTCATGTGCAAAAAACAAGGGTCTTGAAAATAGAATCACCTTTCGTAGGTCGTTAATAAATATATTAAACAGCAACGGGCCCAGGTGGCTACCCTGCGGCACACCCGATGCAACAGACACCTCACTCGACACAAAGCCCTTTACTTTAACAAACTGTTTTCTGTATGTAAGGTAGCAGGTCAACCAATTCAGTAGTGCTCCACAAAACCCATAACCTCTTAACTTCCCTATCAGGATATCGTGGTTGACTTATTTGTATGATAAAGGCCTAAACGAGTACAATTAGCAATTCTTAAAACTAGAAATCTACAATGTTATCAAGCTTAATGATACTAGGTAAAATAAAATTATTTGGGATTTTAGCAGTGATTGGAATATAATTAACCAAAGTACTTGTCGGTAGGTAGGTGCCTAAGTATGCAATAATAATATTCTGTGTAAGTATAAAATATAATATGCTTAGTTCAAATCGGAACAGCGATGGCTTCAGCTTTCAGTTTTGCCCCGGTCAAACTTCGCGAAGTCTGTAAGTCTACATTTTCCTTGCGATAAAAAACAATGATACTTAACGTCCACGATGTCCTAGTGCATCAACAGCCAACAAGCCAAGTCCGTGAAATTGTGGAAACCTGTACCAACATGATGAAAGTGGAATCAGCAACTATTTATAGATTTCTAAAAGAAAGAAAACGCGGTCCTTGAAACGAACCTCAGAATCGCCCTTAGAGGTCGATGAAGACTTTAAAAACGCAATAAGAAGAAAAGTACACCACTTTTTTATTAAGAAAGAAATACCTTCACTACATAAAGTTTTGCAAGAAATCAGAGAAGACTAGGACTTACCAGATTCAAAAAAATGGAAATTATGGAAAATCATTCATAACCTGAATTTTCGTTGGGAAAAATACAATAGAAAATAAGGTACAGTTCAAGAAATACTCGGTCGATGAGATGACAAGAACGGAATATCACAGTGCTTATATTAGTTCCATATCATTGCGAATTGAATCCCATAGAGCTAATTTGGGCAAAAGGTTTCGTTGCAAGAGAAAACACCACGTTCAAACTTCAAGACGTAAGGCAATTATTACTCGCCGAAATAGAGAGGATTATAGAGGATAATTGTAAAAATACCATTCGACATGTTATAGAAGAAGAAAATAAAATGTGGAAACTTGACGAATATATTGAAGAAACTGTGGAAATAGAACCCTTAATTAGCAATTTAGGAGAAGTCGAGTCTTCAGATTTTGAAGATGATGATTGTTTTTGACTGTAATTAAATTACTTATACAGTCCCTGGCCAAATTATTAGACGCACTGTATTTTTTTTAGTAATTTTATGTTTCTTAAGAGTTTTTATGCAATAATGGTATATTTAAACTACAATATTATTGATTTTTATTTAAAAGAATTGTTGTATACTACATATTTGTATTTATTTTTAACATATGGCAACACTGTGTTGACAAAGTGATACATGAACGTAAATAAGTACAAACCTGTATCAGTCGCGATCGGAATCGAGTCAGGTACGGACGTGTTTCTGTAGCTTTATGAACTGTGATTGTTTGTTTAACAGTTTTATACTACTCAGTTATTAGTTTATTTTGTATGCAGTGTTTTAAAAAAGTAATTGGACTATTTTCATTATGGGTAGAAAAGGCGATCTTTCACCACGTAAAAAAGCTGAAGTGAAGGCCCTTGTGATTGCGAAAATATTTACAAACCGAGAAATATCACGAAGATTGGAGGTTTCTGAAGCTAGTGTACGACGCATAAAAAAGAAAATTGAGTCAGGGAAGGAATTAAGCCCGAAAAGAAAGAAAAAATGCGGTAGAAAACCAATTTTCACTCCACGGTCAGAGAGATGTTTAAAGAAAATTTGTGTAGAAAACAGATTTGCTACCACAAAGGTAATAAAATCACAACTCCAGGATGCTAGCGTAAATGCTTCTGAGCGCACTGTTCGAAGAAAATTGAAAGAATTAGATTTTAAGGCCTGTCGCCCCGCCAGGAAACCCAAGTTAACAGCTGCAATGAAAGCAAAGCGCCTGAAGTGGGCCAAACAATGGCAAGACAAAGATGTGGACTTCTGGAGATCGGTCTGCTTCAGTGACGAAAGTACATTCGAAATTTTGCAGAATAAAGCTCAGTATGTACGTCGTCGTCATGCAGAAAAGTTTCATCCTGATTGTGTCGTCCCGACGGTTAAATATCCCACCAAAGTGATGATTTGGTCAGTCATCAGCGGCAAGGGCACTGGACGTCTGTACGTCGTCAAAGGAATAATGAGGCAAGATCAGTACAAAGAAGTACTACAAAATCGGTTGATTCCGCAGCTCAGAGAATGGTTTCCAAATGGGGAGCCATTCACTTTCATGCAAGATGGAGCTCCCTGCCACACTGCTCGGTCTGTTAAAAGCTTTTTTGGCAGAAAAAAATATCCCTCTGTTGGATTGGCCCCATTGAAAATGTGTGGGAGCTGATGAAAAGAGAAGTGGCTAAAGATGTGATTACCAACAAAACCCAGCTCCTAGAAAAGATTATTCATGTGTGGAATCATCATCCTCAAATGCAGGAGACAGTACAATCTTGCATTGATAGCATGCCGCGCAGAATTAAAGCTTTGATAGCGGCTAAAGGTGGCTCAACTAAATATTGACTTTTACTAACATTAATTTCACTTTTCTTTAAAACTTAATAAACTTTTGCTTTTCTAAATTAATGCTGTTTTATTTATGTCAAATAAATAGGTAATTGATTGGATAATATAGAAATAAAAAACAAATCAATTTAAAATAATAAAACGGTACAATATCACTCGGTAATTAATATTTTACATGAAATCTTACAGTGCGTCTAATAATTTGGCCAGGGACTGTATATCGTGAATTGTGAATTTGTGTATACATAGATCTAGAGTTCTATGTATATATACAAAAAAATATTTGTGGTAATAAATCTTATATTTCTATAACTTTATTTTTAAGATAATTTTATTCATTAAACACTAAATGAAAGTTACGCTCGGACGGCTATGCTACCGATCAACCCTCATTTACATTTTATCACCCTATTGTATAGCAGAGGTTTTCTGCCTAAAATAGGGTGAACCCTTAAAAATAATTCAAGACGGGTAGCAAAATCCAGTAAAATGCATAAGAAACCTTACTTTTTGGGCGCACCCTAACATGTATTTGCATCTACAATGAGAGAATTCTGCTATCAACTCCAAACAAATACACTTTGGCTAGAACATAAATATCCAATTTTCAATAGTAATAAATTCATTATTTACAATTGATTAAATTTACTTTTTATAAAAATCAATCGACCATATTTAATTTAGAGATATTCGTTCAATGTTTCTCCAGAGTAATTAAATTTTCCATTAAAATAAAATGAAAATATTGATCTCGTTCTGCGATACAAAGCAGAAAAATTTGACGTAAATATTAAAATCCCGGCGAAATCAATTTTTGCTATTTCTTGGTAAATTGAATCGCTAAGCTGCATTAGGTTTTTTTTGTTTTACCCTGCATCGAAATCACTTTTAATTTCGGAGATATATGACAAAAAACTTTTTCACTAGTAGTAAAATAAAAGTTGAATTAGCATGTTTTTTTATCGCCTAAAATAGAAAACTTATTTATAAGTGTTTTTTGCTTCGATCGATTGATTAATTTAATGATTAAGACTATAAAAGATGACTATATTTCTTGTTACCTACGGTGAGCTATACTTGAATTACTTCTTTGGAAAACACTAATAATTATCGCATTTTTTTTTGTTTTCATCGGTCCAGCACGCGTGCTGCAGGGAAGTCCCTAAAGAGCTACAGGAGCGACACGTGTGCAGAAAAAGCGACTCACGTTGTTTTTGAATCGCTGTAAATTGTACTCGGTGGGAAACACAGTCCTGGGCAAATTATTCCAAAGGGATGATGTTCTCCATATAAAAGACTGCTTGAAAAGCTTTGTGCGAGGAGAAACAAGCCAAACCTCTTAGTTGGGAATGTGGAATCTTTGGCACAATGATACTACTCAGTGTATATCACCACTACACCAAACACTTTATTTTTGCACTCGACGCGCGTTTCGCTAACCATGTTAGCTTCATCAGGAGCGATGATTGACTAAAGCTAAAACTACAAATCTACCCTATTTATACTTAGCCTAACCCTTGAATTACTCAAGCGAAACTAATGACATAGGCACGGCCCTCAATTCCGGTCAAGTACCTAGTAGAGGGGACTATAAGGAATAGGCCCTCTGTCTTTATTTAAACTACTTTTACATTTTATGATTTCCATACTTTCGTATGCGTTCAACAATCTCCTATCAGATACATTTTTTATTAATCTTAGATTATCTAATGTTACAGTATGATCAGCTTCAAGAGCATGTTCGGCAATGCTAGACTTTTCTGTTCTATTGTATCTTAAGTGTGCTAAATGTTCTTTAAATCGTGTTTTAATTGACCTTTTAGTTTGCCCCAACATACTTTTTGTCACAATCATTACAACTAATTTCATAAATTCCACTTTTCTCACAATTAGGAATCTTATCTTTGGGATTTCCTAAGATATTCCTCAGATTGTCTGATGACTTATAGACTAAGGTGAGGCCTACCTTATTAAATACCTTATTGAGTCCCTTGCCATATTTCGGATTATATGGTATGGAGACATATTTGGTATTATTTTCTTCGCGTGTAAAAAAGGTGGAATTCTGAATATTAAACCTAAATTTATGTCTATTTATTAGCTTATTTACTAAGTCATCGTCGTAACCATTAACTCTAGTTATATTTCTAATACGATTCCTTTCTTTATTGAAGTTTACTCTGTTCAGAGGGAAAGTGACCAAACGATGAACTAAAAAATGTAATGAGGCTAATTTATGTTGTTTGCAATGAAATGAATCATTAGGAATATATCTATCTGTTACTGTATCCTTGCTATAGATATCAAATTCTAATCTATTATTATTTTTAATAATTAAAATATCTAGAAAAGGCAATTGTCCTTTGTTCTCAACTTCGTAAGTGAATTTAATGAAATCATACCGGCTATTTAATTTAGAAACAAAATCATTAATATTTGCTCTCTTTGTATCAAAAATCGCGAAAATATCATCCACATACCTATACCATACCCTTGGGAAATATTCGAATTCTTGACTGGCTTCGATTTCAAACTTACTCATGAATAAATTGGCTATGAAGGGTGACAAGCAATTACCCATAGCTGTTCCTTCTTTCTGAACATAAAATTGATTGTTATATTGGAAATAATTTTGTTCCATACAAAGTTTAGATAATGTTAAGTATTCACGAATAATTTCGTCTTCAAAGTCATTCATTCTAAGTAATTCTTCGAGATATTGTAATTTGTCAGAAATAGTTGCTCACATTGAAAGTTCCATTAGTACACTTCCAGAAAATAGTAAATCCTTTGTTAGGGAAGCATGTCGCAATCAAATATCGAAAAACATAGTTAACAACACAAATTCTAATTCACGAAAAAACGTAAAAGTAGGTAAAGGATTGAAAAAGAAAGATGTCTTCTACTTAAAAGCGGATAAAGGAAATAAGGTTGTTATATTGGATAAGAAAGATTACTTTGAACGCGTAGATAATCTTATCGAATCTGGCCCTTATAAAAAATCCATTACCGAGAATGATATCAGAGGTTAAAAATTCTTTAAAAGAATGTAAGAACCTTGTCTCCGATTCGCTAAAATTTAAATTAAATGTAAGTAATCCGACCATACCAAAATTGTATTGCTTACCCAAAATTCACAAACCTGGAAAAGCAATGCGACCCATTGTTTCATCGGTCGGATGACCCACATATTTAATATCCAAATGGTTATCAAAAGAACTTGAGAAGTTACCATTAAATACTTTCGCAGTGAAGAATTCGTTAGAATTCATTAATAAAACGAAAAATCTAGTTCTTAATGAAGGTGAAGTCTTAATTTCTTTTGATGTTAGTTCTTTGTTCCCAAGTGTGCCAATTCCACAAACTTTACAATATCTCGAAGAATTACTTAGAATGAATGACTTTGAAGACGAAATTATTCGTGAATACTTAACATTATCTAAACTTTGTATGGAACAAAATTATTTCCAATATAACAATCAATTTTATGTTCAGAAAGAAGGAACAGCTATGGGTAATTGCTTGTCACCCTTCATAGCCAATTTATTCATGAGTAAGTTTGAAATCGAAGCCAGTCAAGAATTCGAATATTTCCCAAGGGTATGGTATAGGTATGTGGATGATATTTTCGCGATTTTTGATACAAAGAGAGCAAATATTAATTATTTTGTTTCTAAATTAAATAGCCGGTATGATTCCATTAAATTCACTTACGAAGTTGAGAACAAAGGACAATTGCCTTTTCTAGATATTTTAATTATTAAAAATAATAATAGATTAGAATTTGATATCTATAGGAAGGATACAGTAACAGATAGATATATTCCTAATGATTCATTTCATTGCAAACAACATAAATTAGCCTCATTACATTTTTTAGTTCATCGTTTGGTCACTTTCCCTCTGAACAGAGTAAACTTCAATAAAGAAAGGAATCGTATTAGAAATATAACTAGAGTTAATGGTTACGACGATGACTTAGTAAATAAGCTAATAAATAGACATAAATTTAGGTTTAATATTCAGAATTCCACCTTTTTTACACGCGAAGAAAATAACACCAAATATGTCTCCATACCATATAATCCGAAATATAGCAAGGGACTCAATAAGGTATTTAATAAGGTAGGCCTCACCTTAGTCTATAAGTCATCAGACAATCTGAGGAATAACTTAGGAAATCCCAAAGATAAGATTCCTAATTGTGAGAAAAGTGGAATTTATGAAATTAGTTGTAATGATTGTGACAAAAAGTATGTTGGGCAAACTAAGAGGTCAATTAAAACACGATTTAAAGAACATTTAGCACACTTAAGATACAATAGAACAGAAAAGTCTAGCATTGCCGAACATGCTCTTGAAGCTGATCATACTGTAACATTAGATAATCTAAGATTAATAAAAAATGTATCTGATAGGAGATTGTTGAACGCATACGAAAGTATGGAAATCATAAAATGTAAAAGTAGTTTAAATAAAGACAGAGGGCCTATTCCTTATAGTCCCCTCTACTGGGTACTTGACCAGAATTGAGGGCCGTGCCTATGTCATTAGTTCCGCTTGAGTAATTCAAGGGTTAGGCTAAGTATAAATAGGGTAAATTTGTAGTTTTAGCTTTAGTCAATCATCGCTCCTGATGAAGGTAACATGGTTAGCGAAACGCGCGTCGAGTGCAAAAATAAAGTGTTTGGTGTAGTGGTGATATATACTGAGTAGTAAAGCCAAACCTCGTGCGGATGTAAAGCATTAGCGCGACGTGTATTTCTAACATGCAGCGCCCTGGAAGCAATTAAGCTGGCTACATCCTTCAAACACTTTCCATGAAAACACTTGTAGAACAGATTCAAGTCGCCAACCGTTCTTCGATGTTCTAACGAATCAAGGCCGCCGCACAGTGGGGAAAAACGAAAAATCGTGTTTCAAAATTGTCTAGAGCCTTCAATTTTGGTTCGATTTGGACGATTTTTTTTTTTAAATTGAAGCTTATTAAATTCCGAACAAAGTTGTCGGAGCCGATTTTGCAATTAAACTTTTGTTTCAAAATGGCGGACGTTTTCAAAATGGCGGTTTCTGATTATATAGCGACTGAGACACAGAAAACGCTTACAGTTTCAAACCAAGTTGTGCTAAAATGCGTGTATGTATGTTTTTTTATGTCGCAGATAATATATCTAATATCACAGTTACAAGATTAATAATAATGAACCTAAAATGGCTGCCATGAACAATAAAAGTATTATAAATATGAATAAACGTACCATTATTATTTTATATCCATAACATTTGCATAAATAATTTCTTTAAGGTGGTTAATTATAAATATGTTTCAACAATTGACTTAAAATGACAAATCAAGTATGGCGGATGCCAAAATTGAATCGAGCAAGAAAGTTTCTCTGAGGCATTTAGACTGTGGCAGTCAGATGTTATTCAAGTTTAGTTGCGGGATTTAAATTTTCATGCAGTTATTGCTAGAATATTGCTGCTGTAAATTTTAAGTATCGTAGACAATTTTCTAGCAGATACAAAAAACAGCGATACACGCAGAAAAGGGCAGCTCACACAGCTAGAAAATGGCTACAACAGCTAAAACGTTTTGTTAAAATAGGGACAGCTAAATATTTTGCTGCACTAGCCACATTGTTTGCTGTTGTAGCAAAAAAGTGGCTGCTATTGCTAAACAGTGGCACAACTTGGTTTGAAACTGTAAGCGTTTTCTGTGTCTCAGTCGCTATATAATCAGAAACCAACGTCCGCCATTTTGAAACAAAAGTTTAATTGAAAAATCGGCTCCGACAACTTTGTTCGGAATTTAATAAGCTTCAATTTAAAAAAAAAAATCGTCTAAATCGAACCAAAATTAAAGGCTCTTGACAATTTTGAAACACGATTTTTCGTTTTTCCCCACTGTGCGCCGGTCAGTTCCGGGTCTCCAATCAGACGAACATCTCTTCTCTGAATAGAATCCAACAAATGTAGTGTGGAAGCAGTATTCCATAGTTGGTTGAATTTGAGCTTTGTAAATAGTTAACAGTTGTGGAGTGTAAAACTTTCTGGTTCGAAATAATATTCCCAACTTTTAAGAAGCTCTTCTTGCTATTGCTGCAACATGTTCATGCTAGGACATATTTGCTCCCAAACTAATGTCCAACAAATTGAGTGTCTATGTTAGAGGTATGGAGTGCTCCGCCATAACTATGTCGGGTTCAACAACGTTAACTTTCTTAGAAAAAAAATTAATTGATACGTTCATTTATAACTTATTACTTAATGTATTAGAACATGATAAATATAAAAACGGGTCAAGTGAAAGTTGGATTTGCGCAATTAGTGTTCTGGGTGACTGCCTTCAAAATAAAAAAAAATTGTTAAGGAAGTATAAAATGATCAGCGACTTCATAAAACATATCCAAAATAAGTTTTCAATTAAAGAATTAAGAGCCCCGATTACAAACATGTCTAGTGAGATCCGAACTCAGTAGGCTAAACAGATCAACCAGAATAAGATAAAAAGGTCCATGTTACATGTATATATCTTAAGATCCAACATGTATTTTCACGTTTTTTCTTAGTAATAACATCTTAGCTATCTAGTAGCCAATGCTTAAAGCAGTAGCTATCAGTTCCATTTTAAATCACAACTTTCGACGAAATAAACCTTCACCATTTAGGCGGTCAAAAAATTTTTTTTTATACCAGAAAATTATCAAACATAATGCACTTGTGTGCTCAACCTAAATTTTAGGGTGCCTATACCAGAAGTTTTTCAAAATTTTTTAATCAGTACTTTTCGAGATGGAGGTGGACAGGGATTTTTGGCGATTGTTTTTAAAATAATAAAAAGAGAAGTGTGTGTAAGTATTACATCCTATAAATTCTTGTTAATAGAAAGTCAGATATTACTTTTGGCCACTCTGTATACAGAAAGCCTGCTAACACGGATATATATTTAAGTGCTTCGTCACATCATATATTCCCCAAAAACAGTCATCAACTCCTTTGTTCACAGAGCTGTGTCACTCTCTCAGTCAAAACATCTTCAATCGGAACTAAAACACTTCCGTTCTTTAATAAAACAAATTTAACTTCAGTTCCTATATTTGTGCCAAATTTCAACTTCCTATGTCAAATAGTTTCGGAGAAAATCGGGTGTGACAGACAGACAAACGGGCGGACAGACGGGCAAACCGACATCGAAGTGATCCCATAGGTGTTCCGTACGGAACACTAAAAAACGACGTTTTTATTGGAAAAATACAGTTATTTTAGAATCGCAATAATCGATAGATACTTTCTAGGCTCTTTTGAAAAAACAAACATTAAAAAATCATTCTTCGATAGTTTTAGATTCCTTAACGTTCAAAAAGCACGAAAAGCTTAGTTCCGATTTCCTTTGGTCTGTTATTATGTCAGTGTGTGTGCTTCTCTCACTGTTTTTGGAACGACAGTTCTCAAATCAAACGAGGTATCGATTTTAAATTTGGTACACATATGCACCATCTTTCCTTGTGCTATTTCGCGTCAGGAGGAAATGGTTAAAAAATTGGGGTGGTTAAATATTGTGCAGTTATTTGCAGCCAAATAATGGGATAGGAGAGTTGTTAAAATGAAATATATCTTGTTATCTATCTGTTTAAGGGTTCTTCAAGGCGAGTAATCTGAAAATTTTTCTACTTATTTAAATATTCTCAACTGTAGGGGAAACGGCAAGTAAGAAGATAGTTACGTTTTAGTTTTAAGTATATTTGAAGCTCTTTTTCTACTTAAGTTCCTTTTGTGATTAATATCTCACTATAAAGCACCTACGATTTGAAATATCGAGTTATAATGCTTTTCCTTTGTTATCCGTGTGTATGAAAAAGTCTGCATATGTGATATTACAAATATTTTTTATGGGCATAGTACATGTGTTGCAGGGAAATCACTAAAGGACTACAGGAGCGACGCGTGTGGGGAAAAAGCGATTCACGTTCATTGAACACTTTCCATGAAAATAGTTATAGAATAAACTCAAGTCGGCAACCGTTCTTCAATGTCTCAAATAATCACGGTTGCTGGTAAGTTCTGGGTTTCCAATTAGATGGACGGCTCTCTTCTGAATTGTATCCAACAAATGCAGTGTATATTTAGGAGCAGAGCACCAAACATGGGAGCAGTATTCCATCGTTGGTAGAAATGGAGCTTTATACAAAAATAACAGTTGTTGTAAAGTGTAAAACTTTCTAGTTCGAAATAATGTTCCCAGCTTTTGAAAAGCTCCCTTTGCTATGCATCCAAAATGTTCATGCCAAGACATATTAGCTCCCAAAATAACGCCTAGAGTCCCAACGTAACTATGTCGGGATCAGTAACGTTAACGTTTTAAAAAAAAATGCCGTCTAGGTTTTTGTAGCATTAAATTCTATTTGGTTACTGTCACCCCAAGATTGAATTTGTTCCGGGTTTTTGTTAAGTTGAACGACTTTCTGCTGTCTGCGAATATTTCCATGAGTAGCCCAACAAATTGAGTGACTATGTTAGAGGTATGGAGTGCTCCGCCACAACTATGTCGGGTCCACCAAGAAAATTAATTGATACGTTCTTTTATAACTTATTACTTAATGTATTAGAACATGATAAATACAAAAACCGGTCAAGTGAAAGTTGGATTTGCGCAATTAGTGTTCTGTGTGACTGCCTTTAAAATAAAAAATATTGTTACGGAAGTATAAAATGATCAGCGACTTCATAAAATACATCCAAAATAAGTTTTCAATAAAAGGATTAAGGGCCCAGATTACAAACATGTCTAGTGAGATCCTAATTCAGTAGGCTAAACAGACCAACCAGAATAAGACAAAAAGGTCCATGTGACATGTATATATCTTAAGATCCAACATGTATTTTCATGTTTCTTCTTAGTAATAATATCTTAGCTACCTAGTAGCCAATGCTTAAAGCAGTAGCTATCAGTTCCATTTCAATTCACAACTTTCGACGAAATAAACCTTCACCATTTAGGCGGTCAAAAATTTTTTTTTATACCAGGAAATTATCAAACATAATGCACTTGTGTGCTGAACCTAAATTGTCTATTTCAGAAGTTTTTTAAAATTTTTTAATCAGTACTTTTCGAGATGGAGGTGGATAGGGATTTTTGGTCATTGTTTTTAAAATAATGAAAAGAGAAGAAAGAAAGTCAGATATTACTTTTGGCCACTCTGTATACAGAAAGCCTGCTAACACGGATATATATCTAAATGCTTCGTCACATCATATATTGCCAAAAAACAGTCATCAAATCCCTTGTTCACAGAGCTGTATCACTCTCTCAGTCAAAACATCTTCAGTCGGAACTAAAACATTTCCGTTCTTTAATAAAACAAATTCAACTTTCAAAACTACACGGCTTCCATTAGGCCTTCAGTTCCTATATTTGTGCCAAATTTCAACTTCCTATGTCAAATAGTTTCGGAGAAAATCGGGTGTGACAGACAGACAAACGGGCGGACAGACGAGCAGACCGACATCGAAGTGATCCCATAGGTGTTCCGTACGGAACACTAAAAACGACGTTTTATTGAAAAAAATACAGTTATTCTAGAATCCCAATAATCGATAGATACTTTCTAGGCTCTTTTGAAAAAACAAACATTAAAAAATCATTCTTCGATAGTTTTAGATTCCTTAACGTTCAAAAAGCACGAAAAGCTTAGTTCCGATTTCCTTTCGTCTGTTATTCTGTCAGGGTGTGTGCCTCTCTAACTGTTTTTGGGACGACAGTTCTTAAATCAATCGAGGTATCGATTTTAAATTTGGTACACATATGCACCATCTTTCTTTGTGCTATTTCGCGTCAGGGGAAAATGGTTAAAAGATTGGGGTGGTTAAATATTGTGCAGTCATTTACAGCCAAATATGGGATTGGAGAGTTGTTAAAAGGAAATATATCTTGTTATCCAGCTTTTTAAGGGTTCTTCAAGGCGGGTAATCTGAAAATTCTTCTACTTATTTAAATATACTCAATTGTAGGGGGGAAACGGCAAGTAAGAAGATAGTTACGTTTTAGTTTTAAGTATGTTTGAAGCTCTTTCTCTACTTAAGTTCCTTTTGTGATTAATATCTCACTATAAAGCACCTACGATTTGAAATATCGAGTTATAATGTTTTTCCTTAGTTATCCGCGTGTATGAAAAGTCTGCATATCTAATATTTATTGCAGTAAAAAAAGCATTTGAAATTGCACAGTCTAGATACAGCAGTATTATGATTTTATCCTCTCTGATTTATTACCAGGAGAATTGTCCTAAGTTTTGAACCTCGAAAAACTTGTGCTCTTTTATTTATAATCAATTGAAGTTTTCAAAACTCGTTTTTTGAACTTAAAATGTGAAGAACTCCGGTTATATAAACTCAGATCGAGACGAAAAAAAAACCAAACTCTTCGTAATAAAATTTTCAATAAAGCCTCATTAGTTTTAAGGCGCTCAAGTGCGTACATAACCTATAAAATTGAAAAAAACAACAAAAACTGTTTTTTTTTTTCATTTTATTGTACAGGTCGACTAAGTAGACTAATCGGCTTGAAACTTTCAGAAAATATTCTTTTTGTTATAGCAAAAATACCCTGAAATTTTGGTACAAAAATATTGAACCCAGTAGGCACAATTGAATTTGTTACTTAAAATTTGAATTACCCGCCATTTTATGGCATTTCGTCCAAAATGGCTTTTTTTTCAAAATTTAGGTCTTCACATCAGCTTTCCGATGCTACTAAAAAAAATTTTGTTAAAGTCATTTTAACCGTTTTTTTTTTACATTTGTTTATTAATCAAATAATAAAAAATGCGTTTTTTTCGGTCATTTTGAAAAAGAAAATTGAATCTGGTAGAGAATCGAGAGAGTTTTATTAAACAAAAAAATTCATTTGTTAACAATTTCAAAATATCCGAAAAAAAAAAAAAAACGCAGTATTTGATTAAAAACAATTAAAATGACTCCAAAAAAGTTTTTTTTAATGGCATCGAGACCTAAATTTTCAGGAATAAGGACCAAATGGTATAAAATGGCGGGCAATTCAAATTTTAAATAACAAATTCAATAGTGCTCACACTATTTTTGTATCAAAATTTCAGGATATTTTTGCTATTATAGCATATTGTCTGAAAGTTTCAAGCCGGTCGGTATACTTAGTCGACCTGTTCAATAAAATGAAAAAAAAAAACAGTTTTTTGCTGGTTTTTTCAATTTTGTTGGTTATGTACGCACTTTAGTGACTTAAAACAAGGATTTGTTGGAAATTTCATTACGAAGAGTTAGTTTTTTTGGTCTTTTTGATCTCGATTCGATTTATAAAACCGGAGTTATTCACATTTTAAGCTGAAAAACGCATTTTGGAAACTTCAATTGTTTATAAAAAAAACAGCACAAGTTTTTCGAGGTTCCAAAATCAGGACGATACTCCTGGTGATATCTCACAGAGGATAAAATCATAATATTACTGTATCTAAACTATGCCTATCTCATCATTATTTTGACCTTTTTTAGTGTTCCGTACGGAACACTTATAAGATCACTTCGGTGTCTGTCCGTCTGTCCGTCTGTCACACCCGATTTTCTCCGAAACTATTTGTCATAGAAAGTTGAAATTTGGTAGTAATATAGGAATGGCCTCATCAGAGCCATGTAGTTTTGAAAGTTAAATTTTCACTTAAGGGGTTAGTTTTGGAGGGCGAAATCGGAAGTGAAAAAAAATTTTTTTACTAGGCAATCGAGTGTGGTGTGTCAAATGAAAGCTTGTGAAAACACGAGTAAAATATATATATATATATATATATATATATATATATATATATATATATATGTATATATATATATATATATATATATATATATATATATATATATTATATATATATATATATATATTTATATATATATATATATATATATATATATATATATATATATATATGTATATATATATATATATATATATAATGTAATACTTGCGCGCACTTTTCTTTGTATTATTTTTAAAATATCGCGAAAAATCGCTGTCTTATCTCGGAAAGTACTTATCAAAAAATTTTGAAAACATTCTGGAATATTCTCCACGGGGTGTAGATTGAACGAAAATTATCACGAGTGCATTACCTGTAATAATTTATCTGGTATATAAAAAACACAGAAATTTCAAGGTCATCAATTTTCAGTAAAGTTTGGAAATAAACTTTGTTGAAAACTTATTTGAGGTGAGTTTTGTGAAGTCACTGATCATTTGATATCACCGCAACATAAATTTTGACTTAAGGGATTCGTTTTGAGGGGTGAAATCGGAAGTGAAAAAAAAATTTTTTTACTAGGTCATCGAGTGTGGTGTCAAATGAAAGCTTATGAAAACACGAGTAAAAAATATATATATAATGTAATACTTGCGCACACTTTTCTTCGTATTACTTTTAAAAAATCGTGAAAAATCGCTGTCCCCTACCTTATCTCGAAAAGTACTGATCAAAAAATTTTGAAAAAATCCTAGAATATTCTCCACGAGGTATAGATTGAACGAAAATCATCATTACCTTTAATAATTTATCTGGTATATAAAAAAACATAAATTTCAAGGTCATCAGTTTTTAGTAAAGATTGGAAACAAACTTTGTTGAAAACTCATTTGGGGTGTGTTTTGTGAAGTCACTGATCATTTTATACCACCCTAACAAATTTTTTATTTTAAAAATAATCAACGTACGGAACACTAATTGTGCAAGTTCAACTTGCACTTGACCGGTTTTTTTACTACACTATTACAAATATTTTTTTGTGGGGATAGCACACGTGCTGCAGGGAAATCACTAAAGCGCTACAGGAATGACGCGGGTGCGAAAAAAGTGATCCACATTTCTTGAATTTCTGTAAATTGTACTTGGTGGGAAATAGAGTCCTAAGTAAATTACTCCAAAAAGATGAAATTCTCCATATAAGAAACTTGAAAAGGGTTGTACGATGAATAACAAGCTGAACCCTACATAGATGTGAAATACTAGCGCGACGAGTAATCACAGCATGCACCGCTCTGGAAGGAATTAGGCGGGCTACATCCATTGGACACTTTCCATGAAAATAGTTATAGAATAAACTCAAGTCGCCAACCGTTCTTCGATGTACCAAATAATTAAGGTAGCTGGTAAGCTATGGGTTTCCAGTTAGACGGACGGCTCTCTTCTGAATTGTATCCAACACGAGTGTATGTTTAGGAGCAGAGCACCAAACATGGGAACAGTATTCCATCGGTAGAATTAGAGCTTTGTACAAAAATAACAGTTGTTAAGTGTAAAGCTTTTTAGTTCGAAATAATATTCTCAGCTTTTGAGAAGCTCCCATTGCTATGCATGCAACGTGTTCATGCCAAGACATATTAGCTCCCAAATTAACGCTCAGAAATTTGAGTGACGACGCTAGAGGAATGTAGTTTCCCAATGTAACAAGGTCGGGTTCAACAACGTTAACTTTCTAAAAAAAATGCCGTCTAGGTTTTTGTAGCGTTAAATTCTACCTGGTTACTGTCACCCAAGATCGAATTTGTTCCGGGAACGACTTCCTGCTGTCTGGGAATATTTGCATGAGTAGCCGATACTTGAGCGTTGAGAGTGAAGAAATAAGCATACTGTCATCTGCAAAGCCGCAAATTAGAATTCTGGTCTTTTCCACCACATAATTAAAGTAAAGGAGAAAGAGAGTATGAGACAGTAAGGAGCCTTGACAGTCATGCTCCATCGACTATCACTGGTGGCACTCGATGTTCTCTGAGAAAACACGAGAGCCAATAAATCTTCCAGAATATAACCTCAAAATAATTCAAACATATGACACTAATATCAGAATTCTACACATGTAGTACAGGACAAAAACAAATGAGAGATACATAGAGGAGAAGAATGTCTACTTCTGGACGATGAACGCTGGATAGAGATAAAGAAATTTAAATGCAGCATTTTTAAAAGTTGTATTTGTGAGGGACGTACTAGGTTAATCACTTTACCAATTATTTAAAATCATTTGTCTTATTGCTTACCTACATGTAAGTATCGAATTTAGTTTTTGTATAAAAACAATAACATAATATTCTTTAATTTGGATTTTAATTGTCATTACTGTCGGGTCGCTTTTTAACATTAGCAACATGAGTAGTATTATGTACGGGCCCCTTTTAAGTTTTTACAAACGACTACTAGATGCCGCTATTGAAATGTGATATTACCATTGTTATAAAACTTGACATTTGTTTTTATTAAAACAATGGCAGCTCAGAAATTGGCAGAATAGTTTGCTTCAGTGAGCAAAAACACTTTTGAGACCATATGGAAATTTCACGTGAAGGTTTTCGTTGGGTCATTTTTTATTATCTTAGTAAATGTCTAACTCAACAACAATGCCTCGAATCACTTCGTTCAACGTTTGCTAATGAATCACCATCGGAAAAGACTGTTTACAATTGGTTGGCAGAATTTCGTCATGGTCGTGCTTCCGTCAGCGATGAATTTAGTGAAGGTCGACCAAAATTGGTTGTTGTTCCAAAAAACATCGATGGTGTATTCAACAGGACTGAAGATGATCGGCATATGACTTACCATAAGATAGAGGCATCCTTAGGCATATCGAAGACTGGAGTACATTCGATTTTGCATGAAAATTTAGCTGTGAAAAAAGATCTGTTCCCGATAGATTCTGCATAATTTGAGCGAAATTCAAAAATAGGCTTGTGTCTGTTGGTGTAAGGAAATGCTCAAAATATAAGACCGAAAATATGTAAAGTCTGTATACAACATCGTAATAGAAGATAAAACTTGGATATATTCGTACGAGCCGGAAACTAAGCAAGAATCAACTGTTTGGGTGTTCCGAAATAAACCGACTCCAACAATAGTGCTTCGTTCGCGAAGCGCCTTCCAGAAAATGATCGCATGTTTCTTTGGTTATAGTGCACATGTTGTATCCATTGTTTTAGAGTATCGAAGAACAGTTTATGATGAATGATAGACAATAATTTGTTGGCCGGAAATGATCGAGGAAATGAGGAACAACAACGGACAACTTCGCATCATTCTTTGTTACGACAACGCCAGCTCTCACACAGCACGTCTAACAATTGATTTTTTGACGGAGATAAACATCGAATTAATGTCTCATTGCCGAATTCACCTGATTTATCTCCTAGCGACTCTTTTTTGTTTCCAAATGTTAAAAAAAAATCCTAGACAGCAATTTTCATCACCTAAAAAGCTGTTGAATCTTTCCAAAACCATGTTTTTGAGGTACCAACTTCAAAGTGGAAAAAATGTTTCGAACATTCATTCGAACACATGCAAAAGTGTATAAATTAAGCGAATACTTCGAGAAACAGTAAAACGATTTGTATCAATTTTTTTTCTTTCATCGCTCTTGTAAAAACTTAAAAGGTAGCCCTCGTATACTAGCAAGAAAAGAATGCAAGTTAATACCTCTAGACTCCGAAAGTGATGATAAATAGACCAACAAATAAGTATATTGACACCGACATTGCGACACTAATATGTAGCAGAAGTTTACCTGTGTAGAATACTAAAAGCGACATAAATTTTGTGCTCGGCAACTGTATAAAAGAAACTGTCCCTGTGGGAGCAAAAATAAAATTTTATTTTATCAAAACCAATAGTGTAAATAATGTTTACGCTTTATTTATATTCCTTTGAGGGCATATATAGGCAATAAAAAGTATCCTTATAAACATAAATATTACCTCTGCGAACGTTACGCTAACGTCCCATTTTTTTCCTTCTATTTTATAAACACATCAAACATTGATTTTCCATCCAAGCGTCGAGACGTGACAGAACAAAATTTTCCACCCCAAATTTCAATACTTTTAGTATGCTGGCCATGTAAAGCAGCTTCTTATAATATGCATCCATTTGGCTAAAGATCAATGCAATATTATGGGACATTAGTCTAATATCCATTTGATTTAGTAAACTTTGATGGATGAGTATAATAAATTTATTTAACTCAAAGAAAAACTGAAAAACTACTTCATAAAAGGACTGTTCGGCGGTAAGCATTTAAACAACCTTCTGTAGAAGGTTAAACCACATTTAATCTCAATTGCTAATTTATCGCTAGTTGTAGGAATTTGACGAATATATAAAGTAGTAAAACTCAGAAACTTGGTTGTTTATGCTTAATAAATCAGAAGTATTATATAATAGAGAACGGAACAAGTTAATATTCTTTCTCTATTAAATTTCTGATAATTAAGAGGTGGTACTAAAACTGAAGCCTACAGATTGGTATAATTGGTTTAATTCCAGTTTGTTTTCCAATCCATTAATTATTATTTTGATGAACAATTTGTATATTTGTGAAAGTAGTGATATTGGCCGGTAATTGTCTGGTTTAGTTTTATTCCTTGTTTTAAAAGTAAGATTGATAAAGAAGTGTTCCAATTTTCTGGTATCTTCCCTTCTTTTGGATATTTAATGAATATAAGTTTTAGCACTAGTCCTGCTTCTTTCATTAATTCCGTTAGCACTCCATCAGGTCCCGGCGCTTTATTGTCATTTATAGTTCTTAATGTTGTTAATATTTTTTCTTCTGTTATCTCGTAGCATGGGTCACACACCTTTTAAATAACTCAACAGAAAATTGCTGAGTGTTACTTGATGTATTCAAGACATTCGACAGTATGTAGCATAATAAATTTTTACACAAGTTACGTTCTAATAACACTGGCCTACACATATTTTAGTGCCTAGGATTTTAGACTTGATTTTAAGTATGTCTGATAAGGCGATGTCAAAAATGTTTTTTTTATATCAGCTCCAGTTAATAAGATAGAAAAAAAATGCATTTTTGCAAAAATATGGTTTTATTTTAACATTCTATATGAAGAAATTGTTTTTTTAAGTGATTTTTTAGATTAAAATTTTCTTGGGCAATCTCGCATAAGTCCCCAACAATAGTCTGTTATAATATGAACGTCACATCTGCCTTAATGCCTGTTCTCCATTGTTTTTATATATATTTATATATACATAGTTTTCAGCCTTGTAATTTCCGAGGAAATTTTGTACAACCGCTACAAAAGATTTCCACGCAAGTCGTTCAGCTTCAGTTATAAATGTCTCAAAATTAGTGGAGTCTTTGATTAATCGGCGTATTTGGGGCCCATCAAAAATGCCTGCTTTTAGTTTTTCGGTACTTAATCTAGGAAATTTTTGAGAAATAAAATGGAAGCATTGGCCATTTTTGTCCAGAGCTTTGACATACTGCTTCATTAGACCTAATTTTATGTGCAAGAATGGAAGAATGATTTTTTCTCGGGGAATCAAAGGCTCATTTATCACACTTCTTTCACCAACGACCAAAGCATCTCTCACAGGCTTGTCTTAATTTGGCTCGACTGTCCCACAAACAAATAAAACATGGATATTTTGTATAGCTACTTTGTTGTCCTAAAAAAAAATTAACCATCTTCAAGTCGACACATATCACCCATTTATGTTTAATATATTTTATTTTCTGTAAAAGTACTGAAATCACTTGATATTCATACAAGTAGAGTGAGCAATCGGAATAGAAGCAGGTTTATTGCCACTGTGTAAAATTACAGCTTTTAGATTTCATTTACTGATGTCAATAAAGACTCGAATCACTTGCCTGATAGGTCTCCAGGCCAATGAAAGTGAGTAAGACGCTCACATCACTACAATATACTAAATTTTCGTCAGAAGAAAAAAAATTGCAATAAGTTTTATTCTCTTGTGCGATATGAAGAAATTTCAGAAAACAGAGGATAGGCAATTTTTTTCTTTTAATCTTGATGCTAGCAATTCGGCACGTTCTTTTGGAAGATCTAAGTTTTTGATGAGATCATTAAGCCCTTTTTGTGAAATTAAATTAGGATTCGATGTTTCTGCTCAATATTCACTTCCTTGAGAAGCATTGGGTTCTTCAATTTCTTCATCCTGAAATTCTGGAAGCTGATGAATAACTGGTACTGGAAGGTATTCTGAATGGAGTATTGGTCTTCTTGCTGAAGAAATATTGGGATATTTTCATTTATGACGTTTGGTTTTATTGACGCCCACTATATTTGTCATACAGAAGTAACAGTCGTCGTGATGATTTTTTTGTTCTTTCCAAATCATGGGTACTCCAAATTTCAGAGATTTACCTGTACCTTTTTCCCATTGTCGCAGATGTTCAATGCACATTTTACATACACTATGAGGCGCCCACGCTTCACCTTGATTGCGAATTTCTATACTGAAGTAAGCAAAATACAAACCGGTCACAGTATCTGTTACCAATTTTCGCTGATATTTCAAAATATATTCACCACAAATGTAACAAAACTTCTCAGGATCGTTAACACAACGTCTTAACTTACTAGCCTTTATTAAATAATAAGATCAATTTATTGTAAAACTTGTTGTTTTCAAATAAGACAGCTAAAAATAAATAACCGGTCAAGTGCAAGTTGAACTTGCGCAATTAGTGTTCCGTACGTTGATTGCTTTTAAAATAAAAAATTTTATTACAGATGTATAAAATGATCAGTGACTTCACAAAACACACCCCAATTGAGTTTTCAACAAAGTTTGTTTCCAACCTTTACTGAAATCCGATGACCTTGAAATTTTGTTTTTTTTAAATACCAGAAAAATTATTAATGGTAATGCACTCGTGATAATTTTCGTTCAATCTACACCCCGTGGAGAATATTCCAGAATTTTTTCAAAATTTTTTGATAAGTAGTTTTCGAGATAAGGCGGGGGACAGCGACTTTTCGCGATTTTTTAAAAATAATACAATACCGATTTCACCCCCCAAAACTAACCCCTTAAGTCAAAATTTAGCTCTCAAAACTACATGGCTCTGATGAGGCCGTCAATTCCTATATTGTTACCAAATTTTAACTTTCTACGTCAAATAGTTTCGGAGAAATCGAGTGTGATAGACAGACAGACAGACAGACAGACAGACAGACAGACACCGAAGTGATCTTATAAGTGTTCCGTACGGAACACTAACAATGATGTTAGGTAGTGAAAATAAATTTTGCAGATGTATAGTATGTTACCTTCCTTATCAACTATAGATAAAACAGAGCTGCACCAAAACAACATATTTTTTTTTGTAGACTTGTGTAATATATCTAAAGGGTTTTGTTTAAACCTTTCTAGTTTTCTCAGAGCTCATTCTGTGAAAGTGTCAATATCACATGACATTAGCCGTAGCAATCCCCTTCCAGTCTCTCTCACACTCATTTAAATCATTATATATTTGATATTCTCTTTCTCAACCTACCTCTAAAGCGATTTCGCTTAAAATCTATAGATTCCTCTCTTACATTAAGTATTATATATATATATATATATATATATATATATATATATATATATATATATATATATAATAATAAATGGCCTGGAAACACCTCTCTTGGGGTAGGGCCATCCTTTGGATTCTCTAGATCTAGTTTATGGGTCGATCCGACCCGTTTTCCTTGTTATATTTCTCCTTTTCGAAAGTTTTCTGTTAGACGTCTTTTCTTTCCAATTCGTAATCCCTGCCGCCTCCATGTCTTCCGTGACCTGCTGCAGCCATCCTATTCTCGGTCTACCTCTCCTTCTACGTCCCGGTTCCCATTGAATTATTTCATATATTGGTGCTCCTAGGCCTGCTCTCCATGTGTGCCGTAGCCTCTTCTGTTTTATTTTTTTGACTATGTCCTCCTCCACTTCTTCCAAAATTTCTTGATTAGTCCTCCTTCTGTAGACTCCTTCACATATTCTTATTGGCCCTAGGATCTCTCTTAATATATTTCGTTCAATTTTTCTCATGTCTTCCTCTTGTTTCTTTGTCATGCTTATAACTTCGGTAGCATACATTAGTTTTGGGAGTATTATTGTCTTGTATATCCTCATCTTACTGTGTCTTGCTATTATCTTACTACTTAACAATTTCTTATTGCTATGGAACAACTTGTTTGCTATTATTAATCTTTCTTTTACTTCCATTTCCTTGTTCCCATTCCAATACAGCGTCATTCCCAAACATTCAATCTTCTCTACTCTTTCGAAGGTATATTCGTTTAATCTAATCTTTCCCTTCCTGAACATTCCGTTTTCCATTTTTCATTATTTTGGTTTTCTCTTCATTTATCTTCAACCCCATTTTTGCTCCTTCTACGATTATTTCTCTCACCATTTCCTTCATTATTTTCTGGTTCTTTGCAATAATTACTACATCGTCCTCATATGCCACTGCCTGGCTGCCTCTTGTCCGTATTGAACCCTGATTTATATTCCTTAGTACATATTGTAGTGTTGGGTTGAATAACGTTGCCGATAATGTATTTCCCTGTCTAACTCCTTTGTTAATTTCGAAATCTTGTGTTCTTCCTTTCTGTGTTTTGACATTGATGAATGTCTCTTTCAGTGTCATCATACATAATAGTCTTATCTTGCTTGATACTCCCAGTTCTTTTAGCACTGTATTTAATCCAGTTCTCTTAACCGAGTCAAATGCTTGAAGTCAATGAACCACAATTCCAAGTTTAGTGCATGTTGTTATGCTCTTTCCAAAGCTTGTTTGACCTTATGTATTGCATCTACCGTAGATTTTCCTTGCGTAATTCCGCATTGGTATTGTCCTATTACATTTTTTATTACATATTTTAGTTTTTCGTGTATCATCATTGTCAAAATCTTGCAGGCGGGTGTTGAGCAGGGTAATTCCTCGATAATTTTCGCATACTCGTTGGTCGCCTTTCTTGTGTATTATTACAATTTCACCTCCTTTCCAATTATGTGGCATGCGTTCTTCTTTCCATATCTGTTTAATTAGTACGTACATGCTTTCACAGAGTTCTTCTCCGTCGTATTTGAACAATTCCATGTTTATCCCGTCTTTGCCTGGATTTTTTCCGTTCTTACTAAACGTGAAGAGAAGCAAGTCGTAGAGGGTTTTTTTCAAGGAAAGTAAAAAATTAAATATCGGAGTTGAGAAAGGGTCCAAATGTATTTCTGAAAATAACTGTTACAAAATGCATCCCTCTTTTTTCTTCTTTAAACAAAATTATTTATTTTTGATTTTATTAAAATGGATTCTTTAAAACAAGACGCGCTGTATATATCTATAGGTTATATTGATTTTCATTTTTGCTTTTTTACGATATGAATGACAACTTACAAATTTATTTCGAAGTTTTTTGGAAGTTCGGTGCTTATCAGTATGCTGACCGTGCGACGACCTCTTCTTTATGCTTTATTTGATTGATTCCGTTTTAGGGATTCAACAGAAACAAGCGTAACAAATCGAGTCAAAACGGTTTTCTGCTTCCGCATATACTTACCTGGGAGAATTTGTCACGTTTGAAATAGCCACTATATTTTCTACATTTTTATGTCTGAAACCTGGATTGATTGCAGAATGTGTTATGTGAGTGATGAAGTTATTTTTGAATTGTGGGAAAAGGTTAGAGTTTCTTGTGCTTACAAGCGAGATATCCTAATATATGTCTGTATTCGGAGTATACGTGTTGGTTTCTTTATTTACTACCTTTCCATCGTTATTTAGGTGATGTAACATTTTGAAACGCTAATAATAACGAAATAACCGGTCAAGCGTAAGTTGAACTTGCACAATTAATGTTCCGTACGTTGATTGTTTTTTATAATAAAAAAATTTGTTGCAGTGGTATTAAATGATCAATGACTTCAGAAGACATACCCCAAATGAGTTTTCAATAAAGTTTGCTTCCAATCTTTACTGAAAACTGATGACCTCGAAATTTTTGTTTTTTTTTTATATACCAGATAAATTATTAAAGGTAACGCACTCGTGATAATTTTCGTTTAATCTACACCCCGTGGAGAATATTCCAGAATTTTTTCAAAATTTTTTGATCAGTACTTTTCGAGATAAGGTGGGGGAACAGCGATTTTTCGCTATTTTTTAAAAATAATATGAAGAAAAGTGTGCGCAAGTATTACATTTTATATATATATAAATATATATATATATATATATATATATATATATATATATATATATATATATATATATATATATATATATATATATATATACTAGCCGTGCCCGCGGCTCCGCTCGCGTGGACTTGATTCACCTTTATCGTCACTGCTTATTCGTTATGTTTATATTATTATATAGCTCAAGGGGCCTTAGATGCTCATAGCCTGGTTGCATACTTGTCTCCATTTCTGTTCGTCTCCTGTTAGCTTTTCCCAGTGCGGGATTCCCATCAACTCCGGATCTTGCTTTACTGCCTGAATCCATGTAGATCGAGGTCTACCCTTGCCTCTTCTTGCAACCACTCCTCTTATTAGGGCTTGCTTTGCCTGTCTTTCTTCCTTCATCCTTGCCACGTGTCCCAACCATCTTAATCGCTGGCTTATTATGATTTGGCTTATAAGGGGTTTCGTATATAGGCATTTCAATTCGTAGTTTGTTCTTCTTCTCCACAGTCCCTCTTCTTTCCTTCCTCCGTAGATTCTTCTCAAAGCTTTCCTTTCCCACATCTCCAACGTCTCCTTTTCTCTTGCATTCAGTTTCCACGTTTCGCATCCATATGTCACCGTGGGTCTGACAACTGTCGTATATATTCTTTCTTTTGCTTTTCTTGATACATTCTTTGATTTCAATATTGGATTCATTGCCCCAAACATCTCTCTGTCCTTTCGCTATTCTTTCTTGTATCTCCGTCCTTTCTTGTCCACTCTCTGTTATTGTTACTCCTAGATAATCAAATTTGTCTACTTTTTCAAACATATATCTTTGCCCTAAGTTGTTTATTATATCTAAACTTTTGTTGTTTTTATTATCCTTCTTCTTTGTAATTTCTATGTATTTTGTTTTTTCCTCTTCTATCTTTAGTCCTCTCATCCTTCCTCTTTCTTCTATCCTACTTATGGCTTTTTTGAGGTTCTCTTTTGCTCTTGCAATCACTGCTACATCATCCGCATAGGGCAAGCATTGGCAGGTTTGTTGGTATACCGTTCCATTTGTGTTTATTTCTGACTCCCGGATTATCTTCTCTAGTACCAAATTAAATAGACATGTCGACACTGGTTGCCCCTGTCTTAATCCTCTCTTCACCTTAAACTTGTCTGATATTTTGCCCTCAACCAACACTCTATTTTCTGTGTCATTCAGGGTCTTTCTTATAATGCGAATCAATTTACTTGGAATTTTTGGTTTTTCATTATCTTGTAGAGTCCTTCTCTATTTACAGAGTCATATGCTTTTCTCAAAAATCCACAAAGACCAAGTGTAGTGCCTAATTTTGTTCTAAGTTATTATCTTAGATTTGCTTAATCGAAAATATCTGGTCCTGATTCCACACTGGTATTCTCCCAGAATAGACTCGGCTTTCTCTGCTAGTCTGTTTTTGATAGTCAACACTACTATCTTGTACACGACATCCAGTAAGGCTATTGGTCTATAATTAGCACTTATAGTTTTTTTCTCCTTTTTTGTATATTGGACAAATGAGCGACTCTCTCCAGATCACTGGCATCTTCTCTGTTTCCCATATTTCTTGCACCAACCGGCATATTTTATCAGTTCTACAATTTCCACCCGGGGCCTTATTTTTTTTTGGGTTCTGAGTATTTCTCTTATTTCTTCTTTGCAGGGTTTATTTGTCCCCTCCTGCCCTTCAGTTAATTTTGCTTCCTATTTCTCATTCAACTCATTTTCATCTCCATTTAGTGTTTCTTTAAAGTATTCCCCCATCTATTCAGTCTTTCTGCGAAGCTTACTGCTAAACTTCCTTCTTTTTTCCTACATATTAGCATTTTGTCTCTGTTTATTCTCTTTGTATTTTATTTAAAAAAAAAACACGTAAATCCGATAAGTGGTTCTTGAGTGCTAAGCGCAGTAATGGATAGACAGACAGAGAGACGTTACGTTTTATATATATTTATAGATTTTTTTTGACATACATTAAATTAAGAATTAAAAAATTTCACGTAAATCGGATGACTGGTTCTCGAATGATAAGCACACTAACAGCCAGACAGACAGAGAGACGTTGCGTTTTATATATATTATATAGATTATTATTATTATTATATAACCTGGTCAGAGAACATATGTATGAATTTAAAAAATCACGTAAATCGGATAAGTGGTTCTCGAGGGATAAGCTCACTAACGGACAGACAGGCAGACAGAGAGACGTATTTTACATATATTATAGATATAGATTCTAATTATTACTATATAACCTGTCAAAGAATATATGTATGAATTTAAAAAAATACACGTAAATCGGATAAGTGTTGCTCGCCTGATAAACGCACTAATGGACAAACAGACAGACAGAGAGACATTGCATTTTATATATATTATAAATTATAGATATTCTCTGCTACGTAATATTGTTCCAAATTTATTGGTTTACGCTGTGTACTGCAAGGGAACGCGCTAGCGGCAAATTTTTTTCCGACTTCATTCACTATTATTGTCACTGCTCATTCCTTATGCTACCTATCGTAATAAAATATAGCCTATAACCTGGCCAGAGAACATATGTATGTTTTAAAAAAAAAGTACGTAAATCGGATAAGTGGTTCTCCAGTGATAAGCGCACTAACGGACAGACAGGCAGACAGACAGACAGACAGAGAGACGTTGCATTTTATATATATTATAGATATATATATATATATATATATATATATATATATATATATATATATATAAAATATATATATATATATATTCAGTATATATATATATAATATATATATATATATATATATATATATATATATATATATATATATATATATATATATATATATATATTTTTTCTCGTGTTTTCACAAGCTTTCATTTGACATCACACTCGATGACCTAGTAAAAAATTTTTTTTTTCACCTCCGATTTCCCCCCCCCCCCCCCCCCCCCCCCCCCCCCCCCCCCCCCTAAGTCAAAATTTAATTTTCAAAACTACACGGCTCGGATGAGGCCATCAATTCCTATATTATTACCAAATTTCAACTTTCTATGACAAATAGTTTCGGAGAAAATCGGGTGTGACAGACAGACAGACAGACAGACACCGAAGTCATCTTATAAGTGTTCCGTACGGAACACCAAAAAGGTCTATCAGTTTGCAAGTTATGTCAATTTCATATCTGTTTTTTAGTGTTTCGTATGGAACACTTATAAGATCACTTCAGTATCTGTCTGTCCGTCTGCAACACCCGATCTTTTCCGAAACCATTTGACATAGAAAGTTTAAATTTGGCATTAATATAGGAATTGATGGCCTCATCAGAACAGTGTAGTTTTGAAAGTTACATTTGACTTAAGAGGTTAGTTTTGGGGGGTAAAATCAGAAGTGAAAAAAATAAAATTTTACCCGGTCATCGAGTGGGGTGTCAAATAAAAGCTGGCAAGTGGTAAAATGAACAGCGGTTTACAGAATTTTTTATTGCGGAAAGTAACAGTTTTGTGTTTCAACGTTTAATTGTCTCCAATAATTGTCTTATATGCCATCTTCAAATAATAGAACTAAGAAAAATACATATAGAAAGCCAGTTACATACAACAATAAAATAACACACATGATTTATGTAACACATGTTTGGAACAACGCAATTGAACACTTTGGAGAATCTCGAGCGGTTGCTCTTGACATATCCAAGGCATTCGACCGTGTTTGGCACGATGGACTGTTGGCTAAGCTACGCTTTTATGGTATGTCTGAAAAGTCCTGTTTGTGGTTTTCATGTTTCCTCAGAAAGCGTTCTTTACAAGTGGCGGTCGAGGGGTTTCTTTCTAACACCTTCACTATCAACGCCGGTGTGCCCCAAGGCTCCATACTGTCTCCTACTCTTTTTCTCATTTACATTAACGATCTGCTGGAAAAGACCGGGGAGCCAATCTACAGCTTTGCAGATGACAGTACGCTTATCTCTTCATTCACTTTGAACAAAAAATTAAATTCTATATATATATATAGATAAAAATAATAATAGAAGTAATCCTATATTAATACACAGAGCTATATTAGGCTCGGACATCGGCTACTCAAGCGAATATCCGCAGACAGCAGGAGGTCGTTCAACTTAACAAGGACCTGGAAGAAATTCTGTCTTGGGGTGACAGTAACCAAGTGGAATTTAACGCTACAAAAACTCAGGTGGCAGTTTTGTCTAAAAAAAGTTAACGTTGCTGAACCCGATATAGTCATGTCGAGGCACTCCATTCCCCTAGCACCGTCGCTCAATTTGTTGGGCGTTAATTTGGGAGCAAATATGTCCTGGCATGATCATGTTGCAGGCATAGCAAGGAGAGTTTCTCAAAAGTTGGGAATATTATTTCGAACCAGAAAGCTTTACTCTCCACAACATCTGTTAATTCTTTACAAAACTCAAATTCGACCAACTATGGAATACTGCTCCCTTGTTTGAGGCTCCGCTCCCAAACACACACTGCATTTGTTGGATCCTGTTCAGAGAAGAGCTGTTCGTTTGATTGGAGACCCGGAACTGACCGGCGGCTTAGATTCGCTGGAACAACGAAGAACGTTTGGCGACTTGAGTCTGTTCTACGAGTATTTTCATGGAAAGTGTTCGCAGGATGTAGCCCGCTTAATTCCTCCCAGAGCGGTGCATGTTAGAAATACACGTCGCTCTAATACTTCACATCCGTATGAGGTTCAGCTTGTTATTCCACGTACAACGCTTTTCAAGCAGTCTTTTATATGGAGAACATCGTCCCTTTGGAATAATTTTCCCAGGGCCGTTTTTCCCACCGAGTAAAATTTACAGCGATTCAAGAACAACGTGAATCGCTTTTTCCGCACACATGCCGCTCCTGGAGCGCTTTAGGGACTTCCCTGCAGCACGTGTGCTAGACCAATAAAAAAAAACTATGCCAGAATTTCTTCAACATTTTATGATCAGTACTTTTCAAGATTAGGGGTTATTGGCAATTTTTTGAAATTAATACAAAGACAGGTGTACGCAAGTATTAAATCATATATATTTTTGAACTCGTGTTTTCACGAGCTGAACGCTCGAGACGTGGTAAAAAATTTTTTATTGACTTCCGGGGGGGTAACCCTTGAGTCAAAATTTAACTTTCAAAACTACACCGCTCTGATTGGGCCATCAGTTCCTATATTTTTGCCAAATTTCAACTTTATGAGTCAAATAGTTTCAGCGAAGATCGAGTGTGACAGGCAGACGGGCAAAAGGACAGACGGCCGACGAACCGACGGACACCGTTCCGTACGGCATACTAAAAAGCAGACTCTAATAATATTCCTTGAATCCATTAAATAAAAGTTTTTAAATTACAAAATAATTTTCCCTTCAATATTTAGTAGCAGTTGTTGGTAATCAATTCATGCTTCCGTCATATAAATCTGAAAAATATATGGGCCATCATACGACGTGACTTAAATTCATATCCGTACATCACACCGGTAAGTACATGCGGAAGCACAAAAAACATTTAGATTCGATTTGTTAAACTTGAACTCACCAATGAAATCAATCCGAGGATACGGTGTCACATAAGAAGGTCTTTTACACGGTCAGAATACTGATAAGCACGAAAATTTTGTAAAATAAACTTTTGTGTCGTCACGTCGTAAAGCAGGAAGGAAAATCGATGTTGGTTATGTTTATAAAGAATAAAGAATCTGCCAGGAAATGGAGGAAAGGCTCCGAAGTTTTCAAATATGGTTTTCCTAAAGTGGCATTATCTAAAATTCGTAAAATTCAGGAACAATGATATAATATTTCATGAATAGTTACAGTAACTATTATCGCTGTGAGTAATATAGTACTGTGAATTGATTACCTCGCTTTTTCAATCATCATCAATCCGTTTTTTTTATAGCCTTATTCGCCTTCCGGTTTCCAGTTTCCATCTTCTTCGATCTTCCCAATCTCCGACTCTTGGATTTCTCTCTGATATTTCCCTCTGAGCACCTTCAAACTATGTCGCTCTTGGTCTCCCTCTTCTCCTCTTTTCGCTTGGTAGCCATTTTAGAGCCATCTTTGGTATTCGGTGTTTTTCTATTCATTCCATGTCTTTACCATATAAGTGGTTTTTACTTTTATTACATCCCTTATTCTTTCATTTCTAACTCTATCCATTCTTGACACTCCAGCCGATCTTCGCCAATAATCCAATTTGAGTGCCATTAGTTTCTGTTTCCAATCATTTCGTTAGTTACCAAGCTTTACAACTATATAACACGATTATGTTCTTCGACCAAAGAACAGAGTTTAGATGTCGTATGACCGCCTTTCCTTTATTTATTCTACTTTCCACCACAGGTGGAGAATGGAGAGATTTTTCAATAATATACTTACTTAATCCTTATGCCTTTCTACCCGTTTTTTTTAGGAGTGTAAGGCCCGTGGAGTTGAGTTATTCCAGATTTGCCTTCTCCATATTTCCTTCTATATCCTTCCATCTTGCTTAAATTGCCTATTGCCTCTTTTGTTTCTTCTGTATTAGTTTCTTCTTTTTGTGTGAGTTCTGTATCTTGTTCCGGTTTATGTCTCTATGTTGATTTTTGTATGCTATGTCATTCCCATCTGATAGTTCTTTATAGTATTCCCTCCATCTTTCCATAATTTTGTCTTCTTCCTTTATGACATTTCCTTCTAATTTTTTGCATCCATTTCCTTTCCTTTCTGTTTCTGTGATTCCTACATAGTACATTTGCTGTTCTTCTGTCAGTTCATCCTCTTTTTGTTTAAACTCCTATTATTCCGTTGTCTCAATCTAATAACTCGATAATTATTTCCCATTTCTTTCTTCCTATCTATTTCTTTGATTGTCTTCTTATTTGTATTCCTTTCATTAGTCCTCTCTTCCGTATCCTTTATCTTTGCCAGAGTCGTCGTCAATCTACCTATCTCTCTCCTTTTTCTCAGTTTTTTGACTTCATGGTTGTAGTGTTCTTTGTTTGTCCTTTCAGTTTTTCTTCCTCAATGTCCCATTTATATTCTCTTCCTTCGATTATGATCTTTTGATATCCTATATTCACTCTTTTTCCATTCTTTCTCTCGTTCTCTGCTATATGCTTCAATTTCTTTTGAATTTCCCATTCATCTTTTGTTAAATCGTTGTTTATGTAAACTCTCTCTCTCTCTTAGATTTTTCAGTTTGTTTTTATTTTTCGTCACAGCTTCTTTATCTCCCGTGTTTCCAAGTTCTATCTTGTATATAGTCGCTCCTATTTTTATCACATCTTTAATCTGTACTTTTGTGTCTATACTTCCCTCCATAAAATGTTCTACACCCATTCTCAGATCTGGTTGGCTATTCGCTTTAAATCTCATTCCCATTACTATATTATTCCTTACTTTGTCTTTTTCAGCCTACTCATCTTCAAATCCATACTTCTCATGTTTTCTCTAATTATCTTATTTTCTTCTTTCAATACTTCATTCTCCTTTCTTAGTTCCTTCAACTTCTGAGCTTGTTTTATTTCCTTTATATCTGACATTAGCTCTCCGATCATTTTTACCAAATTGTCTATCTTATCTACTCTTTCGTTTTTCTCGTACTGTAGTGTTGTTATCAGCTTTTTACTCTTCTTGAATAATCCCATTGGGTCTTCCTTTTCTTCGACTCTTTCTTTTTTCGAGTCTCCTGATGTATACTCATCGCTATCCATTGTTCTTTCTGTTATAAAAACTTTACATGTGCTCCTCGTAAATTCCATTTTCAAACACGGAAGATAAAGAAGAAAACTGTTGTTTATACTTCTTATCACCGTTCTCCGGTGGTTCGCTCACCGTATACGCTGTAAAACCATCAAGATGGTCGCTTATCGTTTCGTTAGCTTCATACAATTTCACAGAATTATCCTCATAAGCCTCTAAATTTTTTACTTATTGCCTTAATTCTAACACTAGACTCTGCTTTTGATCATTGCCGGGCGTTCGATTCACATGCACACACTTCGCGATCCGAAACTCAGCTCATCTGTTAATATAAAGGGTGTCTTAGTTGTTTTGTTCATAACTCTTTTTTTTTTGATCACGAATATGTGTATTCTAGGAAATTTTTTATAGGTTATGGTAATTTTAACTTTCTTAGCCTTAGTACTATCTTAAAGTATAATATTTTATGAGTATATTCTCGTTTGATTTATTCGAGTCGGACTGTTAAGAGGTTTTTGTCCAAAAAATGGCACTTTTTTTACACTGTGTGGCGGCTTTCGCTGTATTATTAAAAGTCTAATCTAATGAAGTAAAATTTTCCTCTATAGTTTTAACTAATAGAAAAGAAATCGAATAAAATTATGTTTATAAGAAACAGAGGAATATTTTCTAAATTTCTACTTTAATAAGTTATATTACCTACTATTCCCATAGTGCAGTCAAGGATGCCCGATATTGTCTTCGGACAGCGTATCATAAAACGTATTTTGATGAAGCTAGACACCAAAAAGGCTTCAGGCGCTGACGGAATACCTGCCATAGTTCTCAAGAACTGTGCGAGGGAACTAACACCAGTTTTCTGTAGACTTTTCAACCTATCCTACAGAAAGGGAATATTTCCTTCCTGCTGGAAATGTGCCACAGTTCAGCCGATACCTAAAAAAGGCAAGAAGACCTTGCCAAATAACTACCGACCAATCGCACTACTCTCAATAATATCGAAAGTCATGGAAAAGGCTATCAATCAGCATCTTCTAAAATATCTTGAAGGATTCAACATTATTAGTGATCACCAATATGGCTTTCGTAAAAATAGATCAACAGGAGATCTTCTGACTTATGTAACACATGTTTGGAACAACGCAATTGAACACTTTGGAGAATCTCGAGCGGTTGCTCTTGACATATCCAAGGCATTTGACCGTGTTTGGCACGATGGGCTGTTGGCTAAGCTACGTTCTTATGGTATGTCTGAAATGTTCTGTTTGTGGCTCTCATGTTTCCTCAGAGAGCGTTCTTTACGAGTGGCAGTTGACGGATTTCTTTCTAACACCTTCACTATCAACGCCGGTGTGCCCCAAGGTTCCATACTGTCTCCTACTCTCTTCCTCATTTATATTAACGATCTGCTGGAAAAGACCGAGAATCCAATCTACAGCTTTGCAGATGACAGTACACTTATCTCTTCATTCACTTTGAATGCTCAGACATCGACTACTCAGACGAATATCCGCAGACAGCAGGAAGTCATTCAACTTAACAAAGACTTGGAAGAAATTCTATCTTGGGGTGAAAGTAACCAAGTGGAATTTAACGCTACAAAAACCCAGGCGGCAGTTTTTTCTAAAAAAGTTAACGTTGCAGAACCCGACATAGTTATGTCGGGGCACTCCATCCCTCTAACATCGTCACTCAATCTGTTAGGCGTTAATTTGGGAGCAAATATGTCCTGGCATGAACATGTTGCAGGCATAGCAAGAAGAGCTTCTCAAAAGTTGGGAATATTGTTTCGAACCAGAAAGCTTTACACTCCACAACAACTGTTAATCCTTTACAAAGCTCAAATTCGACCAACTATGGAATATTGCTCCCATGTTTGGAGCTCCGCTCCCAAACATACACTGCATTTGTTGGATTCTATCCAGAGAAGAGCTGTTCGTCTGATTGGACACCCGGAGTTGACTGACGGCCTTGATTCGCTGGAACATCGAAGAACGGTTGGCGACTTGAGTCTATTCTACAAGTACTTTCATGGAAAGTGTTCGAAAGATGTGGCCCGTTTAATTCCTCCCAGAGCGGTGCATATTAGAAGTACACGTCGCGCTAATGCTTCACATCCGTATGAGGTTCAGCTTGTTACTCCTCGTACAACGCTTTTCAAGCAGTCTTTTATATGGAGAACATCATACCTTTGGAATGATTTACCCAGGACTGTGTTTCCCATCGAGTACAATCTACAGCGATTCAAGAACAACGTGAATCGTTTTCTCCGCACACGTGTCGCTCCAGTAGCGCTTTAGGGACTTCCCTGTAGCACGTGTGCTAGACCCATAAAAAAAAAAAAAAAAAAAAAAAAAAATATATATATATATATATATATATATATATATATATATATATATATATATACATATATATATATATATATATATATATATATATATATATATATATATATATATATTGCGGAATACTGGAATTTTTTTGCATACACTGTTGAAATTTTGCCCAATGTGTTCTAATTGTCCTTTCCAGTCTTTGTACATTTTCTACAGGATGATTGATTTGGCGCGAAACAATGTTACGAATGAGATACTTTGTCTATTCTTTTTATTGTGTCTGAAGTTCTAACCTTGTTTGATAAAGATCATTTACGCTGTCATAACTTTTATCGTACTAACATAAGTTTATTAGTAATACGATTTCTGAATTCGGCTCTGCTAATGCCATTCATTTTTTTATAACTCCATTTTGAATAATTAAATTAATAACTAAAATTGCTAAAGCAAGTTCACTTCAAGTGACACACATGGCCGGCCCAAAGGAATCCATTAGACAGATAGAAAGCACTAATGGCGCGGGATAAAGGCCACAGGTGTACGGGAGTCATTAGAAACAAATTAGGAACTACCAAAATAATTATTATGTAAATGTCTTCGTGTCTAACCATTACTCGGATGATGTTATAACAGGATTTTAGCGGCACCAAATGTGGAAAACTATAAAGCAATTTATCCATTAAATTATACCCTTTTTTGTATTATCAGTTTTCAAAATTTCGATCTTTTTTTATTTATTTATTTAAGTCCAATACAGAACGCTCAACTCATCTCTCTTCCTCTTTCTCTCTCTTTATATATACAGTCCCTGGCCAAATTATTAGACGCACTGTATTTTTTTTAGTAATTTTATGTTTCTTAAGAGTTTTTATGCAATAATGGTATATTTAAACTACAATATTATTGATTTTTATTTAAAGGAATTGTTTGTAGACTACATATTTGTATTTATTTTTAACATAGGGCAACACTGTGTTGACAAAGTGATACATGAACGTAAACAAGTACAAACCTGTATCAGTCGCGATCGGAATCGAGTCAGGTACGGACGTGTTTCTGTGGCTTTATGGACTGTGATTGTTTGTTTAACAGTTTTATACTACTCAGTTATTAGTTTATTTTGTATGCAGTGTTTTAAAAAAGTAATTGGACTATTTTCATTATGGGTAGAAAAGGCGATCTTTCACCACGTAAAAAAGCTGAAGTGAAGGCCCTTGTGATTGCGAAAACATTACAAACCGAGAAATATCACGAAGATTGGAAGTTTCTGAAGCTAGTGTACGACGCATAAAAAAGAAAAATTGAGTCAGGGAAGGAATTAAGCCCGAAAAGAAAGAAAAGATGCGGTAGAAAACCAATTTTCACTTCAGGGTCAGAGAGATGTTTGAAGAAAATTTGTGTAGAAAACAGATTTACTACCACAAAGGTAATAAAATCACAACTCCAGGATGCTAGCGTAAATGCTTCTGAGCGCACTGTTCGAAGAAAATTGAAAGAATTAGATTTTAAGGCCTGTCGCTCCGCCAGGAGGCCCAAGTTAACAGCTGCAATGAAAGCAAAGTGCCTGAAGTGGGCCAAACAATGGCAAGACAAAGATGTGGACTTCTGGAGATCGGTAAGATACAGCAATTTAATCAATAATTGATACATTATTATCATTTTCAGTTAAATAAAGGAAATAAACATGGAAGTTTATATATTTTTCCTATTTTTGACAGGTCTGCTTCAGTGACGAAAGCACATTCGAAATTTTGCAGAATAAAGCTCAGTATGTGCGTCGTCGTCATGGAGAAAAGTTTCATCCTGATTGTGTCGTCCCGACGGTTAAACATCCCACAAAAGTGATGATTTGGTCAGTCATCAGCGGCAAGGGCACTGGACGTCTGTACGTCGTCAAAGGAATAATGAGGCAAGATCAGTACAAAGAAGTATTACAAAATCGGTTGATTCCACAGCTCAGAGAATAGTTTCCAAATGGGCAACCATTCACTTTCATGCAAGATGGAGCTCCCTGCCACACTGCTCGGTCTGTTAAAGCTTTTTTGGCAGAAAAAAATATCCCTCTGTTGGATTGGCCGGGTAATAGCCCTGATATGAACCCCATTGAAAATGTGTGGGAGCTGATGAAAAGAGAAGTGGCTAAAGATGTGATTACCAACAAAACCCAGCTCCTAGAAAAGATTATTTATGTGTGGAATCATCATCCTCAAATGCAGGAGACAGTACAATCTTGCATTGATAGCATGCCGCGCAGAATTAAAGCTTTGATAGCGGCTAAAGGTGGCTCAACTAAATATTGACTTTTACTAACATTAATTTCACTTTTCTTTAAAACTCAATAAACTTATGCTTTTCTAAATTAATGCTGTTTTATTTATGTCAAATAAATAGGTAATTGATTGGATAATATAAAAATAAAAAACAAATCAACTTAAAATAATAAAACGGTACAATATCACTCGGTAATTAATATTTTACATGAAATCTTGCAGTGCGTCTAATAATTTGGCCAGGGACTGTATATATATATATATATATATATATATATATATATATATATATATATATATAGGGTGTTATGGAAATCACTTAATATATAGAAACTGGCACATCTTTGTAGCAAAAAATTGTAGACTCATAGAAGTCACAAACTTATGATCTAAAATCAACTCCTGTTATGCCTGGAAAATTACGTATAGAAATAATGTATTAATTACGTGCCATATCTATTTTGCCAGTACAATTAATTGACTTCTCGTTATCGATATAGTTCAAAATTAGTAAAACAAGGTATTTTTCCTTAGAAATAACAAATTTTCTGATAAAAAATGCATTAAACATGTCAAATATGGGCTGCGAACACACAAGAATAATTCTGTTTAATTAAACAAGTTTTTATAAAAACCAATTATCACTAAACTTTGCCAACATAAACAAAATATTTAAAATACTTTTTGCATTACCAATTTCCACTGTTTCACGAAAAAACACAACGTAATACTTTTTACCATATAAATAAAACGTTTTATCGCCAAAGACATTTGAAGGTTCGATTGTCGCTGACCGCCGTGTGTCATTTCCCTTTAACCCAGAGTAAAAATTCACGCTCTTAGCCATGATTATTTTAGATGTGACAAGGGCGGCACATGATTTTTTAATTTACATAGTCCAGTGATTATGTGTGACTCCAATTGACTTAGGGAATTTCAATATAATAAACGATATTCATAAATATATATATATATATATATATATATATATATATATATATATATATATATACATATATATATATATATATATATATATATATATATATATATATATATATATATATATATATATATATATATATTATATATATATATATATATATATATATATATATATATATATATATATAAATATATATATATATATATATATATATATATATATATATAAATATATATATATATATATATATATATATATATATATATATATATATATATATATATATATATATATATATATATAAATATATATATATATATATATATATATATATATATATACATATATATATATATATATATATATATATATATATATATATATATATATATATATATATATATTTTATATGTATATATATATATATATATATATATATATATATATATATAAATATATATATATATATATATATATATATATATATATATATATATATATATATATATATATATATATATATAAATATATATATATATATATATATATATATATATATATATATATATATATAAAATATATATATATACATATATATATATATATATATATATATATATATATATATATATATGTGATCGATACTCGAAAGGAGAATTGGGTGTTCCCTGATTGATCTATTGATATGATTACATCAAAACGTGCCCCCAAACGAGCCTTTTTTGAAAGAGGAAAGCTATTTCCCCAGAAAAATTCAAAAAGTTAACTTCTTCATTATCAAAAAAATAATTGCAGCGCCAAGCAGCGAAAGGAAATTATACTAAGTATTGATATTTTATTATAAATACACTAATTTAATTTAATGCATGTCTTTCATTTTATTCCATTCCAGAATTTTAAAATTTTTAAGTTTTTGTTAGGTCGCAAATACTTACGCATATATATATATATATATATATATATATATATATATATATATATATATATATATATATATATATATATATGCGTAAGTATTTGCGACCTAACAAAAACTTAAAAATTTTAAAATTCTGGAATGGAATAAAATGAAAGACATGCATTAAATTAAATTAGTGTATTTATAATAAAATATCAATACTTAGTATAATTTCCTTTCGCTGCTTGGCGCTGCAATTATTTTTTTGATAATGAAGAAGTTAACTTTTTGAATTTTTCTGGGGAAATAGCTTTCCTCTTTCAAAAAAGGCTCGTTTGGGGGCACGTTTTGATGTAATCATATCAATAGATCAATCAGGGAACACCCAATTCTCCTTTCGAGTATCGATCACACATGTTCTATAGCAGGGGTGCTCAAACTTGAACTGCTGGCGATCTACCTCAATATTGTTAGACTACGATCGATCGACTCTGAGAGGCTGCAAGTAAGTGTGATGCAGGATTGTCGTCTAGGTAGGGTGTATCGTGGCATAGATATTAGTTTTCCGCACAATATACATTTTTTTAGTCAAGGTAAGTGTAGGTCTGCTCTAAAATGTCAATGAAAAAACTCATAATTATTCAAAATTGCGAGTTCATTGGTTCTTACAAAACAAACGAATTCTAGTGTCTAAACTTAACTAAAGAGTGACTTTGGATGTTGAAACGTGGCCCTGCATGTCCTCAGCATACTTTTCATAAGATGGTACGTAATTGCCGAGTGCTAATCGCAAGCATGATGACATATGTTCGTCAGTTAGTCGATTGCGATATTTTGACTTAATTATCTTCATTTCAGAAAATGCAAACCCGCACAAGTAACTTGACCCAAACATTGCCGTCAGTTGAAGGGCGATTTGCCTTAGATTCGGATATTTATCTTCAAATATAAAACACCAGAATTTTGTATCAGATGCTGTGGCTTTGAGATGTATATCTGATATAATCTGCACTAACTCATTTTCAACAGAACATGAGCCCATGTTAAACTGACTTGCTATTTCAGTAGCTAATTCCTCAATGTTTTTACACGAAAAAGGATAACTCATAAATGATGCGATATTTGCCAATTTACTGAAATAATAAAAACGTATTTCGAATTGGTCCAAAATATTTGATAATTCTGCCTCATAAATATCATAATTCAACTGAGGAATCCTTTCAAAGACGGAAAATTTTTCAGATCCTTTCTTTTCAGTTGATCTATCATAAGTTGCAATTTACTTTTGATTGCGTTTGTTGCGCTAATTATCTCAATAATAGTTTTTCCTTTACCTTGAAGCTCCAAATTAATGGTGTTTAAATGCATTGTGATGTCTGTCAAAAATGCCAAATCAGTCAGCCATTTTCCGTTTTTCAGCATCTGAGTGTCATCACCTCTTTCGTCCAGAAAAGCTGTTATTTCGGCCAATAATTCTTGAAACCTTTCTAGGAATTTTCCGCGACTCTACCACCTGACGTCCGTGTGAAGAACTAAATCAGTGTGTTCAGCTGACTCACTATCTTGCAACTGCAATTTAAAGAGCCGTCGTTGCAAACTACGTGCACGGATAGAATTCACAATATTTATTGCAATGCCCATAATCTCCTCCATGTTTAGAACTTTTGAACATAAAACTTGTTGATGTATATTGCAATGGAAGAAGAAAAATGAAGGGAAATCATCATTAGCTCGACACAATGCCACAAAACCGTTTTTGTTTCCAGTCATTGCTGGTGCTCCATCGGTTGTAATGCACACTAGTTTATATATTGGTAGCTTGTAGTTTGTTACAAAATTGAAGAAAACGTCATATATATCTTCGCCACGGGTCTTTCCTTTCAGAGGAATCATTGTCAAAAACTCTTCCTTAGCCGACATGTCATTGAATACCATTCGAATAAAAATACACAGCTGGGCAGTGTCTGTCATATCGGTGGATTCGTCGAACTGTAAAGAACAGTATGTACGTTCCATGATATCATGTTTTAGTTTATCTGCCATGTCCTGACTCATGACTTCAACACGCCTTGTGACAGTCGGACGAGATAATTGAAGTTCTCTAATAGCAGACATAATCTCTGTTTTATTTTTAAAATCTCCAAATAAAGTCTCACCCGCTTCAATAAACTTCACAACCAATCCATCATCAAATGGTTTCTTGTATTTCACCAATATATGAGATATTTTAAATGACGCGATCGTTGCAGCTTTTGATTGTTTGGCTGGTCTTGTGAACACGGTTTGTTCTTTTTTCAAACAAGTTATCAAATCACGTACTTTTCGTTTTCTTAATTCACTCTGTGACGGAAAATCCTTTTCATAGTTTTTAAGAACCGTTTTATGATGCCTCTCTAAGTTCCCACGCTTAGGTATTGCAACTGACGCACGGCAAATGAGACCAATGCACTTATCCTTTACCATACAAAAGAAAAATTCTTCCTCCCAATCGTTATTAAAATGTTAATTTTACTTTTCTTCGCCGCACTCATTTTGGACTATTTATTAATAAACTTTGTATCGATGTATCGCCTTCAAGTTACAACTCAGACTGACTCCTATTCCTGCAGGCGCAACATTTATATCGGCGCGAACGAAGTCTCGAATGTTCCCGTCAAACACGCCGCCCGAAGTTTCTAGAAAAATCGGCGGGAATCAAAAACGCGGCTTTTCTTTGACAAGTACCGTGCGTTCCTTTGATAAAGCCGCCTTTTGCCGCTAGCAGGGGGTTATTACGATAAAAGAAAGTGATGAGGGGGTTATTCTGGCCTAATTGTGGATCGAATAAATTTTAGTAGTTTATTCATTATATTTTGTTTTAGTTACCTAAAACAAAATCTGTGAATGGTTCTATATCGGAACTTTTTTCTCGAGATCGACTCAAAAAGCACTCGCGATCGACTTGTCGATCGCGATCGACCGTTTGAGCTCCCCTGTTCTATAGGGTTGAGATCTAATGAATCAGAAGCCCTATTCTCACGGAACCACTTCATTGTCGCTGCCGCTTTGTGACATGGTGCGTTATCTTGCTGGACACGTACATTTTCCAAGTTTGTATCATGATGCATGCAAAATTATGGTTCTAATGCAGTATTTAGATCTTTCATATACTTTTGTAAATTTATTCGATCTACTATTTCGCTCACGCCGGTTGTTGACATGCACCCCCCAAACCATCGTACTGCCGCCCCCGTGTTTGACAGTGAGTAATACGCAATCGGAATTACCTTCCTCTTCTGGTCTGCACTTTACGTAGGCAGAACTAGGACTATTTAAAAAACAACGAACAATTAAAGAAAAATAAAAAAATAATTTCATTTACTTACTAAAATAAATGATTTAAACAATATCCAGACTTAATATACAATACAGACTTCCAAGTTATCCTCGTCCGACTACACGATATTAGATCCATATATTTATTACTCGATGTAGATAATTTTATAAAAGTACTAGCCGGGCCAGCGGCTCCGCTCGCGTGGACTTGATTCACTACTATCGTCACTGCTTATTCCTTATGTTACCTAACGTAATAAAATATCTGCAACTATTCCCCTTATCTCCCATTATTTTTCCTTATCTCTCATTATCTCTACATAATTTCCATTATCTAGGCTCATCTCTGCTCATCTCCCATTATTTTTCTCCTATCTCCCATTATTTCTCCTTATCTCCCGTTATCTCACCTTTTCTCCCATTATCTAGGCTTATCTCGACTTATCAGGCAATATTTCTCCTTATCTCCCATTAGTTCTCCTCATCTCCCATTATCTCACCATAACTCCCATTATCTAGACTTATCTCTGCTTATCTCCCATCATTTTTCCTTATCTCCCATTATTTATACTTATCTCCCATTATTTCACCTTATCTCCCGTTATCTAGGCTTATATCGAATTATATAGAACATATGTCTAAATTTATAAAAACACGTAAATCGGATAAGTGGTTCTCAAGTGATAAGCGCACTAACCGACAGACAGACAGACAGAGAGACGTTGCGTTTTATATATATTATATTCTTTGCAACATGATATTATTCTATAATGGTTTAGGCGTGTATTGCAAGAGAACGCGGTAACGGTAACCTTTTTTCCGACTTGATTCACTATTATCGTCACTGCTTATTCTTTATGTTACCAAACGCAATAAAATATATCCTATTACTTGGCCAGAGAACATATGTATGTTTTAAAAAAAAAGTACGTAACGTACTAACAGACAGCCAGACAGATAGACAGACAGAGAGGCGTTGCATTTTATATATATTATAGATAGATAACCTGGCCAGAGAATATAAGTATGTTTCAAAAAAAAAGAACGTAAATCGGATAAGTGGTTTTCCAGTGATAAGCACACTAACGGACAGACAGACAGACAGGCAGGAAGACAGGCAGACAGACAGACAAAGAGACGTTGCATTTTATGTATATTATAGATTTAAGATTATAGATAACCTGGCCAGAGAACATATGTATGTTTTTAAAAAATAGTACGTAAATCGGATAAATGCTTCTCCATTGATAAACACACTAACGGACGGACAGACAGACACACAGACAGAGATACGTTGCGTTTTATATATATTATAGATGTAATAAAAATATAACCTGGTCAGAGAACATATGTATGAATTTAAAAAATCACGTAAATCGGATAAGTGGTTCTTGAGGGATAAGCGCACTAATGGACAGACGGACAGAGAGACGTTGCATTTTATATATTATAGATATAGATTATTAATATTATATAACCTGGCCGAACAATATATGTATGAATTTAAAAAAAAACACGTATTTTATTATATTATAGATTATAGATATTCTCTGCTACATAATATTGTTCCATATTTAATGGTTTAGGTTGTGTATTGCAAGGGAACGCGCTAGCGGCAAACTTTTTTCCGACTTCATTCACTATTATCGTCACTGCTCATTCCTTATGTTATCTATCGTAATAAAATATAGTCTTTAACGAGAGCGAGAGAACATATGTATGTTTTAAAAAAAAAAGTATGTAAATCGGACAAGTGGTTCTCCAGTGATAAGCGCACTAACGGACAGACAGACAGACAGAGAGACGTTGTCCGAAAAGGAATTATCACTCAGATCGAAGTACACAAAACTTATTTTGTTTAAGAACCAATAGAATAAACTTTAATTCTGCGGGAGTTCCTGGAAATTATTTATATTTATAAGGCTTATGATAGGTTATAAATATAATTTTAGATTAAATAATCAATTAACGGAATTTTCTCATGATTTCATGTATAATAAATGTTTTGATTTGTTTATTGAAAACAGGACTGTTTTTTTAAACTTACGGGCGAAGGTAAGGCGCTAGCTTTAGAGGATTAATAGATATATAATTAAATCAATCCTCTTTGTTGAAAGAATTATGTTCCTGAATTCACGCGCATCGTTTTCTTGGTCACCGTTAGCGAGCGTTCCTTTTCTAGCTTTACAGTCTTTAAGTCCAGCATTTTCGAATCTTCTATTCACTGTTCGAGCAGAAATTTCCTTTCCAATATGTTCAGAAAAATCTACACATAGCTGAGAAACGTCAACCGCCGCGCCGGTCTTCTCTCGCATTTGTAATACGGTATCGACCACTCTTATTTAAGTTCTTGTGCGTTTTTTGCCTTTTTATAACGATTTATAGTTCATCTTAGCGTACAATGTTATATCTGATTTATATTCTTTCAAAAAGGAACTGTATTTTGATAATTTTTTTCAAATCAAATTTATATTTTTTTGGCATTGTTATATATTAGTTGAAACTACTAAAATTAACAGATTACACAGGCCAACAAAAAAATATTTGCAAAAACGTGTATTACGTATTTTTTGGTGCTGAAACCGTATCTGGTATTAGTTTTTTTGTATCATCCCATAGTTCTCTCATAATATGACATCGATTAAATTTCAAAATAGGGAAAATTTGATACATAAAAAATAAAAACTTAAACCGTACTTTTATCTTATTAGGCTACAATTTTGATTTATAATGGTTCTATAATAGTAAATAGATGTTCCAGATTCCAATAAATGCTTTTCTTTCAGACTAGAACCAAGCAATTCTGCTTTTTCCTTAGTCAAACCCAAATCTCTCACTAAATCATTTAACTCAGCTTGTGTAAACAACTGTGGTTTTAAATTTTCTAGAGAACATTGAAACTCATCATCATCCGGTCGACTTTCATTAAATTCGAGACTGGACTGTAAAAACGTCATCAATAGACTGAGGTGGCTCAGGGACAGGAAGTCCCGGTCCATGACCTACCGGCCGATTAGCTGAAGTAAAGTTAAAATAGACAATTACTCTCCTATGTTTGGAGTTATATCTAGAAACATTAACGCTGCAAAAATAACAATCATTTGAATGATTTTCTTGCTCTCCCCATACCATGGGTACTGCAAATCTAAAAACTTTCTTTTCTTTCTTATACCATTTCCTAGGATCCTCGACAAAAACATAACATACTTTGTGAGGAGCCCAACATTTTTCTTGAATACCGATTTCTACACCAAAATATGCAAAGTATACTTTTTTTTACAAAATCAGTAATGTTTCTTTGATGTCTTTTAACTACAAATTCACCACATATATAACAAAAAGTGTTGGGAGAGTTTTTATAACCACGACTAGCCATACTTTGAGTATGAATTAAAGCACATGGGTTAAACACTGCAATGCGAGGTTATATTAGCTGGAAGAAAACAAATAGTTGTGACATTTATCGGAACTGCCAACCTAATAACATTTGATTTTATTGCGAAACTTATAAAATTCTAATTTGGTGGATGATACGACTTTTTTAATATTATTTTTGGACTCAGCACACCAAAAAACATAAAAATCAGGTTAAATTATTAAAAAAGTTTTTTCATCGTTGGCCTGTGTTATTAACGATTTGTATAGTATGAGATCCCGAAGTAAACTAAATAATTACAAAAATAAAGCAGGTTAGCCATTCGTGACTTCCAAGAACTGGTTTCATTCGTCCATTCATTGTTTTAACTACTTAATTTGGTCTGAAGATTTATAGAAATAACATAAGTAGCGTGAGAAATAAGAGACATCCCGCTTGTAATATATTAAATTATTTCATTTTTATGAACAGCATGTTTCAATAATTTTATTCAATTAGTTTTTTAATTGCATTTAATAATTACCAGGTGTACAAGTATGAAGTGCGGATTTCATACAATAGATAGTGCACCAATGCAGTTTGTGCTATAAAGATTTGACACTGCGCCATTTTGTTGTGTCATTAACAAGTGTCAGACGCGCACGAGTGATAAATTGGAAAAATGTGTGCATAGTGTTGTGTTGTTGTGTTCAATATGTGGAAATTTATACCGAACAAAGAGCATTCGCGGACTGCATTAATTTTTTGATTTCATTTGAAGAAAACTGCTGTTGAATCATACCGATTACTTCGAGAAATTTATGGTGAAAATGCTTCATCGCAAGATACGTGTGAACGATGGTTTCAGCGTTTCAAAAGTGGTGACTTCGATGTTGCAGACAAGGAACGTGGAAAACCGCCAAAAAAAATGCGAAGATGTGGAATTCCAAGTATTGTTGGACGAAGATGATTCGCAAACACAAAAATAACTCGCCGAGCAATTGGGCGTTAGTCAACAAGCTGTTTCCAATCGGCTACGAGAGATGGAAAAGATTCAGAAGACCGGTAGATGGGTACCACATGAGTTGAACTACAGGCAAATGGAAAAAGCGCAAAAACACGTGTGACATTTTGCTCGCTCGGTACAAAAGGAAGTCGTTTTTGCATCGTATAGTTACAGGGGATGAAAAGTGGATTTATTTTGAGAATCCCAAGCGCACCATCCACATCGACCGCAAGACCGAATCGCTTTGGCAGAAAGACGATACTCTGTGTTTGGTGGGACCAGAGGGGCGTGGTCTATTATGAGCTGTTAAAACCTGGGGAAACGGTTAATAATAAACGTTACCAACAAGAATTGACCGATTTGAACCGTTCGCTGCTTGAAAAAAGGCCAGAATACCGAAAGAGGCAACACAAAGTCATTTTTCTTTAAGACAATGCTCCACCACATATGGCAAAACCAGTTCGCGACACGTTGGAAGCACTCATCTGGGAAGTTCTACCTCATGCGGCTTACTCACCAGACTTGACTCTTTCCGATTACAACTTGTTTGCATCGATGGGTCACGCACTTGCTGAGCAGCGCTTTGATTCGTACGAAGATGTAAAACAATGGCTCGATGAATGGTTCGCAGCAAAAGGGGAAGATTTTTACTGGCGTGTTATTCACAAATTGCCCGAAAGATGGGAAAAATGTATAACAAGCGATGGAACATACTTTGAATAAAGCACTTTTTATCATTCTTCCGAATTTAACATGTTTTTTTAGAAAAAAAATCCGCAAATCATACTTGTACACCTGGTAATATGTATATAAGAATAAAGGAACCATCATTTTTTTCTACCTATATACCTCACCTACCTTTGACCTTTCTTCCTTTACAGCGGTAAAAAACCCTTAAAAATAATCAAAATCATAAAGAATAGTAGGTCAAATTTCTTATTATAAAATTAATAGAAAAAAAGTTATTAACAATAATAGTTTTTCATCCACTAAATTTTCATAATTTTTAGTGTTCCGTACGGAACACTTATAAGATCACTTCGGTGTCTGTCTGTCTGTCTGTCTGCCTGTCTGTCTGTCTGTCTGTCTGTCTGTCTGTCACACCCGATTTTCTCCGAAACTATTTGACATAGAAAGGTGAAATTTGGTAACAATATAGGAATTGATGGCCTCATCAGAGCCATGTAGTTTTGAGAATTAAATTTTGACTTAAGGGGTTAGTTTTGGGGGGTGAAGTCGGAAGTGAAAAAAAAAAAATTTTTTACTAGGTCATCGAGTGTGGTGTCAAATAAAAGCTTGTGAAAACACGAGTAAAAAATATATATATATATATATTATACTTGCGCGCACTTTTCTTTGTATTATTTTTAAAAATTCGCGAAAAATCGCTGTCCCGGTCCTTATCTCGAAAAGTACTTATCAAAAAATTTCGAAAAAATTCTGGAATATCACGAGTGCATTATCTTTAATAATTTATATGGTATATAAAAAAAACAAAAATTTCAAGGTCATCCGATTTCAGTAAAGATTGGAAACAAACTTTGTTGAAAAAAACTCATTTGGGGTGTGTTTTGTGAAGTCACTGATCATTTTATACCATCCTAACAAAAATTTTTATTCTAAAAACAATCAACGTACGGAACACTAAGTGTGCAAGTTCAACTTGCACTTGACCGGTTTTATTTGTTTATGACTTCTTAATTATTCAAGTAACAATAAAAAGATATTCAGAAAAGTCAACTTACGGTTACCGAGATATATGAAAAAAAACATTTATACACCTATTTTCAATATGGCGGCCAACCCCAACCTGAAAACTCAAATTTAACCTAACTTTTGACCCCTATATGATGAAAAAATAAATTCGCATCCTTCCAAAAATGATCTTTTTTTAACGACCAATTCATAGGGCTAACAACACATTTCCACATTGTCTTATTCGTGATCAACAAATTTTAAATTATATTTCTCTTTATTTATGCATACTTTTTTTTTCTTTCTATTTCTTGGCTTGGCTCCAACTTAGTCCCATTTGCTAGCTCTGTTATGGGTAGCGACACTTCGTCTGGCTTTTCACCATAGTGCAGCTACAAGACGTTACAATTAATCCTGGTTTGAGGGTTACTATATATATCGGATTACTCAACGAAACACTGGAAGAATTGAGGGAATTAGGATGTGATGATACAGAATCTTGAAAATTTGCTCCACTTAACTTAATTATTTAATGCTAAGCAGCGCTTTGGTTCTTACGAAGATGTGAAAAAATGGCTCGATGAATGGTTCGCAGTAAAAGGGGAAGATTTTTAGTGGCGTGGTATTCACAAATTGCCCGAAAGATGGGAAAAATGTATAACAAGCGATGGAGCCTACTTTGAATAAACCACTTTTTAACATTCTTCCGAATTTAACATGTTTTTTTAGAAAAAAAATCCGCATTTCATATTTGTACACCTGGTATATTAGTAAATCTTTCGCCTAAAATATTTTCAGTATCGTTAGAAAATTGTTTTATTACATCTGCTAACGTTGTTTCAGTTGGAATTTCAATACATTATTGATTTATACACTAAATTTGATCCAGAATGCTAAATACGTTATTATTTGGGAATTTCTACTTTTGATAAATTTTTGCTCACATTGTCTCGTGAATTAATGTGTGAAGAATATTATTTTGTTAAATTATACAATTTGCAATATTATGGATTAATTTTGTAAAAAGAAAATGTTTATTTTTAAATTTATTTTTTTTAATGGGTGTAATATGAGGCGTTGCGGATAGTAAGGGCGAACTCAACATTGGGTCAAATTTTTTTTTTTATATAATTCTATTTTATAGTACTTTTCCTACATCACATACCGGTCTAATTGTTGAGTTCGCCCTTGCTTCGCCTTCAAATTTCAGTATAAAATAAATGAAAAATTTCGAACAGGCGATAGCCGGGCGGGTAGTAAGGGCGAACTCAACAATTTCGCGCGGAGCAACCGCCGGTATTGCGTCACTAAATGAGGTTTACTTGAAATTTTACGCTTTCTGCGTGTTAGTTCAAGTTAATTTTGAAGTTAATACGTTTATGTTTTGTTTGGTTTTGTTGCTTCTTTTTTTAAGAAAAGTATGGCGCAACCTGGACCTTCTAGTAGTGAAGTAAGTGTACAACATTTAGATGGTAGTGCTGTGTCGGGTTATTCGCGAAAGACACCTGCTAAGATGAATGATTGGCAAAAAAAACGAGTGTAAGTTGAAACGAAATTCAGGAAGTGCTTACATTTCAAGAAATAACAAAAGGCACGTTGTTGCCCGCAAAATTGGACCTCCTTGCAAGTGTGGATGTTTTGAGAAAATAGGCGCTGAACTGGTCACCAATATTTTTGACTCTTTTTGGGCAAATTGGAAACTATGATCTACAGAATGCTTACTTATCAAAATTGTTGATCTGCAATGATGTAAAAAGATCTTACGTAAAGGGGCGTCCAAGTCGTACCCTGAGACGCATTCAATATAATGTGACTGTTGATCACGCTAATCGTGAAGTTTGTCGTACTGCGTTTTATAACATTCATGGCATCTCTGAAAAGCGCGTTCGAGTCGTACTTGACAAAACCAGCAGAACTGGAACTGTTACAACGGATCAAAGGGGGAGGTGTGAACCCGCGAAGAAAATAGGAAATGACGATCTTTCTAAAGTAAAAGAACACATCATGTCACTACCTACTGTCACCAGTCATTACAGTCGCGCCAAAAGCCCTCATCGAAAATACTTACCTGTTGGACTTAATATTAAAAAGCTCTATTCTCTTTACAATGAATGGCTTACGGAAAATTACCCTGGTTACAGCCGGTAAATCAGCACTATTATCGTGATACGTTTAATATGCAGTTCAATATTGGTTTTGAGCCCCCAAAAAGTGACACTTGTAATTATTGCGATAAAGTAAACATAAAATTAAAAGTAGTCAAATGCACGATTCCGAAAATGTTGCTGAAATCGAGAATCTTAAACAAGAGAAGGAGTTACATCTGACCCGTGCAAAAGCTGCTCAGTCTCTTCTTAAGGGATTAAGGAGTAATGCCGATGACTCTTTTCTGGTCATAGCTTTTGATATGCAGCAGGCTTTGCCAACCCCAAAGCTGACTACTGGGATTCAGTATTACAAAAGGAAGCTATGGACCTATAACTTTTGTATCCATAATGTAAAAACCGGTTCTTCAACGATGTACCTTTGGGATGAAAGTACAGGGAAGCGTGGATCATGTGAGATTGCAAGTTGCTTGTACGATTATTTGTGTAAAGTTGATGTTAATGTTAAAAAAGTTATTATGTTCAGTGATAACTGTTCTGGACAGAACAAGAATTTAAATCTTGTTTTGGCAAATCTATACTTTATACACAAAGACCAGTTCACTGAAATTAAACACTATTTTATGATACCTGGGCACTCATACCTTCCCTGTGATAGAGATTTTGGGAACATTGAGAGAGAAATACGGAATAGCACTGTGTATACCATGGATCACTATAAGTTAATGATTGAAAGCTGTCGCCGAAAAAAACAGTTTTGCGTTGTCCAACTTAGACAGGACATGATTTTCAATTTCTCTAATTTTCAAAAGAAAATTACTAAAATGCAGATGGCTGGTGCTAAGTTTAAAGATGGAAAGATCTTTGAATTTACAAATAACTTTAAGCAAGGTTTCTACATTCATTCTGCTTACAATTTGGATGTCAAAACGGCAGTCAAACTACAAAAAGGCAAGGTGAAAAAACTATGATCCTGATCATTTTCATTTGGCCAGTGAAACACTGACGAGACTTTACAGTGCTCCCATTAAAATACCAGCCCCCAAATTAAAGGACATTCAGGACTTGTTACCGTATGTTCCCCTACCTTGGAGTCGGTACTTTACTAACATTATAGCCTTTCAAGACGCAGCAACGAATAAGAGCACCGAAAATGAAGATGTTATGGACGATGACCAAATAGATTACAACTGAACCTGGCTAATTATTTGTTTCTTTTCTTTAGTTTTTTTTATGTTAGTTTCAATACCATATTTCCACTGTTTTGTATGTTGTATCAAGTAACTATTTTGTAATAACAAAACCTTTAATTAAAACAATAACCTTAAAATTAAATAAAATGTGTTCAAAATTTTTAATACCGGTCTAATTTTTTCCCAGGTATTGCCAATTTTAGGTGATAGTGTAGCATCAGAAACGAACAGTAAAATATGAAAAAAAATATACACAAATAAATATTTAAAAAACATTTAAAAATTCACGGAATACCCTATTCTACTTAAGTAAATAATAAAAAGCTAATAAATTATAAATAAATAATAAAAACCTAATTTTGCCAATATTTTGTTGAGTTCGCCATTTAGATTTTTCTATAAATTCAATTTTTTCGAAACTTCATTTTGTTGAGTTCGCCCTTACTATCCGCAACGCCTCATATACGAGCTACGGGGAAATCCCTAAAGCGCTATACGAGCGACGCGTGCAGCGTTAAATTCAAAGGTTGAGGTTTTCCATAAAAATGAATTTTTGAAAAAGGGTAGTACGAGGTTTGATAAACTGAACTTGATGTTAATTAAGGCGAACAGCACTCTTTTAGACACAATTCACTAAACGCAGCCACAAGCATGGCAACGGCACTCGTTGGTCGAATTTAAGCTTTGTACAGGGTGAGTCAACGAAAGAGTAAAGTTCATTATCTCATTTGTTTAAGGAATGACGAAAAAATGTTAAATACAATAGTTTTAGAGAATGGTAAGATGCACAGTTTTAAAATTATTTTTGAGTATACAGGGTACTTCAAAAAAAGTGTGGCCGATTTATAACATATATTTTTAAATAGAACATCCTATTTTCTAATTTATTTTTAAATTCTACATAAAATTTTAAAACTTTTTTGTTAATAATGCCATAAACCTAAACCTAGTAGTTTTTCTAATATTTCAATTTTTTTTTCAAAAATACTATTTTTCAGTTTTTTAAAAAATGGCCAGTAGCGCCATTGTTTCTGAAGGTGGATTACTCATAATTGGTACGAGAGTTCTATAGAGATGAAAAAAAAGACATATGTAAAGTAATTTGAGTTAGATGCTACAGGGTGTTCAAAATAAATTTATGCATTTCGACTGTTTTGAAAAATTTCAAATTTTTCAAATGGCACACCTTGTATATTATTATTTTTTCTGATAGATTTTACAAAACCCCCCAACTTTTATTAAGTAGGTCATATACCTAATTCTAATAGTTTTCGATTTATTTTGAATTTTTCAATTTTTACCCTTGTTTTTAATACACTTAAGCTATAACATCATATTTGCCAAGATAAAACAGAAATGTAGGCATTGTCAAAGTTTGACATGTCTATTAAGTAAGTAAAAATAGTTTAATTTATTATAGTACTAGCCATGCCCGCGGCTCCGCTCGCGTGGACTTGATTCACTACTATCGTCACTGCTTATTCCTTTTGTTACCTAACATAATAAAATATCTGTCATTATTTCCCCTTATCTCCCATTATTTCTCCTTATCTCCCATTTTCTCTATATAATTTCCAATATCTAGGCTTATTTCTGCTCATCTCCTATTATTTCTCCTTATCTCCCCATTATTTCTCCCATTATTTCGCCTTATCTCCCATTATCTCACCTTATCTCCCATTATCTCGACTTATTTCGCAATATTTCTCCTTATCTCCCATTATTTCTCCTTACCTCCCATTATCTCACCATAACTCACATTATCTAGACCTATCTCTGCTTATCTCCCATTATTTCTCCTTATCTCTCATTATTTATACTTATCTCCCATTATCTCACCTTATCTCCCATTACCTAGGCTTATATCGAATTATATAGAACATATGTATAAATTTATAAAAACACGGAAATCGGATAAGTGGTTCTCAAGTGATAAGCGCACTGACGAACAGACAGACAGAGAGAGAGAGACGTTGCATTTTATATATATTATATTCTTTGCAACATGATATTGTTCCATATTTAATGGTTTAGGCAGTGTATTGCAAGAGAACGCGCTAACGGTAACATTTTTTCCAACTTGATTAACTATTATCGTCACTGCTTATTCTTTGTGTTACCTAACGCAATAAAATATATCCTGTAACCTGGCGAGAGAACATATGTATGTCTTAAAAAAATCACGTAACGCACTAACGGACAGACAGACAGACAGAGAGACGTTGCATTTTATATAAATTATAGATAGATAACCTGGCCAGAGAACATATGTATGTTGAAGAAAAAACACGTAAATCGGATAAGTGGTTCTCCAGTGATAAGCTCACTAACGGGCAGACAGACAGACAGAGAGACGTTGCATTTTATATATATTATAGATATGGATTATTATTATTATTATATAATCTGGCCAAAGAATATATGTAGGCATTTAAAAAAGACACGTAAATCGGATAAGTAGTTTCTCGCCTGATAAACGCACTATTAGACAGACAGACAGACAGAGAGACATTGCATTTTATATATATTATAGATTCTAGATTACAGATTCTAGATATTCTCTGCTATATAATATTGTTCCATATTTAATGGTTTGGGCTGGGTATTGCAAGCGATAGCGGCAAACTTTTTTCCGACTTCATTCACTATTATCGTCACTGCTCATTCCTTACGCTACCTATCGTAATAAAATATAGCCTATAACCTGGCCAGAGAACATATGTATGTTTTAAAAAAAAAAGTACGGAAATCTGATAAGTGGTTCTCCAGTGATAAGCGCACTAACGGACAGACAGACAGAGAGACGTTGCATTTTATATATATTATAGAAGTGACGTATAAAGGTAATAGTTATAGATTTTCTTAAAAATGAATTAATTGATATGGTTTATATACTGGGCGAGGCGTGAAAAAAATTGTCTTTTGGCAGTAAGGCTTTACGGAGCGAAATATCCTAATAGACGTATACCATCGAGAAGATCTTTTCAGTGCTTAATGAAACGGTTTGATGGTAGTGCTAGGGTTGAGTATACGAACCGGAAAGTAGTAAACCAGAATGCTGCCAATAAGGAAAAAGAAATTGAGATTTTACTTCAGGTTGAAGATAATCCCCAGGTCAGCAGCCGTCAACTAGCTGACTTATCTGACATATCCCAATCTACGGCTAATTGCACCACTAGAAAAATACAAGTATCATCCCTTTCGTATGGAACTACACCAAGAACTTCAAGACCGTAATTTTGAACGACGAGTAAACTTTTGTACCACCATGAATAGAGGCCAATCAAAATTTTTTATCCAAAATAATGTTTTCTGATGAAACTACTTTTCGCAGTAGTGGAGCATGTTAACAGCCATAACATGCATTGTTACTCAACAGTTAATCCATTTTGACTCCGGGAAGTTCAAACCAAAACCATTGGTCGCTTAATGTATGGTGTGGAATATTAAATTTTCGAATTATTGGTCCATATTTTATCCGCGAACTGCGTAACGAGCCTAGATGTCTAAATTTTTAGCAAAACGAATTACCCCAGCTTCTTAGAGAAGGTGATAATTTTGAAAGGGAGCAAATGTGGATTCAACAAGACGGAGCTCCTGCTCATTACCACCGGGAAGTTCCCCGGCCCCCTCCATCATGTGACTTAACACCTTTAGACTTCTTTTTGTGGGGCTACATTAAAGATCGTGTTTGTGTGAATCCCCTTACAACACCAGTAGATATGGAGAATAGGATACAGGATGTGTGCATATATAAGTTTTTCATATAGAAGTAGTGATATAAAAGGATGACTCTACAAAAGCAAGAAATGGCCGTAAACGTGAAACAGACTCTTTTAGAACACTATGTGCGTAGCGCGGCGTGGGTGGCGTGACGCGCGCTCGAAATTATTTCATATTTTCCGACCTAAACCCACTTTTCAAAAATATGGGTTTTTTTCGATTAAAACAGCGAATATAATGGTCTTTTTTCGATTTCATAAGTTGTGGGGGCAACCATGAAAAAATGATTTAAACAATTTCATTGTTATTATTTTTTATAAATAAACAATTAAAAAAATTCCACCTTTATACTTTGGGAAAGCCAACATAAAAAGCAATAAATTAGTGGAAGAACGAAGTTTATACTATAAATAGTGCCCCGCCCAAGTCGAGTAGAAAGCACAGCCATACCATCCTTTTCTCGAAGCCACTCACGGCTCTTTCGACCCCCTTGTAACTTCGTTGTGGTTAAAGCTAGAAGCCTAAATTTTCAAGGACCAAGAGGACATACTATAATAACTATATTCCTAAATTACCTACTATTTATACCTTATAGTTTACGAACTATCGCCAGTCGAAGTTCTTTAATTTTTGTCGCTGACACACTCACCGATCATCAAAATTCTAAGGTACTTCTAGCAGACACACAAACTTCAAATTTTGAATTTAGTTAGTATTTAGCCTATAAAGGAAGGAAAAACTGAAACATCTCGAAATTTCAGTCCAGTTTTCTAAATTGTACAGTCACTTAAGCCAAAAAAGAGGGTTAACCTCGGAATGAGGGATAATAAGCTGTAAACTTGTATAAACCTTTATTTTGGCATTTTAAAAGTTGTCTCAAAAGTCTCATAAAATCTCGTGTCCGCGTCTTAAGATATTCAAGCTCAAAGGTCACAAAAATCGGTTTTTCGCAAATATCGCGCTTCCTATGGTTTTAATGATATTTGCATTTATTATAAAAATTGTAGAGCATAAAATTCTTTACAAATTTTGTTCTAAACAGACAGAGAGACGTTGCATTTTATATATATTATAGATATTCTCTGCTACATAATATTGTTCCATATTTAATGGTTTAGGCTGTGTATTGCTGCTCATTCCTTATGCTACCTATCGTAATAAAATATGGCTTGTAACCTGACCAGAGAACATATGTATGTTTTTTAAAAAAAAGTACGTAAATCGGATAAGTGGTTCTCCAGTGATAAGCGCACTAACGGACAGACAGACAGACAGAGATAAGTTGAATTTTATATATATTATAGATGTAATAAAATATATATCTATAACCTGGTCAGAGAACATATGTATGAAGTTAAAAAATCACGTAAATCGGATAAGTGGTTCTCGAGGGATAAGCGCACTAACGGACAGACAGACAGACAGAGAGACGTTGCATTTTATATATTATAGATATAGATTATTATTATTATTATATAACCTGGCCAAAGAATATATGCATGAATTTAAAAAAATACACGTAAATCGGATAAGTGAGTCTCGCTTGATAAACGCACTAATGGACAGACAGACAGAGAGACATTGCATTTTATATATATTATAGATTATAGATATTCTCTGCTACATAATATTGTTCCATATTTAATGGTTTTGGCTGTATATTGCAAGGCAACCCTCTAGCGGCAAACTTTTTTCCGACTTCATTCACTATTATCGTCACTGCTCATTTCTTATGCTACCTATCGTAATAAAATATAGCCTATAACCTGGCCAGAAAACATATGTATCTTTTAAAAAAAAAGTACGTAAATCGGATAAGTGGTTCTCCAGTGATAAGCGCACTAACGGACAGACAGACAGACAGAGAGACGTTGCATTTTATATATATTATAGAAGATGTCTATTATTGATACGGTCACCATAAATGTTGGCAGGTAACTAAATAGATAATAATTTATGACAAATTTGTTGAATAGGTGCTTCCATAGATACTAACTAAAATAACTGACTTGGTTTTACATGAGATCTCACAACTTTTTGTGTCGGAAGGACTGCATTGCGAGACTTGGCATTTTTTTACATTTTATGTTTTTGATGGGATTGCTTTTTTAATGTGCCACCGATTAGTGGACTACGATAATTTATAACATCCATATTTTGCAAAATGTACATTTGGAAAAAAAATCCCGATACAGCTGGCGACTAATTTCACATATAAAAGACATAAAAAAATTGTCAGGTAAATCGAAACTAGGAAGACTTTTTTCCTGAAATCCTTCCGGTTCGTAAATAATGACCCTTATACGTATATAAGTTAAGCTGTGTATGAGAGATAACTGAAGTAACATTAATGCAAACGTTGTTTAAATATGATCAAACATCTTGTTTTTTTAAAACAAATTAGGGATCGATATAAACAGATAAAGTTTCAAATCAGAGATAAGCCACTGAAGGGTCGCAAAATATTTCAATGAAAAAAGCGTCGGCTGACAAATTCATATAAAGGCGACAGTTGGCGACAAAGTTGAAATAGTAGCATGTGGTGCCGTTCAAGTTAGATTGGGTTTTTATGTTATCCAAACTCTCGACCTTGTTATTTCAATATTGGAGATTTCGCAGATCCTTACATATTGATAGAAATTGCGCACTGACGATTCTGACGTCTCCTTTTGAAATGACTTCTTTGATTTCCCATTTTATATCCTAATTTATTTTTCTCGCCGCGAAGATTTAGAGGAAATTTTATATATGTATTACTAAAAGCGGCGATATCAAGTTCGATTTCAAATAATCCTAACTTTCAATTTTAGTTTATCCTTATTGATGGAAATTTTATATGCTTTTATATGGTATATTTTTTTTTAAGGTTTATTATTTTTTTAGGTTCAGTAAATCTTTAACGTGTAGAGTCGGTTATTTGGGTGACAGATAATAATATTTTTTCTCGTTTGAGAAATGTATCATCATAATAAACCCATAATATATTAAAATAAGATTTTTTACTTCTTTCTGTAATCTTTCTACTTATATTTAGGAGTAGAGTTCTCCAGAAGGAAAGTTTACGAAGATTTTTTTCGTAAGGGTTTTTTTTGCTTCTATTTTTCTTTCTAATACTGAATATAGGTAGACCATTATCTTAAAAAATTGACAGATACAAATATCCAGGCACAATTGTAAACAAGAACAACTACTGCTCTGAAGAAATAATAACCGGCCAAGTGCAAGTCAGACTTGCGCAATTAGTATTGCGTACGTTGATTGTTTTTAAAATAAAAATTTTTATTACGGAGGTGACTTCACAAAACACACCCCAAATGAGTTTTCAACAAAGTTTGTTTCCAATCTTTACTGAAAGCCGATGACCTTGAAATTTTTTTTTTATATCCAGATAAATGGTGATAATTTTCGTTCAATCTACACCCTGTGAAGAATATTTTAGAATTTTTTGAAAAGGAATTTTCGAGATAAAGGGGGAGGACTGCGAAGTTTTTTAAAAATAATACAAAGAAGAGTGTGCGCAAGTATTATATTATATACACACATTTTTGATGTTTTTACAAGCTTTTATTTGACACTCACTCGATGATCTGTTAAATTTTTTTTTTTTCACTTCCGATTTCACCCCCCAAAACTAACCCCTTAAGTCAAAATTTAACTTCCAAAGCTACACGGATCTGATGAAGTCCTCAATTCCTATATTAGTATAATATTCTTCACGATCTAAGAAAGTGACAGCTACCTATACCTATTCAAAATTCAACAAGATTCGAAAGTAATTAATTTATGGCTATTTAATGACAAAGCATCGGGTAGGGCCGCACTATACCTGATTGTATAATTGTTGGGTTTAAAATTTTATTATGATAAGACAGTTGAATTTTAATGTTTTATGTAATAAATAATGCACAATATAGTAATTACACAAATATATTAAAACAGTGTACAGTGTCCTCGGGTACATTTGTTACAATTTTAGTTATTAATTAATATCTACTACTCAGTATATATCACCACTACACCAAACACTTTATTTTTGCACTCGACGCGCGTTTCGCTAACCATGTTAATATCTAATTCAATTTCACTATAGCTACTATCGTGCATATCAACAATAAGTTTTGTTACAGGTTCTAAACTATTTATATTTATGTACATACATCTATATGACTTTTCAATTTTTTTGACGTGTTGAATACAGTTTCTCTCCAGTTTTCAACGGTTACATTTTTGACTTCTGTCTTTATCAACTCAATCACACTACTGTTTAAAGTGGGTGTATTATGGTGAGCACGTATATTAGACTTTATTTTATGCCATATCAACTCGATCGCATTAAAGATGCAATAATATGGTGGAAGCCGAATTATTTTCGTGTCCTTCTTCCTTTTCAATTTTATCACAAACATATTCCTTTGAAAAATTGTAACTTTTTAAAACTTCTAACAATCGTTTAACTGCATAACTTTCATGGAAGTACTTGTCACGTTCGCACAAAAAGGCTTGTATTTCCCTTTTTCTACTGGTGGAACTTGGTACCTTATTCATTTGGCGACTATGATAGGATGCATTATCCATCACAATACAGCTATTCGGTGGTATATTCGGCATTAATTTGTTTTGATGCCAATCTTCAAAAACTTCAGCCGTTGTATCACAATGATAATCCAAGCTGAAATCTGAAATATTCTTGGCTGCTAGAAATAGACATTCTGGTATCCAGCCTTCTTCTGACCCCGCATGTAAAATAGTTGTTCTTTTACCTTTATTTGATGAAGCTTTGCAGGGTGTGTTGTGGGTGTCATACCAAGTCTCATCTAGGTAGATTATCGTTCGATTTTCCGATCTAGCTGTATTTATTTTTTTCAAGGTATTCCATTCTGTTGTAAGCGCCGTGATTCCGTGATGCTTTTTGTCGATTTTTTAGAATAAAAACCCCAAACGCCGTAGAATACGCCATACAGTTGTAGTGGAACATTTTATGTCATTATGTCACAACTATCCTCGGATAGCCTCCGTGAAAGTGACAATAACGTAGGAACTGTTTGTTCTGCATACATTTCATAAATCTTGTGGCGGATTAAATCTTCTTGACAGAAATCAATACATTTCGACACACCTTTGTCTTTTCGTGTTTTTTTTAGGCGCTATCGAATTATTTACAATTTCCCAAACTGTATTTTCAGGGATGCTTGTTAAAGCTGATGTGTCCATCAATGAAAAGTGCTTTTCGTGGCCTCGCTCCATTAACTTTAAATATACACTTTTAACTATCACTTTTGCTTCAACGGGCAAACATTTGCGACTTCTGATGAAAAGGGCTCCGGACATTTTAAGACACTATTGAACTTTATAATACACACTATTTCAGTATAATACTGCAGATGAAATGAAGAATATTCTTTATATTTATAAACACAAAGTACTCAATAAGACATTATATTGATAGGAAGGTATATATATCAATTACGACCCTGTTACGGCCAGGTACGTGCGATGATCCTAACGGTCGTTTAATGTTTTTATTGCATCAATTTACCAAACCACTTTCATAGATCTTGAAAAATACTATACCAAATTTCTACTTTCTATGTCAAATAGTTTCGGAGAAAATCGGGTGTGACAGACAGAGAGACGGATAGACAGACACTGGAGGGATAGTACAGGCATGAACATGGGGATGAGCACGTACTGTTATTTGATTGCATGGAAAAGCTGGATGAAAATTATAAGCATTTAAGCTCTGGTTGTTTCGAAGATTTCGGTAAATACGGTTTTATGATAGTACCTGGCCTTAACAAGAAAAAAACATTTTTATATGTAATATTTATTTTATTTTTTCAACATTTCATTTTAGTCCAATGTTTTTCTGTTGTATCCCATATAAAAAATAAGATTTCTCCACCCCTTCATAGGCGTTTGTTTCAGCAATCACGTCATCGTTTGAGCCAAATTTTTTTTCTGCCAAGCCATTTTTTCATATTCGGAAATAGGAAATAATTGCTGGGGGCTAAATCGGGCGAATATGATGGATGTGGAAGCAATTCGCATACTAACTCATGGAATTTTACCATGGAGATGACGCAAGTGTGCACGTGTGCACTTGCTTGAGGAAAGAGAATATTTTCTTCGCCAAATGCGGACGTTTTTCTTCCACAGCATGGTTGAAACTATCCAATAAGTTGGCATAATACTCTCCATTAATCGTTTTGCCCTTTTCAAAGTAATCGACGTGGATTATGCCGTATGTCACCTAAAACACTGGGGCCATGATTTTTTTGGCCGATAAACTCGCTTAGGTCTTTTTTGGCACCGGTTCGCTACGGTAAATCTACTGTTTGAACTATTTTTTGGTCTCTGGTGTATTGTGATCAATTTATATTTCGTTAACAATTATGAATCGACGCCAAAAATCATTCCGATTACGCTGTAACATCGCCAAACATCTTTTGAGGTTGACACACATGCGTGTTTATTATCAATTAGTGCGGAGTCCCGACAAACTGCTCTGAGTTCCGCTTTTATCTCATCTTCGTTTTCTTTTTCAAAAACAAATATTTTATCACAGCTCGATATTCAATTTTTTTCATTGTTGTAAAATCACAAAGCTGGCTACCACTCACAAACTAAATTATGCAGCGATTTGACAGGATGCTTGTGAAGGGTTATCTTTACAAAAAATATAATTGTTTAAATAGTAGTCTAAGCCAGGTACTTATCATATAACCCTCGTAGCACTCCTTACTGTCCTTTTAGTTTATTTTAGTAATGGAAGTGGTATCTCAGAATAAAAGAAAAATCGTTAAACTAAACACAGTTCGTAGGATGATTAATAAATTATATCCACATAGAGGGCACAGAATTGTCAGTCACATTACGAATCATTCCCTTAATATCTCTGGCCCTTGTAATTTTCGGGACCCTCAAAATAGGTGTAAGGGTTTGTAATAATCTGTTTAATATATATTATTACATGTCTTGTATTTTCAGGTAGAACAGATTTTCCAATAAAATCTAATATATGGGGTGGCACCCCTGATGATAGTAATTGCTTTATGTACGTACGCTTAGCTAATCAGAAATAAACTAATTTAATTTAAGTGTAGTAACACAAATACAAAAATATAGAAAATACTGAATTAAAAATTCTAAGAATTCTTATTTAGCTTTGACTTAAAATATACGGTCTGTCAAGTATTCGTATTCTTGAAAAAAATGTGTTTGGAGAACATTTTTGGTGTGGCAATTACCAGAGTAAGTTGCCCGATCGCCTCCTGCATCAATAATCGCTTGGCGTCTTCGAGGCATGCTGTCGACGAGATTTTCGTCATTAATCTCCAAATTTTTCGAATCTCGCTAGACAACTGAGTCAAAGTCCTCAGAGTTTTTCCTCTGCGCTTTCTCTTTACAAGGTCCCAACGTTTACTATAGGGTTGGCGTCTGGCGATTGTGAGAACAACTCTGGTATCTTATCGTGGGCCCAAGCGAGCCGCTTCGCGACATGATTTTCGCCCAGCAAAGGTTTCTTCAACATGCTTCGGAATTTGACATCACGAGCACGAAGATATTGTCGAATGATCTCATGGAACACATTCAAACCCGATTTTGTTAATTTTGCCGCTCCTTGACGCAGCGTCAATTTCGGATCCTGTGAAAACAAAGACACAATTCGTTTTTAGACTTTCGGAGTGACTTTGCCTACCGAACCACGTTTTGGTAAGTCGTCGACATTTTTCATCTCATTAAAATAATTTACTTACTTCCTCACACGTTATACTGACGTTTTAATATATTTAGCGGCCGCGAAATGTGTCATTTTAGGCCCCTTTCGATGAAATGAAAGAAAGACTGCCTCGAACCGACGCACAAACAAGTGACTCATTTTGAATTTTACATTATTTCGACAAAAGTTCAGAATCGACTGATACTTTTAGTAAAATGCGTATAAAGGTTCCCTCTACCGATTTTAATTCCATCTACGAAAAATATCGCGGACACGTTCTTACTTGATAGACTGTATAGACCCCAGTTTCAATCTGTTCCATTCAGCGTTATATTTATTTTAAAACAACATAAAGAAGTGCTAAAACAAATTCGATGTTCCTAAGCTTAACATGAGGCGTCTCATAAAAAGTTTAGTTTTAAAATGTTTATAATAAAACAAAAAAAAAAGGTTTAAGTAAGATCATACAGATTAATTTCCAGTCAGTTAATAATGTCATATAAATATGAAACGTTGCCTTGCCGTTGCCTGAAGATGTACTGTAAAATCATTACTACTAGTCGCCACGTTCTATTCGTGATCGTCGCCGTTTTTAGTGTTCCGTACGGAACACTTATAAGATCACTTCGGTGTCTGTCCGTCTGTCTGTCCGTCTGTCCGTCTGTCCGTCTGTCACACCCGATTTTCTCCGAAACTACTTGTCATAGAAAGTTGAAATTTGGTAGCAATATAGGAATTGATGGCCTCATCAGAGCCATGTAGTTTTGAAAATTAAATTTTGACTTAAGGGGTTAGTTTTGGGGGGGTGAAATAGGAAATGAAAAAAAAATTTTTTTAATAGGTAATCGAGTGTGGTGTCAAATGAAAGCTTGTGAAAACACGAGTAAAAAATATATATATAATGTAATACTTGCGCTCACTTTTCTTTGTATTAATTTAAAAAATCGCTGTCTACCCGCCTTATCTCGGAAAGTATTTATCAAAAAATTTTGAAAAAATTCTGGAATATTCTCCACGGGGCGTAGATTGAACGAAAATTATCACGAGTGCATTACCTGTAATAATTTACCTGTTATATAAAAAAAAACAGAAATTTCAAGGTCATCAATTTTCAGTAAAGATTGGAATAAACTTTGTTGAAAACTTATTTGGGGTGTGTTTTTGTGAAGTCACTGATCATTTTATATCACCGCAACATAAATTTTGACTTAAGGGATTCGTTTTGAGGGGTGAAATCGGAAGAGAAAAAAAATTTTTTTACTAGGTTATCGAGTGTGGTGTCAAATGAAAGCTTGTGAAAACACGAGTAAAAAATATATAAATAATGTAATACTTGCGCACACTTTTCTTCGTATTACTTTTAAAAAATCGTGAAAAATCGCTGTCCCCTACCTTATCTCGAACAGCACTGATCAAAAAATTTTGAAAAAAAATCCTGGAATATTCTCCACGGGGTATAGATTGAACGAAAATTATCATTACCTTTAATAACCTATCTGGTATACAATCCCTGGCCAAATTATTAGACGCACTGCAAGATTTCATGTAAAATATTAATTACCGAGTGATATTGTACCGTTTTATTATTTTAAATTGATTTGTTTTTTATTATTTATTTTATTATATTATCCAATCAATTACCTATTTATTTGACATAAATAAAACAGCATTAATTTAGAAAAGCATAAGTTTATTAAGTTTTAAAGAAAAGTGAAATTAATGTTAGTAAAAGTCAATATTTAGTTGAGCCACTTTTAGCCGCTATCAAAGCTTTAATTCTGCGCGGCATGCTATCAATGCAAGATTGTACTGTCTCCTGCATTTGAGGATGATGATTTCACACATGAATAATCTTTTCTAGGAGCTGTGTTTTGTTGGTAATCACATCTTTAGCCACTTCTCTTTTCATCAGCTCCCACACATTTTCAATGGGGTTCATATCAGGGCTATTACCCGGCCAATCCAACAGAGGGATATTTTTTTCTGCCAAAAAAGCTTTAACAGACCGAGCAGTGTGGCAGGGAGCTCCATCTTGCATGAAAGTGAATGGTTCCCCATTTGGAAACCATTCTCTGAACTGCGGAATCAACCGATTTTGTAATACTTGTTTGTACTGATCTTGCCTCATTATTCCTTTGACGACGTACAGACGTCCAGTGCCCTTGCTGCTGATGACTGACCAAATCATCACTTTGGTGGGATGTTTAACCGTCGGGATGACACAATCAGGATGAAACTTTTCTCCATGACGACGACGCACATACTGAGCTTTATTCTGCAAAATTTCGAATGTGCTTTCGTCACTGGAGCAGACCTGTCAAAAATAGGAAAAATATATAAACTTCCATGTTTATTTGCTTTATTTAACTGAAAATGATAATAATGTATCAATTATTGATTAAATTGCTGTATCTTTACCGATCTCCAGAAGTCCACATCTTTGTCTTGCCATTGTTTGGCCCACTTCAGGCGCTTTGCTTTCATTGCAGCTGTTAACTTGGGCTTCCTGGCGGGGCGACAGGCCTTAAAATCTAATTCTTTCAATTTTCTTCGAACAGTGCGCTCAGAAGCATTTACGCTAGCATCCTGGAGTTGTGATTTTATTACCTTTGTGGTAGCAAATCTGTTTTCTACACAAATTTTCTTCAAACATCTCTCTGACCGTGGAGTGAAAATTGGTTTTCTACCGCATCTTTTCTTTCTTTTCGGGCTTAATTCCTTCTCTGACTCAATTTTCTTTTTTATGCGTCGTACACTAGCTTCAGAAACCTCCAATCTTCGTGATATTTCTCGGTTTGTAAATGTTTTCGCAATCACAAGGGCCTTCACTTCAGCTTTTTTACGTGGTAAAAGATCGCCTTTTCTACCCATAATGAAAATAGTCCAATTATTTTTTTAAAACACTGCATACAAAATAAACTAATAACTGAGTAGTATAAAACTGTTAAACAAACAATCACAGTCCATAAAGCCACAGAAACACGTCCGTACCTGACTCGATTCCGATCGCGACTGATACAGGTTTGTACTTGTTTACGTTCATGTATCACTTTGTCAACACAGTGTTGCCATATGTTAAAAATAAATACAAATATGTAGTCTACAACAATTCTTTTAAATAAAAATCAATAATATTGTAGTTTAAATATACCATTATTGCATAAAAACTCTTAAGAAACATAAAATTACTAAAAAAAACATACAGTGCGTCTAATAATTTGGCCAGGGACTGTATAAAAAAAACAAAATTTCAAGGTCACCAGTTTTCAGTAAAGATTGGAAACAAACTTTGTTGAAAACTCATTTGGGGTGTGTTTTGTGAAGTTACTGATCATTTTATACCACCCTAACAAAACTTTTTATTTCAAAAACAATCAACGTACGGAACACTAATTGTGCAAGTTCAACTTGCACTTGACCGGTTTTTTGTCATATTTTCTATCAGTTGTTTCAGACAGCGAGTGTTGATGCCGTATACTTTAGTTTTCAGATAACCTTGCAAGAAAAAATTCTTCTTAATTTATTTGGGTGTTAAGCCTCTATGCTGACTGTTGACTGAAATGTCAAAGCGAATGGAGGAGTGGGGACCGAGGACACTCAGGTCTGAAATTCCTCCAAGAACGTCTTAAAACAAGATAAAAATCATGTAAAACAAGTGATTAAGTCTTTTTCTGTTCATATCCCTGAGAGGAAGGACACGCAAAAGCTCCTGAACAGGCCAAATACCGATATTAGGTATACTAACGGTTTGGGAGCTAATGGCCGCTTTGGGGCGAGAATCTTTTGCTATAAATTAAACCACAGGGAAAGTATACCGATGGGCAATATGGCTACGGTTTTTCAAGCTGAGGTGTTAGCCATCCTCAGATGTGTAAAAATACAATTCTCGAAAGGGACAAATAATATGAAAGTTTTAATCTGCTGCGATAGTAAAGCAGCCTTGTATAGCGGCTTTACTATCGCAGCAGATTAAAATTTTCATATTATTTGTCCCTTTCGAGATTTGTATTTTTACACATCTGAGGATGGCTAACACCCTCAGCTTGAAAAACCGCCTTGCCAAATCCACTACGGTCAGCTTGCTGATCAGGGAATGTCTACAAGAACTAAACACGTTAGGAGGTAACAACGAAGTTACCCTAATGTGGGTACCAGGCCACCAAGGCATATCTGGAAATGAAATAGGGGACGAATTCGCTAAAAGAGGCACCTTAGAGGACCCACCTGAACTACGGCAGGCAGAATAAAGGAGCTCTTGTCGATGTCAAAGCAAAGGCTACGTCTGAGCATAGGACTCCTTACGGGACATGTGGCACTACAAGCCCATTTATATAACACTACTCAGTATATATCACCACTACACCAAACACTTTATTTTTGCACTCGACGTGCGTTTCGCTAACCATGTTAGCTTCAACAGGAGCGATGATTGTGAGTCAATCATCACCGATTCTTGCACATTATCTAAAAACAATATTATTTGAGATTTATCTCTAAATGATCATAAGCAAAAGCAAGTTGCAGTTTCTTGTTCTTCTTGAAGTGCCATGTCCGATGGGGGGGGGGGGGGGGGTAGTGACCCTCTCTCCTTTACCTATGATTGGTGCCTTTCAAGGGTTCCACAGATAAACAGGACCAACAGTTTAATGCCAGCTCCAAACGGCCATACTGAGAGGGATTCACTAGGCATGATACTATGGGTGGTTTACCATTGCCTTTCCGAGAGAGGACACCGTTACATTGTAAAGTTTTTTTTTATTATATTATTTTCCGAGCCGAGGTTCGAACTCGAGTCTCCGGTGTAGTAGGTAGACACCTTACCCATTACGTTATGGTCCACTCTACAGTTTCAAACTATGACTTTAATTAATGTTGGCTGCTTCTTTCTGTAAGTTTCAACGCTTCACTTATACTGAACCAAAAGTCGTTGAGATTCGAGGCGTCTAAATTATTTTATTTCAGTAAAAATTTGGATTTTATTTATCTATAAACTAAGTTAGTATTATCAGGATGTTTACTTTAAGATAAAATAATCTGTCAAGTGCAAGTTGAACTTGCACAATTAGTGTTTCGTACGTTGATTGCTTTTAAAATAAAAAAATTTTGTTACAGATGTATAAAGTGACTTCACAAAACACACCCCAAATGAGTTTCCAACAAAGTTTGTTTCCAATCTTTACTGAAATCTGATGACCTTGAAATTTTTGTTTTTTTTTTTAAATACCAGAAAAATTATTAAAGGTAATGCACTCGTGATAATTTTCGTTCAATCTACACCCCGTGGAGAATATTCCGGAATTTTTTCAAAATTTTTTGATAAGTACTTTTCGAGATAAGGCAGGGGACAGCGATTTTTTTTAAAAATAATACAAAGAAAAGTGCGCGCAAGAATTACATTATATATACATTTTTTACTCGTGTTTTCACAAACTTTCATTTGACCCCACACTCGATGACCTAGTAAAAAATTTTTTTTTCACTTCCGATTTCACCCCCCAAAACTAACCTCTTAGGTCAAAATTTGACTCTCAAAACTACATGGCTTTGATGAGGCCATCAATTCCTATATTATTACCAAATTTCAACTTTCTACGTCAAATAGTTTCGGAGAAAATCGGGTGTGACAGACTGACAGACAGACAGACAGACAGACAGACATCAAAGTGATCTTATAAGTGTTCCGTACGGAACACTAAAAAGACCGCGGTGACTTATATCCCCTTTTGTCCTTCTTAGTCATGCTAATGTATAGTATATTTTAGTTTTGTTTCTTATTATTTGTGACCTCGCAGGATTATGTTTAAAACATATTAAAATAAGCTTTTTGCCAAGTAATCCAGTTGGTGTATCACAAAATTAAGACATAATCCAGATGTTGAGCTCTAAATTAATTATTTCAAAATTACACGTATTTCCTCTTATTAAAGTGATGAAATATTAAGTTTACAGTAAATTTAGCAAGCTCGTCTGGATGCAGCAAAACAGTTAAGCTGTGGATAACAGTCTTGAGGGTTTATGAAGATTCTTATAAATTATTTCATATTGTTTTTTTCTTATTGAAGGTTTAAATTCATCTTTATTCGTTAGAATATAATAGACACTTCAAAAATCTAGTCATAAAAATATTCCCAACATACGTGAAGGGCTAGTATCATAAGAAATATGTTTTGTTAGCATTTATTGTACTGGTGAATATTTACAGTGAGTGAAAACTTATTTTCTCACCGAGATTGTTACAGGAGGTGGAGCTTGAAGAACCTAGAAAAATTATTTTTAAAGTACTGACGCGAAAAATAAAGATTATGAACAATAAGACCTGCCCTAAGGACTTTTTAGTAAAACCAAACTACTTTGTATAGAGCAACTGTTTTGACCTTAACATTTTACATAGATCATACTCTAATAAAGAAGAAATTATGAACCTCAACAAACCTAGAAATCCGAATGCAACTGCGCACATTTGTAAAACTGACCACATTTAAAGAAATTGCTATTTCCTATGACCAAAACTTCATAAAACTTCATCTCCTGAAATTAGATCGTTAAATTATAAAAAAATCATTTACAACGAAACTAAGAATTCGGGTAATTAGTAAACAAAACTAGAAATACAGTTGACTAAATGCTTACTATATATAATTTCAATAATATCTCTCTTAAACTCGTCTGAAACCTATTAACAAAAAAAAAATACTTTAAAAAATTTTTAAATCACAATATTCATGCAAGAATTGAGCAAATTAAATCATTACTTACTAATCCCCATATAAACTCTATAATCAATTTATTCACCTATCTTGATCCCTTATTACTATTTTCCCTTTTTATAACTTTTATGTAATAATAACAACAATATCGCAAAAAGAATTTGATACATAATTAGTGTTTCGAACGGTACGCTTATAAGATTACTTCGGTGTCTGTCTGTCCGTCTGTCACCGAAAGGATTTAACATAGACAGTTAAAATTTGGCACTAATATAGGAATTGATGGCCTCATGAGAGCCGTGTAGTTGTGAAAATTAAATTTTGATGGGATTAGTTTTAGGGGGTGAAATAGGAAATTTTTTTGTTACCAAGTCATCGAGGGAAGTGTCAAATGAAAGCTTGTAAAAATACGAGTTCAAAAATATATATAATGTAATACTTACGCACACTTTTCTTTGTATTATTTTTAAAAAATTCCGAAAAATCGCTGTTCTCCACAGGGTGTAAATTGAACGAAAATGGTATATAAAAAAACAAAATTTCATGGTCATCAGTTTTCAGTATAGATCGGAAAAAAAAAACTACAAAACTCATTTGGGGCGTGTGTTGTAAAGTTATTGTTCATTTTGTACCTCTGTAATATTTTTTTTTATTTTAAAAGCAAAATTTATGGAACACTAGTTGCGCAAGTCCGACTTGCACTTGTCCGATTTTATTTTTATGGCTCTTTATTTATTGATTGTTACGTTTATATACTTACGTACATTGTTTCATTTAAACACGCAGATTTGGCATTGTTGATTGTTTTTCTACTTGAAATAAATTTTATCTACTATATATGTGTGTATTAACAATAACATTTCTTTTATTACTACCAAGGGAATAATTGCTGAAGTTCAAATAGTATGTATGAAAATAGAATCCTTAGAACGCTAGTTGGTATCGCATATAAGGTTTCCTTGAACATTAAAAGGCGCGTTTCTATAAAATTTCCTTCCATTTTTAGTTCCAGGTTAGTTCAATTAGTAATCTTTGTACTAGAGTCTAACGAGAGCTCCGAAATAAAATCAGAGTTTTCAATCGTTTGATTTAACAAATCACTATCATCTCGCTTCTTTTCGTGTCTCTTCGACACAGAATATATTTATAAAAATATGTTATTTTGATTACTTTACCTAGTCATGAGATTCACATTCCTCTTAACAAATCGGCGTAGTTTGCTGCTAAATAGCATACAAATACAAAATCCTCAAGGAATTCAAATTTTTCTGAAAACAGCCAACGGTTGAGAAATAAAAATTGTATACTCATTTTTCGACATCACAATATCCACTGTAAATTGCGTTCAAGCATGCATCATACCATATACTCCTTATGGTGCTTTCAACCATGTACTGGTCTTATCAGTATAGTTCAAATGAACCAATCAAGACAAGGTAGTTAGTTCTGTCACCTTTTAAAAATATAGTCGCAAAATTGATATAACAATAACCCACGATTCTTTTGTTGCTCTCTAAAAGGAATAGAACTGTGCCACCTATAATTTCGAAAAACCATATAGAATTGAGTGCGAACCGAATCTATGAATTGAGGTGGAGACTTCGACGAAGATAACGAGTCTGGTCTATTACATAGACGAATCAAAAACTTCGAGCGGAGTAGGCACTGGCATATATGTAGAAAATCCCAGGTGAAGCTTTAACATTCCACTAGAGACAAGTACAACACAATTTCAACCAAGACATATATATTCTCTTAGGTAGTCAAGCTGCTCTAAAGGCTTTACATGCCTATCAGGGCAACTTTAAGATCACATTAAAGTGTAAACGTGACCTGTTAGAACTATCTGGCAGAAACATCAGGGTTGAAGTACTGTGGGTTCCAGGACATTCGGTGATAAAAGGTAATGAAACAGCAGACGAATTAGCAAGACTCGATGCTACAAAACTATACAGGGTACAGAACCAGCTTTTAGCTTAAAAAACTAAAATATCAACCGTTGATCATATCAGCAATATTTAGATCATTGACTCACAACATCTGGCCTAAGACATACGAGGGAGTAATTGACGGCCCCTCAAAGAAACTCACAAATGACATCCTTTACACAACAAGGATCCAAACCAAACTAGTGGTGGGGCAAATTACCGGCCACTGTCACCTGAAGAAGCATTTACAGAAAATGGATATACACAATAGTCCCACGACGTGCAGACTATGTGGTGAAGACACACACACACACAGACACAACCCGTTCGGAGATTTATATCGTCGTGATAAATTATCACTTGAAGGACTTGGCAGGAAGCTAATAAACCTTCTTAATGGGACGATGCTCATGTAACCCATAGAAGGAAGCACAATAAGCCAAGAGACTGCAGTCCACAAAGAGGCACAATCACCTACCCTGGCAACAATCAACCAATAAACCAATCAGTCACGTACAAGCTTTTAGATAATGTTAGGATGAAGCACTATATAACTAATAGCTAGTTCAGAACAGTTTCTTCACCGATAGATGACCCTTAGTCGACTAAGAGTACCTTTTGTTGTTATCTCACAACATTTGCACCAACAACTCATAAAGTAAGCAGCATTTCAGTAATAACACTGAATAATTCGAGAAAGGATGGGCGACCCAAAAATACAAAACAAGTGTATTCAGTCTAACATAGGGTTTCATTGCGAGACTGAAAACTAAAACGGTAAGTGAATTTCAGCGAAAACAGAGCGAAATTATAATAAAAACGTATCGTGCTTTATGAAATTTTAGTTCAGCATGTCAGTCATTTCAGTTTAATTTGTTTTCCGAAAATATTGACGCACATACATAAAATACAAAATCTTTTATTTCATATATTGTAGCATCCTCATAAAAACAAACAGATTTATCAGCTTTATGCAACAAAAATGCATTTTTATGCTTTTTGAAGTTAAAACACATTAATAAATCGTTTTTCGTGAAAAAAAATACAATTTTGGGTCAAAATTTGATTACAAACAAAAGTAAATACGAAAGTGCCATACAGTTAAATTCCTTAATGACCTGTGAAACTGGATATTTGATAATTTATGATGGATAACTTTTTAACCGATAGATGGTGACAGTAAATAAAATAGCCCAAATAAAAATGTTTTAACAATAAAATTACTTATTTACTTTGTTAACTGACACTAAATATATTTTGAATTGTTGTGGCTGTTACTTGATGGAAATTCATAACGAATGTAATGAAAGACTAATATTGTCAAATTTCCACTTTATTTAGTTTCACTGAAACTGTATGACGCGTTTCGCTATACTATAGCTTCTTCTGATACAAATTGATATTTGAGTATTAGTGTTGTTACATTTATATAAATACCCTAAGGTAGATAGGTAATAAAATTAATACTATATGCTAATGAAAATTGCTGGGAAATCCATTCTGAATATTAATTGTATAAATTGAGTAAAGGGGAGTTGCCATGGACCAGACAGGTATCTTTTTGTTCGTTTAAGATGATGTCTGAATTTTTAATTCTATTCATTTCTAAATTTTCTAATAGGTTTAATTTTACGCCTTTGTTTTGTATGTGTAGAATTTTAAATTTATCGTCAAAAAGATGATTTGATTCTGTTAAATGATTACTGTACGCTGAGTCAGTTTTGTTTTTTAAATAGCTTCTTTTATGTTCTAAAATCCGAGTTTCGAATGAGCGACCTGTCTGACCTATGTAACTTTTATGACAAGAACCACAATTTAACTGATACACTCCAGATTTTTTTGATCTATTTTGTTTTTCCCTTTGCGTTTTTAATGAATTTTCCTAACGAGTTATTTGTTCTAAAAGCTATGTTGATATTATATTTGTTTAAGTGGTTTTTAATTTTCTCTGACGTGTTACCAAAATAGGTTAAAACATTAAATTTTTTCCTTGTGTTTTCTTTCTTGGGGTATACTAAAGAAATAGCTTTATTTTTTAATTTTTTGTTTAGAATTGATTCTATGGTGTCAGGGGAATTTCCGTTGTTAACAGCAATTTGTTTTATTAGATTTAATCCTTTATTAAAATCATCTACTTACAGATAAGGGAACACTTACAAGTCTATGCAACATACTGTGGTAAGCTGCCAATTTGTGTTGTAGGGGGTGAGCTGATTTTATGTTTATTATAGTATCTGTATGTGAGAGTTTGTGAAAAATAGAGAATTTGTGTTTGTTGTAATGCCTGGTTATCGTTAAGTCAAGAAAATTAATTTTATTGTCGACTTCTAGTGAATTTAATATTTTTATGTATTGAGTTTATATAGTTAAAAACATTGTCAAGTTGACGCTTTGTACCATTAAAACAAGCAAAGATGTCTACATATCGGTACCAATACAAAAATGATTTGCTAAATTCTTGTCGATATATTTGTTTTTCTAGGTTATCCATAAATATTTCTGCTAAAAAAAGCGGGCTAAGTGGACTACCCATTATGAAACCCTCAGAACTATTATAAAACGTATTATTAAAGTAAAAATAATTTTGATTGAGGCTCGTGTTTAATAAATTTAGTATGTCTTGTTGTATAACGATATTAACTTTGTTTTGGATTAGGAATGTTTTTATGATTTTTACTGTTTCATCCGGGGGTATGCTAGGGAAAAGGTTGTGGACGTCAAATGATACTAGTTTTGAATTATCTGGTAGAAAGACGTTGGAAATTTTTTTCTGTTAATTCGAACGAATTTTTTATTGTGTAAGTTGGGGTGAAGTTAATATTCGTTTTAATGATATCTATGAGAAATTTTGAGAGCTTGTAAACTGGGGCCGATATGTAGGAGGCTCCAGGTCTAATAGGATGATTTTCTCTATGTAATTTGATGATAAATGAATAAAGTAGAGGAGGCTGATGATTCATGACTGTTAATTTTGAGATTTGGTTGTCTGATATGATGCTAGAAGCTTTACCTAACGCTGTTCTAATATCTTTCTTGAATTTTTCTGTCGGATCTTTAAGTAATATTTTGAAATTTCCGTTCTTAATAAATTCTAATGTTTTGTTGATCTATAGCGACTATTGTATTACCCTTATCTGCATTTGTGAAAATGATATTATTATTTTTAGCCTTATTTTGTATTACTCTAGCTATATTTATTTCATTATCTAAATTTGGTTTGTTGCTAAGAAATTCCTTTTTTATAATATCTGCGCAAATGTATTTTTTTGGCGTGTTGAATGGTACATTTATTAAAGCTATTTCTGTTTCTATATCCAAGATTTCAGATTCTTTTAAATCAAATTTATTATTTATATTATGTTTAAAACCTTTGTTTAAGAGGGCTGTTTCTTGATTGGAAAAATTTGTTGCTGATAAATTTATAAATCTGTCAAAGAATTTATGATCTGAAAACACTTTTTTTGTGGTAGGCTGTTGATGTTTGTTTTGTTCCCTTATAAGAGAATCAAGTTTTCTTTTTTGATTAATGTATTTTTTATTTATTATAGTTCTGATTTTATCCCTCGTTTTTCGATCTAGTGTAATCGAAACGTTAATTCAGAATAGATTACCTTAACATAAACATTATAGATGTCTCGTTTGCTGTACTGGATCCTTCTTTCTTCATTAATCTATTTTTTATGTCCTATGTTGGCGGCTTTCGAGGCTGCAACACTAGTGTTTTTAGTCTGGAGTTTTATATAACGTGGTACTACAGCATTTTTAATGCACAGATTGAAGAACCAAATGTTCTGTGTTGTAATTGCATAGAGAAAATCATCCTATTAGACCTGTAGCCTCCTACATATCGGCCCCAGATATCATTAAAACGAATATTAACTTCACCCCAACTTACACAATAAAAAATTCGTTCGAATTAACAGAAAAAATTTCCAACGTCTTTCTACCAGATAATTCAAAACTAGTATCATTTGACGTCCACAACCTTTTCCCTAGCATACCCCCGGATGAAACAGTAAAAATCATAAAAACATTCCTAATCCAAAACAAAGTTAATATCGTTATACAACAAGACATACTAAATTTATTAAACACGAGCCTCAATCAAAATTATTTTTACTTTAATAATACGTTTTATAATAGTTCTGAGGGTCTCATAATGGACAGTCCACTTCGCCCGCTTTTAGCAGAAATATTTATGGATAACCTAGAAAAACAAATACATCGACAAATCATTTTTGTATTGGTACCGATATGTAGACGACATCTTTGCTTGTTTTAATGGTACAGAGCGTCAACTTGACAATGTTTTTAACCATATAAACTTAATACATAAAAATATTAAATTCACTATGGAACTAGAAGTCGACAATAAAATTAATTTTCTTGACTTAACGATAACCAGGCATTACAACAAACACAAATTCTCTATTTTTCACAAACCCTCACAGACAGATACTACAATAAACATAAAATCAGCTCATACTACATTACATACTAAATATATTTTTGTAAAGATTTATAAATGCGTTATCGCGATTTCCTAGTACAACTACATTTTTAAACTCTTAACAAGGACCTTGGAAATCTAGTTGTACTACGAAATCGCGATAACGCGATTGTAAATCTTTACAAAAAATATATTCAGTGCCAGTGAACCAAGTAAATTAAGTAATTTTATTGTTAAAATGTACTGTCACAAAGTAATGAACCAATTAACCATCTCTTTAAAAATGTTTGTTATGTTATTAACATACCTTGAAGAGTTCGGTACCACCGGATGTAGGTTTTTGTACAGCAAATTTTTTCAAAAGTAATATTAACAATTATTTAAACATGTTGGATATTACTCAGTATATGTTGGATATTGACTCATTACTCAACAATGTACATCAGCCATTATTCCACAGCTTTAGCATCATCGCCTCTGATGGCCAGCGAAATAGTATACGCCTCAGTTACAAAAATAGATTATTTCCTGTAGTGATGATAACTGTTGTATAATATTGTTGTTCCGAAAACTTCACAACGTAGTTTAACTCTTTACAGAAAAAAAAATATCAAGTTTTAGTTTCTTAGTTTTAAATCAATTAAAATATGTTTTTGCGGCCTAGATCTGTGTGAAGGCAGACACTGGTTTCCTAAAGTCACAATCACACTTTCTTATCATTTTTTCTATTTTCTTTATTAAATTTTATGATAAACTAGCGTGCCCGCGGCTCCGCTCGTGGGCACTTGATTCACTATTGTCGTCACTGCTTATTCCTTATGTTATCTAACGAAATAAAATATATCTTAAACTTAGTTAAAGAACATATGTATTTTATAAATAAAACGCGTAAATAGGACAAGTGGTTCTTGAGTGCTAAGCGCAGTAACCGGCAGACAAACAGACAGAGAGACGTTGCGTTTTATATATATTATAGATTTTTTTTAATAAATATTAAGTTAAGAATTAAAAAAAAAAAAAACATGTAAATCAGTTAAGTGGTTCTCGAATGATAAGCACACTAGCGTACAGACAGGCAGACAGAGAGATGTTGCGTTAATATATATATATATATATATATATATATATATATATATATATATATATATATATATATATATATAAATATATACCGCCTTGGCCAATAGTATTAGGCACCCCTAATAAACATGTGAAACTCATAAAATATTTTAAAAAAAAGACTAATTGTTTTAACAATACTATAGGCGGCGCTGTCAAAAGCTAACTTAAACAATAGACAATCTCTTTTACAGATTCATAGAACACCAGGCCCACAAAATTGCGATAATTAGGTTTTATGAAAAATATTTTTACTGTTTTATCAGTCTCTTTTTTACTATTTGTAGTGTCAAGAAGCTTCCGTGCGTGTTTTATTTGTGAACTGGACATTCTTATATTTGAGAAATGCCTAAGAAAAGTGAGCTTGGTATCGAAAAAACGAATTAAAATTCAAACCCTACATGAACAAGGCAAGTCCCAAGTAGCAATACCAAGTTAGTGAAATGTTCTCGGTGCGCAGTGTAATGTGCTATTAAAATGTTTGTGAAGACTGGCTCCCATGACAACAAAATGAGAATGGGCAGAAAACGTAAGACTAATGAGCGACAGGACAGAAAACTCATCCGCGAGTCTATTAAAAATCGAAAAAAAAACATCATCAGAGCTCGCTGCAATTCTGTCGGAAGAGATTGGGATGCCGATTAGTTCTCGAACGGCAAGGAGAAGACTGCCAGAAGCTGGATTAAGAGGGTGCAAAGCTAGAAAGAAGCCTTGGCTTTCAGAGACCAATAAGAAGAAACGCTTAGAGTAAACTATACTGATGCCTTCACTAACGCGCATTTTTGGCGACATTAATTTAGACGACATCAAATTCCAGCAAGATAATACACCTTGTCATAAATCAGCAGTTACGATGCGCTGGTTTAGAGACAGTAACATTGTCTTGTTGGACTGGACGGCGCAGTCTCCAGATCTAACCCTATCGAGCATCTTTGGGGTATTCTGAAGCGCAAGATACTGGAGCATAGCATAACATCAAAAGCAGCGCTAAAAAGCGTTTTGATGGATGAGTGGGATGCCATAAGTACAACTGAATGTACTAGGCTTGTACGCAGCATGCCCCAAAGAATTGCTGCTGTAATTAAAGCTCAGAGCGGACACATCAAATATTAAGTTATTTCATAATTTTACCCCAATATACGATTTTACAAAACATACGAATTTAATTTTTTACCCTGAAACACAAGAAATTAAGTAAATTGTAGGATGCCTAATACTTTTGGCCAAGGCTGTATATATATATATATATATATATATATATATATATATATATATATATATATATATATATATATATATATATATAAATATGGATTATTATTATATAACCTGGCCAGAGAACATAATTATGAATAAAAAATCGGATAAGTGGTTCTTGAGTGATAAATGCACTAACAGACGGACAGAGAGACGTTGCATTTAAAATATATTGTATTCTTCGTTACATTATATTGTTCCATATTTAACGGTTTAGACAGCGGATTGCGATTGATTCACTATTATCGTCACTACTTATTTCTTATATTACCTAACGTAATAAAATATAGCTTATAACCTGGCCATAGAACATATGTATAAATCTAAAAAAAACACGTAAATCGGATAAGTGGTTCTCGAATGATAAGTGCACTAACGGACAGACAGAGCGACGTTGCATTTTATAAATAATATAGATTATTACTGTTATTATATAACCTGGAAAGAGAACATATGTATGAATAAAAAAAAACACGTAAATCAGATAAGTGGTTTTAGATTGATAAGCATACTAACGAACAGGCAGACAGAGAGATTTTGCATTTTATATATATTATAGAAGATTATAGATAACCCGGCCAGAGAAAAATGTATGATTTAAAAAAAAAAAAAAACACGTAAATAGGATAAGTGGTACTCGAGTGATAAGCGCACTAACAGACAAACAGACAGATAGACAGAGAGATATTGCATTATATATATATATATATATATATATATATATATATATATATATATATATATATTATAGAAGATTATAGATAACCAGAGAACAAATGTATGAATTTAAAAAAAAACACGTAAATCGGTTCTCGAGTGATAATCGCACTAACGGCAAACAGACAGACAGAAAGACAGAGAGATGTCGCATTTTGTATATATTATAGAACCAGAGAACAGACTTATGAATTAAAAAAAAAACATGTAAATCGGATAAGTGGTTTTCATGTCATCACATCACAGACGTGATATTGTTCCATATTTAATGGTTTAGGTAGTGTATTGCAAGAGAACGCGCTAGTGGGAAACTTTTTTCCGACTTGGTTCACTATTATCGTCACTGCTTATTCCTTATGTTACCTAACGCAATAAAATATATCCGATAACGTGGCCAGAAAACATATCCATGTTTTTTTAAAAAAAAAGCACGTAAATCGGATAAGTGGTTCTCGAGTGATAAGCGCACTAACGGACAGACAGACAGAGAGACGTTGGATTTTATATATATTAATATATAGATTAAGTCAAAAAATTTGAGATCCGTACCTACAAAATTTTATTTTCAAGATTTATGTGGTTCAGTTATTACATTTTATATCCATCTGCAACTGTTAACGTTTAATTTAGTCCATTCTCTAAACGAAATAAAGGAATTTCTGGCGTCTTTGAGAATTACTAATTATAAACCCTCATTCGAGACAATTAAGCGGGACGTTTCTGAGGTCATACCCAAAGGATATAAGCTATTTGGAAGTCTGGGTTATTTAGTAGTGTCCTGGGAGAATCCTTTACTTAGAAATATGTGATGCTCTGTGTCCTAAAAGAATATTAAGATGTTTTAGTATTAATTACTTAAACATTTAACCAATGAACGATGCGATATATACCGCAATTAATTAGTTGTCCCTACGACTACGCATACGTTCTTTTTAGGATTTACATATATACTCATGGGGTCATAGAGATATACGTTCAATATATAAACTCCTGGACAAAATTAACGCAACAATCTGAAAATTAATTTATCTTTTCCTTATGTCAGTTTTAAAGTTTATCGAGTATTTGAATAGTAGGCGATGCATATTTTGTTTCGTTGTTCATGACAGAAATCAAAACAATTCGTTTAGATTTACAGTTTTAAGGAATTTTTTAGAAGATAAACAATTTTCTGTAATAATGCGATAGATTTTCTTTAAAAGTAAGCTTATAAATTGTTCCCTTTTTCAAAGTAATGCGTTTTTGTGGTAGACTGTTTTATTTTTGACCCCGAAGAATTAGAAAAATGAATCGAATAAAGAATTTAACTGAACACGAGGTAGTGCGAGCCTCAGTTTTATTGGACGAGGGATATTGTCAGAGTTATGTTGCCAATTTGTTAGGCAAACATCGTTCCACAATAAGTCGTATGGTAAGACGCTTGAATAAAGTAGGAACTTATTCTAGAAAGCTAGGGCAAGGACGAAAACGATGCACTGGCGACCTAGATGAACGTTTTATAAGACAATATGCTTTAAGAAACAGGACTGTCACTAGTTCTATAATAAGAAACGAACTCGAAGCTGTTCACAATGTCACAATTTCTTCTAAAACAGTTAGAAGGCGGTTAAATGAAGCTGTATTAAACAGTAGTAGACCAGCCACTGCGCCCTTGCTTACTAGAGAGAACAGAGTTGCCAGGTTACGTTTTGCTCGAAATCACGAAAACTGGTCTGTGGATGATTGGAAACAAGTTTTCTTTATAGATGAAACTAGGGTTAGTTTAAAACATCCAGATGGTCGTGAGCGAGTATGGTGAAGATCAGGAGAGAGGTTTGCTCCTTGCAATATCTCTGCAAGGATTCCATTCGACGGTGGCTCTGTTATGTTCTGGGGTGGCATCTCCTTTGATGCTCGCACAGAGTTAGTTCCTGTCCGTACGAGATCCATGAATGCTGACTACTATCTTGAGAATATTGTAATAGAACATGTGATGCCTTTCGGTCATTTTGTGGGGCTCAATTTCCTGTTTATGCAAGACAACGCTCGACCTCACGTGGCTAGGGAGGTACTCGATTATCTTAATCAAGTTGATATACCGATTATGCAATAGCCACCAAAAGCCCGGATATGAATCCGATAGAACATGTATAGGATCTCCTTAAGGAAAATGTGAAACGTCATATACCTGCACCTAGAGACCTAAGGGAACTTGAAAATGCTGTTATCACAGAATGGGAGCAAATTCCTCAAGATTTTATCCAAAATTTAATTAGAAGCATGCCTAGGCGCATAAACGCTGTCATCCGAAGTAGAGGAGGCAACACACGCTACTAGTGTCCCAGTTACATCATTAATTTTGCTACTAGTGTCCCAGTTTATTTTTTTCATTATTACATAATTTCAATGATTTTGTTATTAGGTCTTAGGAATAATTTTAATTCGAATCTTATAGAGAAATTTGGTAGCTAATTCACTTTTAAAGTAAGTTGGGAATGTGGAATCTTTGGCACAATGATACTACTCAGTATATATCACCACTACACCAAACACTTTATTTTTCCACTCGACGCGCGTTTCGCTAACCATGTTAGCTTCATCAGGAGCGATGATTGACTCAATCATTCATCATTGACTCTGTCAATCATCGCTCCTGATGAAGCTAACATGGTTAGCGAAACGCGCGTCGAGTGCAAAAATAAAGTGTTTGGTGTAGTGGTGATATATACTGAGTAGCACTTTTAAAGTATCCGAATAAGTTTTTTCTAACTTTTAGTGTAACCAATGTTCATAAAAAATTATTAAAATTAATTTATTATAGAGATTTGTATGATTTAATATATTATTGCGTTAATTTTGTCCAGGAGTGTATATATTTTTAATACAATTGTTTCAGCCGATACTCGATGGAAATCCATAATAATTATTATGTGAAATGTGAAAAAATAATAAAACAATTATTTACACAAACTTTCCACTATATTTGTAATACCCCGTAACATGTTTCGCTATCACAGTAGGTTCTTCAGATGTTACATTCTGAATTACTTAACATTAAAGAGTAATGGTGTTAATAAATAAGCAAGAAAAGAAATTTTATTTTTACCATAAAGTAATTAAATATTAATAGAAAATATTTAACAAAGGTGAATTATTAAAGTCTACCTGATCGTTCAAGAGATGGTTGGAATTTTTAAGTTTGTTTGTCGCTAGAGACTCAATTAGGTTTAATCTCTGGCTTTTGTGCTTCTTCAGAATGTGGACAAAAGCCAGAGTCTCTAGAGATAAACAAACTTAAAAATTCCAACCGTCTATTGAACGATCAGGTAGACCTTAATAATTCACCTTTATTAAATATTTTCTATTAATTAGTTCATGGTAAAAATAAAATTTCTCTTCTTGCTAATTTATTAACACCTTTACTCTTTAATGTTCAGTAATTCAGAAAGAAACGTCTGAAGAAGCTACTGTGATAGCGAAACATGTTACGGTTTATTACAAATATAGTGGAAAGTTTGTGTAAATGTTTGTTTTATTATTTTTTCACATTTCATATAATAATATATTTTTTAATTCGAAATTTTTGAAAAATAAAAAAAAGGGCAAAATTGGATTTTGCCGCCAAAGCAACCAGCACCTGACATCGACTCAATGGCTGCCATTAGACCAGACCTAGCGAAAATGCTTAACAAAATATAGAAATTTCCCAGTATTGAAAATACACGATTTTATTCAATTATTTTAAATTTTCATATTTAAGAAATGATAAATTAAAATAATAATCAATAATACGCATAACTAGAAAAAAATAATATTTAATTATACCAAAGGGGATTCCCTATTTACTATTTCAAAAGATATCCCTTGATAAGGCGCGACAATATGTGCGTTGCCACGCCTTCCAGGTTATTGGAAACTAACAAGTGATGTTAACTTTATAGTGCACCTTACAGGTTTGGGCAAAATGGAACCAGAATTTGAGAAATGTTATTCTAATAACCATTCTAAAAGTAATACCGCAATTGTAAACAAATTTCTTGTGACAAATTCAAGGTTTTTTAATAAGGGCGAGAGAGATATCTCTCATTATATTAACTCGAGAGGTAGAGATGATTTATTTCTAAATACTTACTTTGTTGTATTTTGAAACTGACGGTTCAATGATCACGTAATAACAACATATCATTTAAAACCTTTGTTTTATTTCTTAGGTATTTCGAACAATTATTTCGTATGAAAGAACATAAAATTTATTAAATTAAATTAAAAAATATAAAAATATATTACGAAACTTCTAACTAAACCACGACAACATTGTATATCCCATTTAATTATCAGTGGCAGAGTGAAAACGATCTTCCTATTTGATTTATTTCATGCTTTCTTTAGGGTCAAATTTTTCAGTTGTAAAACAGAACCGCTATTTATTAGTCAGTGCGTTTTTCTATAAGGATTCATCACTTTCAATATATTAAACCATTTTCGTAACACCCTGTTTATATATGTATATATATAAAGGGTATCCAAAAATTCAAGCAAGAAGTAATTTTAATAGAAAACATAGGTTTTTAATTAAAAATTGTAATTTTTTTATTGAATCATAAAGTATACAGTATAGGGTTATGTATGGAATAACATATCGGGTAAATGGCCTCCACAGCTTTGCTGGCACATACGCACTCTTTTGTCGAAATTTTCCTTGACCGTTTGGCATAAATGTGGCTCAATTTCGTTGATACAGCGCTTAATTTCGTCCTGCAAGTCGTGGGTGGTCGTGGGCTTGTTGGTATAAACCTTAAACTTTAAAAAAATCTCAAAGAAAAAAGTCCAACGGCGTTAAATCGCATGATCTGGGCTGCCAATTCTGATCTCCAAAACGGGATATTACACGACCAGGAAATGACTCATGCAGTAATTGAATTGTTTCTCGGGCTGTATGGCATGTGGCACCGTTTTGTTGAAACCACATGTCGTTCACATCTATATCTTGCAATTTAGGCACAAAAAACTGAATTATCATATCGCGATAACGATCACCATTAACTGTTATTGCCTGGCCAACCGCATTTTCGAAACAGTGACACGTTGCGGATGCATTTGTTTCGCAACAGTCACGTGTGGATTGTCTGAACCCCAAATGCGACAATTTTCTCGATCAACGAAGCCATCAAGATGAAAATGAGCCTCATCGCTTAAGATGATTTTCTTCGAAAAATCAGTATCCACTTGTTGTTCCATAATGTGCGTGGTTAGTAAGGCTTCAGTTCTTGAGTCAATTGAACTTTGTAAGCATGAAGATGCAAATCTTTCGAGAGAATACGCTGTAGAAAGCTTCTCGAAATGTCCAATTCTTGACCACGGTGCCGAACTGATGTTCCTGGAGTCTTAGCAACACTCTCACGAACTGGTTCAATGTTTTGTGTCGAACAACTTGTTGAAGGACGGCCAGAGCGTTTAAGATCATTAATTGTTACCAATTAATCTCTTCACAGTTGATGAGGTTAAATCACTATTCCGACTTTCATTATTTTGAAAATATTGCTCAACAATGAAAATACATTGTCTTTCTGTAGCGCTCCATTTTTAATAACCCTGGACTGTCAGCTGTCACGCTGTTTTTTGTTTTGTTGGCAACACTTTACCATACAAATGGCGCCAAATTCAAATATTGCTTAAATTTTGGTACACCCTATATATATATATATATATATATATATATATATATATATATATATATATATATATAGTTAGCTTCGAGCGGCAGCAACAGCAAGATCACAGTATCGAGTAGCAGCAACAGCAAAAGCGCTTGAAAATGTCAAATGAGTTTTTGGCGAAACATCGTGCATATTCATTGTTAGACTAACGGATTAAAACCCGTAATTTTAATGTATTACATTCCACCATCCGTTTTAATTATTTTTGAAGTGGTAAAACGGGTTTATTTTTTTATAATCATTATATATTTTGCTTTTTATTTTGTTTTGTACCCATTAGGTAGATGTAGAAGACGTACAAAACTGCCGGTTCGGTTACAATTAATATGTATAAATCAAAAAGCTGAACAAGATCAGTTTTTGTAAGTCAGTGGTAGATGTTAAAAAAGGAATCGCGGCAAAGATTAGTTGAAATTAGGAACGGCAGGGAAGATTTAAAGACGTAGCTAAGTGATATCCATAGCGGTGGTAAAAAAGTCTAGAGACGAAAATAACATTTCTGTCTGACAGAAGTAGCAACATCGCTTCAAAATGGTATGATGTCCTGCAGACCCCTGAGACTATAGTTTCCCATAATACTATTTCTAAACTCTATTTTTCGTGATTCCTGAAACGTGAAGAAAACCAAAATCCTTGGAGGGTGTTTTTGTCACGAACGCAATTCTCCTCTTTAGCAAAGTAAGTAAATAAAAGACATTACGGTTGTGTTCAAAAATAATTAACTATTAAAATAATAGGCAAGTATTATGCAGTATTTGAAAAAGGCGTTTCAGTATATCCCCTTTTAATAACATTTTTTTTCAGTTTTACATTAATAAATGACGCAATTTAATTGGATAGTTGAGTAACTGACTCTCATGTTCACCCTTTTTCTTGTTAATATACAGCACTAACGCATGATATGCAAAAAATTTACACTTGTTCACGCAAAGTGGAGGCTTGTTAAGGGTCGTTATACAAAAATTATACAATAATTTTGTAAATTTATTAAATTTTACCCCGTGTTCTCTAGATTATATTCCGCGATAGGCAAACACCACAGGATGGATCATCATAAATAAAAAAAAAATGTTAACTACGAGGTGCGTTTTTAAGAAAGTACCGTTTTAAAAATATGCCGGTCGCTGTTTCGCACATGCACGCTGAGTAACTGCATCTATTTGCTAGCCACAGACGTCATTATGGAAACATTCGTTTGAGTTTACGTTTGTTTGTACCTCGGCCTATTGAGAATCCCGCGGCTTGTGAAATACATGCTGTAATTCGTTTCTTAAATGCGAGAGACGTAAGAGGTGCCGAAATATGAGTTAAAGCATTTAAAGATGGCTGTACAAACGTGTAAGTGGATGACCGTCCATCATTAATCATGACCTGGTGCGAAAAGTTGATGAAAAAGTTTGAGAAAACAGACGCTTTACGATGTCATCATAATCTAATGTATTTCCTCAAGTTTGAAGAAGTGTTCTCTGTAAAATTGTGGCCAAACGACTACATTTACGAAAGTGGTGCTCCCGCTGGGTACCAAAAATGTGAACCCAAGATGGCATCGCGTCATATGGCTAAGAACAACTTGATCGTCCGCGTATTGCTCTGATTTAGCGCCCAGTGATTACCATTAGTTTCTATACTTAAAGAAGCACCTTGACAGTCAGCGCTATGACACCGACGACGACGCCAAAATGGCTGCCCTGCAGTGGTTAGCAAACCAGGCAGTAGACTTCTGTGAAGATGGAATACAGGGGCTGGTCATATAATACAACAAGTATTTTAATATAGGTGGAAATTATGTTGAAAAGTAGTTTAATATGGTCCGAGAGTTCATGTAAAAATAAAATTGTTTTAAAAAATGGCCTCCTCTGTTCTTGATATCAAAATGGTACTTACTTTAAAAATGAGCCTCGTATATACTGATGGTATTCAAGAAGTTGGACTCTGATGATAAAATTCATTTAAGTATTTTGCCATGTAGACATTTCCCTATACAGACTAAGTACTAGCGTAGGTAGATTCAAGGAACGGGTATTTTTTTAAGGATAAGAAGGAGACTCTAAAAGCAAATCTGCTTATAGAAGTTGATGTAAATCGACAAATAGAGGATGCCAACCTCTTGCAAATAAGTAAGAAGTTAGATCCATCCCCACAAGGTAAACTCAAAATCGATGACTAGGAGGTGGGAAGATGTTTTACAAAACTCTTAGGTACTTTAAAAATTTACACTCAATTTAAAAATCGATGATCAGAGGAAACAGATTTTTACAAGAAGAATTCTTTCATACCTTGACGCTCCCAAAAAAATATTCTTCCTATAAGGGAATTATTTTCTATATCTAAAAAATGTTTAGTTAAAACTGTTCATCTTAACTGTCATTATAGTCCTCAAAATCAATAACTTTTGACCAAGATTTTTGAATAGTGGTAGTACGCACAGAATCCCAAGCTTGACATTTTTCAGTGTAACCTTTCTCATCCCATTGATAATATCCTCCTTTTCTGTCTATTCTAACAGATGTTCAAGATATAAACGCCTATAATTTTTTTTAATGTTTTCGAGGATGCCTTGCATTATGCTGGTTACATATAGGGGAAAAAATTTTACAACAATTTCGCCCACATAAAGTCCTTCTCCTGGGTGAGAGTGAGCATTATCCATTAACAAAATTGCTTTAATAGGAAGACGGTTTCTGTTCAAAAATGTAGTCACAGATGGCACGAACTCTTCTTCAAACCAGTTAGTAAATAAGGTTGCATCCATCCATGCGCTCTTCTGACTTTTGTAATAGACTGGTAGGGCTTTGGGTGAGATATCTTTTAAAGCTCTTGGAGCTGCAGACTTGTCAATCACCATCAGTGGGATTTTGTGCTTGCCAGATGCATTGGAACATACCATTATAGTTAATCTTTCCTTACTTTGTTTGTGCCCAGGAGCTGATTTTTACCTGTCGAGATGCCAATGTTTTTGATGGAAGCATTTTATAATTCAGACCAGTTTCGTCACAGTTGTAAATTTGATCACATGTGTATCCACAATGAAGTAGTACGCACAGAATTCCAAGCTTGACATTTTTCAGTGTAACTTTTCTCATCCCATTGATAATATCCTCCTTTTCTGTCTATTCTAACAGATGTTCAAGATATAAACGCCTATAATTTTTTTTAATGTTTTCGAGGATGCCTTGCATTATGCTGGTTACATATGGGGGAAAAAATTTTACAACAATTTCGCCCACATAAAGTCCTTCTCCTGGGTGAGAGTGAGCATTATCCATTAACAAAATTGCTTTAATAGGAAGACGGTTTCTGTTCAAAATGTAGTCACAGATGGCACGAACTCTTCTTCAAACCAGTTAGTAAATAAGGTTGCATCCATCCATGCGCTCTTCTGACTTTTGTAATAGACTGGTAGGGCTTTGGGTGAGATATCTCTTAAAGCTCTTGGACGTGCAGACTTGTCAATCACCATCAGTGGGATTTTGTGCTTGCCAGATACATTGGAACATACCATTATAGTTAATCTTTCCTTACTTTGTTTGTGCCCAGGAGCTGATTTTTACCTGTCGAGATGCCAATGTTTTTGATGGAAGCATTTTATAATTCAGACCAGTTTCGTCACAGTTGTAAATTTGATCACATGTGTATCCACAATGAGGTAGTACGCACAGAATCCCAAGCTTGACATTTTTCAGTGTAACTTTTCTCATCCCATTGATAATATCCTCCTTTTCTGTCTATTCTAACAGATGTTCAAGATATAAACGCCTATAATTTTTTTTAATGTTTTCGAGGATGCCTTGCATTATGCTGGTTACATATGGGGGAAAAAATTTTACAACAATTTCGCCCACATAAAGTCCTTCTCCTGGGTGAGAGTGAGCATTATCCATTAACAAAATTGCTTTAATAGGAAGACGGTTTCTGTTCAAAATGTAGTCACAGATGGCACGAACTCTTCTTCAAACCAGTTAGTAAATAAGGTTGCATCCATCCATGCGCTCTTCTGACTTTTGTAATAGACTGGTAGGGCTTTGGGTGAGATATCTCTTAAAGCTCTTGGACGTGCAGACTTGTCAATCACCATCAGTGGGATTTTGTGCTTGCCAGATACATTGGAACATACCATTATAGTTAATCTTTCCTTACTTTGTTTGTGCCCAGGAGCTGATTTTTACCTGTCGAGATGCCGATGTTTTTGATGGAAGCATTTTATAATTCAGACCAGTTTCGTCACAGTTGTAAATTTGATCACATGTGTATCCACAATGAGGTAGTACGCACAGAATCCCAAGCTTGACATTTTTCAGTGTAACTTTTCTCATCCCATTGATAATATCCTCCTTTTCTGTCTATTCTAACAGATGTTCAAGATATAAACGCCTATAATTTTTTTTAATGTTTTCGAGGATGCCTTGCATTATGCTGGTTACATATGGGGGAAAAAATTTTACAACAATTTCGCCTACATAAAGTACTTCTCCTGGGTGAGAGTGAGCATTATCCATTAACAAAATTGCTTTAATAGGAAGACGGTTTCTGTTCAAAAATGTAGTCACAGATGGCACGAACTCTTCTTCAAACCAGTTAGTAAATAAGGTTGCATCCATCCATGCGCTCTTCTGACTTTTGTAATAGACTGGTAGGGCTTTGGGTGAGATATCTCTTAAAGCTCTTGGACGTGCAGACTTGTCAATCACCATCAGTGGGATTTTGTGCTTGCCAGATACATTGGAACATACCATTATAGTTAATCTTTCCTTACTTTGTTTGTGCCCAGGAGCTGATTTTTACCTGTCGAGATGCCGATGTTTTTGATGGAAGCATTTTATAATTCAGACCAGTTTCGTCACAGTTGTAAATTTGATCACATGTGTATCCACAATCTTCGATTTGTTTTTTAAAGTTCTGCTTAAACTTCTCAGTTGATGACACATCAGCAGACAGTTTTTCACCACATACAGTCAGTTGTCGTACACCGTACTGTTTTTTCCAGCGGTCAAGCCATCCAGAACTAGCGGTAAACTGATCTATCTCTGGGGATTGCCTACTAATCATTATTGCTTTCTGTTGTAAAATTGGACCTGACAGAGGCACACCTTTTGATCTCTGTTAGTTAAACCACATGAATAAAGCTTCGTTAACCTTTTCATAGTCGCCGGTTTTCATTGATTTTCTTCCTGAAGACGAGAAGGCTTGATTTATACACCACTCTTCTATTTTTGTGCGGTTGTGCAGTCTTCAACTGTTACCTCACCTACTCCATAATCTCGTGCAACAACTTTAATTGTCTCTCCTGCTTCAGCTCTTCTGATGGCTTTTAATTTTTCTTCAATAGAAACGACGATTCTTTTACGCTTGTTTTGCTCCATTATAATACGACAAACAAAAATTCAAACAAAGCAGTTCGTGTTAATTACACTTAACCACCAGAACTCCAACCAAATAAATTATGTGAGTATACTCGTACTTCTCGGTAGTAAATGCTATAATGCACGGCATTCACGCAAATTTACATGCTGAAAGAGTTCAAAAACATAAATAGGGGAACCCCTCACACGGGCCAGGGGGATTCCCCGAAGGCCCCGACGATTTTAAATGGAAATATGTACATATATATTTTAGAAGCTCGGTTAATACGCAGCATAGTTGCGCCTACCTCTGATAATCAGGTTCTTAGATTGGCTCGGTTAATCGGAGCTCGGATAATCGCGACTCGGTTAATCGGGGTTCTACTGTACTTTTTTTTTAAATTTACATCTAACCTAAAAAAGTTTCTTTTTTGTTTCAGATCCCTCTCATGATAGTGTATCAACGTGATATTATCATGGAGGCAGAAGAAGAAGACAGCGATTATCGAAGAATACATCGATAACATCCACATAAAGACCACAATGCCATATATCACATTTTACTATCTAAGCGTCTTAATACTAAGCATGGTAATTCCAACATCAATCGCAGAATGTCCGAGATCTTGCGAGTGCAAGTGGAAGAGCGGTAAAGAATCTGTCGTCTGCCTAAATAGTAACCTAACTGTGATTCCTCTACATCTAGAAAGCGGTACGCAAATATTGGATTTAACTGGCAACGGAATTGCTTCTTTAAAGAACGAAGAATTTAGCAAAGCTGGATTAATAAATCTGCAGAAGATATTTCTGGCCAAATGCAGATTAAAGTCCATTGAAAGGTACACATTTAAAGATTTAATTAATTTGGTTGAATTGGACTTAAGTTATAATATGCTTAATTCTGTTCCATCACATGCTTTTGATTCTATACCTGAGCTTAGAGAGTTGAAGCTTAGCGGAAACCCCATTCAAAAAATTTCTAACAACGCTTTTTTAAACACTCCTCAATTAGTACGTCTCGAAATGTCAAACTGTAGGATCATTGTTATTGAGTCAAAAGCATTTTCGGGCTTAGAGGATACACTGGAATGGCTAAAATTAGACCAGAATAAATTTACCGAAGTAGAGGCATCAGCTTTCACAAACCTTCAGAATCTTCATGGATTGGAACTAAGCGGTAATCCTTGGAATTGCTCATGTAAACTCAGAGATTTAAGAGAATGGATGTTGCGGCAAAACGTTCCGTATGATATTCCTCCAGTGTGTCAAAGTCCAACGAGGCTCAATGAAAAATCATGGAAGAATTTAGAATTGGACGAATTCGCATGTGCTCCTACAATACTGGCTAGTGAAGTGAAAGCTAAAGGTATGGAAGGGAAAAACATAACTCTGTCGTGTAACATAAATGGCATTCCAAAACCTAATGTAAAATGGCTATTAAGAAATAAAGTTATAGCAAACTTATCCGGAATTTCTAATGTGAGTGGTAAAAAGATGTACGTACTTCAATTAAAAAATAGTTCTACTGAATTAACTATAAATAGTGCAGAAACGCAGGATGCAGGAACATACACTTGTTACGCGGAAAACAAAGCCGGAAAAGCAGAAGCGGTAGTGACTTTATCAGTGTCAAGAAGTACGTCCGAAACTAAACTATCGCACAAAGCGCTTGTTATAAGTGTACTCTTAGGTATTTCCTTGACTTTCATGTTCTGTCTTTTTGTGGCATGTTTTTTTAGTCTTCGGAAAAAACGAATTTTAAAATGGCATACAAGTGAGTGCAGACGTGATGACAACTACGAGAAAATTGAAATGAAACAGAAAGTTTGTCGGAACGTTAATGGTGGGGTTAGTAGGGATGATAGTGTACTAGCGACTATCACTCGAAAAAATGGCGATTACAGTGTCGTACCGGGTACAGATACAGATCATGAAAATGATGAAGAGGAAGAGAGCACCCTTGAAATAACAACGCCTGGAACATCAAATGATAGGAAGTGGACCAATGAAGGATCCGGCGTTCAGGTGTCTAAAGCTGAGCGGATAGGCGATACATGCAGAGACCTTGATGATTCTAGGTAATGTTTTCAAATATTGTTTTTAGTGTTCCGTACGGAACACTTATAAGATCACTTCGGTGTCTGTCTGTCTGTCTAATCTATCGGTCTGTCTGTCTGTCACACCCGATTTTCTCCGAAACTATTTGACATAGAAAGGTGAAATTTGGTAATAATATAGGAATTGATGGCCTCATCAGAGCCATGTAGTTTTGAGAATTACATTTTGACTTAAGGGGTTAGTTTCGGGGGATGAAGACGGAAGTGAAAAAAAAATTTTTTTACTCGGTCATCGAGTGTGGTGTCAAATGAAAGCTTGTGAAAACACGAGTAAAAAATATACATGTAATATTATACTTGCGCGCACTTTTCTTTGTATTATTTTTAAAAATTCGCGAAAAAAAAAAAAAAAACGCTGTCCCGGGCCTTATCTCGAAAAGTACTTATCAAAAAATTTCGAAAAAAAAAAAAATTGTGGAATATTCTCCACGGGGTGTAGATTGAACGAAAATTATCACGAGTGCATTATCTTTAATAATTTATTTGGTATATAAAAAAAAACAAAATTTCAAGGTCACCAGTTTTCAGTAAAGATTGGAAACAAACTTTGTTAAAAACTCATTTGGGGTGTGTTTTGTGAAGTCACTGATCATTTTATACCATCCTAACAAAAATTTTTATTTTAAAAAACAATCAACGTACGGAACACTAATTGTGCAAGTTCAACTTGCACTTGACCGGTTTTTATATTACATAACTTAAACCGTAAACAACAATTCAAATATCGATGTGCATTTAAAGTGTAGTTATTAATCTTTCTCTCCTATTGGAAAGCACGTCTAAGTACTTTTCACGCGAATAGTTCTGTATACGAAGGCCGTATGATAAGTACCTGGCTTCGACAAGGTAGAAACATTGTGTAAAATTTATTTTATTTGTCAACATAGTCTCCTATTAGCTCGATACACTTGGTCCAACGTTTTTCTATCTTTCGTATCCCATCTAAAACATACGATTTCTCCACCTCTTCAAAATAGATGTTTGTTTCACCACCTCATCGATTGAGCCAAATTTTTTTCCGCCGAGCCATTTTTTCATATTCGGAAATAGGAAATTATCGCTGGAGGCTAAATCTGGTGAATATGCAGGATGCGGAAGCAATTCGTATCCTAACTCACGGAATTTTGCCATGGCGATGGCACAAGTGTACACGCATGCATTGTCTTGGTGAAAGAAAATTTTTTTCTTCGCCAAAAGAGGACGTTTTTTTTCCCAACATGGTTACAACGATCCAATAAGTTGACATAGTATCCTCCATTAATCGTTTTGCCCTTTTCAAGATAATAGACGTGGATTATGCTGTGTGCATCCCAAAACACTGTGACCAAAACTTTGTTGGCTTATAAAGTCGTCTTGACCTTCTTTGGCGCCGGCCCGCCACGGAAAATACGCTGTCTGGTCTCTGGTATGCTGTGATGAATCCATGTTCCGTCAACAGTTTCCAATCGACGCCAAAAACCATTCCGATTAGGCTTTAACATCTCCAAACATTCTTTTCAAGTTGACACACTTGCGTGTTTATTGTCAATTATGAGCAAACGCTGCATCCATCTTGCAGAAAGCTTTCTCATATTCAAATGAGATATTAAATATTCCGTACCTGTTCAATTGACAAGCTCACAGTGTCAGCAATCTGACGCACTTTTACTCTCCGATCATTTATCATGGTATCGTAGATTTTTTCAATCATTTCTGATGTGGTAAGCTCATTTGAACGACCTGGACGTTCTTCATCAAAAATGCTTGTACTCTTAGAGACAAGGTGGGGGAGAGCGATTTTTAGCAATTTTTAAAAAAATAATATAAAGAAAAGTTTGCGCCAGTACTACGTTATATATATTTTTGAATTCGTGTTTTCCCACTTGACGACCTCGGAAAAAAACAAGATTTTCACTTCCGATTTCACTACCCAACACTAACCCCTTAAGTCAAAATCACACGGCTGTGATTAGGCCATCAATTCGTATATTTTGACGAATTTTAACTTTGTATGTCAAATAATTTAGACAAACATCGGCTGTGACAGACAGATAGACGGACGTATACCGAAGTGCTTCTACAAGTGTTCCGTTTTTCAATTGTGGTACGGAGCACTATAAATTGAAAAAACAATTGCAGGAAAATAGCTTCATGGCCCGTGTAAATGTTGCGGGCTCACCTAAGAAGGTGCAACCATAGTAAACATAAAATACTTTTGATCTCAAGGGGTTCGAGTTTGTAATGATCACATGACCTGTCGCCATATTGCTAGTATGATGCCTGCAAGTTTTTAAAATATTCAAATTCCTTCTTTCAAGAAAAATCCTATTCTGTAGAATAAAAAATAATTTTGCTGATTGGAAGGAAGAAAAAAACGAGAAAAGTTTTTTTTAGAAACTTTTCTTATTAAAACAGATACACAAAAAAACAGGGAAAAAGGTAAAAAATACAAGAAAAAAATACATCTGGCTTAAACGCTTTTTGCATGTTATTTATTTAATTATCTCACTGTTGAATTTGTATTTCTTAACTATTAGACATTGTCCGCGGAGAAAAAAATGTTCATTTTGAGAATCTGTCTCTGCACACCTTCGCGGGAATAAAGACAACGATCATGCTCCTTATATTTCAGCGAATTCCAGTAATCTGAAGAGATTGAAAATAATTATAATTATCATTTTAAGATGAGATCGTCTTTCTTCTGACCTTAAACATAACTGTTTTACAAATAAAATCTATCCCTTTTTTTATGGGTCTAGCACACGTGCTGCAGGGAAGTCTCTAAAGCGCTACAGGAGCGACACGTGTGCGGAAAAAGCGATTCATGTTGTTCTTGAATCGCTGTAAATTGTACTCGGTGGGAAACACACTCCTGGACAAATGATTCCAAAGGTATGATGTTCTCCATATAAAAGACTGCTTGAAAAGCGTTGTACGAGGAGTAACAAGCTGAACCTCATACGTATGTGAAGTATTAGCGCGACGTATATTTCTAACATGCACCGCTCTGGGAGGAATTAAGCGGGCTACATCCTTCGAACACTTTCCATGAAAATAATTGTAGAATATGCTCAAGTCGCCAAACGTTCTTCGATGTTCCAGCGAATCAAGGCCACCGGTCAGTTCCGGGTCTCCAATCAGACGAACAACTCTTCTCTGAATAGAATCCAACAAATGCAATGTATGTTTGGGAGCGGAGCCCCAAACATGGGAGCAGTAGTCCTTAGTTGGTGGAATTTGAGCTTTGTAAAAATTAACAGTTCTTGTGGAGTGTAAAGCTTTCTGGTTGGAGATAATATTCCAAACTTTTGAGAAGCTCTCCTTGCTATCCCTGCGACATGTTCATGCCAGGACATATTTGCTCCCAAATTAACGCCCAACAAATTGAGTGACGATGTTATAGGAATAAAGTGCCCCGCCATAACTATGCCGGGTTCAGTAACGTTAACTTTTTTAGAAAAAACTGCCGCCTGGGTTTTTGTAGCGTTAAATTCCACTTGGTTACTGTAACCCCAAGATCCAGATCTTTGTTAAGTTGAACGACTCCCGCTATCTGCGGATATTCGTCTGAGTAGCCGATGTACGAGCGTTCAAAGTGAATGAAGAGATAAGCGTACTGTCATCTGCAAAGCTGTAGATTGGGTTTCCGGTCTTTTCCAGCAAATGATTAATATAAATGAGAAAGAGAGTAGGAGGAGTATGGAGCCTTGGGGTACACCGGCGTTGATAGTGAAGGTGTTAGAAAGAAATCCCTCGACTCCCACTCGTAAAAAACGCTCTCTGAGGAAACATGAGAGCCACAAACAGAACTTTTCAGACATACCATAAGAACGTAGCTTAGCCAACAGTCCATCGTGCCAAACACGGTCGAATACCTTGGATATGTCAAGAGGAACCGCTCGAGATTCTTCAAAGTGTTCAATTGCGTTGTTCCAAACATGTGTTACATAAGTCAGAAGATCTCCTGTTGATCTATGTTTACGAAAGTGCACGGATTTAATTTTTTTATATAAGCAGTATATAGATACGAAAAGTCATTAGTTGTATGAAGATTATTATATTAGATTTAACTAATGATAAAATTGAGCAAAAAGTGTGTTCACTTCGTTTTTAGGTTTAGAGAAACGACGATCTCATCTTAAAATGATAATTATAACTATTTTCGATCTTTCCAGGTTATTGGGATTTGTTGACATTATACTCGCGAAGCTGAAGATGTGCTGAGATATTTTCTCAAAATGAACATTTTTTTCTTCCTAGACAATCAGCAAAATTCATTTTTAATATTCAGAATAAGATTTTTCTTGAAAGAAGAAATTTTAATATTTCATAAACTCGCGGGCATCATACTAGCAATATGGCGACAGGTCATGTGATCATTACAAATTCGAACCCCCTTGAAATCAAAGGTGCCGAGTTAGACTGTCCCAACTGTGTTTTATATTTACAACTTTAAGCCCGTGCAGGGGCGTATTGCAAAAGTTTATCATTCATTTAAGACATGTTACACCGTTTTATGTTACCACAAATTTCGGTATTTTGTCCGACGGCTTAATTATTTTCTCCATTGAACCTTGAAAATTTTGTGAAAAAAAATCATTCTAGCAAACAATACGGATCCTTACGGAAATGTATGCTCTCTTTATAGACGTGGACATTTTCTGCTCAGGTAGTGTTACTGCGTGACGAGATAACATTTTTAGTGTTTCGTACGGAACAGGAACGGAAGATCACTTCGGTGTCTGTCTGTCTGTCACACCCGATTTTCTCCAAAACTATTTGCCATAGAAAGTTGAAATTTGGTAATAATATAGGAATTGATGGCCTCATCATAGCCATGTAGTTTTGAGAGTTAAATTTTGACTTAAGGGGGTTTTGGGGGCTGAAATCGGAAGTGAAAAAAAAATTTTTTACTAGGTCATCGAGTGTGGTGTCAAATGAAAGCTTGTGAAAACACGAGTAAAAAATGTATATATAATGTAATATTTGCGCGCACTTTTCTTTGTATTATTTTTAAAAAATCGCGAAAAATCGCTATCCCCCGCCTTATCTCGAAAAGTACTTATCAAAAAATTTTGAAAAATTCCGGAATATTCTCCACGGGATGTAGATTGAACGAAAATTATCACGAGTGCATTACTTTTATTAATTTTTCTGCTATTTAAAAAAAAAAACAAAAATTTCAAGGTCATCAGATTTCAGTAAAAATTGGAAACAAACTTTGTTGAAAACTCATTTGGGGTGTGTTTTGTGAAGTCACTGATCATTTTATACATCTGTAACAAAATTTTTTATTTCAAAAGCAATCAACGTACGGAACACTCATTGCGAAGTTCAACTTGCACTTGACCGGTTTTTTTTTTGTCTCGTCTCATTTCAACTCTACTTCATCTAGGCGAGTTATTTGCAAATTAAAGTGAACTTCGTTTCCGAGAAATTTTAAACCTGTATATATTATTTTTAATACCTTTTTGGGATTACATATAAAAATAAATTAATTAATCAAGCTTACTACACTTCCCCACTTTAAATGATTAGGGGTAATTAAAAGTGAAAAAAGAACGACCCTGTTATTCATGCAATTGTGGAAGACATTAAGACATTTTAAGTAAAAACAGTAAAAAGGTTTATTTCCCAACGAAATGTTCTTTTTATGTAAAAATGTAAAAAGTCCTCGATTTTTAATTAAAAAACTTAACCAACGTTATGTTCTAAAATAATGAATGTCGCTTATTTCCCCATTATAAGCCTTTTAAGGATAATAAACTTATATTAACTAAACGTAAAGAGGCAAGGGCACAAACTTAAATAATAAAAATGATAAAAATAAACTACTTGTAAAACTTGACATGGCACAGTTTGGGTACGTGGGTGATCATTTTTAGACGTCCAGCCCAAATTAATGGAAAATTGTTGGATATTTATTTGTTTATTTATTTTTAATTTTGAGTGGTTTAATGCGTGTCAAGGTGTATACTGACGTATTTGACATTTGGTAGTGAAAACGAGGCTGGGTGCCGCGTTGTCGAACAACTTTTTCTTCCATCGACATACCTTTTGTAAAACGGCATTGGAAAACCTTAATTTCCTTCAACATTTTTTCCTTAAGGTAGAACTGTCGAAAAGAAGAAAAAAAGACTATATGAAAAATGGCTGAATACAAAATCAGAAGAAGATCTACAGAAATATAAAGAGAAAAACGCAGAAACGACGACGGATGATAAACAAAGAAAAGAACGATAGATGGGAAAAATCGTGCGAACATGTAGAACAGTATATAGGAGGAACTATAAGCACAGTGTCATGGAGAATAATTAAAGCATTAAGGACTAACAATAGAGAGAAGACGTATATAGAGTACATCCCAGAAAGCGAGTGGGAATAATATTATAAGAAGCTGCAAACAGAAGACAGACAAGAATTCCAAGAAGAGGACCCTGAAGAAGAACAGAATAAGGAAATAAAAGAGATAGAACTAAGCTATGAAGAAGTAAAGAAGACAATAAAAACACTCAAAAATAATAAATCTGCAGGGCCTAGGGTGGTAAATGAAATGATTAAGTACGGGTCTAATAAATTACATCGAATGCTGAGAAACATGTTCCACAGAGCGATAAATGGAGAAAAAATACCAGAGGAATGGTCAAAAGCTTATATAGTATCAATATTTAAAACGGGAGACCGCAGAAAATGCACAAACCATAGAAGCTTAAGCATAATATCGAGTATGGGATGTTTGTATAGAAAAATTATTAAAAATATCATGGAGGAAGATATAAAAGGAAAAATTGGAGAAGACCAAGCGGGCTTTACGGCCGGAAAATCATGTATATACCACATATACACTATAAAACAAACAATGGAAAAAAACTGGCAAAGAGTAGAGAAGTTCATCTAGCCTTCATAGACATAAGAAAGGCCTATGACTCAGTACCAAGACAAAGATTATGAAACGCAATGAAAGAAATAGGCATTGACAAAGAACTAATATACGCAGTAAAAGCTCTCTACGAAAACAACACAGTGATCATAAAAATAGGACATAAAATAGGGAAGAGACTCCAAACATCAAAAGGCCTATTACAAGGATGCTCTACATCCCCAACACCATTCAAAATATACCTCGAACAAACATTAAAAAAATGGAGGCAAAAATGTAGTGGAATGGGAATCCCAATACGAGAAGATTACTTATATACTCTAAGTTTCGCAGACGACCAAGTAATCATAGCCCAAGATGAGGAAGACGTCAGTTATATGGTAAGAAAACTGAAAGAAGAATACACTAAAGCAGGATTAGCAATAAACTTTGATAAAACGGAATATCTAACAACAAAGGAGAGAAACGTGGAGAATCTAGAAGTCGATAACGAAACAATAATCAAAGGAACCGATAGATTTAAACATTTAGGAACTATCATTTCAACAAACGCAACATCAGAAGAAGAGATTAAGGCTAGATTAGGACAAACGCGGACATGCATAAGACAATTAAATTCGATCCTGTGGGACAAGCACATTACAAAGAGAAACAAAACACGCATATACAAATCAATAATACAAAGCATAATGACATACGGGTCAGAAACATGGACGATCAATTAAAGGAATAAATCTAAAATTAACGCGGTAGAGATGGAGTATTGGAGAAGATGTTGTAAAGTGACACGTATGGAGAGAATAACAAATGAAGAAATAAGAAGCAGAAATGAACATCAAAGAGAATGCAATAAACACCATTGAAGAAAAACTATTAAAATGGTATGGACACATAAGACGGAGCGAAGATGGATAAAGAAAATAACGGAGTGGAGCCCTATAGGGAGAAGAAAAAGAGGAAGACCCAGACGATCGTGGAGAGACGATGTGGATGAGGCTATGGAGGACAGGGGTCTAACAGATGGAGACTAGGAAGACAGAAACGGATGGAATCAAAGGCTGAGAGAAGGAAGACAGCGTCAGCTGTAGAAAATCCTTGATATATATATATATATATATATATATATATATATATATATATATATATATATATATATACATATATATATATACATATATATATATATATATATATATATATATATATATATATATATATATATATATATATATATATATATAGAACTGTCGATACCACATGTTTTAAATGTGTGCTTTGGCTCAATTGACTTCCGTAGTATTTAGATTTGGCAACGCCGCGTAAAGCAAAAGAGATAGAGATATGATTAAAGTAACTCTTCACTCAAAATATTCAATATTTAAATCTGGCGCGAGACACTAGCGCTTGATCTTGCGCAAACATCAACAAGTTATAGGTTATGTACGTATGTTTACTAAAACGTCGGAGTCAAAATTAAATCATACAAAAAAAGGATTTGATTGGAAAGGCAAAAGAGTTACACAAAAAAAATACGAGAAAAATTTGAAGCAAATTGCATTAGCAAATAAATTAAGAGATGAACATGGCAAGTTTGTGACACCCAACCTTATAACCGACGACGTGAACACTACAATAAATATAAATAATGATAAAGCACATGATGCCCTTCATTACGTAGTCATGTTGGATGAGATTTTAAAGAAATTAAACATTACAAGAAATGATTTACTTGGTTCTTTCCTTAGTTGGGACTATGCTTGCAATAAAATAAAGCTTTCACAAAATTTGCCTAATGGAATTAAAGAATTAAAATTATTAAAAGATTGCGTATCTATAAGTATGAGGAAAAAAATGGTTGCTGCAAACGTGACTTATAAAATGCTTGAAGAGACACATAAAAAAAAAATAAATATCCTGGTATAGTCCAAATTTTAGGCAAAGACGAGAACAGTGCTGTTAAAGTTACCAAAAGGGAAAAAAATATTAGAAAATTTTTTTAATTATTTCGAATCTAAAGAAGACAATAACTAAAAAATCGTTAATATTTAATTTGATTCTATTTTGTGATCTGTTCATTTATTCGATAAACATAAATGTATTAAAAAGTTGTTCATATTTTATAATAAAAATTTTTTATACTACTGATATTCTCACTTACCAACATATCCCATTCCATGCATGTTTAAATTTCGCGCGTGTCCTAACCTCTTTTACGACGTTGCCATATCTAATTAACAACGAGACAAAACGTAAGTTGTTGTAAATGTTCAAAAAAAAGTCTTTTTCAGTTGATACCATTATTATTGTAATCTGAACGGTACTTTTTGTGAAATAAAATAAAATCTATGATTTCTCATAAGGTTCAATGTTAAAGAACAAAAATTTTAAATATTAATAACTTTTTTCTAATTCTCTGTAGCCCTTTAAAAATTTAACTGATACATTATCTTATTATAATCTAGCACTATATCAAGTTTCATTGAGTTCTGAACGGTAATTCTACGACCGACAGTGCTACCTTAAACTTTTTTTTTAATTTGTTTTGCAAAAATGCTTTAAAATATTATTTTTTGGTCATCCCGGTTGCCATAGATCAGGGGTGCTCAAACGGTCTATCGCGATCGACAAGTCGAACGCGAGTGCTTTTTGAGTCGATCTCGAGAAAAAAATTTCGATATAGAACTATTCACAGATTTTGTTTTAGGTAACTAAAACAAAATGTAATGAATAAACTACTAAAATTTATTCGATCCACAATTAGGCCAGAATAATTCCCTCATGACTTTCTTTTATCGTAATAACCCCCTGCTAGCGGCAAAAGGCGGCTTTATCAAAGAAAAGCCGCATTTTTGATTCCCGCCGATTTTTCTAGAAACTTCGGGCGGCGTGTTTGACGGGAACATTCGAGACTTCGTTCGCGCCGATATAAATGTTGCGCCTGCAGGAATGTGAGTCAGTCTGAGTTGTAACTTGAAGGCGATACATCGATACAAAGTTTATTAATAAATAGTCCAAAATGAGCGCGGCGAAGAAAAGTAAAACTTATCATTTTAATAACGATTGGGAGGAAGAATTTTTCTTTTGTATGGTAAAGGATAAGTGCATTTGTCTCATTTGCCGTGCGTCAGTTGCAATACCTAAGCGTGGGAACTTAGAGAGGCATCATAAAACGGTTCATAAAAACTATGAAAAGGATTTTCCGTCACAGAGTGAATTAAGAAAACGAAAAGTACGTGATTTGATAACTTGTTTGAAAAAAGAACAAACCATGTTCACAAGACCAGCCAAACAATCAAAAGCTGCAACAATTGCGTCATTTAAAATGTCTCATATATTGGCGAAACACAAGAAACCATTTGATGATGGATTGGTTGTGAAGTTTATTGAAGCGGGTGAGACTTTATTTGGAGATTTTAAAAATAAAACAGAGATTATGTCTGCTATTAGAGAACTTCAGTTATCTTGTCCGACTGTCACAAGGCGTGTTGAAGTCATGAGTCAGGACATGGCAGATAAACTAAAACATGATATCATGGAATGTACATACTTTTCTTTACAGTTCGACGAATCCACCGATATGACAGACACTGCTCAGCTGTATATTTTTATTCGAATGGTATTCAATGACATGCCGGCTAAGGAAGAGTTTTTGACAATAATTTCTCTGAAAGGAAAGACCCATGGCGAAGATATACATGAGGTTTTCTTCAATTTTGTAACAAACTACAAGCTACCAATATATAAACTAGTGTGCATTACAACCGATGGAGCACCAGCAATGACTGGAAACAAAAACGGTTTTGTGGCATTGTGTCGAGCTTATGATGATTTCCCTTCATTTTTCTCCTTCCACTGCATTATACATCAACAAGTTTTGTGTTCAAAAGTTCTAAACATGGAGGAGATTATGGGCATTGCAATAAAAATTGTGAATTCTATCCGTGCACGTAGCTTGTAACGACTGCTCTTTAAATTGCAGTTGGACGATAGTGAGTCAGCTGAACACACTGATTTAGTTCTTCACACGGACGTCAGGTGGAGTCGCGGAAAATTCCTAGAAAGGTTTCAAGAATTATTGCCCGAAATAACAGCTTTTCTGGACGAAAGAGGTGATGACACTCAGATGCTGAAAAACGGAAAATGGCTGACTGATTTGGCATTTTTGACAGACATCACAATGCATTTAAACACCATTAATTTGGAGCTTCAAGGTAAAGGAAAAACTATTATTGAGATGATTAGCGCAATAAACGCATTCAAAAGTAAATTGCAACTTATGATAGATCAACTGAGAAGAAAGGATCTGAAAAATTTTCCGTCTTTGAAAGCAAGGATTCCTCAGTTGAATTATGATATTTATGAGGCAGAATTATCAACTATTTTGGGCCAATTCGAAATACGTTTTTATGATTTCAGTAAATTGGCAAATATCGCATCATTTATAAGTTATCCTTTTTCGTGTAAAAACATTGAGGAATTAGCTACTGAAATAGCAAGTCAGTTTAACATGGACTCATGTTCTGTTGAAAATGAGTTAGTGCAGATTATATCAGATATACATCTCAAAGCCACAGCATCTGATACAAAATTCTGGTGTTTTATATCTGAAGATACATATCCGAATCTAAGGCAAATCGCCCTTCAACTGACGGCAATGTTTGGGTCAACTTACTTGTGCGAGTCTGCATTTTCTGAAATGAAGATAATTAAGTCAAAATATCGCAATCGACTAACTGACGAACATATGTCATCATGCTTGCGATTAGCACTCGGTAATTACGTACCATCTTATGAAAAGTATACTGAGGACATGCAGTGCCACACTTCAACATCCAAAGTCACTCTTTAGTTAAGTTTAGACACTAGAACTCGTTTGTTTTGTAAGAACCAATAAACTTGCAATTTTGAACAATTATGAGTTTTTTCATTGACATTTTAGAGCAGACCTACACTTACCTTGACCAAAAAAATGCATATTGTGCGGAAAACTAATATCTATGCCACGATACACCCTACCTAGACGACAATCCTGCATCACACTTACTTGCAGCCTCTCAGAGTCGATCGATCGTAGTCTAACAATATTGAGGTAGATCGCCAGCAGTTCAAGTTTGAGCACCCCTGCCATAGATCGTTTGGCGGTTTTCAAACAATTTGTCTAGTAGGCGACTGTCATACTTTAATCTGGCAGTAATTATAATATTAGTTATTATGCTGTTAAGACTTTTCTTGTAATAAAATATCTTTGAACAAGAAAAAACAAAAATCCATTATTTTTATTAAAACTATATAACTTTTAACATTATATAACTTAATATATATTCATAAAATTAACTGTTTGAAACTAAAAAAAAAATTAAAAAAAATCCAAAGAAATTCTTTATATGTCTTCCTTCTTCTATCATGCATTTTTCCATTCTTTTCATTAAAATTGGATGAGTGACTTTGTAAATATTTTCTCCAGATATTTGCTTGCATTCGATATTTTTGCCTTTAAGTGCTCAATATCACAGTTTTGTATACAGTATCTTTAAGAGTCCTCCACAAGAAAAAAATTTAACGGTGTGAGGTCTGGTGACTTAGATGCCTATAGAATATCTGTACTGCGAAGCCATATCCATTTTCGTTGAAACCGTTCGTTCAAATACTCTTCAACAGCAGCAGTTGTATGAGGTGGTGCTCCGTCGTGTTAATACCACATATGTCTTCTTAAAATAAGGGGAATAAAACTGGTAGAGTATTAACCAAGAAACTAAGGTAATTATTTCCAGTTATTATACCCTCAAAAAAATATGGTCCAACCAAATGTCTCCCAATTATCCCACACCGTACCATACCTCCATAATGGCCTTGATTATGAATTTAATTAATGTATGGATCCTCGTTAGCCCAGTAATAATAATTTTTTCTGTTAGGTTTACCGTTGCTGATAAAATGACTTTCATCTGTCTACAATATATGATTCAGAAAATAACGTTCTTCAACATATTTAATCATTTCTGCTACAAAACTCAGTCGTTCCGAATCAAATTGTGTTAATAACGAAATATTATGCATTTCGTAATCATGGTATTTGTTAGCTTCAAGAGATTTGTGAATAGCCCCATAAGATACATTCAATTGCCTGCCTGCTTATCTGATTGAATTATATGGTTGGTTTTGAAAATATTGCATAATTTTGGCTATTTTTTCATCTATTAGAACAGTTTAGAAATACCTTTTTGTCTAGAAAATGCTCCTCAAATTTCGTTCTGATCGATAAAACATAGTGTGATACGGGATATACCCGTCGGGGTAACGTTCTCGATACAGTCTAACGGCCTCCCGAGAATTTCTTCTTGCTCTATAAATAAAAAACACAGCTACCTTTCCAGCGTGGGAAACCACCTCAACTAGAAGCTATTAACACAGTCTTTACTTAGTTTAACTCTATTGAATGGAATAAGTGTGCAAACAAGAGCTCTCAGATTAAAATATGATAGCAGCCCACCAGATAAATTGTTTGGAAACCACCAAACGTAACATACGATCTATGGCAACCGCGAAGACCAAAAAATAATATTTTAAAGCTGCATAAATTTTTTGTAAAACAAATTAGAAAAAAAACCGGTCAAGTGCAAGTTGAACTTAATTAGTGTTCCGTACGTTAATTGTTTTTTAAAATAAAAATTTTTGTTAGGGTGGTATAAAATGATCAGTGACTTCACAAAACACACCCCAAATGAGTTTTCAACAAAGTTTGTTTCCAATCTTTACTGAAAACTGGTGACCTTGAAATTTTGCTTTTTTTATATACCAAATAAATTATTAAAGGTAATGCACTCGTGATAATTTTCGTTCAATCTATACCCCGTGGAGAATATTCCAGAATTTTTTCAAAATTTTTTGATCAGTACTTTTCGAGATAAGGTAGGGGACAGCGATTTTTCGCGATTTTTTAAAAGTAATACGAAGAAAAGTGTGCGCAAGTATTACATTATATATATATATATATATATATATATATATATATATATATATATATATATATATACATATATATATATATATATATATATATATATATATATATATATATATATATATATATATATATTTTACTCGTGTTTCACAAGCTTTCATTTGACACCACACTCGATGACCTAGTAAAAAAATTTCTTTTTCACTTCCGATTTCACCCCTCAAAACGAACCCCTTAAGTCAAAATTTATGTTACGGTGGTATAAAATGATCAGTGACTTCACAAAACACACCCCAAATGAGTTTTCAACAAAGTTTGTTTCCAATCTTTACTGAAATCTGATGACCTTGAAATTTTTGTTTTTTTTTTAAATACCAGATAAATTATTAAAGGTAATGCACTCGTGATAATTTTCGTTCAATCTACCCCCCGTGGAGAATATTCCAGGATTTTTTCAAAAATTTTTGATAAGTACTTTTCGAGATAAGGCGCGGGACAGCGATTTTTCGCGATTTTTTGAAAATAATACAAAGAAAAGTGCGCGCAAGTATTACATTATATATATATTTTTTACTAGAGTTTTCACAACCTTTCATTTGACACCACTCTCGATGACCTAGTAAAAAAATTTTTTTTTCACTTCCGATTTCACCTCCCAAAATTAACCCCTTAAGTCAAAATTTAATTTTCAAAACTACATGGCTCTGATGATTCCATCAATTCCCATATTATTACCAAATTTCAAGTTTCTATGACAAATAGTTTCGGAGAAAATCGGGTGTGACAGACAGACAGACAGACAGACACCGAAGTGATCTTATAAGTGTTCCGTACGGAACACTAAAAACAATTCAAGGAAAAAATCTTGAAAAAAATTAGAGTTTTTAAATGCCGTTTTACAAAAGTTATATCGATGGAAAAAAAAAGTTATTTGACAACGCGGCACCCAGCCTCGTTTTCACTACCAAATGTCAAATACGTCAGTATACTTGACATGTACTATACCATTCTACCTTTTAAAAAAAAGTAAATATCCAACAGTTTCCCATAAATCGGGGCCGGGCGTCTAAAAATGATCATCCTGTACAATGTCAGAAAACTAAAAATCATTTATTCAGTTATCCTTTTATATCAGTTACAAGAACAGAAATAGTACATAAGGGATTTAAACTAATAATTGTTCGAGCTACTGTAAAACACTATACTTTGAATTCGGTTAAACTGACATTGACGTCATTTATTAACACAAATCGTTGTAATATTTAACACTAACAAAGCAGCTCATTCCAGTGTCACATATATTGAAGCAACAAAATAAAAACATCCTTATTCACTTAAAGGCACTTTGTCAAAAAGAGTATATTTAGAGTGTTTTTTAAGATATCTATCAAGTAATGAACGAAAACTCGTAGAGCACAAAAAATTGTTTTTCTGCATAAATACTACCTACGCTGATACACTTAGTTAAGTGTTTTTCGAGTTATTCCATTCCATCAGCAACAAAATATTTTTTTTTCGGCTCAAAAATGATTCTACAACTGCTTTCAACTGATCATCTCAGGAAAATGTGAGGTCTTTCTTGAAATATTTGAACAAAAAAGGATGCATGGTGCTATATCAGGGATATAGGGTGGATATTGTATGGATGCTTTTGGAGAATCTCGAGTAGGTGCACTTGATATAACCAAGGCATTCGACCGTGTTTGGTACAATGGATTGCTGGATAAACTACACTTTTATAGTATGTTCGTTTATGGCTCTCGTGTTTCCTCAGAAAGCGTTCTTTATGAGTAGCAGCCGACGGATTTCTTTCTAACACTCACTATCAACGCCGGTGTGCCCCAAGGCTCCATACTGCCTCCTACTCTCTTTCTCATTTATGTTAACTATCTGCTAGAAAGGACTAGGAATCCAATCGACAGTTTTGCAGAGGACAGTACACTTATTTCTTCACTAACTTTGAACGCTCGAACATCGGCTACTGAGGCAAATATCCGCAGACAGCAGGAAGTCGTCCAACGTAAGAGAGACCTGGAAAAAATTCTATTTTGTGGTGAAAGTTAGCAAGTAGACCCCAGACTGTAGTTTTTTCTAGAAAAGTTAACGTTGCTGAACCCGACATACTTATGTGGGGGAACTCCATTCCTCTAGCATCGTCACCCAATTTGCTGGGCGTTAATTTGAGAGCAAGTATGTCTTGACATGAATATGTTGGAAGCGTAGCAAGGCGAGCTTCTCAAAAGCTGGTAATGTTATTTTGAAATAGAAAGCTTTAAACTTCATAATAATTGTTAATTTCACAGACATAGAGGATGGACTGAGCACTAACCTCACAAAATTAACCACTCTCTAGAAAGAGATAAAGCGCGACCAATACCTGTCTCTTTTTTATAGGCCTGTAATAAACAAGGCGCAGTACCTCGAGACAGAACTCAAGGCGAGAAAAGCCCCCACCCGATTATAGCTCAAATAGAACACTTAGAAATATTATTTTCAAGAGCGCCGTAGCTTAGTGGCATTCTAGAAAGTGACAGCTACTGGCCGCTCATTGGCTTTATTTCTGTCACACTTCACACTCTATGTCTATAGTTAATTCTATACGGAGCTCAAGTTCGACCAACGCACTGTGGGCCAGGAATCTGATTTTTCGTTTAAAATTGTCTAGAGCCCTCAACTATTAACGAAATCAGACAAATTTTTTTTAATTACTCGTAAGTGAATTCCGGACAAATGTAAGAAAGGAAGCCGATTTGCAGAATATAACCTCAAAATTTTTAAAAATCGCAAAAAGCAACACGGAACCGAGAGGTAAAATTTTGAAATTGATTTCAAGTTTACACGTTAAAAACTGGTTCATTGGGAGTTTCTGGGGTCGCCGAATCTATTTTCGAGGTCATTTTTATCATATACACCCTTTTGAGGTGTGAAAATGGAGGTTGGAGGGGGAGAGAAATTACGATATTCTCCTGTATTGGAGTTTCGCGTTCAAAACTAGTTTCTCGGGGGTTTCAGGGGCCGCTGAATCTATTTTCGGTGTTATTTCGATTATATGCACCTTTTTGAGGGGTGAAAATGGGTGTTAGAAAATAGATTCAGCAATCCCAGAAACCCCCGAGGAACCAGTTTTGAATGCGTAATTTTTTTTTTTATGGGTCTAGCACACGTGCTGCAGGAAGTCCCTAAAGCGTTACAGGAGCGATACCCGTTTTTCTTGAATCGCTGTAAATTGTACTCGGTGGGAAACACAGTCCTGGGTAAGCTATTCCAACGGGATGATGTTCTCCATATAAAAGACTGCTTGAAAAGCGCTGTACGTGGAGTAACAAGCTGAACCTCATACAGATGGAAATATCAGCGCGACGTGTACTTCTAACATGCACCGCTCTGGAAGGAATTAAGCGGGCTACATTCTTCGAACATTCTCCATAAAAATACTTGTAGAATAGACGTAAACTTGAAATCTCGTGAACTTCGAAATTTCACCTCCCGTGCTGCTTTTTGCAATTTTAAAAAATTTTGAGGTTAAATTTTGCAAATCGGCTTCCTTATGTTTGTCCGGAATTCAATTACGAGTATTTTAAAAAAAAAAAAAATTGTCTGATTCCGTTAATAATTGAGGGCTCTAGACAATTTAGAACGAAAAATCACATTCCTGGCCCACTGTGCAACGATGGAATACCGCTTCCATGTTTGGGGCACTGCTCCCAAACATACACTGCATTTGTTGGATTCTAGTCAGAAGAGAGCTAGCTGTTCACTTTAAGGATTTCCCCTCAGCACATATGGTTGGTATGCCCATAAAAAAAAAACAATAATTATTGTTTTATATCGATGACGGTTTTTATTATTAAAATTGAAGCCGTTAAAGTTATTCCCAAAAAAACAGAAGTAACTACTCAAAAGCTGACGTTTGGCAGCATAGCTACTCAATGCCTTTTTATGACTTACTCACGAAATCATTGTTATAAACCAGAGAAAGTGGGAGCATAAAAGAGAGATGGCGTGGGTCGGAAGCATCCGAAGTTGCGGTAAATTGGATTTTTGTAAGATTTAAAAAATGTCCGATAAGAAATAATTTGAAAAGGCTATATCTGCTTTATTAACCTACTTTTGCAACGGCTTTATTTGGTGAAGGCCTTATTTTAGTGATCACTATATCCTGCTGGAATGAAATAAGTCGGAAAACATAATGTTTATTAAAAAGAGGACAAAAACTGAATAAAATTACGTTAGTAAAATGTTATCAATTTTAATTATTTTTCTTAGAAATTATCCTCGAATACGTTTAGAAAATCTATACAGTTGTACAGGGTGAGTCAAGGATAGAGTAAAGTTTATTATCATTTGTTTCGGTAATGACGAAAAAATATTAAATACAATAGTTTTAGGGAATGTTATGGTGCACAGTTTAAATTTATTTTTATATAACATGTTTTTTTTTTTAAATGGAACATCCTATTTTCTAATTTATTTTTCAATTTTGAGTAAAATTTAGTAACTTTTTTATTAACAATGTTACATACCAAAACCTAGTAGTTTTTCTAATATTTCAATTTTTTTTAAAAAATACTAGCTTTCAATTTTGTAAAAAAATTGACAGTAGCGCCATTATTTTTGAAGGTGGAATACTCATAATTGGTACGAGCGTTCTATAGAGAAGAAAAAAAAAAAAGATAAATGTAAAGAAATTCGAGTTAAATGCTGCAGGGTGTTCAAAATAAATTTATACATTTCGACTATATTTTTTAAGCGGCACACCCTGTATAATATTATTTTTTCTGATAGATTTTACAAAATCCTCCAACTTTTATTAAGTATGTCATATACCTATTTCTAATAGTTTTCGATTTATTTTGAATTTTTCAATTTTACACTTGCGCTACTGTGAAAACATAAACAAATAGTTAATCATAATTTTAATATGGTTTAATTTATCTAATTATTAATTATTATAATTTAATAAATATTCAGAAATATGCCCGTCTACATGAATACACTGTTTAGTCGTTTTATTATATTTTCCTTTACTTTTCTTAGCATAAAGGGCGTTATTGTCCTGCACGCATCCCGTATCCTATTTTCTTTATTTACTGGTGTTGTAGGGGGAATCACATAAACATGATCTTTAATGTAGCCCCACAAAAAGAAGCCTAAAGGTGTTAAGTCACATGATCGTGGGGGCCACTGAATGAATCCATCCCTACCGATCCATTTTTGTGGGTAACGATCGCTTAAAAATTTCCAAACTTCCCGATGGTAATAAGCAGGAACTCCGTCTGGCTAAACCACCTTTTTTCCCTCTCAAATTTATCCATTTCTTCAAAAAGCTAGGGTAATTCGTTTTGCCAAAAATTTAGATATCTAAGCCCGTTAAGCGGTTCGCGGAAAAAATATGGACCAATAATTCGAAAATTTAATATTCCACACCATACATTAAGCAACCAATGGTTTTGGTTTTGAACTTCCCGTACCCAAAATGGATTGTTCCATTCATGGTGGTACAAAAGTTTACTCGTCATTCAAAATCACGGTCTTGAATTTCTTGGTGTAATTCCGTATGAAAGAGATGATACTTGTATTTTCTCGTGGTGCGATTAGCCGTAGATTGGGATGTGTCAGATAAGTCAGGTAGTTGACGGCTGCTGACCTGGGAATTATCTTCAACATGAAGTAAAATCTCCATTTTTTTATCCTTATTGGCAGCATTCTGGTTTACCACTTTCCGTTTCGTATACTCAACGCTACCACTACCATCAAGCCGATCCATTAAGCACTGAAAGGATTTTCTAGATGGTATACGTCTGTTAGGGTACTTCGCTCCGTAAAGCTTTACTGCCAAAAGACAATTTTTTCGCGCCTCACCCAGTATATAAACCATATCAACTAATTCATTTTTAGGAAAATCCATAACTATTACCTTTATACGTCACTTACTACAACAAATTAAACTATTTATACTTGCTTAATAAACATGTCAAAATTTGACAATGCGTACATTTTTGTTTTGTCTTGGTAACTATGATGTTTTAGCGTAAGTGTGTTAAAAACAAGGGTAAAAATAAAAAAATTCAAAATAAATTGAAAACTATTAGAAATAGGTATATGAAATACTTAATAAAAGTTGGAGGGTTTTGTAAAACCTGTCAGAAAAAATAATAATATACAAGGTGTGAGGTTTAAAAAATTTGAGATTTTTCAGTTTAAAATAGTCGAAATGCTTAAATTTATTTTGAGCACCCGTAGCATATAACTCAAATTTCTTTACATATATCTTTTTTCATCTCTATAGAATGCTCATACCAATTATAAGTATTGCACCTTCAGAAACAATGGCGCTACTGGCAATTTTTTAAAAACTGAAAACTAGTATTTTTTTTTTAAAAAAAAAAAAATGAAATATTAGAAAACTACTAGGTTTAGGTACATAATATTATTAATAAAAAAGTTACAAAATTTTATGCAAAATTTAAAAATAAATTAGAAAATAGGATGTTCTATTTAAAAAAAAAACATATGTTATATCGGCCACACTTTTTTGAAGTACCCTGTATACTCAAAAATAATTTTGAACTGTGCACCTTAACATTCCCTAAAAGTATAGTATTTAACATTTTTTCGGCATTCCCGAAACAAATGAGATAATGAACTTTACTCTATTGTTGACTCACCCTGTACATGAAACTGTTTAAGTACACCGTATAGTTGCTACAATTTTTTTTTGTTGTATACAGTAATGATATTTAGTATTTTTATTTTTTCTAGAGACAATATCAGGAGAACCTGCAATTCGACGTCTGGTACATATAAATCGGCATCATCAGAAACACAATCTGTAACGACTACTAAAACTATAAGCAAGGGACAACCGGCCTTTAACACCATCTATACAAGTTCTGTACGGCAAGTGCCTGATGTTATAGGCCATTCGCCATTTACCAAAAATGTGAGCAGTCGAGCCCAAAGCGAAAATGGCAGCGTCAACGATATAAATGAGCTTTTTTGCACTTTGCCAAGGAAAAGGGACCTGGCAAGATATAAAAGTTGCGACAGTCAATCTCCTCTATTACCGGAAAGCCGATACGGGAGCAGCGAGTGTGCCAGCAGCTCTGAAAGCTTCGCTAGACGAATGTCTGTGGAATCCCAGAGGTATCCAGTGACAAATTTAAGCCGAAACAGGGTAAATAAAGTATCCAGTGGTAGCTTACTTAATTTAACTAGAGATGAGAAAACAATAGATCAAAATTCGACACCGTTACTAGATGTAAGAAGTTTAGAAAGTCGACTTTCTTCACCAAAACCGCTTCAAGTTGAAGTTGTTCCGCAAACATCTGCAAATCCATATGGTTATCACGCAGCTCAACTAGAACGATTTTTGGAGGAATACAGGATGTTGCAAAGACAACTTAAGAAAATGAAAGAGACTTGTGACAGTATATGTCAAGAGCAAATGCGAGATAAAATTTCACCCTCAATAACCTCAGCTAATACGTCGCAAAGCCCTGTATTAAGTAATCAAGTAAGTTCACCAAATTCCAAAGATAATCAGTCAATCCAAGAGTCGGTCGATTTTAAGCAGTCGATCCAGGATTCGGTCGATTTTAAAAACTTTGAAAGTGAACTGACTAAGTATTTAATGTCGCGAAGTTCTTCAACAAAGAATTTTTCAGCTGGTGTTTTAAATAATTAAATAATTAGGTTAGATAATTTGTACGAAAATTGTAAATTGAAAAAAAAAACATTGTAATTAAAGAGAAATAAATCAGGTTTAAAATTTAAAAAATATGTATTCGATGTCTGGTTTTTAGAGAAATTTTACAATTAGAATTTTATATTAAGTAGCATATATAAGGTGCGCTATAAATAAGTTAAAATTTATTTAGCTCACCTATGTCTCGAATACAACGGACAGGGGGAGTAAGGTGGCAACACTGACCGCAATTCTGCTCCATGGAAATGTAATTCCTATCAAACATGAATGTCCTTTGTGTCCAAGTTTTACAAAAAAAATTCTAAGTCTTTTCTGTGGTGTATTCAACGTCGATTTTAATTAAAACTATGGCAGCGCGACTACGAACCTGCTTTCAGTAGGATAGACCGACATTATAGATCAAATGCATGTTTGCTAGTTATTCAAACAATTTCTTCGAAAAAATTAATTTCCAAAAGATGTGGCATTTGTTCCACGTATCTCCAGTTTAGTTTCTACAGGGGTTATCTCAAAACTAAAAGGTACATTAACAATTCTCGCTTCCTGGAACAAGCAAGCAACTATTTGGCAACAAATGGCTGCGATCATGGGTTCAACGCACTATGGCTAAAAACAAAAACAAATATGTGCAGAACTGTTGGCACCTTCATTAAATGAAATAACGATTCGAAATCTGGTACCCATATAATACTAGAAGTAGGAACGAAAACTGTAATTTTTAAACGATAACACTACAAAAGAAGGAGTGGGGATCGATGAAATTTTGTATAGTTTGAATAGTATTATGACAGATTTTTTCTGATTTTTGGTTGTGATAATTAACAAATTGAGGATAATATTATTTATAATGAAACATATAAGGGTTTAAAGAGTGGGAAAAGGCGTTAGAGGGATTCCTTCATAATAATCTGAAAATAATTTTATTTTAATATACACATATATGTATATATATATATATATATATATATATATATATATATATATATATATATATATATAAATAGAGGCAGACTCTAGAGAAGTGCATAAGTAAAAATAAAGAATTACATATAGCTTTCATCGACTTAGAATAGGAATTCGATAGAGTAAGACGAGAGGATATATGGGAAAGCCTACAAAGATTTGGAGTAAACAGAGAAATAACAGAAGTGATAAAAAGTATGTACGATCCAACAAAAAATAGGTTAAGAACAAATAATGAAGAGTCAAGAGATTTCGAAATAATAAGCGGCCTAAAACAAGGACGTGTGCTGAGCCCTTTATTATTCGCAATAATGCTAAACGAGGCAGTGAAGAGAGCCAAGCAGAAAATGTGACCGGTGATGCTGGGATACTGGAGAATGCAAAAAATCGAAATATCAGAACTACTTTTTGCGGACGATATGGTAATAATAGCAGACACAGAAGAAAACTTACAGCAGAACCTAAACAATCTAACCGAGGAATTGAATAATATAATTATGAGAATAAATATACAGAAGACGAAATCGATGATAATAGGACAAGAGGATAAAAAATATGACATCAGAATAAATGGACTGAGTATAGAACAGACTGAAGAGTTCAAATACCTAGGATCAATAATAGAAGGAAACGGAAAACTGGAAAAGAAATACGATAAAATAGCAAAAATAAGAAGAATACACAATGGTTTAAGAAAAACATTCCTTGAGAAAAGAGAAATAACAGTAGATATAAAGATTGAGGTAGCTAAAAAAATAGTAAACTGCACATTACTATACGTTACTGACACATGGAACTTCACAAGCAAGGACAAGAGTTGAATAAACGGAAATGAGATTCCTGAGGAAAATAGATGGAAAATCAAGAAGGAACAAAATCCGCAACGAAGTATTCAGAAACAAATTCAAAATAACACCAATAGTGACAAAAATTCAGGACAGACAACTGGGATGGCTGGTACATATACACAGGATGACGGAAGAAAGACTAACAAAATATATGAGGCACGATTCCAGCACATAGTAGAGGAAGACCTAGGATAACATGGCAAAAGGAGGCAAGCATGACTGCCCAGGAGCGAAATATTCAGTGGAGTTAAATTAAGAACTTGACACAGAATAGAAAGGAGTGTATATATATATATATATATATATATATATATATATATATATATATATAGATGTATATATATATATATATATATATATATATATATATATATATATATATATATAGTATATATATGTAATATACCCCTGGATGTCGTGTAGAGGAAAGATGCTTTTACGAAACTCAATCAGTGGTGAGAATGATTAGATTTTCAACATCTATAATTTATATAAAATGCAACGTCTGTCTGTCTGTCTGTCTGTCCGTTAGTGCGCTTATCACTGGAGAACCACTTATCCGATTTACGTACTTTTTTTTTTAAACATACATATGTTCTCTGGCCAGGTTATAGGCTATATTTTATTCCGATAGGTAGCATAAGGAATGAGTAGTGACGTAAAATAGTGAACGAAGTCGGAAAAAAGTTTGCCGCTAGCGCGTTCCATTGCAATATGCAGCCTAAACCATTAAATATGGAACAATATTATGTAGCAGAGAATATCTATAATCTATAATATATATAAAAATTTAAAATTTCTGTCTGTCTGTCTGTCCATTAGTGCGTTTATCACGCGAAAACCTCTTATCCGATTTATGTATCTTTTTTTTAAATTCATACATATATTCTTCGGCCAGGTTATATAATAATAATAATAATCTATATCTATAATATATATAAAATACAACGTCTCTCTGTCTGTCTGTCTGTCGGTTAGTTCGCTTATCCCTCGAGATCCACTTCTCCGATTTACGTGATTTTTTAAATTCATACATATGTTCTCTGACCAGGTTATAGATATATATTTTATTACATCTATAATATATATATAAAATGCTACGTATCTCTGTCTGTTTGTCCGTTTGTGCGTTTATCACTGGAGAACCACTTATCCGATTTATGTGCTTTTTTTTAAAACATGCTAAACCATTAAAATATGGAACAATATCATGTAGCAAAGAATATCTATAATATATAAAAAATTGCAACGTCTCTCTGCCTGTCTGTCTGTCCGGTAGTGCGCGTATCACTGGAGAACCACTTATCCGATTTATGTGCTTTTTTGTTAAACATACATATGTTCTCTGGCGGTTATAGGATATATTTTATTACGTTAGGTGAGATAAGGAATAAGCAGTGATGATAATAGTGAATTAAGTCAGAGAAAAGTTTGCCGCTAGCGCGTTCTCTTGCAATACACTGCCTAAAGCATTAAATACGGAACAATATCATGTAGCAAAGAATATAATATATATAAAATGCAACGTCTCTCTGTCTGTGTGTCTGTCCGTTAGTGCGCTTATCACTCGAGAACCCCTTATCCGATTGACGTGTTTTTTTTTAATTCATACATTTGTTCTCTGGCCACTTTATCTATAATATTCTGTCTAGAATATATATAAAATGCAACGTCTCTCTGTTTGTCTGTCCGTTAGTGCGCTTATTACTTGAGAACCACATCCGATTTACGTATTTTTATAAATTTATACATAGGTTTTTTATAATTCGATATAAGTCTAGATAATGGGAGATAAGGTGAGATAATGGGAGATAAGGAGAAATAGTGGGAGATAAGTCGAGATAAGCCTCGATAATGGGAGATAAGTTGAGATAATGGGAGATAAATATAAATAATGGGAGATAAGGAGAAATAATGGAAGATGAGCAGAGATAAGCCTAGATAATGGAAATTATGTAGAGATAATGGGAGATAAGGAGAAATATTGAGAGATAAGGGGAAATATTGAGAGATAAGGGGAAATAATGGGAGATATTTTATTACGTTGGGTAACATAAGGAATAAACAGTGACGATAGTGGTGAATAAAGTCCACACGAGCGGAGCCGCGGGCCCGGCTAGTTATTAGTATAAATTTAAGTTATATTGTTTTATTTAAAAAAGTGTTAAGTGAATAGCTGCCACATACACATATATAAAAGTATATTTTATGTTGCAAAACAAACCTCGAAGTTTAAATTATCTAATAGCGCGGAATAATTCTAATATTTTAGTAAAATTAAATATCTCTCGGATGACACGTAAGCTATTGAATTGAGTTAAATTGTACTATTGATGAAGATGATAGTACTAAGCTTCTTCTTCTTGAATTGCCATATCCAATACGGACGTAGGCGACCCTCTCGCTTTTGCCTATTCTTGGTGCCTTTTTAAATGTTCCACAGACATAGCAAACGTATAGTTTAATGCCGGTTCCGAACAGCCAAAGTGGCAGGGCTTTACTAGGCATGATACTGCGGGTGGTTTGCCATTGCCTTTCCGAGAGAGAGAGGCGTCCGTCACGTCATAAAGTTTTTTTTTTAATTTAATGTTTTACATGGTGAGAGTTGAGCTCGGATCTCCAGCTTAGAAAGCAGACACCTTACCCACTACGTTATGGCCACCTCTAAGCTAGCGCCAATAATATAATTTTATTAAGATATTAGAATCATTCTACGCCACTGGAAAAATCAAATTTTAAGGTTTGTTCTGCTGCAAAGAATACGCCTTTATGTGTCTAGTAAGCTGTCCACTTAAAATAAAAAAAAAACTTAAATTTTTATTAAGTGAGTTGTCATAACATTGGTTTTTACAATTATGTATATATTCTTAAATTATGTTTTCATATATTTAGGTTAGTTTAACATCTAGTTAAAAAAGTTAACGTTGATAAACTCGAACAGTTATGTCGCACTGTCACTCAATTTGCTGGCGAGAAATTGAGGAGCAAATATATTTTGGCATGAACATGTTACAAGTATAGCAAAGAGAGTTTCTCACAAGCTGGGAATATTATTTCGAACCAAAAAGCTTTACACTAAACTGTTAATTCTGTACGAACAAATTCGATAAGCGTTTGAATACTGCCCCCATGTTTGGGGTTCTACTCCCAAAAATACACCGCATTTCTTGAATTCTATTCAGAAGAGAATTGTTCGCTTGATTGAAGATCTAGAATTGACTACCAACATTAATTCATTCGAAGATCGAAGAACGGCTGGCGACTTGAGTCGATTTTATAAGGATTTTCATGGAAAGTGTTCGATGGACGTGGCCCGCTTAATTCCCCATAAAGCAGTGCATGCTAAAATTAAAAGTCGCTCTAACACTTCACATCCGTATGAGATTCAGCATGTTATTCCTTTTACAACCCTCTTCAAACAGTCTTTTATATGGAGAACCACATCCATTTAGAATAATTTACCCAGGACTGTGTTTCTAACGGAGTACAATTTACAGCGATTGAAAATCAACGTGAATCGCTTTTTCGGCACATCTGTCGCTCCTGTAGCGCTTTAGGTGTTTCCCTGCAGCAAGTGTGCTAGATCTATAAAGAAAAATAGTGGAATATTCCCATTTTAAATTTCTAGATGAAATAAAATGAATTGCTTAGTTATTTGTCACTTATTTTTTTTATTTATCTGCTATTGCAGTTTTGTAGTTTTTCTACATTTTCAAGCGTGATACTATTTGAAAATGTAGAAAACCTACGAAACTGCAGTAGCAGATAAATAAAAAATAAGTGACAAATAACAAAGTAATTCGTTTCATTTCATTTAGAAATTTAAAATGTACTGTCACAAAGTAACGGACACTTCAATTTTACAATATTCCCATTTTGTTTAAATATTTATTTAAATATTTGTTTTCTACTTGTGTTAATCAGTGTCAGTTTTAAAAAATTTTAAGCAAACGAATGTTTTGACCATAGAAATGAGTGTGGTTGATAAGTACTATTGCCGATATTTGCTAACCTTATTACTAGAGACCGGATTATATGCAACATAAAAATCTTGAAATATGCATGCATATATGCATGAAAAAATGCTTAAAATATGCATGAAAATGGTCAAAATATGCAACATTAAATAATAATAAAAGTAGTAATTTTTTAGTTTTTTTATTTCAAAATCAGCTTAAAATTAACAAGTTATCGACGATGTTTAAATTTAATTAACAATTATTTAACATGTTTTTAAAATTATTTAACATTTATATTCTTGTACACGTAAACAATAAGGTATTGTTCCAAATGTTGGGTAGTAAAATTGTGTCTTCGATCACTTAAAATATTTTTATAAGTGGAAAAAGACCGGTCCACATCCACTGAGGTAACTGGGCAGTATTTAAATTTGGGTGCCATATTAGCACTTATTGTTTCTGGCAAAAGTTCACCCGTCCCATTAATAAAACTATCAATTTGACACAAAGGTTCAAAGCCTGGGTTATTGCCCAAAATGTTTTCAAACTTTTCTTTAACTCTACGCGGGAATATATCTGGCCATGTGGAGTTTATTTTGACGGATTTTATTCATTAACTGAATTGATTTCGGTCAACGCCAAACCTCGAGTTTCAAGCTTTTTAATACCCGCAGGTATGTGGGAAAAGTGAGTGCTAATCAAAGCGATGTTTTTTTTAATATCAGAATCGTTAAATGCTTCCTTGGAGTGACGAACTGCCATAGCCTCTGCACTATCGAAGTCATTTACTACACCTTTGATGGCCTCGAAATGTTCATTGTAAAATAGTACATCTTCAATCCATGTTCTCTATCGAGTTACCACTGGTTCGGGAGGTAAAGGCACATTTGGAAGTTTTTCTTTATATGCGTTATTGCGAGCAGGTGCCTTAAGAAACACTTTTTTTGCTGATGAAATCAGTTTATTTACATTTCCAAACGTGGATCGTACTTCTTCAGCGGGTCGATGGACTCCGTGAGCAAAGCACGTCACATGAATTAAATTTGGATAAAATACTTGGAGGACTTTGGCTGCCTTGATCATATAGGGAGCAGCATCTGAGAGAAATATAAACACTCTTTCATCTGCAGAAGATTCAGGAAATATTTTTTTAATACCCTCATTCACAAATCTGGTGATCGTAGAATGATTTGTCAAATAGGAAGAAGAAGGCTCTAATCTTAATGCACCCACAATTAAATTCGCAATATAGCGACCACAACTGTCGGTAGTTTCATCAGCTGAAATCCAAATAATGTCATTCTTAAGTTCATTACGTATTTCTTCCAGAACATGTTGGTAAATTGTTGGTATGTAATTTTTACGCAGTGTTGATTCGTCTGGTATTTTTTGATTCACGCAATATTTTCGCAGAAAATCTTTGAATGTAGGATTTGTAAGTTTGTGGAGAGGAATATTACTTGCAAGCAATGCTTTACATAAATCCATGCTAAAGTGGTTTTTTTGTTTGCCTATAGAAGTGGAATCACTGCTGCTTGCTACTGTTATAAGTTATTGTCGTGGGCCTTTTTTTGCAATCCTGCGATATGAAGACTTGTCTTGACATGCTGGTCAATTTGAAACTTTTTTGTGCACGAAACACTTTTCTCGCAACCTCGACAACATAAAACATTTCCGTCGTATGTAAATGTTCCAGGATAATCAGCTACCCACGAAGAGACACTTTTTTTTGCGGGTGGCATGGTACACGTTCAACTTTAACACAACACGTTAAAAATTGCAAAAAGACTGCACTGATTCAAGCGTGTAAACAATAAGGTTAAAACTGGTATCGTGTTTTAAAATAAAAATTTGTCTTCGAGAAAATTGTTTATTTGATCCACGCTCAAACAAATATTCCTAGAAACTAACTACTTATCACTTAATATCCTGACCAAGAAACAAAGGAATAAAATACCGACGTAATTTTGGGTATTCCCTTGGCACTATAAACTAATCGATGTTTAGACTATTGCAGGTAATGTCCCGGCGATAAGATCGGTTCCAGACGGCGACATTAATAATACCCTGAGCAATTCAATTGCCTAGTAATACCGAAAAATATTGTAAATATAGGGAAAATATGCATCATTACTAGATTTTGGGTAAAATATGCAATAATCGGTGAGAATGGTCTAAATATGCAAATGCATAAGAAAATATGCAAATGCATATAATCCGGTCTCTACTTATTACGTCGTTTGTAGGCTCTTAAGCATGAGGACGACCTTTTTTAAAAACTGAAAACCTTGGAGCGCTACTAAAATAAGACACACCAACATACAAAGTTTCCCTTTTTTCTTCCTAGTCCCCTGGAAGTACAACCTGATATTGCTCTAAAAATTTGTTACACTGTGTTATTGTTTCTGGCAAAAGTTCACCCGTCCCATTAATAAAACTATCAATTTGACACAAAGGTTCAAAGCCTGGGTTATTGCCCAAAATGTTTTCAAACTTTTCTTTAACTCTACGCGGGAATATATCTGGCCATGTGGAGTTTATTTGACGGATTTTATTCATTAACTGAATTGATTCGGTCAACACCAAACCTCGAGTTTCAAGCTTTTTAATACCCGCAGGTATGTGGGAAAAGTGAGTGCTAATCAAAGCTATGTTTTTTTTTAATATCAGAATCGTTAAATGCTTCCTTGGATTGACGAACTGCCATAGCCTCTGCACTATCGAAGTCATTTACTACACCTTTGATGGCCTCGAAATGTTCATTGTAAAATAGTACATCTTCAATCCATGTTCCCTATCGAGTTACCACTGGTTCGGGAGGTAAAGGCACATTTGGAAGTTCTTCTTTATAGGCGTTATTGCGAGCAGGTGCCTTAAGAAACACTTTTTTTGCTAAGGAAATCAGTTTATTTACATTTCCAAACGTGGATCGTACTTCTTCAGCGGGTCGATGGACTCCGCGAGCAAAGCACGCCACATGACTTTAGCTGCCTTGATCATATAGAGAGCAGCATCTGAGAGAAATATAGACACTCTTTCATCTGCAGAAGATTCAGGAAATATTTTTTTAATACCCTCATTCACAAATCTGGTGATCGTAGAATGATTGGCCTTGTCAAGTTCTTTGCAGGCCACCAAATAGGAAGAAGAAGGCTCTAATCTTAATGCACCCACAATTAAATTCGCAATATAGCGACCACAACTGTCGGTAGTTTCATCAGCTGAAATCCAAATATTGTCATCCTTAAGTTCATTACGTATTTCTTCCAGAACATGTTGGTAAATTGTTGGTATGTAATTTTTACGCAGTGTTGATTCGTCTGGTATTTTTTGATTCAAGCAATATTTTCGCAGAAAATCTTTGAATGTAGGATTTGTAAGTTTGTGGAGGGGAATATTACTTGCAAGCAATGCTTTACATAAATCCATGCTAAAGTGGTTTTTTTGTTTGTCTATAGAAGTGGAATCACTGCTGCTTGCTACTGTTATAAGTTATTGTCGTGGGCCTTTTTTTGCAATCCTGCGATACGAAGACTTGTCTTGACATGCTGGTCAGTTTGAAACTTTTTTGTGCACGAAACACTTTTCTCGCAACCTCGACAACATAAAACATTTCCGTCGTATGTAAATGTTCCAGGATAATCAGCTACCCACGAAGAGACACTTTTTTTTTGCGGGTGGCATGCTACACGTTCAACTTTAACACAACACGTTAAAAATTGCAAAAAGACTGCACTGATTCAAGCATGTCAACAATAAGGTTAAAACTGATATCTTGTTTTAAAATAAAAATTTGTCTTCGAGAAAATTGTTTATTTGATCCACGCTCAAACAAATATTCCTAGAAACTAACTATACTTATCACTTAATATCCCGACCAAGAAACAAAGGAATAAAATACCGTCGTAATTTTGGGTATTCCCTTGGCACTATAACCTAATCGATGTTTGGACTATTGCAGGTAATGTCCCGGCGATAAGATCGGTTCCACACGGCGACATTAACAATACCCTGAGCAATTCAATTGCCTAGTAATACCGAGAAATATTGTAAATATAGGGAAAATATGCATCATTACTAGATTTTGGGTAAAATATGCAATAATCGGTGAGAATGGTCTAAATATGCAAATGCATATGAAAATATGCAAATGCATATAATCCGGTCTCTACTTATTACGTCTTCTGTAGACTTTTAAGCATGAGGACGACCTTTTTTAAAAAACTGAAAACCTTGGAGCGCTACTAAAATAAGACACCAACATACAAAGTTTCCCTTTCTTCTCCCTAGTCTCCTGGAAGTACAACCTGAGATTGCTCTAAAAATTTGTTACACTGTGTTATTGGTCATTGTATGGTATTCAAATAACATTTGGAATTTTTAAGGATATCACTTTACACCCATATTCAAAATTTCAACATAAATAATAAAGATAAAAACAAACTGACAAACAAAACCTCTATTTTTGTTCTTCATTGTTTTATCAAAATTGTTATTTTTGATTTTTAGTACCCTCGTATTTTATGAAAATGCTTCTCCTGTTAGCGCTTTTAGCTCGACGTCGCCGGAATGAAATGGTAATTTGAATAATCAAGTTAGTAAACCGGATTCCAATCAGCCGATCCGGGATTAAGTTGATTTTAAAAATTTTGAGAAAGCACTGACTAAATATTTGATGGCGTGAACTTTACCTTTCGATGTTTTAAATAATTAAATTTAGTTGATTGATATTCATAAAACATTAAAATTATTTGTGAAAATTAGGGTCGTCGATAAGAAGCATGGCAAATTACAACTTTTAATTTACATAACTTTGCTTTCTTTTTGGATTCTGCTTTTTCCTACTGCCTTGTTTAGGAACGATAACATATTTAATTCCGTTGTCACCTATCTTAATATGGTAAAAGTTGCCACTTTGGAGCTTTCAGGGTCTACCCATATTTCTTCTTCTCATTGGAAACTTGCCTCTTTTGATTTTAACAATTCTTCGTTTCTTCGTTTATGCCTCTCCTTTGTAGCACCTAGTTGGTTATATTAGGTTGGTGCATGATTTACTATGAAAAACAAGGCATTTACCTACATCCAAAATATATTTTTTCGATTATTCTGGAACATATTCGTCTACTTCAGTAACTGCCTCCCATTTTCCTGATCGATAGTCAATTCCACGGGAGCAGAAATTATGATTCTTCTCTATTATCCACAGCTTGACATTGGCCACCCTCTTATCTAGATCCACATAGATTTTTCCTATCTGTATTTTTTCCAAGGATATTGACGTCGGATGAGCTAGCAGGTCTTACTGTCGATGGTTCGATTACGTGTTGTTTGATATGGGGACGTGCGTTGCCATGACGATAAACGATTCGGTTCTGTTTACGATGATATTGATGGCTTCCTTAAGGTCATCGAAATAGGCCGTATAGACATCGCTGTCGATGTTAAATTGCATTTTTGTTGCCTTTATATACTGATCTCACCATTCCCTATGCAGATTGTTGCCATTCCACCTATAGCAGTAGCCATTAGGGATGATATGCCAGTGAATTATTCCGTTTTTATCTCATAAACCATAAAACATTGTCTTTTTGCATTGGATGCTTTTCCGCATTTGCTGCCTAAGACACAAAACTTTATTTTTTTGAGATTTTTACAGAGTAAGCAAGACTCATCTTCACTAACGAGATTCTTCAAAAAAATAATTTGCTCATTTTCCTTAAGAAATTTGGTGAATATTCGAACTCAGTTGATCGTGTTATGGTCTTAGAGTTCGTATGGTAACTACCCGACCAATTTTAGTACCTACCGAGCATTTTAAGATGGCGAACATTCGTAGAATGATCTAGACTGAAGTTCTTAATCATCAGTCAGGTTGGCAAACTTTCATTCTCCTACACAATCGCCAAAAGTGCTTGGTCGTCAAAATTCGATGGTCACTCCACGATTGCATCGCTTCTTGATGTGATACTTATAAGCATCCTGTTATTGTATACAAAATTAGCAGAACTTAACATTTTAGAAGTACACAGTCTGTCAAGTAAAAACGTGACCGCTCATATTTTTGAAAAAAATGTGTTTCGAGAAAATTTTTTGCTATCAATGTATCCTTTAGTGTGTTAACAACGGCCCAATTACCTTAGTAAGTTATCCAATCGCCTCCTGCATCACTAATCGCCTGACATCTTCGAGACATGCTGTCGAGATTTTCTACATACTTTTTCGAATCTCGCGAGACAACTGAGTCAGAGTCCTCAGAGTCTTTCTCTTTACAAAGGACTAAACGTTTTCAATAGGGTTGGCATCTGATGATTATGAGAGCCACTCTAGTATCTTATCGTGGGCCCAAGCGAGCCGCTTCTCGAGGTGGTTTTCGCCCAGTAAAGGCTTCTCCAACGTGCTTCAGAGTTTGACATCATGAGCACGAAGATGTTATCGAATGGTCTCATCGAACACACTCAAATCCGATTTTCTTAATTTTGCCGATCCTTGACACAGCATCAATTTCGGGTTCCGTGAAAACAAAGACATGTTTTCGTTTTTCGACTTTGCCTACTGAACCACGTTCTGGCAAGTCGACATTTTTGTCTCGTTAAAACGATTACCCACTTCTTCACAAACCATACTGACTTTTTAATGTATTTAGCAGCCGTGGTATATGTCATTTTAGGCCCCTTTGGAGGGGAACAAAGAAAGACTGCCTCGAACCGATGCGCAAACAAGTGACTCAGTTTGAATTTTACGTGATTTCGACGAAAGTTTGGAATCGACTGATACTTTTACTAAAATGTAGACAAAGGCGTTGGTTTGGGAGCAAATATGTCCTGGCATGAACATGTTGCAGGCAGAGCAAGGAGAGCTTCTCAAAAGCTGGGAATATTATTTCGAACCAGAAAGCTTTACACCCCACAACAACTGTTAATTCTTTACAAAGCTCAAATTCGACCAACTATGGAATACTGCTCCCACGTTTGGGACTCCGCTCCCAAACATACACTGCATTTGTTGGATTCTGTTCAGAGAAGAGCGGTCCTTCTGATTGGGGGCCCGGAATTCACCGGCGGCCTTGATTCGATGGAACGTCGAAGAACGGTTTTTTTTTTTTTTTTTTTTTTTTTTTTTTTTTTTTTTTATGGGTCTAGCACACGTGCTACAGGGAAGTCCCTAAAGCGCTACAGGAGCGACACGTGTGCGGAGAAGGCGATTCACGTTGTTCTTGAATCGCTGCAGATTGTACTCTGTGGGAAACACAGTCCTGGGCAAATTATTCCAAAGGGATGATGTTCTCCATATAAAAGACTGCTTGAAAAGTGTTGTACGGGGAGTAACAAGCTGAACCTCATACGGATGTGAAGAATTAGCGCGACGTGTACTTCTAACATGCACCGCTCTGGGAGGAATTAAGCGGGCCACATCCTTCGAACACTTTCCATGAAAGTACTTGTAGAACAGGCTCAAGTCGCCAACCGTTCTCTTCGATGTTCCAGCGAATCAAGGCCGACGGTCAGTTCCGGGTCTCCAATCAGACGAACAACTCTTCTCTGAATAGAATCCAACAAATGCAGTATATGTTTGGGAGCGGAGCTCCAAACATGGGAGCAGTATTCCATAGTTGGTCGAATTTGAGCTTTGTAAAGAATTAACAGTTGTTGTGGAGTGTAAAGCTTTCTGGTTCGAAATAATATTCCCAACTTTTGAGAAGCTCTCCTTGCTATACCTGCAACATGTTCGTGCCAGGACATATTTGCTCCCAAATTAACGCCCAACAAATTGAGTGACGATGTTAGAGGAATGGAGTGCCCCGACATAACTATGTCGGGTTCAGCAACGTTAACTTTTTTAGAAAAAAACTGCCGCCTGGGTTTTTGTAGCGTTAAATTCCACTTGGTTACTGTCACCCCAAGATAGAATTTCTTCCAGGTCTTTGTTAAATTGAACGACTTCCTGCTGTCTGCGGATATTCGTCTGAGCAGCCGATATCCGAGCGTTCAAAGTGAATGAAGAGATAAGTGTACTGTCATCTGCAAAGCTGTAGATTGGATTCTCGGTCTTTTCCAGCAGATCGTTAATGTAAATGAGAAAAAGAGTAGGAGACAATATGGAGCCTTGAGGTACACCGGCGTTGATAGTGAAGGTGTTAGAAAGAAATCCGTCGACTGCCACTCGTAAAGAACGCTCTCTGAGGAAACATGAGAGCCACAAACAGAACTTTTCAGACATACCATAAGAACGTAGCTTAGCCAACAGCCCATCGTGCCAAACACGATCGAATGCCTTGGATATGTCCAGAGCAACCGCTCGAGATTCTCCAAAGTGTTCAATTGCATTGTTCCAAACATGTGTTACATAAGTCAGAAGATCTCCTGTTGATCTATTTTTACGAAAGCCATATTGGTGATCGCTAATAATGTTGAATCCTTCAAGATATTTTAGAAGATGCTGATTGATGGCCATTTCCATGACTTTCGATATTATTGAAAGCAGTGCGATTGGTCGGTAGTTATTTGGCAAGGTCCTCTTGCCTTTTTTAGGTATCGGCTGAACTGTAGCGCATTTCCAGCAGGAAGGAAATATTCCCTTTCTGTAGGATAGGTTGAAAAGTCTACAGAAAACTGGTGTTAGTTCCCTCGCACAGATTTTAAGAACTATGGCAGGTATTCCGTCAGCGCCAGAAGCCTTTTTGGTGTCTAGCTTCATCAGAATACGCTTTATAATACGCTGTCTGAAGACAACATCGGGCATCCTTGACTGCACTATGGGAATAGTAGGTGGTGTTTTTTCTTGGAAATCGACAGTAGAATGTGAAGCAAAGAGTTCAGCCAACAAGTTCGCTTTCTCAACAGGTGTCGATGCAATAGAATTATCTGGCCGTGTGAGTGGTGGTATGGTCGATCTGGTGAAATTCCGACCAACTGCCTTAGCGACCGACCAAAAGGACCTTGAATTGCCGGGACAGGCGAGAAGTTTGCTTCTAATCCGTTGATTGTGTACCTCCTTGGTTTCGTCGATAATTTCTTTGCATCTGTTCCTGGCACGAACAAATGTGTTACGATTTATGGTGTTAGGATTTTCGCGCCATTGTCGGTATGCAAGATGTTTAGAAGCAACAGCTTCTTTGCATTTTCGGTCAAACCAAGGCTTGCCGTTGGAAGGGCATTTCTTCGAAAAAGGGATGTAAGCCTCCATACCCGCCAAAATAACATCGGAAACCTCCCTGGCGCAGTCAGATGGGTCGTCGGATCGAAAACAAACGTCCAACCAAGGGAAAGTTCGAAAATATTCCATGAGATCTTCCCATTTAGCAGACTTGTAGTGCCAAATCTTGCGCGGTTTAGGCGCCTCTCTGTCATTGATTGGTAGAATACTCGATGTCGAAAGTAGTTTATGGTCGGAAGAACCTAACGGTGGATTTACGCTGACTGTGTAAATCTCCGGATTGGTGGTTAAAAAGAGATCAAGAAGACTGGCAAACTCTCCGTCTCGATCAGGGATCCGTGTTGGTTCGTCAATAAGCTGAGTTGAGCGTTGGCGACTTGAATCTGTTCTACAAGTATTTTCATGGAAAGTGTTCGAAGGATGTAGCCCGCTTAATTCCTCCCAAAGCGGTGCATGTTAGAAATACACGTCGCGCTGGTGCTTCACATCCGTATGAGGTTCAGCTTGTTATTCCGCGTACAACACTTTTCAAGCAGTCTTTTATATGGAGAACATCATCCCTTTGCCCAGCGCTGTGTTTCCCACCGAGTACAGTTTACAGCGATTCAAGAAAAACGTGAATCGCTTTTTCCGCACACATGCCGCTCCTGGCGCGCTTTAGGGACTTCCCTGCAGTATTTGTGCTAGACCCATAAAAAAAAGAGCCGCCCTTAGGTCTATAAATGCGAGTATGAGTTCTTCCCCCGTCTCCATTTTCCTTTCCATAAGTTGTCTTAATATAAATATATTATCTGCGGATTGCCTCTTCTCCCTAAATGTTGTTTGCTCATCTTCTAGTTTGTTTTCTACGTTTATTTTTAGTTTGTTTTGTATTATTTTTGTGTAGACTTTGTATATTACCGGTGATAGGCAAATTGGTCTATAGTCGGGTTCTGTCCCCTTTTTTGAACATGTTGTTTTTCCACTCTTCTCAGGTATCTTCTTCGTTTCCCACGCCTCCAATAATATTTTATACAGCCACTCTACCCCTTTCTTCTATTGGCTGTATTCTGCTTTTTCATCTAGATCAAATTTTTTGTTTATAATGTCTTCTCCAGACTTCCATTTTTTCAGAAGAATTTGTTTTAATTACGTTATCTTCATCCCTTACTCCAGAATCTACTTTCTTTCTTTTCCCTCTTAGACCTTTGATTGTGTTCTAGAATTTCCGATTGTTATCCTTATATTCTTCATTTAATTCCTTTCCAAAATCCTCTCATGTTTGTTGTTTGGACTTCCTCGCCAATTTTTTTGTTTCTCTTCGTTTCTTGTCGTATATTTCCTTGTCTTTTAGCTCTTTGGTAAGTATATATTTTTTCCATGCTTGTTTTTGTCTTGTACTGCTAGTTTAAGTTCTTTTGTCCACCACCTTGTTCTTTTCCTTCCAGTATTTATTATCCTATATCTACATAATTCCTTTGCCTGCTACTTTAAATTTCTTTTAATGCTTGCCATCTGTCATCTAGTGTCCATCTTCTGTTTGTTTCCTCCAACATATTTATTTTTGTTTCTATCATCTTTATGTATTTACTCTTATTTTCATCTTTTAATAACTTCTTTATATCTATTCGTTTCTTAGGCGTATGTATTAATTTTAAACAGTTTTCTACCGTTTGTCTGTGTACTGAGTGTACTGAGCTTAATTCCTCCCAAAGCGGTGCATGTTAGAAATACACGTCGCGCTGGTCCTTCACATCCGTATGAGGTTCAGCTTGTTACTCCGCGTACAACGCTTTTCAAGCAGTCATTTATATGGAGAAACATCATCCCTTTGGAATAATTTGCCCAGCGCTGTGTTTCCCACCGAGTACAATTTACAGCGATTCAAGAACAATGTGAATCGCTTTTTCCGCATACATGCCGCTCCTGGAGCGCTTTAGGTACTTCCCAGCAGCACGTATGTTAGACCCATAAAAAAATTTAAAAAAAAAGGGTCTCTCTACCGATTTTTTTTGTTGAATCGCTAGAATCGCATCTACCAAAAACGAATTATTGCGGACATGTTCTGACTTGACAGACTACCTAGTACTTAAATTTATTTGAATTTTCATACTAATCGTCGTTAAATCATCGTTAAGTTTATATAATTTTTTACGCATTACCTTTTGATCGATTTGGTCCGTCGTGTCCACGTAAACTCAATTTCGATAAACTACGTAGGTGGCAAACAGGCCTTTATCGTCGAAAAAGGTGTACACTGCTTTTATCTGATCACAAGGGTGTAGGAAAACGTTGAATAATTAAGTTATACAACTAAAATCCAATCAATCGATCCATGAATAAGCAGCGTCAGAAATTTTTTAAACAAACTCAACGAATATTGATTTTGGAATAAAGTTTATTAAAATATCCTTAATATGAGGGGAATATAAAATAATTTTACTCAGAATATGGACATTTCTTTCTTTTTATATTAATATATATACTGATAGATGTCTATCTGTTATGTGATGCAAGGGTGTGAGAGGCATAGAGCGAAGTTCATATCTCATTTGTTTCGGGAATGTGTGTTATATACAATAGTTTTGATGTAGGGAATGTTAAGATGCACACGTTTAAAATAGGCGTTGCGAATTTTCATTATTAAAACAACTCAATAAAAAATTAAACATACAAAACAGTTTCGGGAATGAAGAAAAAATGTTATATACAATAGTTTTAGGGAATGTTAAGATGCACAGTTTAAAATTATTTTATTTATTTATTTATTTATTAACGGCGTTGCGCCAATTTACACAATTATAAACATAATTAAAACAACTAAACATAATAAAAATCATAAACATACACAATCAATGGAGCCATGAATCCTGAGATCGAACTGATTGAAATGCCTTAATTATTCTGGACATGAGATCATAAGAGCCATAATTAGTCGCATGAAAGGGAATACCAAACAGGTCTCTGCCTCTAGTGCGACGAGAAACATTAAATGTTAACTTGTCGAAGAGCTAGGGATCAACCAGCCCATTTATTAACTTAAAAGCCAGAAGCAGGTCATAATGGAGTCTTCTAGTCTCCAGGGTCGAAATACCCAAAATGCCTCTAAGGTTGTTGTGGTCTATATGGTAACCGTCTGGGGATATGGCCAATTTAAAAGCACAAGTCCGCAGAAACCGGCGCTGTACCGCCTCAATCGCTTCTATATATACATTGCAATGAGGAGACCATATCACAGCGGCATACTCAAGCCCCGATCTCACAACTGAAACAATACAACAGTTTAAATGTAGAGCAGGCAAAGTCCCTACAGTATCTCGTGATGGACCCCAGATTTTTATAACCTTTCTGAACAAATGAAAAATGTGCCTATTGAGAGTAAGTTTCTGGTCAAGAAGAACTCCCAGATCATTAATTTCACTAACATGCCTCAGCTTGCTGCCCATTAATGTTATACTCAAAAGTAAAGTTCCGTCTAGCTCTACCAAAATTAATGCTTAATATTCAAGTTCAACTCATTCAGGGTACTCCATCTACAGAGGCCATGAACATCCTCCTGAAGACAGTGACAATCTTGCAACGTGTTAACCGTTTTAAACATTTTTAGATCATCTGCAAACATGAGGAATTTAAAATGTTGTATCAACTTGCCTATGTCATTAACAAAAAGTAGAAACAGTAAAGGACCACAGTGAGACCCCTGAGGCACACCTGAAAGAACTTTTATTTCTTTAGAAATACAATTATTAATACGGACACACTGTGTACGACCCTCCAGAAAACTACCAATCCACCCAAGGACTTCACTACTTAGTCCTATTTTCCGCAACTTTTTTGCGGAATTTGATGTACAGGGTACTTCAAAAAGTGTGGCCGATATAACATATGTTTTTTTAAATGGAACATCCTATTTTCTAATTTATTTTTAAATTCTGCCTAAAATTTTATAACTTTCTTATTAAAAAATGTTATATACCTAAACCTAGTAGTTTTTCTAATATCTAATTAAAAAAAAAAAAATACTAGTTTTCAGTTTTGTAAAAAATTGCCAGTAGCGTCTTTGTTTCTGATGGTGTTCAAAATAAATTTACACATTTCGATTATTTTAAATTGAAAAATCTCAAATTCTTTAAATGGCACACCCTGTATATTATTGTTTTTTTCTGATAGATTTTACAAAACCCTCCAACTTTTATTAAGTATGTCATATACCTATTTCTAATAGTTTTCGATTTATTTTGAATTTTTCAATTTTTACCCTTGTTTTTAATACACTTACGCTATAAATCATAGTTGCCAAGACAAAATTAAAACGTAGGCATTGTTAAATTTTGACATGTCTATTAAGCAAGTAAAAATAGTTTAATTTGTTGTAGTAAGTGACGTATGAAGGTAATATGATGGATTTTCTTAAAAATGAATTAACTGATATGGTTTATATACTGGGCGAGGCGGGAAAAATTGTCTTTTGGCAGTAAGGCTTTACGGAGCGAAATACCCTAATAGACGTATACCATCTAGAAAATCTTTTCAGTGCTTAATGGAACGGTTTGATGGTAGTGGTAGCGTTAAGTATACGAAACGGAAAGTAGTAAATGTATAATTCTAAAAAAAAACTCGTAAATCGGATAACTGGTTCTCGAGTGATAAGCGCACTAACGGACAAATAGAGAGACAGACAGAGAGACGTTGCGTTTTATGTATATTATATAATCTGGAAAGAGAACATATGTATGAATAAAAGACACACGTAAAATTGAATAAGTGGTTTTCGAGTGATAAGCGCACTAACGGACAGACAGAGAGACGTTGTATACTATATATATTATAGAAGATTATAGAAAACCTGGCTAGAGAACAAATGTATGAATTTAAAAAAAATATATATAAATCGGATAAGGGGTTCTCAAGTCATAAGCGCACTAACGGACAGACAGAAAGACGTGGTATTATATATATATATATATATATATATATATATATATATATATATATACACAATGAATATATATATATATATATATATATATATATATATATATATATATATATATATATATATATATATATATGTATATATATATATATATATATATATATATATATATATATATATATATATATATATATATATGTATATATATATGTATATATATATATATATATATATATATATATATATATATATATATATATATATGTATATACATACATATATATATATATATATATATATATATATATATATATATATATATATATATATATACATATATATATATATATATATATATTATATATATATATATATATATATATATATATATATATATATATACATATATATATATATATATATATATATATATATATATATATATATATATATATATATATATATATATATACTAGCACGGCCCGCGGCTCCTCTCGCGTGGACTTGATTCACTACTATCGTCACTGCTTATTCTTATGTTACTCAACGTAATAAAATATCTCCCATTATTTCCCCTTATCTCCCAATATTTCTCCTTATCTCCCATTATCTCTACATAATTTCCATTATCTAGGCTTATCTCTGCTCATCTCCAGTTATTTCTCCTTATCTCCCATTATTTCTCCTTGTCTCCCATTATCTCACCTTATTTCCTATTATCTAGGCTTATCTCGACTTATCTCGCAATATTTCTCCTTATCTCCATTATTTATCCTTATCTCCCATTATCTCATCATCATAACTCCCACTATCTAGACTTATCTCTGCTTATCTCCCATTATTTCTCCTTATCTCCCATTAGTTATACTTATCTCCCATTATCTCACCTTATCTCCCATTATCGAGGCTTTATCTCGACTTATCTCCCATTATTTCTCCTTATCCCCCATTATCTCACCTTATCTCCCATTATCCAGACTTATATCGAATTATATAGAACATATGTATAAATTTATAAAAACACGTAAATCGGATAAGTGGTTCTCGAGTGATAAGCGCACTAACGGACAGACAGACAGACAGAGAGACGTTGCATTTATATATATTATATTCTTTGCTACATGATATTGTTACATATTTAATGCTTTAGGCAGTGTATTACAAGAGAACGCGCTAGCAGCAAACTTTTCTCCGACTTGATTCACTATTATCCTCACTGCTTATTCCTTGTGTCACCTAACATAATAAAATATATCCTATAACCTGGCCAGAGAACACATACGTATGTTTAAAAAAAAGCACGTAAATCGGATAAGTGGTTCTCCAGTGATAAGCGCACAAACGGACAAACAGACAGAGAGACGTTGCATTTTATATATATTATAGATATCCTTTGCTGCATGATATTGTTCCATATTTAGTGGTTTAGGCAGCGTATTGCAAGAGAACGCGCTAGCGGTAAACTTTTTTCCAATTTGATTCACTATTATCGTCACCGCTTATTCCTCATATTACCTAACGTAATAAAATATATAGTCTATAACCTGGCCAGAGAACATATGTATGTTTTAAAAAAAAGGCATGTAAATCGGATTAGTGGCTTGCCAGTGATAAGAGCACTAACGGACGGACAGACAGACAGACGGACAGGGAGACGTTGCATTTTATGTATATTATAGATATAGATTATTATTATTATATAACCTGGCCAAAGAATATATGTATGAATTTAAAAAAAAAAAACACGTAAATCGGATAAGTGTTTCTCGTGTGATAAATGCACTAATGGACAGACAGACAGAGAGACATTGCATTTTATATATATTATAGATTACAGATATTCTCTGCTGCATAATATTGTTCCATATGTAATGATTTAGATTGTGTATTGCGAGAGAACGCGCTAGCGGCAAACTTTTTTCCGACTTCATTAACTATTATCGTCACTGCTCATTCCTTATGCTACCTATCGTAATAAAATATAGCCTATAACCTGGCCGAAGGACACATGTATGTTTTTTAAAAAAAAAGTACGAAAATCGGATAAGTGGTTCTCCAGTGATAAGCGCACTAACGGACAGACAGACAGACAGACAGAAATACGTTGCATTTTATATATATTATAGATGTAATAAAATATATATCTATAACCTGGTCAGAGAACATATGTATGAACTTAAAAAATCACGTAAATCGATAAGTGGTTCTCGAGGGATAAGCGCACTAACAGACAGAAGACAGAGAGACGTTGCATTTTATATATATTATAGATATAGATTAGATGCATTTTATATATATTATAGATAGATTTTATATATATTATAGATTAATAGATAACCTGGCCAAAGAATGAATGAATTTAAAAAAAAAAAGATAGGTAAATCGGATAAGTGGTTCTCGTTTGATAACGCACTAATGGACAGACAGACAGACAGGCATTTTATATATATTAGAGATTATAGATATTCTCTGCTACATAATATTGTTCCATATTTAATGGTTTAGGCTGTGTATGGCAAGGGAACGCGCTAGCGGTAAATTTTTTTCCGACTTCATTCACTATTTTACGTCACTGCTCATTCCTTATGCTACCTATCGTAATAAAATATAGCCTATAACCTGGCCAGAGAACAATGTATGAATTTAAAAAAATATATACGTAAATCGGATAAGGGGTTCTCAAGTGATAAGCGCACTAACGGACAGACAGACAGACAGACAGAGAGTACGTTGCATTTATATATATATTATATATTATATATATATAAATATATATATATATACATATATATATATATATATATATATATATATATATATATATATATATTATATTCATTGTTACATGATATTGCTCCACATTTAATGGTTTACGCAGTGTATTGCAAGAGAACGCGCTATCGGCAAACTTTTTCCGACTTAATTCACTATTATCGTCACTGCTTATTCCTTATGTTACCTAACATAATAAAATATATTCTATAGCTTGGCTAGAGATCATATGTGTGTTTTTAAAAAAAAAAGCACGTAAATCGGATAAGTGGAGACAGAGAGGCGTTGCATTTTATATTTATTATAGATTAAGTCAAGGCGGTAGTCCTATCAAGGGTGTTACCGTATTTCTACATTAACTGTACTCATATACAACACCCATCCGCTGACCGAAATGGAGCCAGCGACCACCCGGTGACTATGCAGGCCTCTCACAGAGTAAGTTACCAAGGCCAGCCCTTTAATGTGAGAAAGTCCAATTTCACGACTTTATTTTGGTCGGAAAGTAAATAATGTCATTAATTTTGGTTCTTTTCTATTACTTCAACAAGGAAAATTGTATAATCTACACTGTCAGGCTCAAGGATATGTTCTAGTTTGGGGTAAAAAACCAATCAACAATTAAAAAAAAAGGTTTCAAATGCCACAGAGAATCCTAGGGAATATTTGTATGTTTTGTATTTCTATTGAGATTCCTCTGGTCGATTGGAGCTCTATAAATTTTAAAGATATGAAGTTAAACTGTACAGACTATCCTCTTATAGTACAAATTGGTTAAACATATTCCCCCCCCCCCCCCCCCCCCCCCCCCTTATCTTGTAATTTGGATTTGATGAAAATATAAACCTTTAGACTATCTGCGTAATATACGAATCCATGTGCTTATAAAATATCTTTAACTTTAGCTGTATAATATTGAAAATTACCCTAAATTGGTATTTTAATCTGTTTTCAGTAAAAATCACACAAATTTACGACAGTAAGGGCTGAAATAAAACATCTGTTGCTACACGTGGAAACTGATGATATTGAAACCATATTTTCAGTTATAGAATGAACAAGGGCAAAAATATATATTTCGAATTCGCTGTAAAATACTAAGTTTACGTTTTTATGCGAGGCTGTTTAGAGTTCCAGCAACAACAAAATATAAACAAATTAAAGTAAATTGTCTTGGAGACCTTTAGTTAGTGTATCAATTAACACATGGGCTGAAAAGTCCCGGGCCTAACAAAGAAAACACGGTTTTTTTGGTTCAAAATTAGCTTATATTCATCAACGTAATCTCCATCAAGAGCAACGCAATCATTCCAGCGCCGCTCTAACATTTCAATACCACTTTTGTAGAACGATTTATCTTTTGCCTCAAAATAGGCCTCAGTTTCAGCGATAACCTCTTCATTCGTGCGAAATTTCTTACCGGCGAGCATTTTTTTCAGGTCTGCGAACAGCCAGTAGTCGCTGGGAGCCAAATCTGGCGAATACGGTGGATGTGGGAGCAATTCGAAGTTCAATTCATGTAGTTTTTGCCATTGTTTTGATTGACTTGTGACACGGTGCGTTGTCTTGATGAAACAAAATTTTTTTTCTTTGCCATATGCGGTCGTTTCTTTTGCAATTTCGGCCTTCAAACGCTCCAATAACGCTATATAATATGTTGATGGTATATACATTTAATAATTACACAGGCCAACAAAAAATATTTGTAAAAAACTTTTTAAACCAATACATATAAGTGTTATGTATTTTTGGGTACAGAAACCGTATCTGGTATCAGTTTTTTTTTGTATCACCTACAGTTCTCTCACAATATGACATCGATTAAATTTCAAAATAGGGAAAATTTGATACATAAAAATAAAAAGTTAAACCGTACTTTTATTTGATTAAGCTGCAATTTTTACTCACGATAACATATTTCACTTCAATGCTAATATTTTAGGTGCTTATTTTTTTGTATTTCCTTTCCGTTTTCTCTGTGAAGTTTCTTGTATAGCTTTTTCTCCGATGTGATGCATTTTGTTGTTCTCTATGAAGTAACCAACAGTAATCACCCATCATGTTGATATCCCACCGTCCCTGGTACTGTTTCTCCATCTCCTTTATGTCCTGATGGAACCTTTCCCCCATCATGCTCTTCACTCACACCGCCTGAGCTTTTAGGAAAAACAGCCAAGATGGTTGTGCAAGAAGTGGGCTTTAAGGCTCATCAGTCAACCCAGATTTTTGAACTTGTCTATCATATTAGCTACGACAAGTTCATAGTTAGGGTCTTTCACATTGCCCAAAAACTTAGTCACAACTTTTTTAAATGATATCCAAGCCTCCTTTTCCTTTGTAATCATCCATGCTTCAAAGTTGGAATCGAACATCATTTTACGAATATCAGGCCCAACGAAAACCTCTTCTTTCAGTTGGACTTCTGATAAATGAGGAAATCTTTTATAAAAATATTTAAAATATTCACCATCTGTAGGCAAGGCTTTCACAAATTGTTTCATTAAGCCTAACTTGATGTGTAGTGGTGGTAGAAGAATCTTTTTTTAGTCTACTAAAATTTTATGCAAAATGTTCTTCTTGCCAGGTGTTAAAGTTTTTCTTACATGCCATTGTTTTTTGGACCAATGTTGATCCCTTGCTCTGCTTTCCCACTCACAAATAAAACATGGAAACTTTGTAAATCCCTTTTGTTGACCAAGGATCATGAAGACAACTTTTAAATCTCCATATAGCATCCAATCGTGAGCTGGATAGTTAATTTTCTGTAAAATCATGATAAGATTTTCGTAAGTTTCCTTCATATGGACTGAATGAGCAACAGACAGTTAAGCATAGGTATTTCCGTTGTGTGACAGAACACACCTTTTATTCCAGCAGCTTACTAGCTGTTCTCTTGTCTGTCAACTAGTTTTTGATGAGTCTATAAAAAGCCTCCAATCATCCTTCTTATACTCAATGCCAAATTCGTTCATTGGAGTACCAATATCAGGCAGTAAACTAATTCCTTTTCCTGCTTGAAAAACTGCGCAAATTGTTAATCTCTTGTTCTATAATGGTAAATAGATGTTCCAGATTCCAATAAATGTTATTCTTTCAGCCTAGAACCAAGCAATTCTGCTTTTTCCTTAGTCAAAACCAAATCTCTCACTAAATCACTTAACTTAGCTTGTGTAAACAAATGTGGTTTTAAATTTTCTAGAGAACATTGAAACATCATTATCCGGTCGACTTTCATTAAATTCGGGACTGGACTGTAAAACGTCATCAATAGTCTGAGGTGGCTCAAGGACAGGAAGTCCCAGTACATGTCCTACCGGCAATTAGCTGAAGTAAAGTAAGGATAGACAATTACTTTCTTATTTTTGGAGTTATTTCCGGAAACATTAACGTTGTAAAAATAACAATCATTTGAATGATTTTTTGCCCTCTCCATACCATAAGTACTGCAAATCTAAAAGCCTTCTTTTTTTTCTTATACCATTACCTAAGATCCTCGACACAAACATAACTTACTTTGTGAGGAGCCCAACATTTTTCTTAATTACCGATTTCTACACCAAAATATGCAAAGTGTACTTTTTTACAAAGTCAGTAATATTTCTTTGATGTTTTTTAACTACAAACTCACCACATATATAACACAAAGTATTAGAAGAGTTTTTACAACCACGATTACTTTGAGTGTGAATGGGTGGGCACATGGGTTAAACACTGCAATGCGAGGTTATATTAAATGGAAGAAAACAAACAGCTGTGACATTTATCGGAACTGCCAACCTAATAAAATTTTATTTTACTAGCAACCTTATAAAATTTTGATTTTATTGCCAACCTAATAACTTTCGAATGGTAACAAATAAACTTTTCACATTTTGAATATTAAAATGTGAAAAATTGGTGGGTGATACAACTTTTTTATTATTATTTTCGGACTCAGCACGCCAAAAAACATAGGAATCAGGTAAAATTATTAACCGGTTAACGACTGTACCCGAGATAACTCGGGCACGGTCAACGTTTCGATTTTCTTATGCCCGGGCCTAACTCGGGCATCTCTAATTTTTATGGATGTTATGCGCCATCACCCGAACTGTCTCGTGAAAAGCGGGAATACGCATTTTTATACATTTAACTCAAACTCCTCGGGTCTTGTCGGATTTTTGCGACTGTTTATTTGATCTTGAGGCAAAATATGCTGCCAGCGGGTAAATTTAGTTTGTGTTGCGACTTGATAAGTTTTGTTGCGCTGCTTCTGTGAATTAAATTTTACGTGAGTTTTTGTCTACAATAAGTAAATATATTTATTATACCTGTTATTTACATTTTAGTAGCTGAAACCCAAGTACTTATTATATCATGGACAGGCACGATTATGATTTGTCAGATGAGTCAGAAGTTGACAAACCAATAGACGAAAGTGGCTCTGATACATCTTACGGCAATATTTCAAGTAGTAGCTCGAATTCAGATAATTCGGCGGATTTACTTGAAGCACGTGATTGGTTTGAATTGCAACCTGATTCCCCAGCCCCACCATCATTCCCTTTTACGGCTGTACCGTCTATAAATTGTGTATCCTGCAAGGATTGGAACATGTTGGATTTTTTTGAACAGTTCGTTGACGACGATCTGGTTGGCCATATAGTAACAGAAACCAACAGGTATGCTGAGCAAAAAAAAAAAGAGGAAAAAAATGTGGTACCCTGTGACTAGCGAAGAAATTAGAGTCTTTTTAGGATTGACAATTTTACAAAGCGTTATAAAAAAACCAGAATTGCGTCAATACTGGTCAACCGATCCTCTTTTGGTGACGCCCTTTTTGCCAGTTGTATGAGCAGAAATAGATTTGAGGCTATCCATCAAAACATCCATTTTTCTAATAATGATGAATTTGATGAAGTAACTCATCCAAACCCAAAACTTAATAAAATATGGCCAGTATATGAAAAATTGGTTAGCAAGTTTCAAGAACTGGTCGTACCTGAAAAAAACCTGTCTATTGACGAAAGTCTCCTTTTATATAAGGGTAGACTTGGTTGGATCCAATACATTCCACTAAAAAGAGCTCGATTTGGTATAAAAACCTATTTACTGTGTGAATCTAAAAGTGGTTATGTATGGAATTTTATCATCTACACTGGAAAACAAACCAACCTTGACAAAGACTATGAAAATCTACCAATTTCGTCGCAAGTTGTCATGACGCTGTCTAAGCCATTGTTAGAGAAGGGCTATTGCATAACGATGGATAATTTTTATAACTCCCCCCAGCTTGCGGATTTACTTATTACAAAGAAAACCGACGTTTATGGAACACTAAAATTAACACGGAAAGAAGTTCCTTCAGAGCTAAAAAAAAAAGAAGCTGAAAAAAGGAGAAGTTGTAGCCTTTCAAAGAGGTAAAGTTTGTGTCCTAAAGTGGAAAGATGTTTTCTTTGATTTCAACCATTCATACGAACACCTGTGTATAGGTAGAAAAACCAAGAGAGATTATAATAAAGCCGAAAGTTGTCATCGATTACAACGACACCATGGGCGGTGTTGATCGGGTGGATCAACACTTAGCAGACTACAACCTTCCAAGAAAGCGTAGAAAAAAGTATTACAAAAAAATATTTTTTCATTTATTAGATTTGGCACTGTGGAACTCTTTTGTGTTATATCGAAAAACTGGAGGAACAAAGTCAGCACTAGTTTATAGGTTGGATCTAATCAAACAGATCATGGAAAAATATCCCGCACGGAATTTTCTTCTAGAAAAGGACGACCTTCAAGCCAACCTACACCACTTATTTCCCTGAGTGTATCCCTGAGTGTATCCCGGCAACCGAAAAAAAACAATTTCCAACTCGGCAATGTGGTGTATGCTGTAGAGTGCGTGATGCCCGCGGCAAAAAAGTTCGAAAGGAAACACGCTACTACTGCCCTATTTGTGACGTACCGCTCTGTGTTACACCCTGCTTTAGAGTATATCATACAGTTAGTACTATTTAGTTGATAAGATAAGCCACTTTTTTGTTATTTGGCTCAAATTTTGTTTCAAATTAGCATTTCTTTGAACGCCCGAGTTAATTCGGGTGATGTCAAGAACAGAATTAAAATGTTTTATTTTTTGTGAAAACACTTGTTTTTTTTGAAACTTTGCAAAAACATATTTGGTAAGTCCTATTTGCAGATTTAACATACCATAAAAAAAATCGTGCATTTTGGTCCTACTTTTCCAAATAAATTCGGTCGTGAAGAGGTTAAAAAAGTTTTTTCATCGTTGACCTGTGTAATTATTTAATTTATTTTATATTCAATAAGCTACACATAGTACACTTAGTTGACCAGTCAAAAAAATCATCTAAAAAAGATACTATCAAAAACAGGCATTTGACATAGTTAACGCTACATTTTATAGTTACTAATTACTTATTTTTAAGTTTTGTTTAGGTAGTTAGGTACTCTAGATTATCGGTGGGCTCCGAGACGTAATTTTGTGTTATCATATTGGCAGTTGAGATATGGTGATACATTGAGTAAAAGGAGAATGTGCGTGTAGAATGATTTTAAAGGTGTGGTTTTACCTATCATGTAAATAATTTTAAATATGGGTTTAATTTTTTATTCTTCAATATTTGGGAGCCATATCTTCATTTATAGGAAAGAGAAAACAGAATATTGCCTACAAGAGCGAAGAAAAGCTTCATTAGGTGATAAGGCGATGAAGTTTTTGGCCGGTTGCGGTAAGTTGCTAAGTATACCATGTAGTTGATTTAAGGTTGATTTAAGCACAAAAATAAGTCCATTTTTTAGGCCCTAAATAAACCCTCAATTAAAATATTTAACCTAAAGTGAGACTTTTAATATTAATGACAAAATTCTAAAATTAATATTCAGTTATCAGCCAATATGTTGGTACATAGATACAGTAATCATGTCATCATTCTATTATAGTTTATTTAGGTTGGATGTGAAATAGATGACCAATCGCGCTACTCTCAATAATATCGAAAGTCATGGAAAAGGCTATCAATCAGCATCTTCTAAAATATCTTGAAGGATTCAACATTATTAGTGATCACCAATATGGCTTTCGTAAAAATAGATCAACAGGAGATCTTCTGACTTATGTAACACATGTTTGGAACAACGCAATTGAACACTTTGGAGAATCTCGAGCGGTTGCTCTTGACATATCCAAGGCATTTGACCGTGTTTGGCACGATGGGCTGTTGGCTAAGCTACGTTCTTATGGTATGTCTGAAAAGTTCTGTTTGTGGCTCTCATGTTTCCTCAGAGAGCGTTCTTTACGAGTGGCAGTTGACGGATTTCTTTCTAACACCTTCACTATCAACGCCGGTGTGCCCCAAGGTTCCATACTGTCTCCTACTCTCTTCCTCATTTATATTAACGATCTGCTGGAAAAGACCGAGAATCCAATCTACAGCTTTGCAGATGACAGTACACTTATCTCTTCATTCACTTTGAACGCTCGGACATCGACTACTCAGACGAATATCCGCAGACAGCAGGAAGTCATTCAACTTAACAAAGACCTGGAAGAAATTCTATCTTGGGGTGACAGTAACCAAGTGGAATTTAACGCTACAAAAACCCAGGCAGCAGTTTTTTCTAAAAAAGTTAACGTTGCAGAACCCGACATAGTTATGTCGGGGCACTCCATCCCTCTAACATCGTCACTCAATCTGTTAGGCGTTAATTTGGGAGCAAATATGTCCTGGCATGAACATGTTGCAGGCATAGCAAGAAGAAGAGCTTCTCAAAAGTTGGGAATATTGTTTCGAACCAGAAAGCTTTACACTCCACAACAACTGTTAATTCTTTACAAAGCTCAAATTCGACCAACTATGGAATACTGCTCCCATGTTTGGAGCTCCGCTCCCAAACATACACTGCATTTGTTGGATTCTATCCAGAGAAGAGCTGTTCGTCTGATTGGACACCCGGAACTGACCGACGGCCCCCATAAAAAAAAAAAAAAAAAAAAAGACTAAAATAGCTTTAAATATCCCAAATGTTTTATTTTCAATAGCTAGGTATTTTCAAAGATCAGCTGTTATTGATCATGTTCGATTGCTCATCTCGCTAGCTGTAATACGAATACGAATTCACGTAAAATAAAATACACATAGTAAAGGAATTAATATTTGAAATCACATTAAGAGTTAATTAACATGCATTGATAGTTTGTCAAAAATTAATGCCGAAAATGGTCATGGTAAGTGATCAGGGCAAAGTGAAAATTATAGCCGCCATTTGTAGTTTTTGTCTATTTTCTGTCCTGACATCCTATATAGATTGCTATAAACTAAATAGTTTGCACCCTAATATTGATCAGAATCAAAGATAAATGTATAAAAAGTTTCTGGAGGTCCATAACACCAAATACTTACTTCGACTGCTCATATCGAGAGCTTGCTTTCCAAGCTTAGTTCCTGTTGCTATCTGATTAGAAACATTTGTGAAACCGTATCATCGAATGTAATCAGACTAGTTTATTTTAGTCTAGTTCAATACACTATCTCGTAGGATATAGTGTATTGGGGTCAAAGTAGTGAAGTGAAACAAGTTCTTTTTACTCAAAAAAGATTCTTTGAGTGATTGCCAATGTATCCTCAACGACCTCATGTAGTGGGTATCTTGAATCCTATAAGATCATAAGAATGATTTCACTGCATATTTATTCTCTGATTATGTTTACTATGAAGACATAATCGGCCAAGTACAAGTCGGACTTGTGCAATTAGTGTTCCGTACGTTGATTGCTTTTAAAATAAAAATTTTTGTTACGCAGGTATAAAATGATCAATGACTTCACAAAACACACCTCAAATGAGTTTTCAACAAAGTTTGTTTCCGACCTTTGTTGAAACCTTGCAATTTTTGTTTTTTCTTTATACACCAGATTAGTTATGAATATGAACTCATGACAAGTTTCGTCCAATCTACACCCTGTGGAGAATATTCCAGAATTTTTTCAAAATTTTTTGTTCAGTATTTTTCAAGATAGGAGGACAGCGATTTTTGGCAATTTTTTAAAAATAATACAAAGAAAAGTGTACGGATGAAAACAGACCGAAGCGTCCAAAAACACAAACATTAGCTCGAAAGGTATTGGCAAATATATTTTGGAATGCGCATGGAATGATACTAATCGACTACCTTAAGAAAGGGCGAGTAATCATCAGAAAGTATTACGTTAGTTTATTGGACCGTTTGAATGGTGAAATCAAAAAAAGGTGACATTTAGCGAAGAAAAAATTACTTCACCAAAATAATGCACTCAGCCTCAGCTACTAAGCTATTCACACTCAGCTACCCAGACTCAGCTACTCAGCTACTTGGGTTCAGCTACTCGGCTAAGCAGACTCATAATTCCCATCGATTATTACTTTTTTCTAAATTTTAAAAGATGGCTCCAGGTAAAGAGATTCTGCTGAAATAAAGAAGTGGGTACATATATAAAAGTTAAACTGAGAAAGGAATCAATAGTTGATTTATAAATCTTAAACATGGAACGGAAGTTTTTACGGCTTTGGTTAGATGAGAAATCATGATTTTTGTCCGTATCTAATTAAGAAAAGTCTCTTTTTTTGACACGGTTTAATTCCAAGAACCATGGTTTCAAATCTTGTACACTTTAGTATTATATCAATTTTTTTATGTTTTTTTGTTAAAATAATGAAGAAATTTTAAGCTACATAGCAAAATTTGAATATTGACTTGCCTATGCAAACTTTTCTCTCTATCTAGCATTTATCACTCATGAGGACATAATTCCTCTTCATTTTCTTCCATCTGCTTCTGTCCTGTGTTATGTTCACCCACCCTGTCCCACCTATTTTCTTAAGGTCATCTTGAGTTGGCTATCCTGGATTTCCTTTTTCCTCATGGTTTCCATTCGTCGATTTCCTTGTTCATCCTGTCCTTTCCATTCTTGCTACATGTCTTTTCGATCTCAATTTTGCCTTCAGTATCGTATTTTTCTTGTCCTCCATTTTGGACTTTCTCTTAACTATTTTATATACTTTTTTGTTCTTTAGTGTTCTATTTAGGATTACTCTCTTCACGTGATGTTGGATAGTTTGCACCTTACTCATTGTTTTCCCTGTGAACGTTCACGTTTCAGTTCCATACGGCCGGACTGGAGTAACACATTTATGTAATATTTTTGTTTCTATGTATGTCTTAAATTTTTGGTTTTTGATCTATAATATATGTTTTAATCTTCCAAAAGCTATCAATGCAATATCATGTTTTTATTTATATAGGTATGTGTATTATTCTACTTGATGGATGCGTTATTGTATTAGTGATATCTCTTCATTATCTTTCTTTTGCTTATATTTATAATTAGCTCTGTTTCCTCTATTCTCCCTTTTAGTGTTTTTATAATTTCCTGCATTTCTAGATGATCGTACATAATAACTACTGCATCATTTGCATATCCTCGGATATGGTAAACTGAGGCTTTTTTAGAGAGCTCGACAAATTGTACTATATGAAAGGTATCCAAATGTTGTAAGATCGCTGGATTGGTGTATTGCTCTTGAAGCAAACTATGTTGAAGAACAAAAACGGTTTTGAGCAAAAACATTGTTTTTTCTTCAAAATTGTCGGGATTTTTCACCCCATGTAATATTTCCCCATCAAAAGAAAACTTATACTTACCTGATTGCGAATATTTTATGCACTAAAACTATTATTCAAATAACTCATTTACAAGATGGTAACAATAACTGACCATTATGTGTACCAAAAGAATTTAAAAAATCCTTCACTTACTTTCTTTAACCGGTACGCAGTGGGAAATTTCGGAGTTTTTTTGGTCAAAATTAGCCTTACAACTCGCATAATAACGAAAACTAATATATTTTTTTTTAAATACTCCTAATTATATGTACTTTGGCGTGGAACTGCGGAAATACGTTTAAATTAAATCCTAATCTAAAAAAAACTTGATAAAATATTGGATATATTAATACCCAGTATCCAGTAATGACCTATCTAGTATCTATCTATCTAATAAATAAATACTTACATATTTATACATCCTTAAGTTTTAAAAATGGTTATATATAATGCAAAAAAATACATTTAACCTAAAATAGTTCAAACAGACTCAAAACATAACCTACATGCAATCATAAAACATAATGATTTATGCATAATATCTAGTATATAATTTGATTTGAATTATGAATACTAATTACAAACTATAACAAGAATATTAATTAAAAATTAAAAAAAATATAATCTTAAAAAAGTCAAAATTTTCTTCAATACAAAAAGTAACACTTAGGCTGAAAAGTTTTTGGTCTAGCTACTTAAAACGCATTTCTTTTCACAATTGGACATTATTCATCAATATAGTCTCCTTCAAGAGCGATACATCCTAACATTCCTATACCTTTCTTGTAAAAGGATTTGTCTTTGCTTTCAAAACAGGCCTTAGTTTCGACGATAACTTTTTCATTGGAGCCAAATCCATTTCCGCGCAGGCATTTTTTTGAGGTCTGCGAATAGATAATAGTCACTGGGGGACAATTCTGGAAAATACGGCGGATAAAAAAGCAATTCAAACTTCAAATCATGCAATTTTGTCATCATAACCATTGACTTGTGACACGGTGCATTGTCTATCAAAGAGCACTTTTTTCTTGTTCATTTGGGGCTGTTTCTTTGCGATTTCTGCACCAATAACTTTATATAATATTCGCTATTAATGGTTTTTCCCTTCTCAGCATCGTCGATGAAAATTATTGCACGCACATGCCAAAATATAGGGGCAAAACCTTCCCAGCCGACTGTTGTGTATTTGGTCGCTTTGGGCGCCTTTCACCGGTTGCTATCCACTCAGCTGACTGCCAATTTGATTCCGGTGTGTAGTGATGGATCTATGTTTCATCCATTGTCACATATTGCATGAGAAAATATTTTTATTGCGCTTCAACAGGTCCAAACAGCGCTCAGAATCATCAACACGTTGTTGTTTTTGGTCCACTGTGAGCAAACGCGGTACCCATTTCGAACAGAGCTTTTTCATTCCGAAATGTTCATTTAAAATGTGTTCAACACGTTCTTTTGATATCTTTAGGGTGTCAGCTATCTCACACAATTTCACTTGACGGTCATCCAAAACAATTTTGTGGATTTTTTAATGTTTTCCGATATAACCACCCTATTTGGGTGTCCAGAGCGTTCAGCATCATTTGTATCTGTACAACCGCGTTTAAATTCAGCTTACCAGTAAATGTGGTATTTTAATCTCTGCTGGGACTCTGCTACTGGAAAACTGATTTTCCAGTAACAGAGTGCCCGTAACACTTATCAAGCCATTGCTTTGCTTGCACGTATTTTTTCCGATCAAAAAACAGTATTTAATAAACACACGAAATTCGATTTTTTCCATTGTTTTGAAAATATCAAAAGTAGCGTCACTAAAACCACTGTAACTTGTAAACTAATCCTCGAAATGGCAGGAAAATTTGACACGTATCGTTCGAAGGTTGGTACTTCCTAAACATTATATGGATTTTTTGAAAAGGACATCTACTCGTATGTGTCAGACCAAAAACTTTTCAGCTTACGTGTTAGATGAAATAAAAATTAATATTAATAGTATAACTTAATCAAATAAGTTCCTTAAATACAGCTTGAATAATAGTTCAGTTATTTGATAATCTTATCAAGTATGTCATTTACAGTGAAATATTCAAACCTTTGGGAACTGTTGTGGAACAATAATAATAGTAATACAATTAACATAATTTTAAATGAATTGAAAAATGATCGTGAATTTACAGAACATGAAGAAAAATGTATTATGAGTAAATTAGTTACGAATTTCCTATCGCAACACATTATCATGTTTTTTGCATTACTAAATATTCGATATTTCTATGTCCGAAATTTTATCAAGTTTTTTTAGGTTAGGATTTAATTTAAACGTATTTCCGCACTTCCACGCAAAAGTACATATAATTACGAGGTTCTTAAAAAAAAATATATTATTTTTCGTTATTATACGAGATAAGTTTGAGCAGAAAAAAACCCGAAATTTCCCATTATACGGCAGTTAATAGTTTTCTAAGGACGTTTAAATTTAGTCTAATATTAACTAAATATTAATCATTATCTGTTCTATTTACATTTCTCCAAATTCGACCCTGGAATGTTAGCAATCGTTTTATATTAACTGCGATTATCTTTAAGAAATAAACTTAAATACGTGTGTTGTTATTTATATTTCTGGCCTTGGCAACAGTAAATGTTGACTTGACATTGTTGAACATAACCTTTGAATAAACATTTTGTCATTTGAGCGCAATTTGTGTTATTTACAGTAACTTGAAAAATTCATCTCGGGCAAAAAATGGAATTAACTCGTGAACATTTTCGTACGATTATTTTTCATAGCTTTCGACGTGGATTATCAAGACAAGAGTGCATCGATTAACTTAATTCTTTATACGGCGATGAAGCACCATCCTACAGCATTGTAAAAAACTGCTATAACGAATTCAATCGTGGCCGATGTTCGGTCCAGGACGAATTCCGTGAAGGTCACCCAAAATCGGTTGTTCTGCCAACAACATCGATGCTGTGCGTGAACTGATAAAGCAAGATCATCATGTGACATACCGTGAGAATTGAGGCATCTTTGGGCATTAGTATAACAAGCATCAATAAGATATTGCATGATCATTTTGCCATAAAAAAGATTTGTTCGCGTTGGATCCCGCATAATCGACAAAAGCTCAAAAGAAGGCTCGTGTCGATTGGTGTAATGAAATGTTGAAAAAATACGATCAAGGTACATTAGAGGCTGTGTATAACATCTACACAGGTAACGAATCATGGATCTATGCATATGGGCCCGAAATAAAACAGCAATCGACTGTATGGGTCTTCCAAGACAAGCCAAATCCAACAAAAGTTGTTTGCGGAAGAAACACATCGAAGCAAATGGTTGCCTGTTTCTTCGGCATTACCGGTCACGTTGCGACAGTGGCGTTAGAGCAACGTAGGACCATCAATTCTGAATGGTACACGACTATTTGTTTGCCAGAAGTCTTCGGAGAATTTCGGAAAAAGTCGAAGAAGAGGCAAATCATTCTTCATCATGACAATGGGAGCTCTCACACATCGGCTCAAACAAAGGAATTTTTGACCGACCAAAACATCGAATTGATGGGTCATCTGCCGTACAGCCCTGATTTGGCATTCAATGACTTTTTTTTATTCCCGCACAAAAAAAACAAATTACGTAGTCAACGATTTTCGACACCCGAAGAAGCGGTTGATGCATTCAAAACGCATGTTTTGGAGTTACCTGAATCGAGGTGGAAAAAGTGCTTCGAAACGCATGCAAAAGTGTATTGATCTTCACGGAGAATATTTTGAAAAGCAATAAAACCAAATTCGATCATAAATATTTGTTTTTTCATTATTAGGCCAGAAATATAAATAGCAACCCACGTATCATAAGTTTATTTGTAGTTTTGGTCTCCACCTAAGTTCATTGGTCTTTGGTGAATAATACGTTGAGTTCCTTGGCAATGCATCCGCCAGCTGCGAAAACCCTGATTAATCCCACGTTTTTTAATTGCACTACAGCTAATTATCTGAAGAATCGAATTAAAAATGTGAATATTACTGACGAATTTATTAGTACTTCGGATATGTATCATTTGTAATAAGTGTTAATTAGGTACTATACCCTGTGAAAAACGTAGATATTAACAAATAAATGCTAATTTTCACGTACTTCGGTTTTCAACTATAAATAATAATTTATTCATTCGAATTTAAAACATAATTTGTTGTCTAATATTTAATCAGTACTTAATGAAGCTATGACAAATTGCCATGTTAATTCTAAACCATTTAAATAAACATAATTAATTTATTAAATAATATCTGCATCACAATATTATTGTTAACACATATACGATATATAAATATAGTCCGTGAGTTGGCGACAAATATTTTTAAATTATCTGAACATTATGAGAGACAATTTAAGAGTAAACCTAAAAATTAGCACTCGAAAAAAGATGCAACAGGACAATGATCGGAAACATATCGCAAACGTGGTGCGAGAATGGATAATCCTTCTCGCATCACGTTTAGGTTAGGCAAATATATATAGTTTAGTTCTAAACTAGGTCGTCTGCAAAATACAGATTGTATTATTTTTTAAAAAATGCCAAAAATCGCTGTCCCCCCTTATCTGGAAAAGTACTGATCAAAAAATTTCAAAAAAATTCTAGAATATTTTCCACAGGGTGTAGATTGAACGAAAATAATTACGAATGCATTACCTTTCATAACAAAGGTATACAAAAAAAATAATTCTCTGACTTTTAAGCGATAGACGTGTTTTCTTAAGTTTTTTTTTTCCTGGATCCAAAAAAATTCATAAAAAATCCATCTTGAGTTTTTTTCAGAAAACACACTTAAAGTTCCCAGAAAACTATTAAATTGTAAAAATAAATTTTAGTAAATAATGTAAAACTGTATAATCATTAAAATTATGGAATAAAATTATTATTTGGGACATCTTTAAATATTCTGAATCTACATTTATCACAAAAACTTAAAAATATTAGGTTTTAGTGCTCATATTTAACAAAAAACACGCTTACACCATCTTTAACTAAGCTATGTTGCAAAATGATGTTTAAAATAACTATGTGCAACCGCTAAATTAAAAGATTGTTTTTAATTTTTATTGATATTGAACAAAACTATTATTTTATTGCACTTATTTACTAAAAAAAGCATTTTACCAACCACATAGCACCCATGTAAGTGTTAAAAAAGCGAGTTTTTTGTTGAAACTGAACATAAAACTTTCGAGATCAAGTCAGAATTAAGAACTTCAAAAACCACTGGAAATAATAGTTTTGTTCAATAATAATAGCAGTTGCACATATTTATTTTAAGCAACATTTTGCTACGCAGCTTAGTTAAAAGGGGGTGTATGCGGGTTTTTGTTAAATATGAACACTAAAACCTAACATTTTTAAGTTTTTATGATAAATGTAGATTAAGAATGTTTAAATATGTCCGAAATAATGTTTTCATTCCATAATTCTAATGATTACATTTTTATTAAATTTTTTTTTTTTCAATTTAATAGTTTTCTGGCAAATTTAAGTAAGTTTTCTGAAAAAACCACATGGTTGCTCTCTTTTTTTATAATTTTTTTAAATTCAGCATAAAAAAATACTTAAGAAAACATGTGTCCCACTTAAAAGCCAGAGAATTATTTTTTTTATACCTGTGTAATTTATCTGGTATATAAAAATCCAAAATTTCAAGGTCATCAGTTACTAACAAATATCGGAAACAAACTTTGTTAAAAACTCATTTGGGGCGTGTTTTGTGAAGTCACTGATCATTTCATACCACTGTAATAAAATTTTTTATTTTAAAAGCAATCAACGTACGGAACACTAATTGCGCAAGTCCGACCTGCACTTGGCCGGTTATTTTTTTATTTTTATAACAGTGATTGATTAATTTTAATAATTTATTTGTTATATTATTTAATTAATTGTGCTTTTTAGTGTCAGAGAAAATAATATAACACATGGAAATATAATATTATCCAATATCATATTTTGCAACTTAATTTGGTATTCTAATTCATTTTTATATTATGTTTACATTGAATATTTACATTTTATCATCTGGATTCCACTATTTTGACGAAACGTATTTAACAGAATTTTTAACATATTAAATTAATCACGCATTGACGTTTTTGAATAATATTATTAATAATGATAATAATAATAATAATGTAAATTTCAGCTAAGCGCATATGTTTGTTTCCGGCAAAATTTAATAAAATTTTCATTAAATTATGTTACATCTAGTTAATTCGTTTGATGTACTCTACTATATAAATACAATTTATTTAATTTTAGTAAAATATATGTAATAAATATTCATTAGTTAATAAATTTGGGAAAACAATATAAATATATTAAATAAACCGACCACTAACGATAACATAATTCATGTTTTTATAATTTTCTTGCTAAAGGAACATACTATATTCGTGAAAAAATCTTCCAGATTTTAGCTCTTCTTAGCGTTTTAGATTACACAAAATATAGTCACTTATTTCCGTCGGTTTGTCTGTTTCTCTGTCGGTCTGTTGACACGATAACTCACGAACGAAGTGATATCAGTTTCAAACTTGGTACTTGGAACCTATAATTTTTTAACAATATCGCGTTAGGTGGAAGTCGATAAGCTTCATATGGTTTTACTAATACCATGGTAATTTTTCCTGTTTTTAGTGTTCCGTACGGAACACTTATAAGATGACTTCGGTGTCTGTCTGTCCGTCTGTCCCGGTTTTCCCGATTTTCTCCAAAACTGTTTGTCATAGAAAGTTGAAAAACACGGTAATAATAAAGGAATTGATGGCCTCATCAGAGCCATGTAGTTTTGAAAGTTAAATGTAATACTTGCGAGCACTTTTTTTGTATTATTTTTAAAAAATCGCGAAAAATCGCTGTCCACTCGCCTTATCTCGAAAAGTATTTATCAAAAAAAATTGGAAAAAATCTAGAATATTCTCCACGGGGTGTAGATTGAACGAAAATTATCACGAGTGCATTACCTGTAATAATTTATCTGGTATATAAAAAAAAACAGAAATATCAAGGTCATCAATTTTCAGTAAAGATTGGAAACAAACTTTGTTGAAAACTCATTTGGGGTGTGTTTTGTGAAGTCACTGATCGTTTTATAGCTCCGTTACAAAATTTTTTATTTTAAAAGCAATCAACGTACGGAACATTAATTGCGCAAGTTCAACTTGCATTTGACCGGTTATTTTTATTGTACTATGTTATTCTGTCAATAAAACGATAATCATTACCATGATAGCCAACATTATAACCCACGATCGTTGAACAGTCATGGTACCCGAAGAAGTACTATTATTGAACTAATAAATTCATTTTATGTCTAATAATAATTAGTAAAATATAAAGGGTAGAGAAGGACATTAGAAGGGTTGCTTTGTATATATTGTGGTATATGTCCTTTCCAGGGTTTTTTAAGTCGAGAAATCTAAAAATTAGATTGTTATTTCATTGCTACCAATTTCAACCCTAGAAGGGGATGAAAAGTTTCGAGGTTGTTTAATATTGTATAATTTCAAGAGCATTTTGAAATATTTAGATATTTGTTACTTTGCTTTCTCTGGATATTTGGAGTCGAGAAATATGAAAATTAAGTTTATTTTTTTATATCTTTCAATTTTAATGGGAAAGGGGGTGAAAGAGGTGGTGTTATCAAATATGATTTAGTTTTACTAGTATTATGGAAATTTTTCCAGCTTTAGATTTGTGATAATGAACAAATGTGAAGCATAATTATTCATTTTAGTGGAGGCAAATAGCGTAAAATTTCCATGATTTTTGGGAATTTTTAGGTACAGTTTGGAAATCGATTTAACTATTTTAAAACAACGCTAACATAATATAAACTAGTTTTCTCAGCCTAATTTTGACCGCAAGGCTACTTTTCTTTTATTTTGTTACATTTTAATACTTTCAGCACACTATTTCTTAAATATCTCAGCTTCTGCTCGTTGTTATATGACAGAAAAAAATCTGGGAGCACGGCAGTCCCCGCGCCAAGTAGAGCAGAAAGCACAGCCGTACCATCCTTTTCTCGAAGCCACTCACGGCACTTTCGACCCCCCTGTAACTTCGTTGTGGATAAAGCTAGAAGCCTGAATTTTCAGTGACCAAGAGGACATACTATACTAGCTATATTCCTAAATTACCTACTATTTATACCTTAAAGTTTACGAACTACCACCAGTCGAAGTTCTTTAATTTTGTCACTGACACACCGTTCATCAAAATTATAAGGTACTTCTAGCAGATACACAAACTTCAAATTTTGAATTTAGTTACTGTTTAGCCTATAAAGGAAGGAAAAACTGAACCAGCCCGAAATTTCAGTCCCATTTTCTACATTGTACAGTCACTTAAGCCAAAAAAGAGGGTCAACCTCGGAATGAGAGATAATAAGCTGTAAACTTGTATAAACCTATATTTTGGCATTCTAAAAGTTGTCTCAAAAGTCTCATAAAATCTCGTGTCCGCGTCTTAAGATATTCAAGTTCAAAGGTCACGAAAATCGGGTTCCATGATATTTGCATCTATTATAAAAATTGTAGAGTATAGAATTCTCTACAAATTTTGGTCTAAATATTTTTTTATACGCTTAACTGTTTTTGAGATAGAGCGCCATACACAGCATAATGCAAGGTCAACCATGAGTCCCGGTAAATAATACGTCGTATAAAGTTAATCCTATTAAAAACATAAAATATAAAAAAATGCCAAATCTCGCAACGTAGTCCTTCCACCTCAAAAAGTTGTGAGATCGATCTCATGTAAAACCAAGTCAGTTATTGTAGTTAGTATCTATGGAAGCACCTATTTAACAACTTTGTCATAAATTGTTATCTATTTAGTTACCTACCAACATTTATAGTGACCGTATCAATATTAGACATCTTTATTTCTATAATAAATATAATGACTTGGCAATCGCACGGCAACATAATCACATAACAATAATCTACTATTTCGATTGCCAAGCAAGTCCAAACAGTGCACTTAAGAATAAAGTACCATATTTTAAACAGTAGATTATTCTTATGTGTTCTTATGTTGCCATGCGATTGCCAAGTCATTATATTTATTATAGATATAAAGATGTCTAATATTGATACGGCCACTATAAATGTTGGTAGGTAACTAAATAGATAACAATTTATGACAAAGTTGTTGAATAGGTGTTTTCATAGATACTAACTAAAATAATTGACTTGGTTTTACATGAGATCTCACAACTTTTTGTGGTGGAAGGACTGCGTTGCATTTTTTTTCTTTACATTTTATGTTTTCGTTGGGATTTATTTTCCTCGTCATAAAATTGCCTAAAAAAACTGCGTAGATTACACTAAAAAATATTAAGTACATAATTAAAAAAAAGTATTTACTATGGCAAACCGAAAAATGGTTTTTTACAGGTAACTTCCATTCAATTCGATTTTACGGCTTCCAATTATAGAAAAATATAGCTTTTATATGAACAAAAAAGTGTCCAATCTTACTGTGGATTTTTCTTTTTTTTTATGAGTCTAACACACGTGCTGCAGAGAAGTCCCTAAAGCGCTCCAGGAGCGGTATGTGTGCGGAAAAAGCGATTCACGTTGTTTTTGAATTGCCGTAAATTGTACTCGGTGGGAAACACAGCGGTGGGCAAATTATTCCAAAGGGATGATGTTCTCCATATAAAAGACTGCTTGAAAAGCGTTGTACGCGGAGTAACAAGCTGAACCTCATACGTGTATTTCTAACATGCACCGCTTTGGGAGGAATTAGGCGGGCTACATCCTTCGAACACTTGCCATGAAAATACTTGTAGAACAGACTCAAACATAACATCAAAGTTTGGGGACTCCAGAGCCTCTTCTCGTTGACAAGAGAGGTCGCTTCTTACAAAAAGACAGATTCCAAAGTTACGCCTAAATCGGGAATAGAAGTCGTACCCAAGATAAAGATAGTTGATCGTGCTGGTCGATGGACTGACCTTGGTTTCACATAGAGCGAGTACATGAGGTTTATTTGATTGCAGGTGTTGATGCACTGAATTTATGTTCGAGTTATAATATATATATATATATATATATATATATATATATATATATATATAATATAAAAAAATAGTAATAATTAATACGTTTGTTGTGGGCAAAAGGTCATATGAATTTTTTTTTAAATATATAGGAAAAGTCTGGCTCATTCTCTTTATTTCGATTCAATATTTTATCTTAAGTAGAACATTTTAAGTCAACTACTACCTACTTTACAATAAAATTATGATATAGATAACAGAAAAAGAAAGAATACAACGAAACAAAAATGGACTAAAATAATGCAAACAAAGTTGCAAAACACTCTGTTTGCAACACAAAAAACTGTTGAGTCAAAAATTTTTCATAAAGATGTGTTTTTAGTTTGGTCACAAAATCACTTCCATAGTTTAATATCATATACATTTCTTAAACATGTTAATAATAAAATCTTATTAACAAATAATATAATTACAAATCACAAAAGTGTAACATTCTGAAATGTTTAATGAGTTAAAGAATACACAAGACACATACCTAAAATGAACAGAGAGATGTTAGCATATCTTTGAAAATAAATGCTGTCCACGAATTACAGTGATGAGACTAACTACGATGAAATGCTTACGACGCAGGTACCATCTCTCTATACTTACGAAGTTTGTAAGCATTGCAACTTATTTTGAAGCGTAGCATCGATGTACCATGTGATAATTTTCAAATTACTTTATACTATAGTATGTTTAGGTATAAGTAGGTGATGCCTTGAAATCCAAATATTCTTTTTTTTTAATATTGTTGCTTTATTTTTAAACTGTCATATCGTATTACTATTACTATATTATTATTATTTCAGCATTAAAATAGTAATAATTAATACGTTTCTGTTATCTAAATCATAATTTTATTATAAAATAGTAGTATTTGCTTTACAATCACTTTTTCATGTTATATTTTAGACAAAATACTCGTATTGAATAGAAACAAAAAGAAACGGTCAAGTGCAAGTTGAACTTGAACAATTAGTGTTCCGTACGTAAATTGCTTTTAAAATGAAAAATTTTGTTACGGTGGTATAAAATGATTAGTGACTTTACAAAACACACCCCAAATGAGTTTTCAACAAAGTTTATTTACAATCTTTACTAAAAAACTGGTGACCTTGAAAATTTTTGTTTTTTTTTATATACCAGATAAATTATTAAAGGTCGATCGATATCGATAATTTTCGTTCAATCTATACCCCGTGGAGAATATTCCAGAATTTTTTTCAAAATTTTTTGATCAGTACTTTTCGAGATAAGGTAGGGGGACAGCGATTTTTCGCGATTTTTTAAAAATAATACGAAGAAAAGTGTGCGCAAGTATTACATTATATATATATATATATATATATATATATATATATATATATATATATATATATATATATATTTAATCGTGTTTTCACAAGCTTTCATTTGACACCACACTCGATGACCTAGTAAAAAATTTTTTATTTTCAATTCCGATTTCACCCCTCAAAACAAACCCCTTAAGTCAAAATTTAACTTTCAAAATTACACGGCTCTGATGAGGCCGTCAGTTCTCATATTAGTACCAAATTACAACTTTCTATGTCAAATACTTTCGGAGAAAACCGGGTGTGACAGACAGACAGACAGACAGACACGAAGTGATCTTACAAGTGTTCCGTACGGAACACTAAAAAATGAACCAGACATTTTCTAGATCAAAAATTGAATTTTTCGTAACGAAAGAATTTAAAAATAAGATAGTTTTTTGTAAATTTTTCCTTCTAACCATTTTGAAAAGCATACAATTTCTCATATTTTAAAAAAAAGCTTCCTATGATCTTTTCCGTACAAAAAAAATCTATAATAAGATTTGTACTAAAATGCGAATTTTGACCAATCCTCTTAATATTTTTTAATAAAATTTGACACACTTTATTGTTGATATAAAAGCTATATTTTTCTATAATTTAAAACCGTCATATCGAATTAAACGGAAGTTACCCATAAAAATCCATTTTTCAATTTACCGTAGTAAGCACTTTTTAGGTTACATACTTAATATTTTTTAATGCAATCTATGCAGTTTGTTAGGTAATTTAGTGACTAGTAAAATGATTTTTTTTTCTGCGAACACAAGCTGAGATTTAAGAAATAGTGAACTGAAAACGTTAAAAATGTGAAAAAAAAAAAAATGCACTAAAATAGAAGAAAAGTGGCCTTACGATCAAAATTAGGCTGATGAGACTCGTTTACTTTATATTGTAACTGTTTCAAAGTAATTAAACCGATTTCCAAGCTGTACCCAAAAATTTCCAAATGTAATGAAAATTTTACATTTGCCTCCATTATTAATTATGCAACTTATGCATGGTTGGGAACGGATTTAGACGGGTGATATATTTATAATAAAAATTTGGTTTTTCGGTAATATCTCGAAAACTACAAAAATATCGAAAAACTAATAGCACTATGTGAAAGAGCGCGAAATTTTACAAAGAAATAATATATAGATTTTTTTAGTAACGTGAGAATTAATGAAAAATTCGAATAGGTGATTCAAAAAGGGTAGCGCCCCAAACAGGTTAATTTGAAAATATACACGTATCGCTCGAAAGTTAATCGATATTACTTGTTTTCACGGTGTAAAAAAAAATATAAAAGACAGCTTTTTGAAAAGGAGATTTTCAGCTTTCCGATGATACTAATAGTTTTTTATTTTTGTTACTTTGTAATTTGTAAAACTTGAAACGAAATTTTTGTTTGTATGATTTTAACGGGCATACAGGAAATTACAAATATTTAATAAGATATAGTATTGAAAAAAAAAATCCTTGTGCATATATCCTTATAAAACCTTACGTTTCAATATAAGAATAATTAAAAATACCCACATTGTCTGTGTTATTTAAAAATTGAAATTTAAAATATGAAAATTTGCCTGCTGTAGTGCGCCGCCGAAAATTTTAAGTTCCAAGCAGTACGAAATGGTCAAAAAAAGTCGGACAATTTTTTTCTACTTAGCTACAGATAAAAGTAAACTTGATGTGAGAAAATCATTAAAGACTTAAAAAAAGAACTTTCTCTTTTTCTGTAATTTTGCTCTTAAAAATGGTTCATGATAAACGTATTCTTTGCTTATTAATAACCATTCAACTTAAACAAAATAAAAAAAAATATTTAAAAATGGGAAATGAAAGATAAAAGTCTAATCTTTAAGAATAAAGTATGTATATTTCATTTAAACATCCAGGTATAAAAAAAAACAGTTACTGAAAACACAAAAATTCTAAATTACTAGAAGAAATTAAATGAATTACATACTCTCTGGCCGTCATATGGGATCTGCCATTTTGAATTTTTCATTTTATTCATTTCATTTGTCATCGGATTCTTAATCAGCACTCCGATAAACCTCTTAATAGCCAATTTCAAAATATTTAGCGGTATACAGAAATGTTAATTTAATCATAAATGAACTGAAAGGGTTAAACCAGCCATTTTGTTTTAAATATTTTTTTTTTTAAATTACGGTAAAACTAAAAAAATAATCTATATACTATTTATATATATGTATATATATATATATATATATATATATATATATATATATATATATATATATATATATATATATATATATATATATATACATATATATATATATATATATATATATATATATATATATATATATATATATATATATATATATCAAGGATTTTCTACAGCTGACGCTGTCTTCCTTCTCTTAGCCTTTCATTCCATCCGTTTCTATATTCCCAGTCTCCATCTGTTAGACCCCTGTCCTCCGTAGCCTCGTCCACATCGTCTCTCCACGATGGTCTGGGTCTTCCTCTTTTTCTTCTCCCTATAGAGCTCCAGTCCGTTATTTTCTTTATCCACCTATTATTTTCGCTCCGTCTTATGTGTCCATACCATTTTAATCGTTTTTCTTCAATGGTGTTTATTGCGTTCTCTTTGACGTTCATTCTGCTTCTTATTTCTTCATTTGTTATTCTCTCCATACGTGTCACTCTACAACATCTTCTCCAATACTCCATCTCTACCGCGTTAATTTTAGATTTATTTCTTTTGTTGATAGTCCATGTTTCTGACCCGTATGTCATTATGCTTTGTATTATTGATTTGTATATGCGTGTTTTGTTTCTCTTTGTAATGTGCTGGTCCCACAGGATCGAATTTAAGTGTCTTATGCATGTCCGCGTTTGTTCTAATCTAGCTTTAATCTTTTCTTCTGATGTTGCGTTTTTTTGAAATGATGGTTCCGAAATATTTAAATCTATCGGTTCCTTTGATTATTGTTTCGTTATCGCCTTCTAGATTCTCCACGTTTCCCTCCTTTGTTGTTAGATATTCCGTTTTATCAAAGATTATTGCTAATCCTGCTTTAGTGTATTCTTCTTCTTCTTATGAGGAAGACCTTAGTTAGTCTTCCTCATCTTGCGCTATAATTACTTGGTCGTCTGCGAAACTTAGAGTATATAAGTAATCTTCTCGTACTGGGACTCCCATTCCACTACATTTTTGCTTACATTTTTTTAATGTTTGTTCGAGGTATATTTTGAATAGTGTTGGGGATGTAGAGCATCCTTGTGATAATCCTTTTGATGTTTGGAGTCTCTTCCCTACTTTATGTCCTATTTTTATGTTCACTGTGTTGTTTTCGTAGAGAGCTTTTACTGCGTATATTAGTTCTTTGTCAATGCCTATTTCTTTCATTACGTTCCATAATCTTTGTCTTGGTACTGAGTCATAGGCCTTTCTTATGTCTATGAAGGCTAAAACTTCTCTATTCTTTGCCATTTTTTTTCCATTGTTTGTTTTATAGTGTATATGTGGTCTATACATGATTTTCTGGCCGTAAAGCCTGCTTGGTCTTCTCCAATTTTTCCTTTTATATTTTTCCTCCATGATATTTTTAATAATTTTTCCATACAAACGTCCCATACTCGATATTATGCTTAGGCCTCTAAAGTTTCTGCATTTTCTGCGGTCTCCCTTTTTAAATATAGATACTATATAAGCTTTTGACCTTGTATTTTTTCTCCATTTATCGCTCTGTGGAACATGTTTCTCAGCATTCGATGTAATTTATTAGACCCGTACTTAATCATTTTATTTACCACACCCCCAGGTCCTGCAGATTTATTATTTTTGAGTGTTTTTATTGTCTTCTTTACTTCTTCATAGCTTAGTTCTATCTCTTTTATTTCCTTATTCTGTTCTTCTTCAGGGTTCTCTTCTTGGAATTCTTGTCTGTCTTCTGTTAGCAGCTTCTTATAATATTCTTCCCACTCGCTTTCTGGGATGTACTCTATATACGTCTTCTCTCTATTGTTAGTCCTTAATGCTTTAATTATTCTCCATAACTCTGTACTTCTAGTTTCTCCTATATACTGTTCTACATGTTCGCCCGATTTTTCCCATCTCGCGTTCTTTTCTTTGTTTATCATCCTCCTCGTTTCTGCATTTTTCTCTTTATATTTCTGTAGATCTTCTTCTGATTTTGTATTCAACCATTTTCCATATAGTCTTTTTTTCTCCTTTATAGATTCTTTGGTTTTTTCACAGATTCTAATTTTATGTTTCTCATTCTCGTTGTCTTCTTTACCTAATGCTTCTAGGGACGCCTGTTTGATGCATTCTTTTATGTGGTCATATATCTGTTGGAGGTTGTCGTAGTTAAATTCATTTAATTTTTGATCTAATCGTCGTCTATATAGGTCTCTTATCGTTTCGTCTTGCAGTAAGTGTATTTTGTATTTTATTTCTTTCTCTGCTGTTTCTATTATCTCATTAGTATTTCTGTTTTCTTTATCTATTGTTTCTTTTTGCTTTATTGTCTTGTACCACGGTTAATTGCTATTAATAGTCTATGGTCTCTTCCATATTCTGCCCCTCTCTTTACTCTTACGTCTTTTATTTTGATAGTGGTATCGTTTTTAATTATAATGTAGTCTATTATTGATTTTAAGTTTCTTGTTTCTTGCATCTAAGTATATTTGTGGATGTCTTTGTGTTTGTAGAATCCGTTTGTTATTTTGAGGCCGTTTAGTTTACACAGCTCTATTAGTCTCTCTCCGTATATACTATTTCTTTTTGCAAAATTTCCCGTTCTTTCACTTGATACTATTAGTTTTTCGATATCTTTTTTTATTTTTCGAGATATTTGCTAAGAAATGAATTTTCCAAGCTTTTTATTAACATATTCTAGTTCCAAAAAACTACCTATATGCCAAAATGTAGCCTCTTAACATTTAACATCAGAGCTTTTCGTCAAAATTTTCCTCTGATGACTGGACTAAAAAAAACTAGGTTTAATAGTAAGAGAATTTTTTTGGTAGGTAAAATAGGGAAATAGGACAAAATATGTAAGAGCGCTCACATCAGCTAACGTAGGATCTGACCAGAATATGATACTGTGTAAAACAAGGATAAACATAAAACCATCTAAAAGAAAACAAACATTATACGTAGAAAAGATGAACATAGAAGCACTACAAGACGACACGACAAAATAGTTATATACGACAACAATAACTGAACAGATTAAGAACAACGCAATTTTAGAAACAGACACAGTAGAAGACAGCTGGAATAAATTAAGAAACAACACTCTACAAGCGAGTAAAGAAGCTATAGGTACAAGACGAATAAACGTGAGAGACAGAAAAAACAATACTCCGTGGTTCACCCAAGAAGTCTAGGAACTTGCACAAAAGAAAAGAACAATATATATCACAAAAAAAATGAAGAAAACAGACAGCACTACATAGAAATACGAAATGAAGTAAATGCAAAAATTAACAAAATAAAGCAGGAATATTGAACAAATTTCACAAAAGAAATGGAAAATGATTTATACGCAGGACAAAAAAAAGGTATGGAAAATGTTATGAAGAAAAAAAGCCAATATTAATGAATACTTGACAATCACAAATCTTAAAGCAAACGATTGGCAACAACACTTTAAACAACTATATGAAAACCAGTCCGACGAGGAAGAGAATATAACAGAAATCATAAACAACAGACAACAAACAGACGAAAACTATAAAATAGGAAGAGAATAAGTATCGATGGCAATTAAGAAACTTAAAAAACGGAAAAGCACCAGGAGAAGATGGGATACCAAACGAACTATTTAAATATGCCGTAGAAAGCTACATATCGGAAATGACAACATTCTTTCGTAAGATATTACAGGATGGGAGCAAATATGTCCTGGCATGAACATGTTGCAGGCATAGCAAGGAGAGCTTCTCAAAAGTTGGGAATATTATTTCGAACCAGAAAGCTTTACACTCCACAACAACTGTTACTTCTTTACAAAGCTCAAATTCGACTATGGAATACTGCTCCCATGTATGGGGCTCCGCTCCCAAACATAAACTGCATTTTTGAATTCTGTTCAGAGAAGAGCTGCTCGTCTGATTGGAGACCCGGAACTGACCGGCGGCCTTGATTCGCTGGAACATCGAAGAACGGTTGGCGACTTGAGTCTGTTCTACAAGTATTTTCATGGAAAGTGCTCGAAGGATGTAGTCCGCTTAATTCCTCCCAAAGCGGTGCATGTTAGAAAAACATGTCGCGCTGGTGCTTCACATCCGTATGAGGTTCAGCTTGTTAGTCCGCGTACAATGCCCAGGGCTGTGTTTCCCACCGAGTACAAATTACAGCGATTCAAGAACAACGTGAATCGCTTTTTCCGCACACATGCCGCTCCTGGAGCGCTTTAGGGACTTCCCTGCAGCACGTGTGCTAAACCCATAAAAAAAAAGACAGTAGAAATACTGAAGGAATGGACAAAAAGCATCACGATACCGATATTTAAAAAATGCAGCAAAAAAGACCCGAGCAACTATAGAGGAAGCTAGCAAGTATTATGTAAGTGTTCACAAGTATTCTGAAAAGTGAAATAGAAAACAATATACACATAAGCGACGAACAACAAGGGTACCGCCAAAACAGATCAACCACAGACGCTATCTTTGCAAAGGCAAATAAAAGAAAAGGCTATAGAATACCAGAAACTAGCATTTTTTTGTTTCATCAACTTAAGGAAAGCATTCGACAGAGCCAGGTTGAAAGATATATTAGAATTAATAAAGGACCTAATTCCGTACCCAATACCACAAATAATCCAAAAACTCAATCATGGTAACGCAACAAGAATAAGAAGTAATAACGAATTAACAAAGGAAATAAATATGAAAGTAGGAATAAGACAGGGAGATAGCTTAAGCCCGTTACTATTCTGCATAATAATGGACAAAAACTTTGAGGAAGTAAAACTAGTCAACGACGAATACGAACTAGGAGATAAACAAATAAAGATACTGGGATATGCATATGATATTGTTCTAATATCATAATCGGAAAACGGCCTACAAAGACTGCTATATAAATTCAAACAAGTAGCAGAACGATAAAACATAGAAGTCAATACCGACAAAACAAAATGCATCACAATAGCTAAAGAACCAGTAAGGTGTAAATCAGAAATAAATGGGAAATTAATAGAGCGAGTAATGAAATTCTCATATCTTGAAGTATTAATTACTAGTTACGGAAATATAACAGAAGAAGTGAGACAACAAACAAATAAAGCAGCAGCAATTTCAGGGGCCCTCAGAGATATAGTTTGGAAAAACAAAGATCTAAGTGTAGAAGCAACTTGCGTTAGATCCATACTGGCTTATAGCATAGAAAGACGGGGAGACACAAACAAAACCAAACAGCTACTAAGAACAAGTGAAATGAAAATACTGAGAGCAATAACAGGAAAAAGTTTATTAGACAGAGTGCAATGCAAGGTAGAGGATATAGTCAGATGGGGAAGAAAGAGAAGAGGAGAGTGGCGTGAACATGTACAAAGGATGGAAGATACGAGAATGATAAAAATATGTATGAACAAAAAAACCACATGAAACTAGACCAAAGGACGACCACCAAAGAGATGGAGAGGCAGCTGGACATCCGAATCACGAAGTATAACAGGTCTGTGTCCTACTCAGAAGAGGAAGTAAGTAAGTAAGTAAATAAGGACAAATAAGAAATAGGACACTTAAAAACATGTTGTACTATATGCTGTATTCCTTGCTTTCAAAATGAAACGAAAAATATAGTACTTGTATCATATTAATAAAATATCAACATTTTATTTACTTTAATTTAAAGAAGCATTCTGTTCTTTTTTAGTACGAGAACACGCAACGTCGCTACAAAAAATATATATATCTTGTTTCTGTGTATTAAATGAGTCCCAGTAGACCTTTTTTTCGTATCTCTGACCCGTTTCACGAAGGGTCGTAATATGAAATCCAAACAGTCATGGAGTTTTTTTAGAGTTCTTAAACTTTTTATGACGTCTATCATATTGCTAATGCAGGGTGTAAGAGAAGACGTTTCTTTTCTTTTCGGTTCGAGAGAAAATCCCTACTTAGTTGAATATGCAGAAAAACTTTCAAACAGTTTTTATTTAAAATAACTTTTATAGGCCTGATATTGAAATGTTTGGATTTTGGATGGCGTTATATGTCGGCATATATGTTAAATAATGTTTAAAAAGATTTTCTTTAAAAATCGCTTCCGATTTTTAATGGATTTCAAAACAAAAACATCTGGAGGCACGGCAGTGCCCCCGCCAAGTCGAACCACTTACGGCCGTTTCGACCCCCCTGTAACTTCGTTGTGGATAAAGCTAGAAGTCTGAATTTTCAGTGGCCAAGAGGACATACTATACTAGTTATATTCCTAAATTACCTACTATTTATACCTTATAGTTTACGAACTATCGCCAGTCGAAATTCTTTAATTTTGTCACTGACACACTCACCGATCATCAAAATTCTAAGGTACACACAAACTTCAAATTTTGAATTTAGTTAGTGTTTAGCCTATAAAGGAAGGAAAACCTGAAACATCCCGAAATTTCAGTCCCGTTTTCTAAATGGTACAGTCACTTAAGCCAAAAAAGAGGATCAACCTCGGAATGAGAGATAATAAGCTGTAAACTTGCATAAACCTTTATTTTGGTATTCTAAAAGTTGTCTCAAACGTCTCATAAAATCTCGTGTCCGCGTCTTAAGATATTCAAGGTCAAAGGTCAAAAAATCGTTTTTTTTTTTTTCCCAGCAAATATGTCGCTTCCTATGGTTTCAGTGATATTTGCATTTATTATAAAAATTGTAGAGCATAAAATTCTCTACAAATTTTGTCCGAAATATTTTTTTATACGCTTCACCAATTTTGAGATAGAGCATACTACAGCTACATAGCATAATGCAAGGTCAACCGTGAGTCCCGGTGAATAATACGTCGTATAAAGTTAATTAATCACTAAAAAATCCATAATTTGTATTATTTATTAATTAATATATTATATTTAATAATATTTTTCATTTATCAAATATATTCGTTTAATAATAATTACCTACTTCGTGTAATTAACAAATTGTTAAGTGAAATACTTTAAGTATATTTTAATTACAAAAAAGTATGAAGATGATGATTTCATGACAGCAGGGCTTGAAAAGAATAAAGTTATTAAAATAGGAGCAAAAGTCACGTTAAGACGAAATATTGACGTGGGTCTTGGCTTAGTCAACGGTTCTATCGGTATAGTACAGGGGGTAAAGGTGGATCCTAAAAATACAAATAAAATAAAAAAAATACATATTACATTTAATAATGAACATCTTTACTAGCTTGGTCCAGTCAAAACTAAATTTGAAATTATTAATAGAGCTTATGTTCATCACGAACAGTTTCCGATATGTATAGACCAGACAAGTCGATCGCGAGTGCTTTTTGAGTCGATCTCGAGAAAAAAATTCCGATATAGAACTATTCACAGATTTTGTTTTAGGTAACTAAAACAAAATGTAATGAATAAACTACTAAAATTTATTCGATCCACAATTAGGCCAGAATAACCCCCTCATCACTTTCTTTTATCGTAATAACCCCCTGCTAGCGGCAAAAGGCGGCTTTATCAAAGGAACGCGCGGTACTTGTCAAAGAAAAGCCGCGTTTTTGATTCCCGCCAATTTTTCTAGAAACTTCGGGCGGCGTGTTTGACGGGAACATTCGAGACTTTGTTCGCGCCGATATAAATGTTGGGCCTGCAGGAATAGGAGTCAGTAGAGTGAGTTGTAACTTGAAGGCGATACATCGATACAAAGTTTATTAATAAATAGTCCAAAATGAGTGCGGTGAAGAAAAGTAAAACTTATCATTTTAATAACGATTGGGAGGAAGAATTTTTCTTTTGTATGGTAAAGGATTTGCCGTGCGTCAGTTGCAATACCTAAGCGTGGGAACTTAGAGAGGCATCATAAATGGGTTCATAAAAACTATGAAGGATTTTCCGTCACAGAGTGAATTAAGAAAACGAAAAGTACGTGATTTGATAACTTGTTTGAAAAAAGAACAAACCATGTTCACAAGACCAGCCAAACAATCAAAAGCTGCAACGATCGCGTCATTTAAAATATCTCATATATTGGCGAAACACAAGAAACCATTTGATGATGGATTGGTTGTGAAGGAAGCATTTATTGAAGCGGGTAAGGCTTTATTTGGAGATTTTAAAAATAAAACAGAGATTATGTCTGCTATTAGAGAACTTCAGTTATCTCGTCCGACTGTCACAAGGCGTGTTGAAGTCATGAGTCAGGACATGGCAGATAAACTAAAACATGATATCATGGAATGTACATACTTTTCTTTACAGTTCGACGAATCCACCGATATGACAGACACTGCCCAGCTGTGTATTTTTATTCGAATGGTATTCAATGACATGTCGGCTAAGGAAGAGTTTTTGACAATGATTCTTCTGAAAGGAAAGACCCGTGGCGAAGATATATATGACGTTTTCTTCAATTTTGTAACAAACTACAAGCTACCAATATATAAACTAGTATGCATTACAACCGATGGAGCACCAGCAATGACTGTAAACAAAAACGGTTTTGTGGCATTGTGTCGAGCTAATGATGCTTTCCCTTCATTTTTCTCCTTCCATTGCATTATACATCAACAAGTTTTGTGTTCAAAAGTTCTAAACATGGAGATTATGGGCATTGCAATAAAAATTATGAATTCTATCCGTGCACGTAGCTTGCAACGACGGCTCTTTAAAATGCACTTGGAAGATAGTGAGTCAGCTGAACACACTGATTTAGTTCTTTACACGGACGTCAGGTGGTTGAGTCGCGGAAAATTCCCAGAAAGGTTTCAAGAATTATTGCCCGAAATAACAGCTTTTCTGGACGAAAGAGGTGATGACACTCAGATGCTGAAAAACGGAAAATGGCATTAATTTGGAGCTTCTAGGTAAAGGAAAAACTATTATTGAGATGATTAGCGCAATAAACGCATTCAAAAGTAAATTGCAACTTATGATAGATCAACTGAAAAGAAAGGATCTGAAAAATTTTTCGTCTTTGAAAGCAAGGATTCCTCAGTTGAATTATGATATTTATTAAGCAGAGTTATCAAATATTTTGGGCCAATTCGAAATACGTTTTCATGATTTTTGAATTTATGAGTTATCCTTTTTCGTGTAAAAATATTGAGGAATTAGCTACTGAAATAGCAAGTCAGTTTAACATGGACTCATATTCTGTTGAAAATGAGTTAGTGCAGATTATATCAGATATACATCTCAAAGCCACAGCATCTGATATAAAATTCTGGTGTTTTATATCTGAAGATAAATATCCGAATCTAAGGCAAATCGCCCTTCAACTGACGGCAATGTTTGGGTCAACTTACTTGTGCGAGTCTGCATTTTCTGAAATGAAGATAATTAAGTCAAAATATCGCAATCGACTAACTGACGAACGTATGTCATCATGCTTGCGATTAGCACTCGGTAATTACGTACCATCTTATGAAAAGTATGCTGAGGACATGCAGTGCCACGGTTCAACATCCAAAGTCACTCTTTAGTTAAGTTTAGAAACTAGAACTCGTTTGTTTTTTAAGAACCAATAAACTCCCAATTTTGAATAATTATGAGTTTTTTCATTGACATTTTAGAGCAGACCTACACTTATGTTACCTTGACCAAAAAAAAAAATGCATATTATGTGGAAAACTAATATCTATGCCACGATACACCCTACCTAGACGACAATCCTGCATCACACTTACTTGCAGCCTCTCAGAATCGATCGATCGTAGTCTAACAATATTGAGGTAGATCGCCAGCAGTTCAAGTTTGAGCACCCCTGGTATGGACTATGCTATTACCATACACAAAAGTCAGGGGCTAAGTCTAAACATTGCACTGATGGACATCGGTTCTTCAGTGTTCACATGCGGTCAAGCATACGTGGCACTTTCGAGAGTGACAAGTCTGGGTAGATTACATCTAATTAATGTCGACTTTGGTAGTATCAAAGCTCAGGAGTCCGCAATCGTTGAATATAATCGACTTAGAAGCACTTATCGTTCAGACTCAAATTGTTACATCATAGCCTTTGAGAAAAACCAATAGAGACAGGGAGTGGGTTTTAAGAAAATCCATAGATGACGCACAAGAATATTACCCGAGAAGAAAAAAAAAAGAAGAATACCTACAAAAAGAAATTAGATCCCATCAAAAACATAAAATGTAAAAAAGTCTTGCAACGCAGTCCTTCCACCACAAAAAGTTGTGAGATGTAAAACCAAGTCAGTTATTTTAGTTAGTGTCTATGGAAGCACCTATTCAACAACTTTCTCATAAATTGTTATCTATTTACTTACCTATCAACATTTATAGTGACCGTATCAATATTAGACATCTTTATTTCTATATAAATATAATGTCTAGGCAATCGCACGGCAACATAATCACATAAGAATAATCTACTATTTAAAATACTTTATTCTTAAGTGCACCGTTTAGACTTACTTAGCAATCGAAATAGTAGATTATTCTTATGTGATTATGTTGCCGTGCGATTGCCGAGTCATTATATTTATTATAGAAGTAAAGATGTCTAATATCGATAAGGTCACTATAAATGTTGGTAGGTAACTAAATAGATAACAATTTATGACGAAGTTGTTGAATAGGTGCTTCCATAGATACTAACTAAAATAACTGACTTGGTTTTACATGAGATCTCACAACTTTTTGTGGTGGAAGGACTGCGTTGCGAGATTTGGCTTTTTTTACATTTCGTCTTTTTGATGGGATTAATTTAAGATGAAAATATAGTATAGTATAAATATAAGTGAAGTATATTAGTTCTAATTTCCGGAAATTACAGTTTCGTCCATAATCCCTTTTTGCATAAATTAAGACATACATTTTCGTCCGGTGTCTTAAATTTCAAATATATACTTTCGTCCGACGGTAACGAAGGTAAACAGACGGATGATCTTGACCGTAATTTGAAAAAATCCATACAACAAAAATAATTATGAAATATTTAGGCTTATAGAGGTGGTTTAACCATAACTCATTATTCCTTGAGGTTTGTTTCATTTCACTTCAATTTATCAAATGATTGAATAAATAATGGACATGGAAGGTATAAACGTCCAAACAAGTGTGTCTAAACGAGGAAAAGTTTTTTTAATTGTAAATAATTATAAATTTAATTTCGCGGATTGTTAAGTGGAGATGCAGGTTAGTTCAGGTTAAACAGGCAAATAATTTCAAAGGTTTAACAGGTTGACTGCCGACCACTCCGATCGGAGTGCGTCGGGTCTCTTCGCCAACGCCGTCTACTCCGATCGGAGTTCGACATGCGTTCTTACGAAACGTTTTAGTATTCCATCGGCGTTGTATATGAAACGTGTTTCTAGTGGTGGCGTTGCTTAAAAACGCAAGTTCTAACAGGTGCTTAAGTGGTTCCGCGGATTTGCTTTTGGTTTGGTTGTAATCTGCCGTACAATATGGACAATCAACCTGGGCCTTCTGGTATTAAAAAAAGACATTGTAGTGATGAAAAAAAGGTATATGATAAGAAAAAGAAGCTAACTGACACTGAATTATTGCAGCTATTGGAAGAAAGCGGAGGTAGTAGTGACGAACATTACGTATCAGACACAGACGACAGTGATGTAAATTCAAGCTCCGAGTCCGAAGAAGAGAATTTTATAGACCCTATTCGGCCACATCAAACACTTCCTAGCCTTGATGAGATAAAATGGAACGACAGAGGTGCGTTAAAACAAATTTTGTTCAAGAAAACCCAGGAATTATTGGTGCAAATTCCAGGACAGGGTGCACCTATCCATTTTTTCGAAATGATCATTGATGATGATTTTTTACAAACTATTGTAGAACGAACGAACTCTTACGCAGTCGAGGTTTTGCTGCGCCCAGAAACAAGTACAAAATCACGTATTACTAATTTTAAAGATCTTACTCTTGACGAACTAAAAATTTTTTTGGCCCTGTTACTTCACACTGGCACAATATCCTTGAGCCGTCTTAACGATTATTGGAAAACTGATCCGCTATTTAATCTACCTGTTTTTAGAAAATATATGTCAAGGAATAGATTTTTGCTTATCTTGATGTGTTTGCATTTTACATCTCCAGATATGGATCCGGCAGATCGGCTAGGAAAGATTAGATTTGTGGCAGATTTTTTTAACAACAAGATGGGAGAAATTTACTATCCTGGAAGAGAGTTGTCTTTGGATGAAGCTATGGTACTTTATCGGGGTCGTCTCCAGTTTAAACAGTATATCAAGAATAAGCGTCATAAGTATGGTATGAAGTTATACATGCTGACAGAGCCTAATGGACTTATTTTAAAATTTCGTGTCTACGAAGGTGCGACAGAAGTTTATGGTGGAAGCGGACATACTGAAAAGATTGTTTTACATTTATTGGAGGAAAAATTGGGTGTGGGACATGCTGTTTATCTAGACAATTTTTACAATAGTGTTAATTTAGCTAGGAAATTACTTCAACAAAATACATACTGCACTGGTACGCTGAGAGCTGAGAGGAAAGATAATCCGAAAGAGGTAATGAGTGCAAACTTAAAACGTGGTGAGAATAAATCTGTGTTTTGCAATGGAGTGCATGTCGGAAAATGGCGCGATAAACGCAATGTTCAATACATTTCAACAGAATTTGGAAGCGAAATGGGCATTTTTAAAAACAAAAGAAATCAAGAATCTGAAAAACCTTCCGCAATCATTGGATATAATGCTTTTATGTCCGGTATAGATAGACAGGATCAAATGATGGCATATTATCCTTGCAGCCGTAAAACCATTCGGTGGTACAAAAAGTTATTCATGCATGTGCTGCAAATGAGCATGATAAACGCCTATTTTTTGTACAATAAATATTCGCGGTCTGACCAGTTACGATTATATAACTTCCGATTGGATGTCATAAGAAATTTACTAGCCAGACGACCAATTACTAATTTGCCGCAAATTCCTCCAGGCCAAATAAATGTCCACAGCATTGGCAAAGTAGAAAAAATTGTTAGTGAAAAAAAAGGAACTAAAGAAACAAAACGGGTAAGCAGAAAGGAATGCAAAGAATGCAGGAAAAATAAAATAAGAAAGCAAACAGTGTATGAATGCAAAATATGCCCTGAACAACCAGGTTTTTGCCTTAATTGCTTTGAGGATTACCATAAAAATGTACAAAAATGATTTAGAAATAAATGTTTTGAGTTCATGAGTTCGATTTATTATTTCTTTACTTATTTAATTGGACACTCCCATCGGAGTGTTCGGCATCTAGTAAAAATTTTCACTTGCAATGCCGATTACTCCGATCGGAGTGAAATTTTTTTTTTTCTAATATTTTGAATGGCACATAAAAAAACACATCCAAGACTCATTTTAATTCATATTTACCACAATAAAATAAAAATATTTGGAAAAAATCTTACCGGCATCAACCACAAACTCAAAAATATAGATCGGCAGTCAAGCTGTTAAATAGTAAGACACAGAAAATTTTATTCAAGAAAATATTGTAAAATTTAATAATAATCAAATTTCTATGCTGCAATATGTAAAATTAAATTCACATTATTATAGTTTTTAAGAATATTAATTACATGCAATTATAATTGTTCTAATAAACTTTTCGTATGTACTCGTATTTTATTATTTAGGTATATTTTAAACCAGGTAAATCCGACGAAAATCTACAGCTTGGCCAAAAGTATTAGGCACCCCTAATAAACACGTGGAACTCATCAAATAATAAAAAAAAGACTAATTGTTTTAACAATATTATAGGCGGCGCTGTCAAAAGCTAACTTAAACAATAGACAATCTCTTTTACAGGTCCATAAAACACCTGGCCCACAAAATTGCGATAATGAGGTTTTTTGAAAAATATTTTTAATGTTTTATCAGTTTCTTTTTACTACTTGTAGTGTCAAGAAGCTTCGGTGCGTGTTTTATTTGTGAACTGGACATTCTTATATTTGAGAAATGCCTAAGAAAAGTGAGCTTGGTACCGAAAAACGAATTAAAATTCAAACCCTACATGAACAAGGCAAGTCCCAAGTAGAAATAGCCAAGTTAGTGAAATGTTCTCGGTGCGCAGTGCAATCTGCTATTAAAAGGTTCGTAGAGACTGGCTCCCATGCCAACAAAATGAGAACGGGCAGAAAACGTAAGACTAATGAGCGACAGGACAGAAAACTTATCCGCGAGTCCATTAAAAATCGAAAAAAACATCATCTGAGCTCGCTGCAACTCTGTCGGAAGAGATTGGGATGCCGATTAGTTCTCGAACGGCAAGGAGAAGACTGACAGAAGCTGGATTGAGAGGGTGCAAAGCTGGAAAGAAGCCTTGACTTTCAGAGACCAATAGGAAGAAACGCTTAGAGTGGGCTCGGAAGTACCAACATTTTAGCGAAGAGGACTGGTCTAATGTTGTATGGACCGACGAATCCAACTTTGAGGTAAGTTTATATGATTTATTTTAACATATAACTACATACAATTACTCTTGATTTAATCCTTTTTAGTCAAAATAATAACTAATTTTTCATTGAGTATTTTTTCTATTCTTACAGTTATTCGAACGTCAGGTGTGACATTCGTGAGGCGGCGTGTCGGCGAGGAATACCATCCAGATTACGTGGTACCTACTGTAAAACACGGAGGAGGCAGCATTATAACCTGGGGCTGCATAGCTGCTAAAGGTGTCGGCGAAATGTTCGTTTGTGAAAGCCGCATGAACAGCAAAAGTACATAAATGTACTAGAAACTGTACTGGTGCCTTCGCTAACGCGCATTTTTGGCGACACTAATTTAGAGGACATCAAATTCCAGCAAGATAATGCACTTTGCCATAAATCAGCGGCTACAATGTGCTGATTTAGAGACAATTAGATTGTCTTGTTGGATTGGCCGGCGCAGCCATCTTTGGGGTATTCTGAAGCCCAAGATACGGGAGCATAGCATAACATCAAAAGCAGCGCTAAAAAGCGCTTTGATGAATTAGTGGGATGCCATAAGTACAACTGAATGTAATAGGCTTGTACGCAGCATGCCCCAAAGAATTGCTGTTGTAATTAAAGCTAATGGCGGACACACCAAATATTAATTTATTTCATAATTTTACCTCAATATACGATTTTACAAAACATATGAATTTAATTTTTTACCCTGAAACATAAGAATTGAAGTAAATTGTAGGGTGCCTAATACTTTTGGCCAAGGCTGTATATTACCGAAAATTAGCAGCAGACGAAACTATATATATAGTAAAGAAAAAACCAAGAATTAATAATAATGGGAGATCTGAATGGGAGATCTGAATGGGAGAACAGAAGGAAAACAAAGGACAATATCGTAGGACCATTCGGAGAAGACATTACTAACGACAACGGAGAGAGACTAATAGAGCTATGTGAACTAAACGGCCTCAAAATAACAAACGGATTCTACAAACACAAGGACATCCAAATATAATTGGATGCAAGAAACACGAAACTTAAAATCAATAATAGACTACATTATAATTAAAAACGATACCACTATCAAAATAAAAGACGTAAGAGTAAAGCGAGGGGCAGAATGTGGAACAGACCATAGACTATTAAAAGCAAATATAAAAGTACCATGGTACAAGACAATAAAGCAAAAGGAAACAATAGATAAAGAAAACAGAAATACTAATGAGATAACAAAAAAAGCAGACAAGAAAATAAAATACAAAATACACTTACTGCAAGACGAAACGATAAGAGACCTATATAGACGACGATTAGATCAAAAATTAAATGAATTTAACTACGACAACCTCCAACAGATGTATGACCACATAAAAGAATGCATCAAACAGGCGTCCCTAGAAGCATTAGATAAAGAAGACAACGAGAATGAGAAACATAAAATTAGAATCTGTGAAAAAACCAAAGAATCTATAAAGGAGAAAAAAAGACTATACGAAAAATGGCTGAATACAAAATCAGAAGAAGATCTACAGAAATATAAAGAGAAAAATGCAGAAACAAGGAGGATGATAAACAGAGAAAAGAACGAGAGATGGGAAAAAATCGTGCGAACATGTAGAACAGGAACTAGAAGTACAGAGTCATGGAGAATAATTAAAGCATTAAGGACTAACAATAGAGAGAAGACGTATATAATATAAGCATTAAGGACTAACAATAGAGAGAAGACGTATATAGAGTACATCCCAGAAAGCGAATGGGAAGAATATTATAAGAAGCTGCTAACAGAAGATAGACAAGAATTCCAAGAAGAGAACCCTGAAGAAGAACAGAATAAGGAAATAAAAGAGATAGAACTAAGCTATGAAGAAGTAAAGAAGACAATAAAAACACTCAAAAATAATAAATCTGCAGGGCCTGGGGGTGTGGTAAATGAAATGATTAAGTACGGGTCTAATAAATTACATCGAATGCTGAGAAAATGTGTTCCACAGAGCGATACATGGAGAGAAAATACCAGAGGAATGGTCAAAAGCTTATATAGTATCTAAATTTAAAAAGGGAGACCGTAGAAAATGCACAAACTATAGAGGCCTAAGCATAATATCGAGTATGGGACGTTTGTATGGAAAAATTATTAAAAATATCATGGAGGAAAATATAAAAGGAAAAATTGGAGAAGACCAAGCAGGCTTTACGGCCGGAAAATCATGTATAGACCACATATACACTATAAAACAAACAATGGAAAAAAAAATGGCAAAGAATAGAGAAGTTCATCTAGCCTTCATAGAGATAAGGAAGGCCTATGACTCAGTACCAAGACAAAGATTATGGAACGCAATGAAAGAAATAGGCATTGACAAAGAACTAATACCTCTCTCTACGAAAACAACACAGTGAATATAAAAATAGGACATAAAATAGGGAAGAGACTCCAAACATCAAAAGGCCTATTACGAGGATGCTCTACATCCCCAACACTATTAACAAAACATACCTCGAACAAACATTTAAAAATGGAAGCAAAAATGTAGTGGAATGGGAGTCCCAATACGAGAAGACGACCAAGTAATCATAGCGCAAGATGAGGAAGACCTCAGTTATATGGTAAGAAAACTGAAAGAAGAATACACTAAAGCAGGATTAGCAATAAACTTTGATAAAATGGAATATCTAACAACAAAGGAGGGAAACGTGGAGAGTCTAGAAGTAGATAACGAAACAATAATCAAAGGAACCGATAGATTTAAATATCTAGGAACCATCATTTCAAAAAACGCAACATCAGAAGAAGAGACTAAAGCTAGATTAGGACAAACGCGAACATGCATAAGACAATTACATTCGATCCTGTGGGACAAGCACATTACAAAGAAAAACAAAACACGCATATGCAAATCAATAATACAAAGCATAATGACATACGGGTCAGAAACATGGACGATCAACAAAAGAAATATATCTAAAATTAACGTGGTAGAGATGGAGTATTGGAGAAGATGTTGAAGAGTGACATGTATGGAGAGAATAATAAATGAAGAAATAAGAAGCAGAATGAACATCAAAGAGAACGCAATAAACACCATTGAAGAAAAACGATTAAAATGGTATGGACACATAAGACGAAGCGAAGATAATAGGTGGATAAAGAAAATAACGGAGTGGAGCCCTATAGGGAGAAGAAAAAGAGGAAGACCCAGACGGTCGTGGAGAGGCGATGTGGACGAGGATATGCAGGGCAGGAGTCTAACAGATGGAGATTGAGAAGATAGTAACGGATGGAATCAAAGGCTGAGAGAAGGAAGACAGCGTCAGCTGTAGAAAATCCTTGTTATATATACGAAACTATATACGTATATTCAGGTAAAGAGTTTCTTCACACTCTTAATTAATGTAGGCGGACGAAATTATATGTGTCCCTAATTTCAAAAGTGATCAGTTGCTTCGTTTCGGTGAAGTAAAAACGTGACCGCCTATATTCTTGAAAAAGTGTGTTTCGATAACATTTTTTGCCATCAACGTATTCTTTTGTGTGCTAATTAGAGCACAATTACCTTAATAATCTCAGTAAGTTGTACAATTGCCTCCTGCATCAATAATCGCCTGGCATCTCCGCGGCATGCTTTCGACGAGATTTTCTGCATACTATGCTAGTTCTCAGAGTGTTTTCTTTGAACTTTCTCTTTATAAGGGACCAAATGCTTTCAATATTGTTGTTTCGTGAGAGCGAGACGCTTCTCGACGTGATTTTCGCCCAGCAAAGGTTTCTTCAACGTGCTTGGGAGTTTGAGATTATGAGGACAGAGCCTAACCAGGGTCGCTCTAGAAGGAAAACCAGCAAGCAAACCTCAACCGGGGTGACCGCCAAAAAGATGGAAAGATAGCTGGCAATGTACCTCTGAAGAAATGCCACAACATCGGAATTAACAGATCATCGGATCTATAAAAATATACGAGGAAGAAGAAGAAACTGAAGAAATTGATTTTGGTAAACTTGTAGCATAACCGCGCAAAATTTTACACCGCATTTCTTCAGTCTTGAAGCCTTATTTGTCACTGGACGAAGTCAATTATCTCAAGCTTACTTGAACTTACAACATATGCGCCACTTAATATTTCAATAAAACTGCATTTATTTTACTCGGAATTCTATGTGTAAAAAAATATACAAAGCTTTCATTTTTTTTCCCGGGCGGGGGCGGATGGTCCATACATATAGTAGTGAGTAGCGGTTACGTTACAAATTTGACGACAAAATACGTCTTTGCTATGTACTTTAAATTGCAAGTCAGTAAAGTTGTGGTAATATTAAATCTAATAATTTATTTCATTCATCATTCATTCATCTTTAATTCAGAATTAAATCCCGCTCATAATTCATGAGACTGGATGTGGTCTGTCTGCCTGCTCTTGTGAACCTATGAAGAGGACTCCCCCACTTCATAACCAAATACCTGGGTACTGTAGTGAATAGGCACCTCCTTTCTTACCTGTGTTCCAGGATAAGAAATTTCATTTACAAATTCGTTCAAATAAAGGGTTACATCATCTTGGCGCTCGAAAAAATAGGTATAAAAATATTTTTTTCTTATATAAAATATTTTTTCTTTTACACATATACATAGTAGTTTTATGAATAATTTGAAATAATAACGAATAAAAAAAGTTAAATAATGACGGAGATATGAGCCATTAAGTAGGACCCTCTTTTGAAAATCCTTGCTGATGGTGCTCTTATTTTCTCTGCCAGGCATCGTCTGAAAAATAAAAAATAATTTTTTTCTTATTTAGAAAGGTAATAGCTAAGATGTAGCATAGGAAATTTTTTTTTAGAAATGACAGCTGTTTGAAAAAAAAACCTCCTTTTATCGAAATTTTAGATTAAAAAATTTATGAACATGGCACCCAATCAAAAAAATCATATTCTACATCTTCACTACATATTATAAAACAAAGTCCTCCGCCGCGTCTGTCTGTCTGTCTGTTCGCGATAAACTCAAAAACTACTGAACGAATTTTCATGCGATTTTCACCAATAGATAGAGTGATTCATGAGGAAGGTTTAGGTATATAATTTGTCAAGGTTTTGTGTAAATTGGTTGAAATATAACGATAATTGTTGGAAGTTTCGGAAAAAGGCTAGCCGCCTGGGAGCTTTCATCGAAAACGCTGCCTAATCCCTTTGAGATATAACAAAACAATGCATGGTGGGATATTCCTCTTTTATAGATATACAAAAAAGTCCGCGGTGGCATATATCTATCTTTTAAGGATAGCTTACCATTCTACCATTCTATCTTCTAAAAAAAAAAAATGGTCACGTACAATGCGGTAATTGGAAAGCTATTTAGACGGATACAGTATTAATCCTTATCAACTTAAATACGTTAGTTACCTTAAGCATTTCATGCACGTTATTATAATCTTTACACCATAGAATTTAAATGAATATCTTAGGAGTTATCGCAAAAAATTAACGCGCGCGAAAATAAATTCAAGCGCGTTTCTCACACCGATGACGGGACTCGCTTGATGCGATCACCCCCGCGCCGCGCCGCGCCCCCTCTGTCGCCAACTGTTTCTATATAAGCCGAGCGATAACGCGCGCGTACTCCCAGTTGAGCGCCAAAGTTCGGTGAAGACGGTTGCCCACTAGTTGGGCTCATCGGTTTACAAAGTAGTGAAAGTGCAGTAAAAGTGAGTTAAAGTGAGTTAAAGTGTCTACGAAAAAGACAAGAAAGAAAAAATCTAAGAGAGTCCCCTCGGGGACAGCAACAAAACATCGTGATTCGGCAAGTGCAAGCCCCGCCTCCGCCCCCAGCCACCGGTGGAGAAGAGAGGGGGCAAGCCAGAAGCTTATAATAATGGAGCAGGTCCGTAAAGCCGACCAGTGCAACGACGAACTCCGCAGCAAGCGGACCAAAGTGAAACACACGCCGGCTGCAGAGCCGGTAGCAACGCAAAACGAATTCGCAAGTCTTACAATAGAAGAAGATGATGCAGTAGAAATTAATAGTGACATGGACACAAGTCGCCGCCGTTTGTAATCACGAACAAAGTAAAATACCACGAGATACGAGACAATGTGGCGAGAAAACTAGGAAACGACGAGTGGCACATGAAATATACACCAAAGGATATCAGAATATACGCAAGAACCACGGAGAACTACACTAAACTAGAAGAAGTACTAAACGGAAGCAAGCAAGAGTATTATACAGACGGATTGAGAGAAAATAAAACAAAAAGAATAGTGTTCAAAGGACCCCCAGACTTGTCAGTAGACGATATCAAACAAGACCTAATCAGACGAAAAATCGACATCAGCGAGGTGATAGCGCTAAAATCAAAAAGAAACGGCGAATCCCACTCATACTTGGGGACGGCTAGTAAAGAAACAAACATCGGCGAAGTTAAGAAAATCAAAGCAATAGACCACTCGATCATGAAATGGGAACCATATCACAGAAAGTTAAACTACACGCAATGCCACCGTTGCCAGAACTTCGGACACGGTTCGAGACATTGTAAAAGAAAACCCAGATGCCTAAAATGCGCAAAAGACCACTTGACGCAGGAATGCGTATTAAAAAAAGAAAACGGCGATAAGCCAACATGCGCAAACTGCAAAGGTGAACACACGGCGAATTACTCGAAATGTTCGGCGCTGCTAGATTACTTAGCATACAAGAACAAATGGAATCAACAAGCTCCAAGACAGCAGCAACAGCAACAAAGAACCTTCCAATCGAACTTTACCAATGGAAGATCATACAGTCAGACGGCAACAGCTACACCAGCCGCCACAGAAACACACTCCTACGACCAGCACGATTTCCCGGAACTACTCAGACGGCACATGCCACAATAACAAAAATCCGAAAGCAACAATGCCAACATTGACGACTTTCAAACTTTAATCTATGAAATCGAAGACCTAAACAACAAATTTAATATAAAGCAGCTGATACAACAAGTACGAAGCTTCAAAGAAAAATTAACTAAAGCAAACGGGAACATCCTGGAAATAGTAGCCGCTTTCTCCTCCAATGGCAAATAAAAAACAGGACAGCAGCATAAAAATTATACTATTCAACATAAATTCAATCAACGGAAGAATAAACGAATTGAGGATCTTCGTGAAGAAACACCAGCCCCACTTTCTATGCATAACGGAAACAAAACTAAAAAAGAAAATACCACCACGGATAGAAGGCTACAGAGTAGCATTCAATAACAGAGAAGCCCTACACCCAGGAGGAGGAGTGGCCATCTATTACAAAGAGAATATCGACGCAGACGAGGTCAGAATCGAAGAAACCAACTTCGAAAACGTAACCATCCGAACGGCAGCAGAAAACCTAAGAATATCAGCAGTATATAACCGACCGAGCACCCTTATACATAGAAACGACCTGGACAATCTAATGAGAGACACCAACAAAGCAATCATCGTCGGGGACTTTAACACCAAACATGGCATAACACAAACTCAAACCCAGTAGGAGTCGCATTGGCCAATGTTTTAGAAAATACGGACCTTCATGTCATCGCCCCCAGGGAAAACACAAGGATTGACTACAGAAATCGACACCAAGATGCAATCCTAGACATCGCCATAACAAAAAACATCATCGCCACGGTAAAAACACTAAACGACCTGTCTTCGGATCACCTTCCCGTCGAATTCATCATTAAACAGGGAATCAGACTAGCAGAAAATCCAAAACTCAGAAATTACAGGGACGTCAACTGGACAAACTACAGAAAAAACATAAATAGACTAACTACAATCAACAGAAACATCGTCAGCAATGAAGATATAGAAAAAGAAATTCAAAAATTAACAGAAACAATACAAACGAGCAAAGAAGAAAACGTCCCTAAATACAACAAAAGAATAAACATAACCAACACCACCGATATCGACAACACAATAAAAACCAGAAACAAAGCTAGAAAAACCTACCAACGTACGAGAAGGCCCGAAGACAGAGACCACTTGATAGAACTAAATCAAACAGTCAAAGCGATGATAAATTCAGCAGAAGAAGAAAAATGGCAGAGACAAATGACCAGTGACGAAAAAAACAAAACGTCGATATTTAAAAGCATAAAAGGCCTGAAACAATATTGATTCTGCATAACAAAAGAAATTCCTCCATTAAAAACAGGCAACAACACTTTCGTCACTGGGAAAAAGGAAAAAGCAGATTTCATCTTGGGTAAACTGGAAATCAATCAACAAAACCAACACCTATCAGACGTAGAAATAATCCAAACGGTAGAAAATACCTACGACGACGACGCCATCCTCGACGACAAATTGTCCAATATCCACGAAATCAGAAGAATTATACAAAAAATGAGACCGTTTAAAGCTGCCGGACTAGATGGACTAATACCTAAGGACCTAAAAAACTTGCCCAAAAAAGCCATGGTGCAACTGCACTATATAATCAGAGCCTGCCTAAAAAACAACTACTTCCCAGCCCTTTGGAAAAAAGCTATAATCATCACCATACCAAAACCCAACAAACCGGCGACAATGGTAGAAAACGTTAGACCGATAGCCCTGATAAGTAACCTGGGAAAAATATTGGAAAAAATCATAACAAAAAGGATAAACAAAGATATGGAGGAAAATGAAAAATACATGAGATATAAGCCCCTGTATTAAGGGAGAATTCGAGATTATGGGAGATAAGGCGAAATAATTGGAGATAATGCGGAATAATGACAGATTTAGCAATATATAAGCCTTTATAATATGGTAAAGTTAGAGATCCTGGGAGATAAGGACAAATATTTGGAGAATAGCTTGAATAATGAATAGAGATATAAGCCCCTGTATTGGGAAAATAATGATAGATAAGGCGAAATAATTGAGATATAAGACCCAATATATAAGCCTGTATTAGATAAGGAGAAATATTTGGAAAAATAATGATAGATAAAGGGATAAAGATTACGGGAGAATCGAGATTATGGGATAAGGCGAAATAATTGGAGATAATGCGGAATAATGACAGATAAGAGATATAAGCCCCTGTATTAAGGGAGAATTCGAGATTATGGAGATAAGGCGAAATAATTGGAGATAATGCGGAATAATGACAGATTTAGCAACATATAAGTCTTTATAATATAGGAAAGTTGGAGATTCTGGGAGATAAGGAGAAATATTTGGAGAACGGCTTGAATAATGATAGATAAAGAGAATTCGGCTTTAGACGGGGTTGTTCCACAACAGAACAGCTACCGAGGGTGGTCAACTACGCCATGATATACAACAATATGAAAAACTCAACGATACTGGCCACCCTGGATCTGGAAAAAGCTTACGACACCGTCTGGAGAAAAGCCTTAATATACAAAATGACCGAATCCCAATTACATGACATGGCTTCCTAAAAAACAGAATAATAGCCGTCAGCGCTACTGAAAGGAGCCAAAAGAAGGTTTACCGTAAGGAAGCCCTTTGTCGCCGACGATATACTACCCAAAGGACAATGACCCTGTACAGCCGCTCCAGCAACGACCAGGCCCTAATAAGGAAACTCCAGAGGAACTCGAAATAACATCAAACTACTTAAAAAAATGGAAACTAAAAGCCAACCCGATCAAAACACAACATATAATAATAAACAAAAAAAAGGAACGAAGAAATACCACCGTCCAATTCGAAGGAACCAGAATAACAGAAAACAGCAGTCTGAAATACCTCGGAGTCACCATTTCAAAAAACACGCACAAGATACAAGAAACAAAGCTGGAGCGGTGGCAGCCATAATTTACCCTTACATCGGCATAAAATGCAGGCTCAAAGGCAAGACGAAGCTACAAATTTACAACACTTACGTAGCTTCCATTATAAAATACGGCTACCCAATATGGAGCTCAACGAAACACTATATTAGAAGAAAACTCTACGGACTAGAAATTAAATTACTAAGAAAAATAACAAACACCCCACCCAACACCAGGACAACAAAAGAAACGGTTTTATCACAATTGAAAACGTTTTTTGTCTCGTACTTTTTCAATGCAATTTTTAAAACAGTTTCAGTCCAAATGTCACAGTCCTCCTGACTAACGCTTGCACTCTCGCCAGACACCGTCTTGAGAACAATTGAATTGCGAGTCTTCCAAGCACTCAACCACCCTTCACTAGCTTGAAAATTAACGCAGTTAAATTCTTTAGCAAATCGTAGAGCCTTTAGCTTTATTAAATTTCCCGATATTGGTACGTTTTGATGCGTACGGGCCACTTGAAACCATCGTAAAACTGCTTCATTTACATCCTCGTAAGTACTCACCCGTACTCGTTTTCGACTGCTTAGAACACTAGGTTTCTTGATGATACTGTCGCGACTTTTTATTACCAGAGAGACACAACTTGGAGAAACACCAAATTTTGCAGCAACATCAATTTTTTTGCAGCCTTTATCAACTTCCTCGAAAACTTTAATTTTCTCAGCTAGCGAATTACTAGGCCTCGACTATAAAATGGGTTTTTCCCCGGGTTTCTATAAAATGGGTTATTCCCCGGGTTTCTGACAGAAATCTACCTGATTTATTGCCAACCATTAGGCGTTATAAACGCGTTAAGAACCTTTTCAAAAGAATGCGTCATAAAAATGGAATTCGTGCTAATGTTATATAAAAATGGGAAATAAATAAGCAATAAAAATTTATACATACATATATATATATATATATATATATATATATATATATATATATATATATATATATATATATATATATATATATATATATCCTTTCTTGGTCCAAATAAATTTGATTTGGAATAAATGTATTTTAAAAGTTAATTTAAGTTAACTAAAGAACCTGCCAAATCTAAAGGTACGCCAATGGTTTATGTTGAAAATTATTTTTAATTGTAGCAGTTTCTAGTTACTTACAATCGATTCTTTGCACAGAATTTTCTAATAAGCGTCAAGTAGCCGATAAATATCGTATTGTTTTGAAGGTATATACTTTGCACGAAACGGAGAAAGCTTATAATGATGAAAATTTCCACTACTAGGAAAACAGATATGCATTTTCTGAGAGTCATTTCCAGTAACGTCATAAAGATAATTTACATTGTTTTGAGAAAAACAGAATAGGTAAAAGTTTGGTCTATTTATTTACGTAAATGAGAATTAAAGGTCCAGCAGGCGAGCATTTTTAGTATTCAGTACGGATTACTTACGAGATCACTTCACGTCTGTCTGTCTGTTTATCCGTCTATCTGTGCGTCTGTCCATCTGTTCGTCTGTTCTGCTCTCCGTCTGTAGTCTGTCGTATCCGATATCGCCCGAAACTATTTGGCACAGAAAGTGGAAATTTGGTACAAATATAGGAATTGATAGCCAACTCAGAGCCGTGTAGTTTTGAAAGTTATATTTCGACTTAAGGAGTTAGTTTTGGGGGGTGAAAACATAAGTGAAAAAAAGATTACCAGGTCTTCGAGTGGGGTGAAAACTTGTGAAAGCACGCGTTCAAAAATATATATGATGTAATACTCACGCACACACTTTTCTTTGTATTATTTTTCAAAAATGGCCAAAAACTGCCTGCACATCTCGAAAAGTACTGATCAAAAAATTTTGAAAAACGTTTGTAATAGTCTCCATAAAGTGTAGATTGATAGAAAATTTTCATAAGTACATTATGTTTGATAATTTAATTGGTATAAAAAAAAACCGAAAACACAGTTTTCACAGTTTTGCTTGACAATACGGTGGAGCTTTTATTAATATACTTAACAGTATGCTGCTCGCGCGTCTGTATCGAGGTAAAAGAATTTTATTTTATTCGTTTATAATTAAACAAATATTTAGGTAGTAAATATATATACTTTTATTACTAGATTCTAGCTGATTCTGAGCTAGATTAATTTATTGGGTATTAGGTAACTATTATATATTATTGATTAAAAAAAACGTCAAGTACATGTTGGATCTGAAGATATATACATGTCAGGGACCTAATTAACTTAACCTAGGTTAGAATTTTATTTCATTTTAAAGGCAATCACGGTACAGAATACTAATTGCGCAAGTCCAACTTGGGTTTGTCCGATTTTTTTTTTTATTTATGATCTGGGGGCTCGCGGCTTATCAAGATTGAGCATCTATAATCTATAATATATATAAAATGCCGCACTGCTCTGTCTGCTTATCTGTCTCTCCCGTTAGTGCGCTGATTACTCGAAAACCACTTATCCAATTTACGTGCATACATATGATCTCTAGCCAGGTTATAGGATATATATTTTACTACGTTAAGTAACATAAGGAATAAGCAGTGTCGATAATAGTGTATCAAGTCGGAAAAAAGTTTACCGCTAGCGCGTTCTCTTTCAATACACTGCCTAAACCATTAAATATATGCCCTCATGACTTAAGAACCACTTATCCGACTTACATGTTTTATTTAAATTCATACTTTTGTTCTCTGGCCAGGTTATCTATAATCTTCTATAATATATACATATATATATATATATATATATATATATATATATATATATATATA
>CM032449.1:200633530-200966030 GCA_019049505.1 Pachyrhynchus sulphureomaculatus
AACAAGAATCTCCACTGTGTGTGTGGACACGTTGTATGATCCACAGAGAAGTTATGGCTTCCAAAGAAATGAGTCCTGCTCGGAATATTGTGCTCACCACGGTTGTAACGGTAGTAAATTATATTAAAATGAGGCCCCTAAAATCTAGAATTTTTTTGCACTTTGTAAAGACATGGGTGCCGAACATTCAGCGTTACTATTTTATTGCTAGGCAAGATGGTTATCACGTCGGAAATGTTTGCAACGTGTTTATGAATGAAGAAATGAAATCGCCATTTTTCTAGAAGAGGAAAACCGACCTTCCATATAATATCATTGGGTTCACTATTAAATTTATATATTCTTAATTTTATTCTTTCTCTTATTTCCTTTTTTTTTTTTTTCCCAAAAATTGTCCTCTGTAGCGAATAATAGATATTGTTTGCTTTTTAATTTTATTGGCTATTTCAAATTCTATTCTTCCGTCATTTTCTATTATACTTCCTAGATATTCCATGGTGGTCACTTCCTCCATGGCTTGGTTCTTATATGTAATATTATTTTGTCCTTGCACTTCCCTTTTATTTATATACATTATTTTGTTATTATCTACATTTACCAAACCTCCATTTTCAGCTTTTCTATTTCTTCTAGCCATACATTTATCATTTTTGCATTTTGGTGTCTCCGTCCGCTATAAGCACTAGGTCATCAGCATATAATAAGCTATCCAGTCTGATTGGCATCATATTTCTATATCCCACTGTAGTCTGTAGTTTGGACATGCGTTGCCTCGTATTTTTGAGTAGTCTATCCATTACTATAATAAAAATATACGGACCCAAACTGTCTCCCTTCTTTATTCCCTTTTTGATAGTAAATGTCCATCTCAATCTATTTCCATTTACTTGCACTTTTGCTCGTGTGCCTTCTTATGTTCACTTTATGATTTGTATTAGTTTCTTAGGCGTCTCTATTATTTTCAAACAGTTTTCTACCGCTTGTCTTTGTGCTGAGCCAAAACTCGCCCTTAGGTCTATAAATGCGAGTATGAGTTCTTCTCCCGTCTCTATTTTCCTTTCTATAAGTTGTCTTAATGTAAATATATTATCTAAGGTTTGCCTCTTCACACTGAATGTTGTTTGCTTATCTTCTAGTTTATTTTCTACGTTTATTTTTAGTTTGTTTTGTATTATTTTTATATAGATCTTGTATACTACTGGAGATAGGCAAATTGGTCTATGGTTATCGCACCGGGTTCTGTCCTCTTTTTTGAATATAGGCATTATTATGTTGTTTTTCCACCCCTCAGATATCTTGTTAATTTCCCACGCCTCCGACAATATTTTATACAGCCAATCTATCCCTTTCTTTCCCATGTATTTGATCGTTTCTGGGTCTACCTAATCTTCACCACTTGCTTTAGCAATTTTGATGTCCTTTATTGCCTCTTCCAGCTCTTCGATATCAGTTTTATTTTGGTGCATTTCACCTTCTTGTTGTCCACCAGCTGTGTTTACTTCTATTGACTGAACTCTTTTTCATCTAGATCAAATTTTTGTTCATAATGTCTTCTTCAGATTTCCATTTTTCCAGCAGAATTTATTTTAATTATGTTATTTTCATTCCTTACGCCAGAATCTACTTTTTTTCTTTTCCCTCCTAGACCCTTGATTGTGCTCCAGAATTTTCGATTGTTATCTTTGTATCCTTCATTTAATTTCTTTCCAGTTCAACTTTAGTTTAACTTGAATGCCCTATATATCGGTAACGACTGAAAGTAAATATAAAGTGCAATATGTTTTTGTCAATGGACTGAAAAATTCTATTTAATGATGTGCTTATATGTAGAGAGTGCCATTTAAAAAAAGATTCTAGTTGGCTTTGTAATTTGTCAAATTTGACAAGTGTTTGTTGGACAATGTTATCATATTTAGCTTCCTCATAAAAAATTTAGTTTATTACTGAAAAAATTTTCTTGGCATGCAGAATAGAAAAATAGCGTATTAGGTGAGACATTTGAAAAATCTCCCTCTACAGTTGGAATCACCAGCTTTCCTCGGTGGCTTGCCTGCATAGAAATCAGAATGGTCGCCAGTTCGATTCCTGCCGTTGGCTGAAGTTGTGTGTTTTTATAGGTAGTAGTTAATGTAGAGATATAATAGCGCCCATGGTAGCACTACTTGATTATCTTAAAAGAGCTGTAAAATACAAATTTATGTTTCGGCACCTGGGTATGTTGTTGATGGGTAATAGGACATCCCCATATAATCTTAATAGAGATATAGTAAAAAGGGTAAAATTTTCTATCGAGGAGGGGAGGCAAACGGTAAGAAAATATAAAGAAATGTATTAAACAATCTAATGACCAAAAGTCAATTGACTCTGATATTAGTGAACATTATTAAATTCAATACTACTCAGCATATATCACCACTACACCAAATACTTTATTTTTGCACTCGACGCGCGATTCGCTAACCATGTTAGCTTCATCAGGAACGATGATTGACTAAAGCTAAAGTACAAATCTACCTTATTTATAATTAGCCTAACTAGATTTGTAGTTCAGCTCCAGTCAACCATAGTTCGTGATGAAGCTAACATGGTTATAGAAACGCGGTTCGAGTGCAAAAATAAAGTGTTCGGGTGTGTAGTGGTGATATATACTGAGTAGTGTCATTGTGTCAAAGATTCCATGTTCCCAACATAAAGTTTATACTAATTTAATTGGACTTAATCTAGTTTCAACTTTTTTTGTGTATTCTCCAGCGCTTCTGGAAAAATGTTGAATACAAGTCCTAAAATCCGGTGTGATTTAATAAAAATGTTAATTTTGGAAGTAGTATGCAACAGACGCTTTACTAGCTTACTTTTCAGTTTCAAAACAGGAATGTATCTATAAGCAGAAAACTTTTACGGGTTGAGAAAGAGCTCAAAACTTTTTAATAAGAAAATATATAGATCTGTATCGCAAGTTTCACAAATATGTATTTTTGTTGGAAATATTTTTGACTCACTACGGTTTTGAAATATGTATGAAATTTTTATCGTATTTAATTTAAGGGATATTTCTAAAACTCCGAATCAGGAAACAACAAATGAAAAATTCGAGGAGACGTTGCTTATTAAAAGTCTTTTAGTGGCTATTTAAAATAAGATTAATCCTCGAAATTTCTTCTTCATAAGCCATTGCATTTCTACTGCAGGAGATCGGTCTCCTCAAATTTCTTCCAATTGTCTATATCCTGTGCAGGATGAAGCCATCTACTGCCTGCTGTCAACCTGATATCATCAGTCCATCTTTTCATTGGTCTTACGACCCTTTGTCTGCTCTCCAAAAGTCTCCATTTAAGTAATTTTGTTGTCCATCTACCATCATTCGTTCTAGCCACATGCTCCGCCCATTACCACTTTAATTTTGCCACTCTTTCATTGATATCTGTAATTCTTGTTGTTCGTCTGATATCCTCGCTTTTAATGTGTTCTCGTAAACTAACACCTAACCCGTTGATTTCGTTAGAGTCGACAAAGACTATTTTTTGTAAGGGTCATGGTTTCCAGCCCATACGTACTTACTGGAAGTATGCAGCTCTCGTACACTTTTCTTTTTTAAGGTTATGGGGATATATCTGTTTTTAGTATTCCATACGGAACACTTATAAGATGACTTCCGATGTCTGTCTGTCTGTCTGTCCGGCTGTCTGTCACACCCGTTTTTTCTCCGAAACTATTTGTCATAGAAAGTTAAAAATTTGTTAATAATATAGGAATTGATGGCATCGTCAGAGCTGTGTTGTTTTGAAAGCTAAATTTTGACTTAAGGGGTTAGTTTTCGCTAATCCTGCTTTAGTGTATTCTTCTTGCAGTTTTCTTACCATATAACTGAGGTCTTCCTCATCTTGCGCTATGATTACTTGGTCGTCTGCGAAACTGAGAGTATATAAATAATCTTCTCGTATTGGGACTCCCATTCCACTACATTTTTGCTTCCATTTTTTTAATGTTTGTTCGAGGTATATTTTGAATAGCGTTGGGGATGTAGAGCATCCTTGTAATAGGCCTTTTGATGTTTGGAGTCTCTTCCTATTTTATGTCCTATATTTATGATCACTGGGTTGTTTTCGTAGAGAGCTTTTACTGCGTATATTAGTTCTTTGTCAATGGCTATTTCTTTCATTGCGTTCCATAACCTTTGTCTTGGTACTTCCTTATGTCTATGAAAGCTAGATGAACTTCTCTATTCTTTGCCAGTTTTTTTTCCATTGTTTGTTTTATAGTGTATATGTGCTCTATACATGATTTTCCGGCCTTGGTCTTCTTCAATTTTTCCTTTTATATTTTCCTCTATGATATTTTTTAATAATTTTTCCATACAAACGTCCCATACTCTATGTTATGCTTAGGCCTCTATAGTTTGTGCATTTTCTGCGGTCTCTCTTTTTAAATATAGATACTATATAGGCTTTTTGACCATTCCTCTGGTATTTTTTCTCCATTTATCGCTCTGTGGAACATGTTTCTCAGAATTCGATATAATTTATTAGACCCGTACTTAATCATTTCATTTACCACACCTCCAGGCCCTGCAGATTTATTATTTTTGGGTGTTTATATTGTCTTCTTTACTTCTTCATGGCTTAGTTCTGTCTCATTTTTTCCTTATTCTGTTCTTCTTTAGGGTTCCCTTCTTGGAATTCTTGTCTGTCTTCTGTTAGTAGCTTTTTATAATATTCCTCCGACTCGCTTTCTGGGATATACTCTATATACGTCTTCTCTCTATTGTTGGTACTTAATGCTTTAATTATTCTCCATGACTCTATGCTTCTAGTTCCTCCTATATACTGTTCTTTGTTTATCATCCTCATCGTTTCTGCATTTTTCTCTTTATATTTCTGTAGATCTTCTTCTGATTTTGTATTCAGCCATTTTTCGTGTAGTCTTTTTTTCTCTTTTATAGATTCTTTTGTTTTTTCATAGATTCTAATTTTATGTTTCTTATTCTCGTTGTCTTCTTTACCTAACGTTGAGAATCTAGAAGTCGATAACGGAACAATAATCAAAGGAACCGATAGATTTAAATATTTAGGAACCATCATTTCAAAAAACGCAACATCAGAAGAAGAGATTAAAGCTAGATTAGGACAAACGAGGACATAAGACAATTAAATTCGATCCTGTGGAACAAGCACATTACAAAGAGAAACAAAACACGCATATACAAATCAATAACACAAAAGCATAATGACATACGGGTCAGAAACATGGACGATCAACAAAAGAAATAAATCTAAAATTAACGCGGTAGAAATGGACTATTGGAGAAGATGCTGTAGAGTGACACGTATGGAGAGAATAACAAATGAAGAAATAAGAAGCAGAATGAACATCAAAGAGAACGCAATAAACACCATTGAAGAAAAACGATTGAAATGGTATGGACGCATAAGACGGAGCGAAGATAATAGGTGGATAAAGAAACGGAGTGGAGCCCTATAGGAGAAGGAAAAGAGGAAGACCCAGACGATCGTGGAGAGACGATGTGGATGAGGCTATGGAGAACAGGGGTCTAACAGATGGAGACTGGGGAGATAGAAACGGATGGAATCAAAGGCTGAGAGAAGGAAGACAGCGTCAGCTGTAGAAAATCCTTGATATATAGTTAGTTTTGGGAGATGAAATCGGAACTGAAAAAAAATTTTTTTTACTAGGTCATCGAGTGTAGTGTCAAATGAAAGCTTGTGAAAACACGAGTAATATATATATATATATATATATATATATATATATATATATATATATATATATATATATATATATGTATATATATATATATATATATATTATATATATATATATATATATATAATGTAATACTTCCCCACACTTTTTCTTTGTATTATTTTTAAAAAATCGCTGTCCCCCCCACCTTATTTTGAGAAGTACTGATCAAAAAATTTTGAAAAAATTCTGGAATATTCTCCACGGAGTGTAGATTGAACGAAAATTATCACGAGTGCATTACCTTTAATAATTTATCTGGTATATAAAAAAAATTTCAAGGTCATCAGTTTTCAGTAAAGATTGGAAACAAACTTTGTTGGAAACTCATTTGGGGTGTTTTGTGAAGTCACTGATCATTTTATACCACCGTAACAATTTTTTTTATTTTAAAAACAATCAACGTACGGAACACTAATTGTGCAAGTTCAACTTGCACTTGACCGGTTATTTAGAATTAATTCCAGTTTTTGAAATGCAGTTCAGCTAAGACCAATTCGCCTTGGTATTTCAGCTGTTTGATTGTCCTTATCCAATCTAATCTTATGTCCCAAGTATATATACGAGTAATAAGATGTTCATTACATCGCATAGTCAAAACAAGGTTGCTGTAAATGGACTCGAAGTCCAGGTGCATCTGGTTCTGCCCATGTGTTCAGAAACTGGATAGTTAAATAAATGCAAACTTCCTGCTTAAAATGTATGTATTGATTCGTTCACATAATGTAACCGGGCCAAGGAGCTTTTCACTGTCCCTTGAAACATGAAACAGCTCCCTTGCACTCATGCTGGTCCATTCTCTGATGTTTCCCAGCCAAGAATTTTTCTTTCTTCTGATACCCTTTCTACCGTCAACTCTTTCCTGCATGATAGTTTGCAATTGTAAGTAGTATGAATGTTTTTCATACTTATCATTGTCAAGAATTTTCTGCTTTGGCCTATCCTTCGTAAAACTTTCTTATTAGTGATCCTAGCTGCCCAAGATATTAATATTCTCCGATAGGACCACATTTCAAAATCTTCCAGCTTCTTAGTAGTGTATTGCTTCAACGTCCATGTCTCAACATCATACAAAAGTTGGGATAACACGTAGCATTTCAGGAAACGCAATCTTAGAGCGAGGGATAAGTTTCTGTTGCGGAACATTGTCCGGAATTTTAAAAATGATTTTCTTGCAACCTCTATTCTGGTTTTAATTTTAATGTCGTGATCAATGTCGGATCTGATATACACTACCGTCAGAAAGTATTTGTGCACCCAGTTTATTTCAGTCCCAAGACAACAAAAACTCAGATAATATATATTTTTTTAAATTTTAATGATTACTATTTATTTTCACATTATTTACAATCTAGAAAATCAGAAAAATCTTCATGATTTTCCAGGTTTTTTCTCATCTATGTGACATTCTTTTTTAATTACCGCTTTACAAAGTTTCGGCATTCTGTCCAATAGTTTCTTCGGTTTTTTAATCCATTCTGCTTGTAAAAGTTCCCACAAGTGATTTTCTGATGTTGGATTGAGTTTTTGAACACACCTGTCCAAATTGTCCCGCAGCAATTCGATGGGGTTCAAGTCGGGTGATTGTGGATTCCAAGTCATCACTTCCAGGTCGTCATCGTATTTCCATTGGTCCAAAAGTTCTCTAATTTGTTTAGCAGAATGTTTAGGGTCGTTGTTAAGCTGAAAAATAAATTTCTCCTGGAAAATATCTCTTTCAGAAGGAAGCATTTGACTTTCATTTCTTGATACTGTTCTTTTCGCATGATTCCTTCTATTCTAAAGATTTTTCCAACTTGACCGTTACCAAAACAACCCCAAACCATTACTGAACCTCCACCATGTATTACTTTAAGCAACAGACAGGCTGCCAGCATCCTCTCTCGAGCTGACCGCCGCATGTAAACTCGTCGATTTGAACCAAAAATTTCGAATTTAGATTCGTCGCTCCAAAGAATGGAATTCCATTGTTCTGATGTCCAATTTTCATGTTCTCGGGCCCATTCTAATCGTTTACGTTTATTCACTTGCCTAAGAAGTGGGTTCCTCACTGCAACTCTCCTGTGTAGTCCACCTTCTGCTAACCTGTTCTTCACGTTGTCACGCTGATGGGGATCGGCCGCTCTAAGTTTACTTGAGGCGTGATTTCTGGTGCGGTTAGGCGGCGATTACGTCTGCTGGACATTGTTATAGCTCTGTCTTCAGCGGGGGGAATCGTTTTTCGAGGTCTTCCTAAACTTTTTTGGTTGGGAATTCCACGTCCAGCAGAAAAATTTTTTACGATGTAGTCCACCATTCTCCTTGGCATCCGCATATCACTCGCGATTTGTCGACTCGAGTGACCATTTTAATATCTCGCAATTATCAGAGCCCGATTTTCAACGGAAACTTCTTTCGTTTTTGGCATTTTCACAAAACAATTGAGCCTGTACCAGTGACAAAGTACTGTTTCCAAAAGGGCAATGGTATTTATAGCATAGTTTTTAACATAAAATATCACTAGGAATTTCCATAGTCCCTAGAAACTTGAAATGAGTTCTTACTTCATCTGAAATTCTCAGAAATCGCCTCAAAACGATTATCATGCAAAACTTGGAAATTTGTTCTAATTGGTTTTTAATTTGTGATTTCACCAAAAAGGCTTATCTAAGCAATTTTATGATGGACACTTGTTAAGAACAATTAAATTTACCTAATATAATAAAAGGGTTTAATTAGGTATTAAATTTTGGTAGTTACATTGAAATTTCTATATGGGCAAATATGTTTTGACTTACACGATCCCTTTATATTATAAAGTCGTATCTAAAAGCGACCGTCTCGGTAAAAGTTAAAAGGACTTTTTATAACGTAATGAAGGTATTTCTATTTCTAAAATTTCAAGTAAGGCACTAAAATTTACCTTTAACTTGAAAAGAACTAGAGAATGAGTTCTATAGAACTACAGAACATATACCATAAAACGACAACTAAGAACGTAAAATATAAAATGCTATTTAAAGTTATGAAAAGACTTGTTCGAATTCTCAAATTGTACAAAGAAAATATATTTTACCAAGAATTTAGTATATTCTATTCTACTGGAAGTTTAAGTGAACATAATACACTCTCTTTCCAAAAAGAACAAAACTTTTCTAAAATATAAGAAACTAGTAACGCCGGCTGTTGTATCTATTTGCTATCGATATTCGTTTGATTAAATACTTAGTAACCGTTAATATTGGCGAGGCGAAGGGTTACATAATGAGTTTCAAGTCAAATTTAAAGCATGTTAAAATATATACCACGTAATTTCAATAAATATATACTCTTTGAGCCATATGTACATATATATATATATATATATATATATATATATATATATATATATATATGTATATATATATATATATATATATATATATATATATATATATATATATATATATATATATATATATAACAACAGTCTTTAGTTTAAGCTCGGCGAAATGCAGCAGTGCTGTTGTTAACCAAGTTTCCAAAAAAAAAATACAATACACAAAATAAATACAACTTACAAATACAATTTCAGAAGTCACAACCATAATTTAACTCTACTTACCTAAACTAAAAAAGGAGAAAAAAAGAAACCTTGTAATTCCACATGAATTGATATTAATACCCACATACAAACAAACCGTGATCCTTACCTTACCCTATGAAAAAGACATAAAAATAACAATCAAAAACTCATAATAATAGCAACAATTAGTAACTCTAAAATAAAAATTTCCTTTAGCTGTCCTCTGTGAGACAGAGCAAGCAAACCTCCAGGTATCTCGTTTAGAAACACACTTGTATGATGCCTGGGTATTTGAAAGCGGTCGTTGTACCTACACGTAATATTATGCTGATTGATAGCCTTCTCCATAACTTTCGATATTATCGAAAGAAGGATGACTGATCGGTAATACATTGACTCAATCATCGCTCCTGATGAAGCTAACATGGTTAGTGACACGCGCGTCGAGTACAAAGATAAAGTGTTTGGTGTAATGGTGATATATACTGAGTAGTGTCATTGTGCCAAAGATTCCACATTCCCAACTTAGTTAAATACCAGAATGTTCAGTTGCGTAGTCCCAAACATGTATTATATAAGTAAGAAGATCTTCTGTTGGTCTTTGCTTACGAAAACCACATTGCTGGACGCTAATAATATCGAATCCTTCAAAATATTTTCGAAGATGTTGATTGATAGCCTTCTCCATAACTTTCGATATTATCGAAAGAAGGATGACTGATCGGTAATTACTTGGTAAGGTCTTCTTGCCATTTTTTAGTTGCTGAACTGTAGCGCAATTCCAGCAAGAAGGAAATAGTTCCCTTCGATTAAATAGGTTAAAAAGTCTACAGAAAACTGGTGTGACCTCGCCCGCACATTCTTTGAGTACTAAAGAGTGTAGTGATTAGCGCCAGAAGCTTTTTTGGTGTCAAGATTCATTAAAATATGTTTTACGATACGTTGTCTGAAGGCAGTATCGGATATCGAAAGTAGTTTATGGTCTGAAACACCTAACGAAGAATTTGCGGTGACAGTGTAAATCCCTGGACTAGTGGCTGAAAACAGATTACGAAGACTGACGAAATCTCCGTGACGATCAGGGATTCTTGTTGGTTCAACGATAAGCTGAGTAAAGCCACAACTGCTTGACGATGGTTCATCTTCACAACTCAGTTCAGGTAGTATTTAAATACTTAAGCCAGATGATGTTATGAAGATTAAAGTCGCTCAGGATGGCAATTTCGGCACTTGAATAATTAAGGTGTCTGCAAGAGAAGCGAAAACTGTTCTAAAGTTAGTATCAGTTGGTGATCGATAGATACAGCAGTTAAACCTTGTGGTGTGATTGAGTCGTTATTGTTAACCACATAACATCAAAGTTTCGGAGCTCCTGAACCTCCACTCGTTCGCAAGAGAGATCGCTTCTGACAAAAAGGCAGATTCGAAAGTTACGCCTAAACCGGGAATAGAAGTAGTAGCCAGGATAGAGAAGGTTGACTGCAGAGAGTAGGTACATAAGTAGGAATCATTTGATTGAATAGTCCAATTCTATGGCTATATTCTTGTTTATTCAACTTCTATACAAGGCACGTTTGGAGAAGCGATTTATTTTGGTAAGCAACATAAAAACATAAACTGTTTTTGCTTTTCTATTGTATCACGCAAGTGTCTTATAACAGCAATAATTTTAATATTGAAATAGATAAAGGAAATCAGTAAATCCACATTTATACTCGAATTATTTGACTTACACGATCCCTTTATATTATAAAGTCGTATCTAAAAGCGTCTATTTCGGTAAGATAGTTAAAAGGGCTTTTATAACGTAATGAAGGTATTTCTATTTCTAAAATTTCAAGTAAGGCACTAAAATTTACCTTTAACTTGAAAAGAACTAGAGAATGAGTTCTATAGAACTACAGAACACATACCATAAAACGACAACTAGGAACGTAAAATATAAAATGCTATTTAAAGTTATGAAAAGACTTGTTCGAATTCTCAAATTGTACATAGAAAATATATTTTACCAAGAATTTAGTATGTTCTATTCTACTGGAAGTTTAAGTGAACATAATACACTCTCTATCCAAAAAGAACAAAACTTTTCTAAAATATAAGAAACTAGTGACGCCGGCTGTTGTATCTATTTGCTATCGATATTCGTTTGATTAAATACTTAGTTACCGTTAATATTGGCGAGGCGAAGGGTTACATAATGAGTTTCAAGTTAAACTTAAAGCATGTTAAAATATATACCATGTAATTTCAGTAAATATATACTCTTTGAGCCATATACATATATATATATATATATATATATATATATATATATATATATATATAGTATATATATATATATATATATATTTATATAACAGTCTTTAGTTTATGCTCAGCGAAATGCAGCAGTGCTGTTGTTAACCAAGTTTCCAAAAAAAAAAATTCAATACACAAAATAAATACAACTCAAGTACAATTTCAGAAGTCACAACTATAATTTAACTCTACAAACCTGAACTAAAAAAGGAGAAAAAAAGAAACCTTGTAATTCCACCAGAATTGATATTAATACCCACATACAAACCAACCGTGATCCTTACCTTACCCTATGAAAAAGATATGATAATAACAAACAAAAAGTCATAATAATAGCAACAATTAGTAACTCTAAAATAAAAGTTTTCTTTATCTGTCCTCTGTGAGACAGAGCAAGCAAACCTCCAGGTATCTCGTTTAGAAACACACTTGTATGATTCCTAGGTATTTGAAAGCGGTCTTTGTATCTACACGTAATATTACGCTGATACTCCGGCCCTCCGATCTTCAACAGTCTATACAGAAAGCAACCCAGATGTAGCCTTTCTCTATCCTTAATACGCAGTCATTTCAACTCCTTCAGCCTGCCACTTACCTGATCCCTCCTCCTGCATCTAAAAATGAAACGTACATTGACTCAATCATCGCTCCTGATGAAGCTAACATGATTAGTGAAACGCGCGTCGAGTGCAAAAATAAAGTGTTTGGTGTAACGGTGATATATACTGAGTAGTGTGATTGTACCAAAGATTCCACATTCCCAACTTAGTTAAATACCAGAATGTTCAGTTGCGTAGTCCCAAACATGTATTAGATAAGTAAGAAGATCTTCTGTTGGTCTTTGCTTACGAAAACCACATTGCTGGACGCTAATAATATTGAATCCTTCAAAATATTTTCGATGATGCTGATTGATAGCCTTCTCCATAACTTTCGATATTATCAAAAGAAGGATGACTGATCGGTAATTACTTCGTAAGGTCTTCTTGCCATTTTTTAGTTGCTGAACTGTAGCGCAATTCCAGCAAGAAGGAAATAGTTCCCTTCGATCAAATAGGTTAAAAAGTCTACAGGAAACTGGTGTGACTTCGCCCACACATTCTTTGAGTACTAAGGAGTATAGTAATTAGCGCCAGAAGCTTTTTTGGTGTCAAGATTCATTAAAATATGTTTTAAGATACGTTGTCTGAAGGCAGTATCGGAAATCGATAGTAGTTTATGGTCTGAAACACCTAACGAAGGATTTGCGGTGACAGTTTAAATCCCTGGTCTGGTGGTTAAAAACAGATTAAGAAGACTGGCGAAATCTCCGTGACGATCAAGGATTCGTGTTGGTTCATCGATAAGCTGAGTAAAGCCACAACTGTTTGAGAATGGTTCATCTTCACAACTCTGTTCAGGTAGTATTTAAATACTTAAGCCAGATGATGTTATGAAGATTAAAGTCGCTCAGGATGGCAATTTCGGCACTTGAATAATTAAGGTGTCTGCAAGAGAAGCGAAAACTGTTCTGAAGTTAGTATCAGTTGGTGATCGATAGATACAGCAGTTAAACCTTGTGGTGTGATTGAGTCGTTATTTTTAACCAGATAACATCAAAGTTTCGGAGCTCCTGAACCTCCACTCGATCGCAAGAGAGATCGCTTCTGATAAAAAGGCAGATTCGAAAGTTACGCCTAAACCGGGAATAGAAGTAGTAGCCAGGATAGAGAAGGTTGACTGCAGAGAGCAGGTACATAAGTAGGAATCATTTGACTGAATAGTCCAATTCTATGGCGATATTCTTGTTTATTCAATTTCTATACAAGGTACGTTTGGAGAAGTGATTTATTTGTTGAAAAGTTGAAATAATTGCTTTAACCTAGAAAACACCCTGTAGAATTCTAATAAATTTTAACTGCTGCAATATTCAATGATTTTAAAATTTAATTTTTGATTTTCTATTGTATCACGCAAGTGTCTTACAACAGCAATAATTTTAATATTGAAATAGATAAAGGAAATCAGTAAACTTACATTTATTTTCGAATTATTTGACTTACACGATCCCTTTATTTTATAAAGTCGTATCTAAAAGCATCTGTCTCGGTAAAATAGTTAAAAGGACTTTTATAACGTAATGAAGGTATTTCTATTTCTAAAATTTCAAGTAAGGCACTAAAATTTACCTTTAACTTGAAAAGAACTAGAGAATGAGTTCTATAGAACTACAGAACATATAAAACGACAACTAGGAACGTAAAATATAAAATGCTATTTAAAGTTATGAAAGGACTTGTTCGAATTCTCAAATTGTACAAAGAAAATATATTTTACCAAGAATTTAGTATATTCTATTCTACTGGAAGTTTAGGTGAACATAATACACTCTCTATCCAAAAAGAACAAAACTTTTCTAAAATATAATAAACTAATAACGCCGGCTGTTGTATCTATATTTGTTTGATTAAATACTTAGTTACCGTTAATATTGGCGAGGCGAAGGGTTACATAATGAGTTTCAAGTTAAACTTAAAGCATGTTCAAATATATACCATGTCATTTCAATAAACATATACTCCTTGAGTCATTATATATACATATATATATATATATATATATATATATATATATATATATATATATATATATATATAATAACAGTCTCTATTTTATACTCGGCGAAATGCAGCAGTGCTGTTATTACCCAAGTTTCCAAAAAAAATACAATACACAAAATAAATACAACTCAAATACAATTTCAGAAGTCACAACCATAGTTTAACTGTACTTACTCAAAACTAAAAAAGGAGAAAAAAAGAAATCTTGTAATTCCACATGAACTGATATTAATACCCACATACAAACAAACCGTGATCCTTACCTTACCCTATGAAAAAGACATAACAATCAAAAAGTCACAAGAATAGCAACAATTAGAAACTCTAAAATAAAATTTCCTTTAGCTGTTCTCTGTGAGATAGAGCAAGCAAGCCTCCAGGAATCTCATTCAGAAACACACTTGTATGATGCCTAGGTATTTGAAAGCGGTAGTTGTATGGTAAATCCCAAGATATACCTGGTTTGTATACCGCCCTCACTAGCACCTGCAATTATATTGTATCTATTTTTACCATATTTACATAAGAGATTCTAATTTGGACTATCACGAAGACACGACCGCAAAACTTTTTGAAAATTCTCTTTTGCCAAATGTTCCCTAACAGAGTGTTTTAGTTATGGGCAATGCAAGTTACCATAGTCGCCTACTAAATAAGCGCAAGCACGATTCGTTTTTCGACTTTTAGAGTTATTTTGCCTACCGAACCACGTTTTGGCAAGTCGTCGATGCTTCAGAAACGATACCGACTATTTAATATATTTAGCGGTCGCAAAATGTGTCATTTTATGCCCCTTTGGATGGGAATAAAGAGAGCACTGCCTCGAGTCGACGCGCAAACAAGTGGTTAATTTTGGATTTTCATGTGATTCACTGATACTTTTACTAATATGCGTCGTAGACAAAGGTTTCCTCTAACGATTTTTTTTTGAATCGCTAGAATCACATCTACCAAAAATGAATTATCGAAGATACTTTCTTACTTGACAGACTGTAAGTACTTATATACCAGGTGTACAAGTATGAAATGCGGATTTCAGACAACAGATGGTGCACCAATGCAGTTTGTGCTATAAAGATTTAACAATGCGCCATATTGTTGTGTCATCAACAAGTGTCAGACGCGCACGAGTGATAAATTGGAAAAGCATGTGCATAGTGTTGCGTTGTTGTGCTCAATAAGTCGAAATTTGAACCGTACAAAGAGCATTCGCGGAGAGCATTAATTTTTTGTTTTCATTTGAAGAAAACTGCTGTTGAATCATACCGATTACTTCGAGAAGCTTATGGTGAACATGCTCCATCGCAAGATGCGTGTGAACGATGGTTTTCGGCGTTTCAAAAGTGGTGACTTCGATGTTGCAGACAAGAAACGTGAAAAACCGCCAAAAAAATACGAAGCATTGTTGGACGAAGATGATTCGCAGACACAAAAACAACTCGCCGAGCAATTGGGCGTTAGTTAACAAGCTGTTTCCAATCAGCTACGAGAGATGGGAAAGATTCAGAAGCCGGTAGATGGGTACCACATGAATTGAACGACAGGCAAATGAAAAAGCGCAAAAACACGTGTGACATTTTGCTCGCTCGGCACAAAAGGAAGTCGTTTTTGCATCGTATAGTTACAGGGGATGAAAAGTGGATTTATTTTGAGAATCCCAGACCAGAGGGACGTGATCTACTATGAGCTGTTAAAACCTGGGGAAACGGTTAATACTAAACATTACCAACAAAAATTTACCGATTTGAACCGTTCGCTGCTTGAAAAACGGCCAGAATACCGAAAGTGGCAACACAAAGTCATTTTCTTCATGGTAATGCTCCATCACATACGGCAAAACCAGTTCGCGACACGTTGGAAGCACTCAGCTGGGAAGTTCTACCCCATGCGGCTTACTCACCAGACTTGGCTCCTTCCGATTACCACTTATTTGCATCATTGGGTCACGCACTTGCTGAGCAGCGCTTTGGTTCGTATGAAGATGTAAAAAAATGGCTCGATGAATGATTCGCAGCAAAAGGGGAAGATTTTTACTGGCGCGGTATTCACAAAGTGCCCGAAAGATGGGAAAAATGTATAACAAGGGATGGAGCATACTTTGAATAAAGCACTTTTTATCATTCTACCGAATTTAACATTTTTTTTTAGAAAAACAATCGCATTTCATACTTGTTCACCTGGTATAATTAAAATATATTTATTGTCGCAACTAAATATGAGGAAAATTTCATATAATGTTATTTCCTTTACATTAAGAACATGTGTATCAAATTTGAAATGTATATCTGATTTTACTCGGGAGTTAAGGTGGGAAATTATGTTTTTTTTTTGTAATCCAAAACCCTGAAACGTAAATCAAGACCGAAACATTTTTTGAACGTGAATTGCAAGGAAAGTAAAAAAGATATCTTAAATGTGAAAATAAGAACACCACTTTTAATTAAAATCCTTATAATTTTAGAAAGTCTACAATTTTACAGAAAAATCCGCAAATGAAAATCCACTCAGCCCAGGCATTTACTGAAAATTATTATCTGCTTTATTGTAAAGTGAAAGAATTTTCCATACTAAAAATTTAATAATGAGAGAACAGTGCGCATGAAAAGGAAGAAAGGCTGTAGCTGGTTGTACATAAAGAACTATTTATAAGCAAATACTTGTTACTTAATTACGGTGGAAGGTTATCAGGTCTTTTCTTATTTGCAGCAACTGAAAGTACTGCAATACTTGTATCTTAACAATTTTCTTTAAAAATGCATAGCTTGAAAAATAACCAAATATTCTTGATTTTTGTGAAAATAAATAATTAGAAATTAGGCTATCCAGAACCGACGAAAGCTTAATGCGCATTCCAAGAGAGATTCCAAGAGACCTGACCCTCTAAACGCCAATGATAAAGGTCCGTAAATGGTACCCGTACAAGGTCAAGCTGATGCCAGAATTAAAGCTTACTAATACTTCTGAGAAGCTGAACTTCACTAATCAAATGTTTGCACAGTTTTCAATATTTACCAACCCATTTACTTTTACCATAACAACCAAGGCAATGAACAGAATTTCAGTTAACAGACACAGAACAATATGGCAAAATATTTCAAAAATAAAGTTTACAGTAACAATTTTAGTTTTATAAAAAATTTAAAAAAAATATTTGGCAAGTAACGGCAAGTGTCGAGGAAACAATGAGCTCATTAGTGATCTGTAATTTAACTACTCGGTTAGATCAAAAGTTATCCTTATGGAAGTAGTTAAGGGACTTTGAGGGAGAGGTATCTTTACCCGTGCAACTTTTTGCTATAAATCCAAGGAATTTGATTATGTATCCCAAGAAATACTCATTAAAAAAAGTTAAATACTATAACTTCTTCTAAAGTAGTCTTAATTTTATTAAATCTTTTTTGTCTAATCATCGCCAGTGCGTATCAAGCGATAATACACAATCTAAAACTTTACCCATACACAATGGTTTGCAATGCTAAAATTTCAGACGGAAACATTTTTATGAATGTGAATAGCAAGGGAAGTAAAAGAGACATCTTAAATGTGAAAATAAGATAACCATTTTTAATTAAAATCCTTATAATGTTAGAAACTCTACAATTTTACGTAAAAATCCACAAATGAAAATCCACTCAACAAGAGTCTAGGTATTTACTGAAAATTATTATCTGCTTTATTGTAAAGTGAAAGAATTTTCCATCCTAAAAATTTAATAACGAGATAACAGTGCGCGTGAAAAGGAAGAAAAGCTGTAGCTGGCTGTACATAAAGAACCATTTATAAGCAAATACTTGTTACTTAATTAAGGCAAAATGTTTTCTATTTTTAGTTCTTTTCTTATTTGCAGCAACTGAAAGTGCTGCAATACTTTATCTTAACAATTTTTGCTCAGAAATTAACCAAGCTTTCTAGATAATGAAACATTACAAATTTTTATTTACTGCATTACTTGTATCTTAACAATTTTCTTTGGAAATGCATAGCTTGATTTTGTGACAATAAATCATTAGAAATTATTATTTACTGAATTCAGGGAGATGTTATTTTAGACGCAATAAATAGTGTAAATAATTCCATACAATAAATGGCATGGGTAGAACAGAGTGTTCGACAACTAAATTCAAATATAAGAGTGTTGAATTGATTACCAAATGGTTGCAAAACTTTGAAGAATCTATCTCGACTTTAAGTAGGTCTCAAGTATAGTAAAACGACCTAGGCTATCCAGAACCGATCAAAGCTTAATGCGCGTTCCAAGAGAGATTCCAAGAGGCCTGACCCTCTAAACGCCAATGATAAAGTTCCGCAAATGGTACGCCTACAAGGTCAAGCTGATGCAAGAATTAAAGCTTACTAATACTTCTGAGAAGCTGAACTTCACTAATCAAATGTTTGCACAGTTTTCAACATTTACCGACCCATTTACTTTTAACTTAACAACCAAGGCAATGAACAGAATTTCAGTTATTAAGCGACCCATAGACGGTCAATACTATTGTGCAATATGGATTGCACAATATTTTGACGAATTTAATACTACAATATGGCAAAATATTTCAAAAATAAAGTTTACAGTAACAATTTTAGTTTTCCAGTTCTAGTGCTGAGGAAACATTGAGCCCATTAGTGATCTATAATTTAACTAATCGATGCGGTCAAAAGTTATCCTTATGGAAGTCGTTAAGGGACTGTAGGGAGAGGGATTTTCAGCCGTGCAACTTTTTGTTATATATCCAAAGAATTTGATTGTGCATCCCAAGAAATACTCATTAAAAAAACTTAAATACTATGACTTCTTCTAAAATTATTTTAATTTTATTAAATCTTTTTTGTCCAATCATCGCCAGTGCGTATCAAGCGATAATACATAATCTAAAACTGTACCCGTACACAATGGTTAGCAATGCTAAAATTTCAGACGGAAACATTTTTATGAATGCGAATAGCAAATGAAGTAAAAAAGACATCGTAAATGTGAAAATAAGATAACCATTTTTAATTAAAATCCTTATAATGTTAGAAACTCTACAATTTTACGTAAAAAATCCACAAATGAAAATTCACTCAACAAGAGTCTAGGTATTTACTGAAAATTATTATCTGTTTTATTGTAAAGTGAAAGTATTTTCCATCCTAAAAATTTAATAACGAGATAACTGTGCGCGTGAAAAGGAAGAAAGGCTGTAGCTGGCTGTACATAAAGAATCATTTATAAGCAAATACTTGTTACTTAATTAAGGCGGAATGTTTTCTATTTTCAGTTTTTTTTTTTATTTGCAGCAACTGAAAGTGCTGCAATACTTTATTTTAACAATTTTTGCTTAGAAATTAACCAAGTTCTCTAAATAATGAAACATTACAAATTTTTATTTACTGAATTCAAGGGATGTATTTTTAGACAAAATAAATAATTTAGATAATTCCATACAATTAGTGGAATGTTCCATACTAAAAATTTAATAACGAGAGAACAGTGCGCATGAAAAGAAAGAAAGGCTGTAGCTGGTTGTACATAAGGAACTATTTATAAGCCAATACTTGCTACTTAATTAGAGTGGAAGGTTATCTATTTTCAGGTCTTTTCTTATTTGCAGCAAATGAAAGTACTGCAATACTTGTATCTTAACAATTTTCTTCAGAAATGCATAGCTTGAAAAATAACCGAGTTTTCTTAATTTTGTGACAATAAATCATTAGAAATTATTATTTACTGAATTTAGGGAGGTGTTATTTTAGACGCAATAAATAGTGTAAATAATTCCATACAATAAATAGCATGGATAGAAGAGAGTGTTCGACAACTAAATTCAAATAAAATAACTTTTTGCGCAAACGCAAAGTGCAAACCCATAGCAAATTAAGCCCAGAGTGTTCCAAAATTTTGAAGAATCTATCTCGACTTTAAGTAGGTCTAAATTATAGTAAAACGACCTAGGCTATCCAGAACCGACGAAAGCTTATTGCACGTTCCAAGAGAGATTCCAAGAGACCTGACCCTTTAAACGCCAATGATGAATTTCCGTAAATGGTACGCTTACAAGGTCAAGCTGTTGCAAGAATTAAAGCTTACTAATACTTCTGAGAAGCTGAACTTCACTAATCAAATGTTTGCACAGTTTTCAACATTTATCAACCCATTTAATTTTAACTTAACAACAAAGGCAATGAACAGAATTGCAGTTATTAGACTCTGACGAATTTAATACTACAATATAGCAAAATATTTCAAAAATAAAGTTTACAGTAACAATTTTAGTTTTCTAAAAAAATTAAATAAAAATATTTGGCAAGTCCGAGGAAACATTGAGCCCATTAGTGATCTATTATTTAACTACTCGATTAGGTCAAAAGTTATCCTTATGGAAGTAGTTGACAGAGTCTGAGGGAGAGGTATCTTAACCCGTGTAACTTTTTGCTATATATCCAAGGAATTTAGTTGTGTATCCCAAGAAATACTCATCAAAAAAACTTAAATACTATAACTTCTTCTAAAGTAGTCTTAATTTTATTAAATCTTTTTTGTCAAATCGTCGCCAGTGCGTATCAAGCGATAATACACAATCTAAAACTTTACCCATACACAATGGTTTGCAATGCTAAAATTTCAGACGGAAACATTTTTATGAATGTGAATAGCAAGGGAAGTCAAAAAGACATCTTAAATGTGAAAATAAGATAACGATTTTTAATTAAAATCCTTAAAATGTGAGAAACTCTACAATTTTACGTAAAAATCCACAAATGAAAATCCACTCAACAAGAGTCTAGGTATTTACTGAAAATTATTATCTGCTTTATTGTAAAGTGAAAGAATTTTCCATCCTAAAAATTTAATAACGAGATAACTGTGGGCGTGAAAAGGAAGAAAGGCTGTAGCTGGCTGTACATAAAGAACCATTTATAAGCAAATACTTGTTACTTAATTAAGGCGGAATGTTTTCTATTTTGAGGTCTTTTCTTATTTGCAGCAACTGAAAGTGCTGCAATACTTTATCTTAACAATTTTTGCTTAGAAATTAACCAAGTTTTCTAGATAATGAAACATTACAAATTTTTATTTACCGAATTCAAGGGATGTTTTTTTAGACAAAATGAATAATTTAGATAATTCCATACAATTAGTGGAATGTTACATACTAAAAATTTAATAACGAGAAAACAGTGCGCATGAAAAGGAAGAAAGGCTGTAGCTGGCTGTACATAAAGAATCATTTATAAGCAAATACTTACTTAATTAAGGCGGAATGTTTTCTATTTTCAGTTTTTTTATTTGCAGCAACTGAAAGTGCTGTAATACTTCATCTAAACAATTTTTGTTTAGGAATGCATAGCTTAGAAATTAACCAAGTTTTCTAGATAATGAAACATTACAAATTTTTATTTACTGAATTCAAGGGCTATCTTTTTAGACAAAATAAATAATTTAGATAATTCCGGTCATTGGTCATTGTCTTTATTGGATACTAAGATAGGTAAACAATTTTGACAGTACATTTTTCATCAGAATGATTGAATGCTTATACCAACTTAACCTAAGCTCTTATACTAGTGATCCTATACTAACTTAACCTAGGAAATGTGATATACATGCATGAATTTCTTAATGCTAAGACTTAAAACTAAGACTAAAACCAGCTTAACCTAAGACTTACGCTAACTTAAATTAGGACGTAACATTAACTTAAACTAGGACTAATTATAACTTAACCTAGATTGACAATCTTCTTGTCACGGCGGGCGAGGGGGGTCATCGTCTTCGTCCGAGAGCTGCGGGTCGGACGGTCTCGGGAACTAAAGATAATTCCATACAATTAGTGGAGTGTTCCACAAATAAATTCAATTTTAATAGCTTTTTGCTGAAACGCAAACTGCAAACATATAGTAAATGTGATTACTAAGTGGTTGCAAAAGTTTGAAGAATCTATCTCGACTTTAAATAGGCCTCAAATAAGCGATGGAAACGTAGAGGACGTTCGAATACGAGATTCCGAGAGATCTGACCTCCTCAACGCCAATCATAAATTTTCGTAAATGGGCCCTTACAAGATAAAGCTGATGCAAGAATTAATTAATACTATAACTTCGACTATACTAGTCTTAATTTTGTTAAATCTTTTCCGTCCAATCGTCACCAGTGCATATCGAGCGATGGTAGACAATTTAAAAGTTTATCCATAAACATTGGTTTGATACAGGTCGTCTGACCTAGGGCCAACTTTATTACTCATATACATTAATGATCTTATTAATGCTGCCCATCATTAACTTGACTTTATTTGCAGACGACACCACACTTCTCACATCGTTTCTCAATGTAAAAGTTACTCTGACTGGAATGGTTTACCCCACAACTTTTCTCTGAACCGCAACAAATCGGTCAATATATTCTTTTTCCAGCGAACCGTGGAAGACATTGATTTGTACTAAATTCTTCGGGATCTCCTGGACTCGAAGTTGAACTCATGTGTAGATCTCCTGGCTGCCTTTACAGCCTACTATGAGCCAAGCACCAGCAGCAAGAATTTTTGGGCTGCAACGAAAAGTGATACCTTGACGATGTATAGTATTTTTCAAGATCTAAGAAAGTGATTTGGCAAATTGATGCAACAAAAACATTAAAAGACCGTTAGGATCTTCGCACGTACCTGGCTGTAACAGGGTCATAATTGATTATATATATATATATATATATATATATATATATATATATATATATATATATATATATATATATATATATATATATACCTCCCTTTCCGTGTTTATACATATAAAGAATATTCTTCATTTTATCTGCCGTATTATACTGAAATAGTGTGTATTATAAAGTTGAATAGTGTCTTAAAATGCCCGAAGCTCTTTCCATCAGAAGCCGCAAATATTTGCCCGTTGAGGCAAAAGTGATAGTTAAAAGTGTTTATTTAAAGTTAGTGGAGCGAGGCCACGAAAAGTACTTTTCATTGATGGAGACATCAGCTTTAACAAGCATCCCTGAAAGTACAGTTTGGAAAATTGTAAATAATTCGATAGGGCCTAAAAATACACGAAAATATAAAGGTGTATCGAAATGTATTGATTTCTGTCAAGAAGACTTAATCCGCCTCAAAATTTATGAAACGTATGCAGAACAAAAAGTTCCTAAGTTATTGTCACTTTCACGGAGGCTGTCCGAGGATAGTTGTGACATAAAATGTTCTAATACAACTTTATGGCGTGTTCTACGTCGTCTGGGGTTTTTGTTCAAAAAAATAGACAAAAGGCAAGTTATAATGGAATCACGGCGCTTACAACAACTCAGAATGGAATATCTTGAGAAAATAAATACAGCTAGATCGGAAAATCGAACGATAATCTACCTAGATGAGACTTGGTATGACACCCACGACACATTCAGTAAAGGATGGATTGATAAATCCAAAAAATGCCACACCAAAGCTCTATCAAGTAAAGGTAAAAGAGTAACTATTTTACATGCAGGGTTAGAAGAGGGCTGGATACTAAAATGTCTATTTCTAGCAGCCAAGAATATTTCAGATTTCAACTTGGATTATCATTGTGATACAACCGCTGAAGTTTTTGAAGATTGGCTTCACAACAAATTAATGCCGAATATACCACCGAATAGCTGTATTGTGATGGATAATGCATCCTATCATAACCGCCAAATGAATAAGATACCAAGTTCCACCAGTAGAAAAGGGGAAATACAAGCCTTTTTGTGCGAACGTGACATATATTTCCATGAAAGTTTTACATTTAAACAATTGTTAGAACTTTTAAAAAGTTACAATTTTTCAAAGGAATATATTTGTGGTAAAATTGCAAAGGAAGCAGGACACGAAATAATTCGGCTTCCACCATATTATTATATCTTTAATGCGATCGAGTTAATATGACATAAAATAAAGTCTAATATACGTGCTCACAATAATACATCCACTTTAAACAGTAGTGCGATTAAGTTGATAAAGACAGAAGTCAAAAATGAAACCGTTGAAAACCGGAGAAACTGTATTCAACACGTCAAAAAAATTGAAAACTCATATAGATGTGTGTACACAAATATAAATAGTTTAAAACCTGTAAAAAAACTTATTATTGGTTTGCAAGATAGTAGCCATAGCAAAATTGAACTGGATATTAATTAATAACTAAAATTGTAACAAATATACGCGAGGACACTGTACACTGTTTTAATATATTTGTGTAATTACAATACTGTGTATTATTCAGTACATAAAACATTAAAATTCAACTGTCTTATCACAATAAAATTTTAAACCCAACAATTATACAGTCAGGTAAAGTGCTGCCCTGAACGATGCCTTGTTATTAAACAGCCATAAATTAATCACTTTCGAATCTTGTTGAATTTTGAATGGGTATAGATAGCTAAATCACTTTTTTAGATCGTGAAAAATACTATAACACAAAAATTTATTGATCTCTCTATTTTAATATTACTTTCAATGTATTGTGTCATAATGCTCGACAAAAAAATGAGTATAAAACTGAATTTTTTAGATTAAAATCAAACAAACTCGGTAATAACAACTTTTGTCCCAAGTTTTACAATAAACTGCCTATATTAGTTAAAAACTTAACCAAAAATCATTACATTAAAAAGATTATGGAATTTCTGATGCTTCGAGCGTACAGTGGGAGAAAACAGAAAAAATTCGAGCCACTCCGCAAATCTAATCCAATTTTTTTCATCTTCTTGGTATAACGTGTATTATATGCTGGAAGTGCTAAAAATGTCAAATCTGTCAAAGCACCTTTTTTGAAAAAGAAAAAACGCTATTAGTGTCACTTTATTCAAATAAAATTCGTTTTTTTTATGGGTCTAGGACACGTGCTGCAGGGACGTCCCTAAAACGCTCCAGGAGCGGCATGTGTGCGGAAAAAGCGATTCATGTTGTTTTTGAATCGCTGTAAATTGTACTCGGTGGGAAACACAGCGCTGGGCAAATTATTCCAAAGGGATGATGTTCTCCATATAAAGGACTGCTTGAAAAGCGTTGTACGCGGAGTAACAAGCTGAATCTCATATAGATGTGAAGCATCAGCGCGACGTGTATTTCTAACATGCACCTCTTTGGGAGGAATTAAGCGGGCTACATCCTTCGAACACTTTCCATGAAAATACTTGTAGAACAGACTCAAGTCGCCAACCGTTCTTCGATGTTCCAGCGAATTAAGGCCGCCGGTCAATTCCGGGTCTCCAATCAGACGGACAGCTCTTCTCTGAACAAAATCTAACAGATGCAATGTATGTTTGGGAGCGGAGCCCCAAACGTGGGAGCAGTATTCCATAGTTGGTCGAATTTGAGCTCTGTAAAGAATTAACAGTTGTTGTGGGGTGTAAAGCTTTCTGGTTCGAAATAATATTTCCAACTTTTAAGAAGCTCTCCTTGCTATGCCTGCAATATGTTCATACCAGGGCATATTTGCTCCCAAACTAACGCCCAACAAATTCAGCGAGGATGCTAGGGGAATGGAGTGCCCCGACATAACTATGTCGGGTTCAGCAACGTTAACTTTTTTAGAAAGAACTGCCGCCTGGGTTTTTGTAGCGTTAAATTCCACTTGGTTACTGTCACCCCAAGATAGAATTTCTTCCAGGTCTTTGTTGAACGACCTCCTGCTGTCTGTGGATATTCGCCTGAGCAGCCGATGTCCGAGCGTTCAAGGTGAATGAAGAGACAAGCGTACTGTCATCTGCAAAGCTGTAGATTGGATTCCTGGTCTTTTCCAGCAGATCGTTAATGTAAATGAGAAAGAGAGTAGGTAGTAGTAAAATTAGTGTTTGAGTAACTTCTACTGCTACTAATATTACCACTACTACAATTACTAAAGTCAGTTATTAGCGTCAATTTTCCATGGTAAATGAATTATAACTGCTTGGATTTCTGATTCTTAGTTTAGCGAGCTATTGTGAAGGGATTTTTCTCAGATTTTAGACTTTGGTTAAATTATTGTAGTGTTTTTTTGACTTTTCAACATTAAATAAGTAATTTATTTCTGCTTATTACTCAAACCCGAATTTTATTTGAATAAAGTACTTCTATGATGACATTGATGGCTTCTTTTCTTTTTCAAAAAAGTACACTTTCAGCATATAATATATGTTATACCAAGAAGATTAAAAAAAGATTACCGCCATTGGATTAGATTTGCTGAGTGGCTCGAAATTTTTCCATTTTTTTTTCACTGAGCGGCGCGGCGCAGCGGGCAAATTACAGGGTGGATGAATATCTCAGCAGCACTGTGAATCCTTAAAATTAACTCGGTTTCTGTGATGCCTCCTGCCTCGCATGCGTTACTGGTAAATTTACTTTGTTATACTATTTATAAATACGTTACACAAAACATTTATGTTTAATTGAGACTGTGTTGTTTATATATTGCATTTCTTATTTATTTATTGTTTCTATTTTATTTTTTTTACTGTATTTATACATCAGACTTGTGTAAAAAGATGAATAAACATATTGAGTTAAACTGAATATAACATATTCCACAAATTGTTTGAACTGGGATGATTAAATATGAATGATAGACGTTGTTTGCATGCGGCTTGTTTATTCCACAAAATTGTCTTAACGGGTGTTCCCTCCCACCTACATAGAAAAATTACCTGTAGATCAGATGTTCATAATTTGAATGTCCGTTTTAGGGGTCGCCTTACTCCTCCGGCTCACAAAACTGAAAAATTTAGATCGTCCTTCTCTTTTCAACTAGCTAAGATTTATAACTCAATTTCAGAAAATATAAAACTATTAGAACCTAGGTCATTCAAGGTGGCGTATAGGAGGAGTTTGTTAAATATCTAAAGATATAGTACTTATTTATGTAAATTTTCCTTCAAAAAGGAATATCACTAGCTCTGTATAAATTCTATTATTTATCTCGGATATATTTGGGTGACTCGCCGGTCTGTTTAACAATTTAATTTATATCAAGGGCTTTTTTTTTGCTCTAGTTGTATCATAAACCATTCTTTTTTTCTCTCGTCTTTTTTTTCTTTTTTCCTAATACTTACAACATTACACAATTTTATTAAGATACTAGCACAGTTTAACAGAAAAATATAATATTCTATAAACTTGAGTATTAGGATGCTTAAGGTAAAGAACAGGGGGAATGTTTGTACCTTCGTGGTCTTACATTCCGAGCTGACCTTCGGCATTTTCCAATTTAATGTAGCATTTTTAGTGTTCCGTACGGAACACTTATAAGATCACTTCGGTGTCTGTCCGTCTGTCCGTCTGTCTGTCCGTCTGTCTGTCCGTCTGTCTGTCCGTCTGTCTGTCCGTCTGTCTGTCCGTCTGTCTGTCCGTCTGTCTGTCCGTCTGTCTGTCCGTCTGTCTGTCCGTCTGTCTGTCCGTCTGTCTGTCCGTCTGTCCGTCTGTCCGTCTGTCCGTCTGTCCGTCTGTCCGTCTGTCAGTCTGTCCGTCTGTCCGTCTGTCCGTCTGTCACAGCCGATTTTTCTCCGAAACTATTTGTCACAGAAAGTTGAAATTTGGTAATAATATAGGAATTGATGGCCTCATCAGAGGCATGTAGTTTTGAAAGTTAAATTTTGACTTAAGGGGTTAGTTTTGGGGGGTGAAGTCGGAAGTGAAAAAAAAAAATTTTTTACTAGGTAAGCGAGTGTGGTGTCAAATGAAAGCTTGTGAAAACACGAGTAAAAAATATTTATATAATGTAATACTTGGGCGCACTTTTCTTTGTATTATTTTTAAAAAATCGCGAAAAATCGCTATCCACCCGCCTTATCTCGAAAAGTACTTATCAAAAAATTTTGAAAAAATTCTGGAATATTCTCCACGGGGTGTAGATTGAACGAAAATTATCACGAGTGCATTACCTTTATCTGGTATATATAAAAAACAAAAATTTCAAGGTCATCAGATTTCAGTAAAGATTTGAAACAAACTTTGTTGAAAACTCATTTGGGGTGTGTTTTGTGAAGTCACTGATCATTTTATACTTCTATAACAAATTTTTTTATTTGAGAAGCAATCAACGTACGGAACACTAATTGCGCAAGTTCAACTTGCACTTGACCGGTTATTTATTTTATTTAGTTTATGATTTATTTTTTTTCTTTCATAATTGGAAGTAAAGACCATATTTATTCATTTATTTATTTATTTATTTATATATATATATATATATATATATATATATATATATATATATATATATATATATCCAGTGGCGAACAAAAGTATGGAAACATTTAAATTCCTATCTCTAGTCTTAACATTTAAACAATTTAAAATTACAATATTTATTTATTAATCGTGTACATGCTAACAAACATTTTGAAGACTAAAACAGTTATTGTTTATTAGAAATGTGCTTAATTTTTAACGTAACAAAATTATGCCCAAACAAAAGTATGGAAACATTTTTGTTATAAAATAGAAATTCCACTAAGACAACTAAGATGTCGAAAATATTTAATATTTAGTAAGATATCCTTTTGCGTCAATCACTGCTTGACATTCTGCCCATAGAGTTAATAAGCCTAGCACAAAAATAGGGTGGTATTTTTTCCCATTCTTGTTTTAATGTGATCCAAAGTTCGTCTCGGTTTTTTATATTTCTTTTCCTAATTTGTTTATCCAGATAGTGCCAAAGTTTCTCTATCGGGTTCAAATCAGGTGATTGCGAAGGCCAGCGCATCACCCAAATCCTTTGTTCAGAAAACCAATTCAAACAATAACTGTTTTAGTCTTCAAAATGTTTGTGAGCATGTACACGATTAATAAATAAATATTGTAATTGTAAACCGTTTAAATGTTAAAACTAGAGATGAGAAGTTAAATGTTTCCATACTTTTGCACACACTGTATATATATATATATATATATATATATATATATATATATATATATATATATATATATATATATATATATATGTATGTATATATTAATCTTGGGTGTAGGTTAATTTAATTAACACACTTAAGTTTTTTGTTTTAAAAAAAAATTTTCATTTGACGTTTCGCTCATGGATTTGGGCGTTTTCAAAAATTTTTGTTATGTGTAATTTTCATTTTTATCAACCGAAATGAATTAGTAAGGTTCGCTTCTTTTCGAGAAATGAAAATTACACAAAAGGAAAATTTTTGAAAATACTCAAATCCAGGGGCGAAACGCCAAATAAAAAAATTTTCAAAAATAAAAAACTCAAGTGCGTTAATTAAAGGAACCTACACCGAAGATTAAAATTAAAAGATTTATGTACACAAAGAATTATGAATTCAATTTATATATATATATATATATATATATATATATATATATATATATATATATATACATATAAATAAATCTCAATAACGTGTGTGTGTGAGAATATTGTATATTGAACAATAAAGTCATAGTGCAAATATTTTTTAAAGGAAATTTAAATGGGACAATATACGGAAATTATTGAAAATTTGTTACCGCATAATAAATATGGAAATAATCTGACACCAGGATGACGTTTGGCCACACAATATTCTCCCAGTAAACGATTTTTCAAATAAAACTTTCCCTTTATGGATTGGCAGATCGGAAAAATTAGGATGGCCCTCAAATAGCCTAGATTTAATTGTACTGAACACCTTTATTATGGCTATTAAAAAAATATATTAAAAGTATGAAATTTGACAATGAATCGCCTAGGCGAGAAAACTTCCTTTTTATATTTCTTGTTCTCACTTTCTTGTAGTTTTAACTTGTATTGTTGCGGCAAGGTAGGCGTATATCCTCCCGGTTCTATAGATGTAAAATATAGCGTCCCTTAGAAACAGGGCATTTCTTATGGTTTTTTATGAAAAATGTTTTTCCTCCTGTCATCCATAGATATAAGTGTTTTTTAAGATCCATTCCAATAAGAGCTTCTTTTTTGTGAAACATCTTCCCTAGCCCATAATCGATTTTTAGTTAACAGTTCTTTTTTGAAAAAATCTCCACTCTTTGGTATTCGATATTTACTATACTAATTTGGGAAGGATCTAAGCTTTTAGAGTTCCACTGCAAGATGTGCAGCTTCGCTGAAACGTATTTTTCTGATTTACCTTAGGCGATTGAAATAATTGAGTGTCTTAGCAGCTGTATCGTATCTCCAACGCTGCAAATACTTAGCAACCACCCTTCACCATTATTTGTCATATATTAATTAATCTGTATTATTATTATTTTAATATATTTTTTTTAAGTATTTGTAATTTTACCGTACAATCTCCGCCTATTTTCGCCATTTTCTATATAGACTACACGTTACTTTGTACTTGGTTATTTTTAAAGAGCACTTTATAATTTATGTAGTCCTACATTGGAACTCAGGCAGTAACTTCTTTAAAAGTCAAAAATAAAATTTAATGCCTTTGTCGATTTTCCACTCTAATAATACTTCGAATTTTCTAGCTTATTATGCGCTTGTATAAGGTTTGCTCAATTGTTAACCTTTAGAGCAATGCTTTTGAAGTATTTCTTTTAAAATCAGAGACGGGCTAGTAAAATACCCAAATAATAGTTACTAGGGCCTAATAATAATTTAGTTTACATTACGTATGCGTAAAGATAAAAACGGTAATGTAGTTCGGAACCAAATCGATTACAAATTGGTAAATAAGCGCTATAGAAATGGGGTTCGGGGAGTTAAAATATATCCTGGAGCCGACATCAAGTCTGACCATGTCCTTCTGACCGGCATAATTAGCATCAAACTAAAGCATATTCAAATTGCAAAAAATGTAAGGCCCAACTTTCGACTACTGAGGAACCCAGAAATTCGATCGCAAGTAACCGAAACATTGAACCAAGAAATAAGTCAAACAATTTCAGTAGGCCACTTGCTATCAGTCGAAGCCACATTGGAATCATTTAAAAATATCTGTGTCAAAGTTCAGAACGAAAAACTTAATATGCCAACAAAGACAGCGAAAGGAGAATGGATGACCCAGGAAGTATTGGGACTTATGGATGAAAGAAGATGGTATAAAAACAATAACAAAACTAAATATAAAGAGATCAGGAGATCAGCTAAAAGAAAAATGTGCTCGATACATTAAAAATACCTTTGATGACGACAGAGAATTACCAGAACTCAGTACGGACGGAATTTCTTTAAATATACTCCCAGCAGAAGTTAGGGATGCAATAAAACATGCAAGAACTGGAAAGGCTCCTGGACCTGACAATCTTTATGCAGAGATGTTTCAACTTTTAAATGAAGAGAATATTTCTATACCAAGGGATTGGCTTAAGTCTATGTTCATACCATTACCTAAAAAGCCAAATGCGAACAGATGTGAACAGTACCGTCTTATAAGCCTAATGAGCCACCCTTTGAAAGTAATGCTTAAGATCATTCACCATAGAATACGCAATAAATGCGAACAAGAGGTTAGTGAAGAGCAATTCGGATTTAGTCAAGGATATGGAACTCGAGAAGCACTTTTCGGGCTGACTGTATTTTTACAGAAATGTAGAGATCAAAGGAAGGACACTTACTTGTGTTTTATCGACTACGAAAAAGCATTTGACTGAGTCAAGCATCTACAATTAATACAAATGCTTCAAAATATGGGCCTTGACGAAAATGACATCAGATTCATTACTCACCTATATTGGGATCAGGTGGCGACAATACGAGTAAATAGCAGGGAGACTGAGGAAATAGGAATAAAAAGAGGTGTTTGTTAGGGATGTGTTCTTTCCCCGCCCCTGTTTAATCTATACTCTGAGCACATATTCCAGAAGGCCTTAGAGAATGCCACAGATGATATCAAAGTTAATAGCAAAATCATTAACAACCTAAGGTACGCTGATGATACTGTTATTATAGCAGCTACAGCCGATGGACTTCAGGTAGGGAATGATGTTTTAGGCATGAAAGGTTAATAAAACGAAAGTAATTATCATTTCAAGAACACCCGGGTTGCAAACAGATATTCGTGTTTACGATCTATTGATAGAACAAGTAAACAAATTTAAATATCTAGGGTGTTGGGTAACTAATGATTTGAATCCTGAAGTTGAGGTACGAGTTCGCATTGAAATTGCTAGAGCTGCTTTTCTCAAAATGAGACACCTCCTCACAGACTCAACTCTTTCTTTCGATACTCGTTATCGTTTTGTAAAGGTGTATATATATCCAGTGCTTTTATATGGAGTTGAGGCCTGGACCTTGGGCGTACGATCAATGAATCGTTTGGAGGCTTTCGAATTATGGGTCATGCGCAGAATATTGAAGACCTCTTGGACAGAGCGTGTTACTAATGAACATGTACTTCGTCGATTGGGTAGAGAAAAAGTACTATTGTCATTTATTAAAAAACAAAAGTCGTTACTTGGGACATATTTATAGGGATCCACGTTACTCATTGCTACGGTTGTTGATGGAAGGGAAAAGAGGTGTGGGACGTCGAAAAAGTTCCTGGCTGAAAAATATACGAGATTGGACAGGTCTGGATACCCATACTTTATTAAGAATTGCCCAGGATAGGGAAGAATTCGACGTGATTACAGCCCAACTTCAGTAATGGAGATGGCACTATAAGAAGAAAGATAAATTATATTATGTTCGTTTAACATGGTTTTGTAATACCTCATTTGAGATATTTTTTAGAAATCTTATAGTGACTACTCAAAAGACTAGGCTGTACCAAGGTGTGGCACTTTCTCTAAAATGTATTCCGTCATGCGCTGCTTTAGTACACTGGACCACCTTCAAGTATTAGGAACCTTAATAGAAAACTCAAACAAGTATAATTTTAAGATTTGGGTGGCCTTTGTGGATTACGAGAAAGCGTTTGACTCCGTTGAAATCTGGGCAACATTAAATAGTCTGTAGAATTGACAGCAGATAGTCGCAATTTATTCAAAATATATATAAAAATGCAACATTTCAGGTAGTATGTGATAGAAAACACCAATAAAACAGAAACGAAAAGAGGGGTACGTCACACCATCTCGACGAAATTGTTTACGTTGGCGCTAGAAGATCTTTTCAAACAACTTCCATGGACAAGTAAGGGTATAAATATAGGAGGAGAGTAACTCAAACATTTGCGATTCGCGGATGATATTGTACTTATATCTAACAACAAAAATTTTTCTGTTTGTTTATTGTTTCCGTACCCTAAACCAGTATCAATTTCTTTAATTAAAGATTAAATATATAATAAAAGACTGTTTTTAGTCAATTTCCACTGGTTTATTTAAATTGCGATGACGCGTTTCGCTGTCGATGCAGCTTCTTCAGATCTACATTTTACACTGTCAAGTTAGGTTTAATATTCACAGTTTTATATAATTTCTTAATTATAATATTACACCTAATTAAATTACATTGATAGTATTGGGAAATCGACACAGATTTGGAGTTAGGAGAATAAATTCAATAATGGTGAATTGCTTAAATCTACCTGGTCGTTGAGTAAAGTACCTGTAGTCCTTAATCGATTTATTTGCATTGTCTCTAAAAGGTTTAGTTTTAAACCTTTTTGTTGGGTGTGTAAAATTTTGAAATTCTTGTTAAATGTGTGATTTTCTGTTAAAAGATGATTAGCATATGTTGAATTAGATTTTCTATGGATGAAACTTTTTTCGTGTTCTGTAATTCTTTGTCTAAATGTACGTCCAGTTTGTCCGATTTATGTTTTAGGACATGACCCACATGTTAATTGATAAACCCCTGATTTATTGTCTTTATTGATTTGTGGTTTGTAGTTTTTAAGATATTTCCCTATAGTATTGTTAGTCTTGTGTTGATATTTTTTTGATTTAAAAATTTCCCCAGTTTTTTCGTTGGTTTGCCAAAATAGGTTAAGCATTTAAAGGTGGTATTTCTGTCCTTAAAATGTGGGTATATTTCTGAGATTGCCTTGTTTCTAAGTTTTTTCCTAACGATACTATTGATTAAAGTAACCGAATAACCGTTGTTAACGGCTATTTGTTTTATGTAGTTTAATTCTTTAGTAAAATTTTCTTCTGATAAGGGGATATTAGTTAGTCTATGTATAAAACTATGATAAGCTGCAAGTTTATGATGGTTAGGGTGGTGAGAACTATTGTGAATTGTAGTATCTGTATGACAAGGTTTGTGATATAATGCAAATTCATGATTGTTGAGTCTAGGAAATTGATTTTCCCTTCGACTTTTTCTTCCATTGTAAAACTGATATTTCTATGTAAAGAATTAATATACTGTAAAAAGTGAGTTAATTGTCTGTCTGTACCTGTGAAGCATACAATTATATCATCTACGTATCGATACCAGTATAGACAATTATTACTATTGTTATTATGGTTGTTAAATATCATTGTTTCAATACTGTCCATGAAAATTTCGGCAAGTAATGGACTTAATGGACTCCCCATAATTAACCCTTCCTTACTATTGTAGAATGTATTATTAAATGAAAAATAATTTTGTCTTAGACAAGTTCTTAATAAATTAATTATGTCCATTTTTATAACTTCATTTACTTTGTTTTTTGTTAATAGGTTCTCTATTAAAATTATTGTTTCGTCTGGGGGAACACTTGGAAATAAGTTTTTGATATCGAAAGATACTAATTTAGAATCATCTGGTATTGTTATATTCTTAACTTTATTTACGAATTCGTATGAGTTTTTGATACTATATTTAGGTTCAAATTTGGCATGATATTTGATTAAATCAATTAAAAAGGATGACGTCTTATATGCTGGAGCAGATATGTAGGAAACAACTGGTCTGATTGGGTGATCAAGTTTGTGTAGTTTTATGAGTGAATAAAATTGTGGGATTTGGGGATTCATATTTATCAATTTAATTTTATCTTTATCGTGAATGATACTTTTAGCCTGTTCAATTTGTTGTTTTATTTCTTTTTGAAAAATATTTGTTGGATCTTTATTTAAAATTTCGTATTTTCCTGTTTTGAAAAAATCTAACGTTTTATTAATATAGTTGATTTTGTCTATTGCTATTACTGTGTTACCTTTGTCTGCTTTGGTAAAGATTACACCATTTTGTTTTGCTTTACTCTGAATTGTTTTTATTGTCCTTAAGTCTTGGTTGATGTTGTTAGTGTTAGATATGAATTCTTTGTTAATAATTTCGGCTGTTTGAAATTTTGATAATATGTTGTTAGGACTATCTTTCAAGGCAATCTCAGTATCAATACCTAATGTCTCCGATTCTTTGAGATTGAATTTAGTTTGAATATTGTGTTTGAAACCTTTTGTTAGAAGATTTTTCCCTGTCCGAAAAAGGTGTGTTGGAAATGTTAATAAATCGATTAAAGTATGATCAGTAAAAAATTCTTTTTCTTTCTTATTTTGTGTTGTTATACGTTTTTGTTGAATGAGATACTGTAGTTTATTGTATTGTTTCAAGTATTTTTTATGTATTAGTGATTTTACTTTTTCACGTGTATTCGAATCTAGGACCATAAATTCTATAAAATTTAGTATAAATAATAATTCTGTGTGGATTACCTTCAGATACATGTTATATGAGTCTGTAATACTATACTGGATTTTTCTCTCTGTGTATATCCATTTTCTTTTGGCGAGTATAACTGCTTCTTTGGCTGCTTTGCTGGTGTTGTTAGTTTTAAGATTTATATACTTAGGTGTTACTTGGTTTTGGAGGCACTGATTGAAAAACCAAATGTTTTGCGTAGTTGTTGCACATTTTAGAAGTAACTTGAAGTAGTTTGAAGCTAGAAAGCTTATATCAGCTTGTTTCAAATTTTGGATGGTTGTAGCTTCTACTTGATGGAAATTCATTATAAATATATAATAAAAGTCAATTTCCACTGGTTTATTTAAATTGCGATGACGCGTTTCGCTGACGTTTAATTAAAGATTATTTGTGTAGTTTATGCACACCTCAGCGTGTATTTTAAAGACCCACCGACTGACGAAACAGTAAAAATGGTTGCCCTAAGGTTGGGCTTACTTGCTGATGATGCTAATGTGCATGACATACGGGGAATTAATATATACACACGCATATACGACACACTTCTTACTTGCCCCAACAATTTCTTTTGGTCGGGTCGCTAAGACCTTTAGTCAAATTTCACTAAATCCACTTTATCACCACTCGCATGGCTAAATAATATTATTGCAACACCTGTTGAGAAAACCATCTTGTTAGCTAAACTCTTTACTTCATATTCTACTGTCGATTTCCAATTAAAAACACCACCTACTATTTTCAATGTGCAGTCAGGAATGCCCGATATTGTCTTTAGACAACGAGTCATAAGACATATTTTATTAAAGCAAGATACCAAGAAGCCCCTAGCGCTGATGAAATATCTGCTATAGTACTCAAAAAAGCGCAGGCGAACTAACGTCATATTCTATATACATTTCAAGCGATCCTATAAAAAAGGAATATTTCTTTCCTGCTTTAAATGCACTACAGTTAAGCTGATACCAAAGAGGCAAATAACTACCATGGAAAATGCTATCAATTAGCATCTTTGAAAATGTTTAATAGAAGTCAATATTATTAGTAGAGACCGGATTATATGCATTAGCATATTTTCATATGCATTTGCGTATTTAGACCATTCTCACCGATTATTGCATATTTTACCCAAAATTTAGTAATGTTGCATATTTTCCCTATATTTTCAATATTTCTCGGTATTACTAGGCAATTGAATTGCTCAGGGTATTGTTAATGTCGCCGTCTGGAACCGATCTTATCGCCGGGACATTACCTGCAATAGTCTAAACATCGATTAGGTTATAGTGCCAAGGGAATACCCAAAATTACGACGGTATTTTATTCCTTTGTTTCTTGGTCGGGATATTAAGTGATAAGTAGTTAGTTTCTAAGAATATTTGTTTGAGCGTGGATCAAATAAACAATTTTCTCGAAGACGAATTTTTATTTTAAAACAAGATACTAGTTTTAACATTATTGTTGACGCGCTTGCATCAGTGTAGTCTTTTTGCAATTTTTAACGTGTTGTGTTAAAGTTTAACGTGTACCTTGCCACCCGCAAAAAAAGTGTCTCTTTGTGGGTACCTAATTATCCTGGAACATTTACATACGACGGAAATGTTTTATGTTGTCGAGTTTGCGAGAAAAATGTTTCGTGCACGAAAAAGTTGCAAATTGACCAGCATATCAAGACAAGTCTTCATATCGCAGGACTGCAAAAAAAAGACCCACGACAACAACTTATATCAGCTACAAGTAGCAGTCATTCCATTTCTATAGGCAAATAAAAAAATCACTTTAGCGTGGATTTATGTGAAGCATTGCTTGCAAGTAATATTCCTTTCCACAAACTTACACATCCTTCATTCAAAGATTTTCTGCGAAAATATTGCTTGAATTAAAAAATACCAGACGAATCAACACTGCGTAAAAATTACATACCAACAATTTACCAGCATGTTCTGGAAGAAATACGTAATGAACTTAAGGATGACATTATTTGGATTTCAGCTGATGAAACTACCGATGGTGGGTGCATTAAGATTAGAGCCTTCTTCTTCCTATTTGTGGGCCTGTAAAGAACTTGACAAGACAAATCATTCTACGATCGCCAGATTTGTGAATGAGGGTATTAAAAAAATATTATTTCTCTCAGATGCTGCTCCCTATATGAACAAGGTAGCCAAAGTCCTCCAAGTGTTTTATCCTAATTTAATTCATGTGACGTGCTTTGCTCACGGAGTCCATCGACTCACTGAAGAAGTACGATCCACGTTTGGAAATGTAAATAAACTGATTTCATCAGCAAAGAAAGTGTTTCTTAAGGTACCTGCTCGCAATAACGCCTATAAAGAAGAACTGCCAAATGTGCCTTTACCTCCCGAACCAGTGGTAACTCGATGGGGAACATGGATTGAAGCTATTTTACAATGAACATTTCGAGGCCATCAAAGGTGTAGTAAATGACTTCGATAGTGCAGAGGCTATAGTAGTTCGTCAATCCAAGGAAGCATTTAACGATTCTGATTTTAAAAAAAAAAACATAGCTTTGATTAGCACTCACTTTTCCCACATACCTGCGGGAATTAAAAAGCTTGAAACTCGAGGTTTGGCGTTGACCGAATCAATTCAGTTAATGAATAAAACCCATCAAATAAACTCCACATTGCCAGATGTATTCCCGCGTAGAGTTAAAGAAAAGTTTGAAAACATTTTGTGCAATAACCCAGGCTTTGAACTTTTGTGCCAAATTGATAGTTTTATTAATGGGACGGGTGAACTTTTCCAGAAACAATAAGTGCTAACATAGCACTCAAATTCAAATACTGCCCAGTTACCTCAGTGGATGTGGTCTTTTTCCACTTATAAAAAAGTGATCGAAGACACAATCTTACTACCCAGCATTTGGAACGATACCTTATTGTTTACGTGTACAAGAATACAAATGTTAAATAATTTTAAAAAATGTTAAATAATTGTTAATTAAATTTAAACATCGTCGATAACTTGTTAAATTTATATTGATATTGAAATAAAAAACTAAAAATTGCTACTTTTATTATTATTTAATATTGCATATTTTGACCCTTCTTATGCATATTTTAAGCATTTTTCATGCATATTTGCATGCATATTTCAAGATTTTTATATTGCATATAATCCGGAGCAACTCCATTTAACATTTTAGAGAATCTTGATAGGTTACAGTATATATATATATATATATATATATATATATATATATATATATATATATATATATATATATATATATATATATATGTATATGTATATATATATATATATATATATATATATATATATATATATATATATATATATATATATATATATCTATATATATATCCATATATATATATATATATATATATATATATATATATATATATATATATATATATATATATATATATATATATATATATATATATATATATATATATATATATATATATATATATATATATATATATATATATATACATATATATATATATATATATATATATATATATATATATATATATATATATATATATATATATATATATATATATATATATATATATATATATATATATATATATATATATATATATATATATATATATATATATATATATATATATATATATATATATATATATATATATATATATATATATATACATATATATATACATATATATATATATATATATATATATATATATATATATATATATATATATATACACATATACATATATATATATATATATATATATATATATATATATATATATATATATATATATAACAAGGATTTTCTACAGCTAACGCTGTCTTCCTTCTCTCAGCCATTGATTCCATCCGTTTCTATCTTCCCAGTCTCCATCTGTTAGACCCCTGTCCTCCATAGCCTCGTCCACATCGTCTCACCACGATCGTCTGGGTCTTCCTCTTTTTCTTCTCCCTATAGGGCTCCACTCCGTTATTTTCTTTATCCACCTATTATCTTCGCTCCGTCTTATGTGTCCATACCATTTTAATCGTTTTTCTTCAATGGTGTTTATTGCGTATAATCAGTTTTATCAAAGTTTATTGCTAATCCTGCTTTACTGTATTCTTCTTTCAGTTTTTTTACCATATAACTGAGGTCTTCCTCATCTTGCGCTATGATTATTTGGTCGTCTGCGAAACTTAGAGTATATAAGTAATCTCGTATTGGGACTCCATTTCCACTACATTTTTGCTTCCATTTTTTTAATGTTTGTTCGAGGTATATTTTGAATAATGTTGGGGATGTAGAGCATTCTTGTAATATGCCTTTTGATGTTTGGAGTCTCTTCCCTATTTTATGTCCTATTTTTATGTTCACTGTGTTGTTTTCGTAGAGAGCTTTTACTGCATATATTAGTTCTTTGTCAATGCCTATTTCTTTCATTGCGTCCCATAATCTTTGTCTTGGTACTGAATCATAGGCCTTTCTTATGTCTATGAAGGCTAGATAAACTTCTCTATTCTTTGCCAGTTTTTTTTTTTTCCATTGTTTGTTTTATAGTGTATATGTGGTCTATACATGATTTTCCGGCCGTAAAGCCTGCTTGGTCGTCTCCAATTTTTCCTTTTATATTTTCCTCCATGATATTTTTAATAATTTTTCCATACAAACGTCCCATTCTCGATATTATGCTTGGGCCTATATAGTTTGTGCATTTTCTGCTGTCTCCCCTTTTAAATATAGATACTATATAAGCTTTTGACCACTCCTCTGGTATTTTTTCTCCATTTATCGCTCTGTGGAATATGTTTCTCAGCATTCGATGTAATTTATTAGACCCGTACTTAATCATTTCATTTACCACGCTCCCAGACCCTGCAGATTTATTATTTTTGAGTGTTTTTATTGTCGTCTTTACTTCTTCATAGCTTAGTTCTATCTCTTTTATTTCCTTATTCTGTTCTTCTTCAGGGTTCTCTTATTGGAATTCTTGTCTATTTTCTGTTAGCATTTCCCATCTCTCGTTCTTTTCTTTGTTTATCATCCTCCTCGTTTCTGCATTTTTCTCTATATATATTTCTGTAGATCTTCTTCTGATTTTGTATTCAGTCATTTTTCGTGTAGTCTTTTTTTCTCCTTTATAGATTCTTTGGTTTTTTCACAGATTCTAATTTTATGTCTCTCATTCTCGTTATCTTCTTTACCTAATGCTTCTAGGGACGCCTGTTTGATGCATTCTTTTATATGGCCATACACAATGATTTACAAAGCTCAAATCGACATAAAAATTGTGTTTTATCACCAAATATCGGCACGTGGGCCCCGCCTGCTTTCCTCCGAGATTTTCCCGGGCTTTCTAGGAAAAGTGCACAACATTGTTATCTAAAATGGTACCAACAATTGTTTACTGATTTTAAGTAGTGTCTTTAAGTAAATGTTTGATTGTCCTGTGATTTGGCTTGTCTTGTAACACCGATATACATGTTTCTACCAATATTTAGTCTTACCAGTTTATGCCTTGATAAAGAAACAAAGATAATGATTTTGAAAGTTTGACAAATAAACAAATTGACTTTTAATTAGCCTCTTACGACTACATCCACAACAATCTAGCTCATTCTTCTTAATAGTTAACTTAACTAAAAATGAAACAAAAAGAATCGTATCTTTAGAAGTTACCAAAAGTGCTCTTCGCATTTGCTGAACCATCCCAAGACACGGTTCGCCGTATCACTGCTCATCAACTGGGCTAGGTTCAGCAAATACGAGAACACATTTTTAGTCCTTTATCCAAGTAACTAACGGAAAACTATAACAAATAGATGCTTATACTGCACTCTGTCGGCGACTTACTAAGTCTATTCAAAAAGAGCGGCACAGCACGGCTGGCACTTATTGCAGAAACGCACCTTTCTCGAGCTTACTGCTCGAAGGCATTGGTATAACAACTAAATTGAAACAAAAAGAATCGTATCTTTAAAAGTTACCAAAAGTGTTCTTCGCATTTACTGAACCATCCCAAGACACGTTTCTCCGTATCACGGCTCATCAGCTGGGCTAGGTTCAGCAAATACGAGAACACATGTGCCGCTCTGCTTGAATAGACTTAGTAAGTCGCCGACAGAGTGCAGTATAAGCATCTATTTGTTATAGTTTTCCATATGTTTCGTAGCTTAATATTTTTACAGTGATGTGTAATTTAAATAAGGAATTTCTACTCAAGTTTGTAAGTTCACTTTTGAATTTTTTATGAGACCTACAATTAATGTATATGATCAATTTTTAGATGCCTTGGCAAAGAAATAAAAGTATTTCGAAAGCTTGGTAAAAAGCAAAAGAGTTTTAATTTGGTCCAAAACCTGACTTCAACCCTACTAGTTTTGAAATTTGTTTCCTCACTAGTGAGTCGCTACTCCTGTTAATATATATATATATATATATATATATATATATATATATATATATATATATATATATATATATATATATATATATATATATATATATATATATATATATATATATATATATATATATATATATATATATATATATATATATATATATATATATATATATATATATATATATATATGTATGTATATATATATATATATATATATATATATATATATATATATATATATATATATATATATATATATATATATATATAATATATATATATATATATATATATATATATATATATATATATATATATATATATATATAATATATGTATATATATATATATATATATATATATATATATATATATATATATGTATATATATATATATATATATATATATATATATACCAGGTGTACAAGTATGAAATGCGGATTTTCTTTCTAAAAAAAAACATGTTAAATTCGAAAGAATGATAAAAAGTGGTTTATTCAAAGTATGCTCCATCGCTTGTTATACACATCTTTCGGGCAATTTGTGAATACCACGCCAGTAAAAATCTTCCCCTTTTGCTGCGAACCATTCATCGAGCCATTTTTTCACATCTTCGTACGAACCAAAGCGCTTCTCAGCAAGTGCGTGACCCATCGATGCAAACAAGTGGTAATCGGAAGGAGCCAAGTCTGATGAGTAAGCCGCATGGGGTAGAACTTCCCAGCTGAGTGCTTCCAACATGTCGCGAAATAGTTTTGCCGTATTTGATGGAGCATTATCAAGAAGAAAAATGACTTTGTGTTGCCTCTTTCGGTATTCTGGCCTTTTTTCAAGCAGCGAACGGTTCAAATCGGTCAATTGTTGTTGGTAACGTGTAGTATTAACTGTTTCCCCAGGTTTTAACAGCTCATAATAGACCACGCTCCTCTGGTCCCACCAAACACAGAGCATCGTCTTTCTGCCAAAGCAATTCGGTCTTGCGGTCAATGTGGATGGTGCGCCTGGGTCTACCCATGATTTTTTGAGCTTGAGATTCTCAAAATAAATCCACTCTTCATCCCCTGTAACTATACGATGCAAAAACGACTTCCTTTTGTACCGAGCGAGCAAAATGTTACACGTATTTTTGCGCTTTTCCATTTGCCTGTAGTTCAACTCATGAGGTACCCATCTACCGGTCTTTTGAATCTTTCCCATCTCTCGTAGCCGATTGGAAACAGCTTGTTGACTAAAGCCCAATTGCTCGGCGAGTTGTTTTTATGTTTGCGAATCATCTTCGTCCAACAATGCTTGCAATTCCACATTTTCGTATTTTTTTGGCGGTTTTCCACGTTTCTTGTCTGCAAGATCAAAGTCACCACTTTTGAAACGCCGAAATCATCATTCACACGTATCTTGCAATGGAGCATGTTCACCATAAGCTTCTCGGAGTAATCGGTATAATTCAACAGCAGTTTTCTTCAAATGAAAACAAAAAATTAATGCTGTCTGCGAATGCTCTTTGTTCGGTATAAATTTCGACATATTGAACACAACAACACAACACTATGCACACAATTTTTCAATTTATCTGTTGTCTGAAATCCTCATTTCATACTTGTACACCTGGTATATATATATATATATATATATATATATATATATATATATATATATATATATATATATATATATGTTTATATGTATATCCATCGATTATCAGAGAGTCTTGCGATATGACCCCCACAAAATATAAGTACATAAGTAAAATTTTGACTTATTTATTTAATAATAAATTTTTATTTACAACATTCCTTATACTAACTAACCCAAAGCTGCTAAAGCAGCCGCATGTTCCATCTTGGCCCTAGCAACTTCTGGTGTATCTTGCACCTGGTAACCAGGTAAATTGTGATACTGAGGTACAACTGGTGGAACCTGGTTGTGAACATTATGGTTGTAAGTTTCAGTGTTACGGGGTAATGTAGCCGCTACTTCTTGGAAAGCTTTCAAATGGGCTACACGAGCAGCGTGTACTTCTGGTACTTCACCAATTACACTCCTTGGAATTTCTTCAGCTAGAATTGTTGGTGTGTGGACATGTTGCACCTGGGGACCAACATGTTGGGGTACTTGTGGAAAGATGTTGTTGTAACCGAGGTTATGGACATGGTGGTGTTGTGGTACAGCTGGGACATGGGCTGGTACGTGATGAACTGGTATACCGGGGGTTTCTCTATAACGTTCTTCTGGAGGAAGCTCTGGAAGTACAGCTAAAACCTAAAAGCGACAATTTTTTTTTTAATTTTTTATAGTGTTAATTAAGGGTTTGTTTAATCACTTATATAGGGACAGACATATAGAGATACATCATATATTGCATTTTTCCAAATCCATATATTCTGAAAACGTACTTTAGGCAATATGATTCGAAATGGTAATAAATATAGTATATTTCAAATGACAGACTTCACTATAGTTTGTATGCTTTTGTGATTTTTTGAAATAATTTAATTCAAATAAGAGATTTTTTTGAAATACACTCCTGGACAGAATTAACGCAACAATATATAAAATCATACAAATCTCTATAATGAATTAATTTTAATAATTTTTTGTGAACATTGGTTACACTAAAAGTTAGAAAAAACTTATTCGGATACTTAAAAAGTGAATTAGCTACTAAATTTCTCTATAAGATTCGAATTAAAATTATTCTTAAGACCTAATAACAAAATCGTTGGAATTATGTAATAATGAAAAAGATAAACTGGAAACTAATAGCAAAATTAATGGTGTAACTGGGACACTAGTAGCGTGTGTTGCCTCCTCTACTTCGGATGATAGCGTTTATGCGCCTAGGCATGCTTCTAATTCAATTTTGGATAAAATCTTGAGGAATTTGCTCCCATTCTGTGATAACTGCATTTTCAAGTTCCCTCAGGTTTCTAGATGCAGGTATATGACGTTTCACATTTTTCTTAAGGTTATCCCATACATGTTCTATCGGATTCAGATCCGGGCTTTTTGGTGGCCATTGCATAATCGGTATATCAACTTGATTAAGTTAATCGAGCACCTCCCTAGCCACGTGAGGTTGAGCGTTGTCTTACATAAACAGGAAATTGGGTCCCACAAAATGACCGAAAGGCATCGCATGTTCTATTACAATATTCTCAAGATAGTAGTCAGCATTCATGGATCTCGTACGGATAGGAACTAACTCTGTTCGAGCATCAAAGCAGATGCTACCCCAGAACATAACAGAACCACCGCCTAATGGAATCCTTGCAGAGATATTGCAAGGAGCAAACCTCTCTCCTGGTCTTCGCCATACTCGCTCACGACCATCTGGATGTTTTAGACTAACCCTAGTTTCATCTGTGAAGAAAACTTGTTTCCAATCATCCACAGACTAGTTTTCGTGATTTCGAACAAAACGTAACCTGGGGGCGCAGTGGCTGGTCTCCTACTGTTTAATCCAGCTTCATTTAACCGTCTTCTAACTGTTTTAGAAGAAATTGTGACATTGCGAACAGCTTCGAGTTCGTTTCTTATTATAGAACTAGTGACAGTCCTGTTTCTTAAAGCATATTGTCTTATAAAACGTTCATCTAGGTCGCTAGGACATCGTTTTCGCCCTTGCCCTAGCCTTCTAGAATAAATTCTTACTTCATTCTTACCATACGGCTTATTGTGGAACGACGTTTGCCTAACAAATTGGCAACATAACTCTGACAATATCCCTCGTCCAATAAAACTGAGGCTCGCACTACCTCGTGTTCAGTTAAATTCTTTGTTCGATTCATTTTTCTAATTCTTCAGGGTCAAAAATAAAACAGTCTACCACAAAAACGTATTACTTTGAAAAAGGGAACAATTTAAAAGCTTACTTTTAAAGAAAATCTATCGCATTATTTCAGAAAATTGTTTATCTTCTAAAAAATTCTTTAAAACTGTGAATCTAAACGAATTGTTTTGATTTCTGTCATGAACAACGAAACAAAATATGCATAGCCTACTATTCAAATACTCGATAAACTTTAACACTGACATAAGAAAAAGATAAATTAATTTTCAGATTGTTGCGTTAATTTTGTCCAGAAGATTATATGTAAGGCAAGAAGTAATATTTACCTGGGCATAAGCTTGATTAAGAGCTAGTTTAGCTGCAGCCACTTCAGGGGTATCTTTTGGTGGGATTCCGTTGATGTGATCAGAAAGGGGTCCTTGCCATGGAGGTGGAGTTACTCCAGGAATATTCAAGTAATCTGGATGAGGAGGAAATTGTGCCGATGTAAGAGCAATAAGCCCAAGACAAAAAATCTGTAGGGAGCCAAATTAATAATATAAAAGGTAAATCTTGGTTATTATATCAGAAATTTTTAAAGCGAGATATTTAGATTTTTTGGCATATTTTTAAGTTCTCCTGTCTAGGAGAAATATAGCGAAATGTAAGGAAATATATAAATAATTAAAAAATATTTTAATGCCTTATGAGAATTACTATTGGTCTTTATAATCAATAAATATAATTTTATTTTAAATTATATAAATTATGAAAAATCGTAATTTTTGGAAATCGACTGCCTCAATTAGCGATAAATTTCACCTACGACTGCACGAGGCATCTTCATGGATGGATCTCTTCAAGATTAGAACAATGAATTCAGTGCTTTCATCTTAAACAGCTAAGTATTTAAAAGGGGTTTTTACTCTACTTAGACAGTGAATTCAGCGTGTTAATCTCGAAGAGTGAAGATCTCTGAAGATTTCTCGTGTAATTATAGGCGAAACGTCAGAAAGTTACTTCAAATTGACATGGTCTAATCCCAAGGACCATGAATTTTAATCTAACCATGACCATTTTCGTTTCTTGTGAAAGAGCCAAGAAAAATTACTATTTTTCAAACATTTTTTAAAATATATTGTAAACTATTTTATTTTTTAAAACTTACGATTTTCTGCATGTTAATTTTCTTGTTTAGGTTAAGCAAGATGACATGAAGTGTAAATTCGGTGAAATACTTTTTTTATTTATACTTTAAAAATAAAGAAAGCATACTAGAATAGTCGCACTCTATGAAAGTAGATTTTACAAGCCGCCAAGGGCAGTGAGTAGTGGAAATTAATTAGTTTACATTTAAAATTCAATGAAATTTTTGAAATTAGAAAGTTTAGCTCCAATTGTGGGTTGGCATTTATTAAAAATTAATTAAGATAAAATTTTGATGAATGTACTGAAATTTGAAATAAAATGTTTTTAGTAACAATAGTTAACGAAATGGATATAGTAAAATATTCTTTAAACTAATGTATACAAAGCTTTTTATTACAACACGTGACTGCATATTCTCAATAAAATCTATTTTTTTCCATTGAGTTGTAGTGTTTTTTCTTTAAGCTGGGAGTTTAAGGGCTTTAAAAATTAATTAAAATTCGCACAACGCGTGGTGTTGAAATCTGTGGCGTAGCCAAGAGGACGCCAAAGGTTTACATGCCCTTCCTGCCCCCACTAATGTAAATAAAAGCGGCTCTTTAGAAGCAGGACTTCTTTGTAAATTATATTTTATCGAAGGGCTCTTTTTTGTAAAAATCGTCACCTGATGGTCAAATCTTAAATTGGGTTTTTATTTTTAAGGTTCCACTGATTTCTTGAAGGCGTTTGACAGGGTTAATCATGAGCTTTTGGTGGGAAAGCTTCGAGCCCTGGGATTCGGCACGAGCGTGACTGGAGAGGTACATGATTGTTTTTGCAGTATCAAATATCTTAACCTTATTAGAAACTTTAAATAGACTTTTGACAGTTAGCGATGTCTGCCGATGTCGTAATTTTGATACCATCACATAGAGCAGCTCATATAAAAGTCAAGGAAAAAAAAAATTTGCCCGAATCTGCCCCCTTTTAAATGGGACGAAAAATATCTGATGGGAAGGGAAATGCAAAATATTTTAAAAAAAAAATTTAAGATTTGATTTAGGAGATTTTTCGAAAAATAGATTATTTCTGACATTTTATTTTTAAATAATATTGTCTACTAGCGTCTATAGCGGACATAGGTAGGCAGGTAGATATGTAGGTAGGTAGGTAGGTACAAGGCAGCTTTACCAGGTAATATCACTAGAACAGGTGACTATTGTTTACATCCCAGCAAGTTGTCAAAATTTTGTGTACAAACTACCGCATTGAACTACATACATACATAAAGTGGTTGGTTTTTGAGAGAATGAACTACATACATACAAAAAGTGGTTGTTTTTTGAGAGAAGCTCTCGTGATTTTTGACAATGTGGTGAATTTTCTACAACAAAATACATGTGATTTTTTTCGGCATTGTTGCTATTGCCGAACTGCTACTACCTAGTAGAGCTGCCTTGGGTAGGTAGAAACATTTTTTGTGTTTTATATATAAAGATAGATTATTACCTAAATTAAAGTTTAGGTAAGGTGGAAATACTGTTATTGGAAATTATATCATATAAGAACGCGATAAATATGTGACTACCCGCAGATAATAATATTTTTCTCACGGAATTGAAGTAAAAAAGTTATTGATTTAATTGTCATTTACCAGTACTTTATTGTGCTTCAACATAGAGTCTTCACCAACCTCGGTAAAAAACAATATTTGCGAAGTACCTATACAACAAAAATGAGTGAATTGGTTGTGCCTCGACGAGTATTATGCGTATTTTTCATTGACCATGGGACAAAAAGAGAAGAAATTCAAAAATACTTAGAAGAACACCATCATTTGTCGTCTTCAAAAAGTGAATTAGTTGTGAAAAGTATTAAAAAATCGCTTATATCAGCTTTTAACAATCGCTGGACCACATCTAACCGAACTAAAGAACGTTTCTTTAATAAAAATACAACGTGGTTAGACGGTGAATTTAAGGTACAGTTCGACGAAATACCAATGGATATCAAACCTACAACATCTGGAGAACGTGGACGTCCATCAAAGTCTTATGAAAATCTGTCAGAGAAATCGAAAAAAAGGAAGAATATGGAGTTAATTCAAGAATATGGACTCGAGAATATACATAACGCATACGTCCAAGGATTGCGGTTTGAAGGAGAATTGGAAGAAGCTTTTGTTGTTGCAATGATGCGGAATTGTGATAGAGATGAAAAAAAGATCATAAAGGAAAAATTGTTGCATGAAACTCGCAATGCAACATATTTTACGGCGGATGAAGCTTTAAGTCTTTTTGCAGATTTAGATCTTTCGAAATCACAATACGGATTACTTCGAGCAAGTCTGATTAACAAAAACTTCGATATATTGCCGTCATATAATATATTAACAAACGCAAAAAAACTGTGTTATCCTCCACCCTCCAGCATTGAAATAACCGATACAGGCGCTAAAGTAAATCTACAAGATTTGTTGGATTACACTACTGCCCGTATCTTAAAAATTGAAAATATTTACAACCCAACAAGAAGAAATCTTAAATTGTTTACCAAATGGAGATGTAACAGATGAAAGTAACTTGGTCTCAGATGCAAACTTATTTATAGCGTCTTTGGTACCAATAAAGCTGATTGATACAGAAACAAAAGAGGTTCTTTGGCAAAATCCGGCTTGCTCTTCTATTCGATATTGCCGACCAATTCTGATGGAATTTGCAAAAGAAACGCCCGAGAAAAACCCGTTCGGTGGTCGGTGATATTCGGGGTCAAATTAATAATTTGAAAATTTCTGAGATACACAGGGGGACCAGCTAATTGAAATAAGTCACGAGCTGTTCTTAACTATGGTGGATGGAAAAGTTACAGAAGTTCTAACTGACACAAGTTCTGGAGCTGTATGTACGGTGTGTGGGGCTAAACCAAGCGATATGAATAATTTGGAGAAGATTGAATCAAAGCCAGATAATATGAATGCTTACGAGTACGGTTTGTCGACGTTGCATGCATGGAGTTAGTTTTACATATTACATATAATCTTTCGTTTAAAAAATGTAGAGAAGACAAGAAAAAACTTGTACAAAGTCTATTTCGAAGCCGAATGGGATTGCATGTTGATGAACCCCGGCAAGGAAGTGGAAATAGCAATGACGGCAATACAGCTCGACGTTTTTTTTGAGAACTACTACTGCTCTTAGAAATAACAGGAGTTAATGAGGATCTTATTAAAAGGTTTTATGTTATTCTTCAGACTTTGGCATGCGGTATTGCTGTAAATCCAGAAAAATTTGGTGAATATACTCGCGCTACTGCACAATTGTACGTTACACAATATATGTGGTATAACATGCCTTCTTCAGTACATAAGATCTTAATACATGGGGAAAGAATAATTAGACATTTTGCTGTTCTGCCTATTGGTAATTTATCTGAGGATGCCCAAGAATCTCGTAATAAAGATTACAAAAATATCAGATTATGTCACGCTAGAAAGTGCTCTAGGTCCGCAACGAATGAAGACGTATTTCATGGTCTTTTATTTACATCAGACCCATACATATCAAGTATCAGAAAACTATCAGTCACTGTTGCCAAGGAACTGTTAGACGAAGCCAAGAACCTCTTAGATATTTAAATTGTAGCTTATATATCAATTTTTTTTTTCTATTTTATGTAGTGGATTAATAGATGTTTGTCATTTATTATATGCTATTTTCATATGTAATATTAACAAAAATACGAAATAATAGTGTATATCATTAAACTGTATAATTATCATTCAATAAGTTAAGTAAACTATGTTTTTGTACGAAAAAGTGTTATTTCTATTTTTGTATTATTTTTTTATATATTATAAATAAAATAATTCTCGCAAAAAAGAAAACCGACTTCCTTCCTCCGATTTTCATAAATTTTCAATAGAGTTATCTAAAAATCAATATTTTGGACGGACAAAATATCCGTCCGATTTCCGAAATTTTTTTATGTGTTCAGCCTGTTGACAAATTCTTTCAAAAAGAAGAAAGAGTTTTGAAAATCGGTTTATAAATGGCCGAGATATTCAAAAATTAATTTTTCGGACGGACATTTTTGAGACGGTACGCACGATTCTGTCCCATAGTGCGGCGCCCTGCTTGAGTCGGTGTTGGAGATTCGTGACTTGGGGGTGCTTTTGGACAGTCAACTTAATTTTCGTGGCCATATTAATAATATTCTGAGACTGGGTCTCAGAAATCTTGGTTTTGTTATCAGATATACTAAGCAATTGTCGGCTAGCAAGTTTAGACTGTTGTATTTTTCAATGGCCGCTCTGGTTTGGAGTATGCTTTGGTAGTGTGGTCACCATCTTACCAGTGCTATATTGCTGAGATTGAGTCAGTGCAGCGTAGATTTCTACGAACTTTAACTTTTAAAGCTAGAATAAATATTTATAAGGATGCAAGTTTTCATATTGACTATGGGGTGATTATGAACGCTTTTGATGTGTCTACTTTGGAGAAGCGTAGAGATCTTGCAGATGTTTTATTCTTATATAAACTCCTGAATGGCTTTATTTCCCGTCCACCACTTTTGGAGAGCGTCCAACTTAATACTATTCATAGGACTCGTGGCAGTGTACTGCTCAGTATTCCATTTCACAGTGCTGATTATGGCTATTACAGTCCTCTCACGAGAATGTGCCGATTATTTAATTCATACAGCCTTGATCCCTTCTGTTGTAGTGTTAGCGAATTTAAAACGCTTGTAAGCGCGATCCGGATCTAAGGTGTTAAACTGTTGTGAAGCTTGTTTTTTTTTTCTTCTTTTTAGTGTTCCGTACGGAACACTTATAAGATCACTTCGGTGTCTGTCTGTCTGTCTGTCTGTCTGTCTGTCTGTCTGTCTGTCACACCCGATTTTCTCCGAAACTATTTGACATAGAAAGGTGAAATTTGGTAATAATATAGGAATTGATGGCCTCATCAAAGCCATGTAGTTTTGAGAATTAAATTTTGATTTAAGGGGTTAGTTTTGGGGGGTGAAGTCGGAAGTGAAAAAAAAATCTTTTTACTAGGTCATCGAGTGTGGTGTCAAATGAAAGCTTTTGAAAACACGAGTAAAAAATATATATATAATATTATACTTGCGCGCACTTTTCTTTGTATTATTTTTAAAAATTCGCAAAAAATCGCTGTCCCGGGCCTTATCTCGAAAAGTACTTATCAAAAAATTTCGAAAAAATTCTGGAACATTCTCCACGGGGTGTAGATTGATCGAAAATTATCACGCGTGCATTACCTTTAATAATTTATACGGTATATAAAAAAAACAAAAATTTCAAGGTCATCAGATTTCAGTAAAAATTGGAAACAAACTTTGTTGAAAACTCATTTGGGGCGTGTTTTGTAAAGTCACTAATCATTTTATACCACCGTAACATAAATTTTGACTTAAGGAGTTCGTTTTGAGGGGTGAAATCGGAAGTGAAAAAAAATTTTTTTTTACTAGGTCATCGAGTGTGGTGTCAAATGAAAGCTTGTGAAAACACGAGTAAAAAATATATATATAATGTAATACTTGCGCACACTTTTCTTCGTATCACTTTTAAAAAATCGTTGTCCCTTACCTTATCTCGAAACGTCCTGATCAAAAAATTTTGAAAAAATTCTGGAATATTCTCCATGGGGTATAGATTGAACGAAAATTATCACGAGTGCATTACCTTTAATAATTTATTTGGCATATAAAAAAAAACAAAATTTCAAGGTCACCAGTTTTCAGTAAAAATTGGAAACAAACTTTGTTGAAAACTCATTTGGGGTGTGTTTTGTGAAGTCACTGATCATTTTATACCACCCTAACAAAAATTTTTATTCTAAAAACAATCAACGTACGGAACACTAATTGTGCAAGTTCAACTTGCACTTGACCGGTTTTTTTTTATTTTATGAATTGTATATGTGCATTGTATTTTAACATTATTTTGTTTTTATATTACTATTGTAATTGGCTTGTCCGTTAAAATAAATAGGGACTATTTTTTGTGAAAAATGTCCATATATCCTGCCTCCAGTCATTGTTTTTTTATTTGTTGTAAGTTTTTCCAACTCTGCTGTACGAAAGGGTTCTTTTGTATAAAAGCTCCTCTTTCCCCAATCACCGGGTTTTAAAATGGTTGGAAAGTTTTTAAAGGTCCGATGTGTGTTCTTTTTTGTTACCGATCTTCGCTTTCCTGTCATAGATTTCAACTTTACCGTGTTGGGAAAGGCTTCAAGAATTTTTTGCCTTATTTGTTTAATAATAAATTTTTATTTACAATATTCCTTACCCTAACTAATCCAAAGCTGCTAAAGCAGCAGCATGTTCAGTTTAGTCCTAGCAACTTCTCGTGTATTTTGAACGCCGCTACTTCTTAGAAAGTTTTCAAATGGGCTCCACAAGCAGTGTTTACTTCTGATATATCATCAAGCTTTTAGCAATCCAGCGCAAGAGATTTTTTTCATCAAAGGGCTATTTTTGAAACGATTTATATCAGGCAATGAAAAATGGATTATTTACAATAATACTAACAGAAAAAAAATCGTGGAGCAAGCAAGATGAACCAGCGCAAGCAATACTTAAAACTAAAAATTGTTAAAAAAAATTTTACATCATCAGTTTTGTGGAATTGTGGTTTGTCCACTTTCAAATGTTAGCACACAACTAAACGATCAGTCAGATATAGACAAGACAGATCGAGTATCCTACCAATCAGTGACAGAGAGGCGCCTAAACCGCGCAAGATTTGGCACTACAGATCTGGTAAATGGGAAGATCTCATGGAATATTTTCGAACTTTCCCTTGATTAGACTTTTGTTTTCGATCTGACGACCCATCTGACTGCGCCAGGGAGTTTTCCGAGGTTATTTTGGCTGGTATGGAAGCTTACATTCCTGTTTCGAAAAAATGTCCTTCCAACGGCAAGTCTTGGTTTGAGCGAAAATGCAAAGAAGCTGTTCTTTCTAAACATCTTGCCTACCGACTATGGCCTGTAAATCCTAACACCATAAAACGTAACACCTTTGTTCGTGTCCGGAACAGATGCAAAGAAATTATCGACCACCAAGGAGGCACGTAATCAATGAATTAGAAACAAACTTCTCGCTTTTCCCAACAATTCCAGGTCCTTTTGGTCAGTCGCTAAGGCAGTTAGTCAAAATTTCACCAAATTCATCATACCACCACTCACACAGATAATTCTATTGTAACGACACCTGTTGAAAAAGCGAACTTGTTGGCTGAACTCTTTGCTTCACATTCTACAGTCAAGGATGCCCGATATTGTCTTCAGACAGCGTATCATTAAAAGTATTTTAATGAAGCTAGACACCTGGCGCTGACGAAATACCTGCCATAGTTCTCAAAAACTGCGCGAGGGAACTAACACTAGTTTTTTGTAGACTTTTCAACCTATCCTACAGAAAGGGAATATTTCTTTCCTGCTGGAAATGTGTAACAGTTCAGTCGATACTTAAAAAAGGCAAGAAGACCTTGCCAAATAACTACCGACCAGTCGCAATGCTTTCAATAATATCGAAAGTCATGGAAAAGGTTATCAATCAGCATCTTCTAAAATATCTTAAAGGATTCAACATTATTAGTGATCACCAGTATGGCTTTCGTAAACATAGATCAACAGGAGATCTTCTGACTTATGTAACACATGTTTGGAACAACGCAATTGAACACTCTAAAGAATCTCGAGCGGTTGCTCTTGACACATCCAAGGCATTCGACCGTGTTTGGCACGATGGACTGCTGGCTAAGCTACGCTCTTATGGTATGTCTGAAAAGTTGTCTTTGTGGCTCTCATGTTTCCTCAGAGAGCATTCTTTACAAGTGGCAGTCGACGAATTTCTTTCTAACACCTTCACTATCAATGCCGGTGTGCCCCAAGGCTCCATACTATCTCCTACTTTCTTTCTCATTTACATTAACTATCTGCTGGAAAAGACCGGAAACCCAATCTACAGCTTTGCTGATGACAATACGCTTATTCCTTCATTCACTTTGAGCGCTCGGACATCGGCTACTGCAGACAGCGGGAAGTCGTTCAATTTAACAAAGACCTGGAAGAAATTCTATCTTAGGGTGATAGTAACCAAGTGGAACTTAACGCTACAGAAAAACAGGCGGCAGTTTTTTCTAAAAAAGTTAACGTTGCTAAACCCGACATAGTTATGGCGGTGCACTCCATTCCTCTAACATAGTCACTCAATTTAATGTGCGTTAATTTAGGAGCAAATATGTCCTGGCATGAACATGTCGCAGGCATAGCAAGGAAAGCTTCTCAAAAGTTGGGAATAATATTTCGAACCAGAAAGCTTTACACTCCACAACAATTGTTAATTCTTTACAAAGCTCAAATTCGACAAACTATGGAATACTGCTCCCATGTTTGGGGCTCCGCTCCCAAACATTTGTTGGATTCTATTCAGAGAAGAGCTGTTCATCTGATTGGAGACCTGGAACTGACCGGCGGCCTTGATTCACTGGAACATCAAAGAACGGTTGGCGACTTGAGCCTATTCTACAAGTATTTTCATGGAAAGTGTTCGAAGGATGTAGCCCGCTTAATTCCTCCCAGAGGAGTGCATGTTAGAAATGCACGTCGCCGTAATACTTCACATCCGTATGAGGTTCAGCTTCTTACTCCTCGTACAACGCTTTTCAAGCAGTCCTTTATATGAAGAACATCATCCCTTTGGAATAATTTGCCCAGTACTGTGTTTCCCACCGAGTATAATTTACAGTGATTCAGAAATCAAGGGGAATCGCTTTTACCGCACAAGTGTCGCTTCTGTAGCGTTTTAGGGACTTCCCTGCAGCACGTGTGCTAGACCCATACAAAAAAATGGACCAAAATGCACAATACAATTCCAGAAAAGTGATCAAAACTGGCCAATAGGAAAGGTATTATATTCCACCAAGAAAATTGTTGGAACATGGTTGGGATGTGTTCTCAGATCCACAATATAATACTCATCTTGTACGATCAGATTACCATTTGTTTCGTCCTTTAAAACTTCTTGAATACAATACTGATGATGACATCAAATTCCACATGAGTCAGATTTTTGCCCATATAAATTATAATTGTTCAAGGGATTATGGCATATTGTATGTTTAAATTTAATAATGTCTTAGTTTCTATTATTTTCTATTTTAATTATATACGCGCGCTTATGTATTCACTAAGACTTAAGGATTAGATCTACACAATTGCGAGTATTTCAATTTTCTATGCTATGAGCTAAATCACATGACATTAATTCTCGCTGAAAGAGATTTGCACAACTTCTGAGAGACATGTAGGATGTTAGAAGCCAATATTATTACAGCTGACATTTTAGCTTAAATTTGCTAAAGAAATAAATATAAGGAGATATGTCTTGGCTTAGTATATCTAGGTTCTTTAAGAGTTAGAATTAACGGCCAGTGAAAAACTAAACATCTTTAATAACACAGGATATTTATAAATAAACCTTTTGTTATAGTCCAGTCATCAGAGGCAAATTTTAACGAATAGCTCTCATTAAATGTTTTGGTTCGCATATAGGTAGTTTTTTGGACATAGAATATGATAACACGTTTTGCTGCTCTAAAGTGTATGCTAAGTCTACAAAATTGAAAATAAAATGAGAAATTCGGTTTTTCGCATATATTTATTTTATTTATTTGTTTACTGTCACAAGCCCAACAAAATAATTAATTAATAAGGCCGATCATATAATCATTAAACAATACTAATACATATCACAAAATGCTTAATTATACAAACAATAAAATGCTTAATTATACAAACAATAAACAAACTACAATTTCACATATGCTTACAGCTATTAAAATAAGTTTAGACAAATACAGAAGAATTCCCTCTGCGACATGGACAGATCACATGCTCTAGATACCTTATTATAAACAGCGCATATCTTATAAACGGGTGAAGCATACAATATATTTGTGTGAGCAGTAGGAAGATAGAAGAAGTTTCCAGTCCGATGAGCTAGTCTGGGCACAACAAAATTCAGTTCCTCCAGCAACAGTGGACATCAAATCACACTATTTACAAGTTTATACAGAAACATCACCATACCCATATTTCTACGTTTCTCTAAAGTTATATAAGTAAATCTCTCTAACAAAATATTATTCTCTATACCTACCGGTGGATACACCCCATCAACTTTCCTAGCCAAAAACTTTAAAAACCTCCTCTGAACCCTTTCCAAAGCCACAATTCACCTATTATACAATGGTGCCCTGTTATTAGACCCATACTCAAGCCTACTTCTGACCAATGTATTGCACAATGTTGAAAAGGTTTCAATATTTTGAAAAGACCCACCATTTCTAATTATGAACTCCATCATTTTCATCACATCTGAAACCACCTTGCTACTGTGGTGATTGAAGGTCAACCTAGAGTCCAGAACAATGCCCAGGTCTTTGGCTGTCTCCACTCTCTGCAACCCTATATTACCTATACTGTAATTATAGTTTACTGGAGATACTTTACGGCTTACTGTCATTACAGAACATTTGTTTGCATTTAGCAATATCCCATTGTTCTCTCACCACGCCCGCACTGCCTCAACACTAATTTTAAAAAATTGCACACTTTTAAAAATTTTTTCTTTAAGTAGAAATTTTGAGAATCTGCAGTCGTTCACAGTCGCCACCAGACTCAACTGACACATACAATTTCAGGTCATCCGCAAACATCTGGTATTCCACATCAATGACCTCCTGAATGTCATTTATAAACATAAAGAAACAATAGAGGTCCCAAGTTTGACCCCTGTGGAACACCGGCCTCTGCTTGAAACGAATGCGACCTAAAACCATTATACTGAACATACTGAAATCTTTCCACAAGCTATGTCCTGAAGAAACTAACAAAATTCGTCGTGAAGCCAAAATCAACCATCTTTCCCAGAAGCACACCATGATCTATTCTGTCAAACGCCTTCGAGAAGTCGGTGAAAACCACATCAACCCATCTCCAAAAATAAAAATTATTTTGAAAAACTAATAGTATCACGTGAAAGAACGCGAAATGTTACAAAAAAGTAGTATGTAGATTATTTTTTTTTAGTTTTACCGTAATTTAAAAAGTATTTAAAATAAAATGGCTGGTTTAACTACTTCAGTTGTAGTGGGAATCATTCTTCCAACCACATTTATGATTAAATTAACGTTTCTATATACCCCTAAATATTTTGAAATTAGCTATTAAGCGGTTTCTCGAGGTGCTGATGAAGCATCTGATGACAGATTTTAAAAATTCAAAATTGTTGATCGAATATAACGGCCAGAGAATTCGTAATTCATTTAATTTCTGCGAATTTTCCGATTGAGTATTAGACAAGCGTATTTAGTACAATTCATTGTATCTTACGTAATTCATTTCAATTCTATAACTGGATGTTTATATGAAATATAAATACTTAGTGCTTAAAGCTTAGACTTGTATCTTTCATTTCCCACCTTTAAATACTTTTTTTTAATTTAAGTTGCATCTATAATATATATAAAATGCAACGTCTCTTTCTCTGTCTGTCTGTCCGTTAATGCGCTTATCACTGGAGAACCACTTATCCGATTTAGGAACTTTTTTTTAAAACATACATATGTTCTCTGGCCAGGTTATAGGCTATATTTTATTAAGATAGGTAGCATAAGGAATGAGCAGTGTCATAAAATAGTAAATGAAGTCGGAAAAAAGTTTGCCGCTAGCGCGTTCCCTTGCGATACACAGCCTAAACCATTAATTATGGAAAAATATTATGTAGCAGAGAATATCTATAATCTATAATCTACAATATATATAAAATGCTATGTCTCTCTGTCTGTCCATTAGTGCGTTTATCACTTATCCGATTTACGTGTCTTTTTTTAAATTCATACATATATTTTTTGGCCAGGTTATATAATAATAATAATAATCTATGTCTATAATATATACAAAATGCAACGTCTCTCTATCTGCCTGTCTGTCCGTTAGTGCGCTTATCCCTCGAGAACCACTTATCCGATTTACGAGATTTTTTAAATTTATACATATGTTCTCTGACCAGGTTATAGATATATATTTTATTACATCTATAATATATATAAAATGCAACATATCTCTGTCTGTCTGTCTGTCTGTCTGTCCGTTAGTGCGCTTATCACTGGAGAACCACTTATCCGATTTTTCTACTTTTTTTTTTAAAAAACATACATATGTTCTCCGTCCAGGTTATAGGCTATATTTTATTACGATAGGTAGCCTAAGGAATGAGCAGTGACGATAATAGTGAATGAAGTCGGAAAAAGATTTTGCGCTAGCGCGTTCTCTTGCAATACACAATCATTAAATATGGAACAATATTATATGGCAGAGATTATCTATAATCTATAATATATATAAAATGCAATGTCTCTCTGTCTGTCTCTGTCCATTAGTGCGTTTATCACGCGAGAACCACTTATCCGATTTACGTGTCTTTTTTTAAATTCATACATATATTGTTTGGCCAGGTTATATAATAATAATAATAATAATAATCTATATCTATAATATACATATAAAATGCAACGTCTCTCTGTCCGTCTGTATGTCTGTCTGTCTGTCCGTCCATTAGTGCGCTTATCACTGGAGAACCACTTATCCGATTTACGTGCTTTTTTTTTAACATACGTATGTTCTCTGGCCAGGTTATAGGATATATTTTATTACGTTAGGTGACATAAAGAATAAGCAGTGCCGATAATACTGAATCAAGTCGGAGAAAAGTTTGCCGCTAGCGCATTCTCTTGAAATACACTGCCTAGAGCATTAAATATGCAAAAATATCATGTAGCAAAGAATATAAAATATATAAGATGCAACGTCTCTCTGTCTGTCCGTTAGTGTGCTTATCACTCGAGAACTACTTATCCGATTTACGTGTTTTAATATATTTATACATATGTTCTATATAATTCGATATAAGCCTAGATAATGGGAGATAAGGTGAGATAATGGGAGATAAGGAGAAATAATGACAGATAAGTCGAGATAAGCCTGGATAAAGGGAGATAAGGTGAGATAATGGGAGATAAGTATAAATAATGGGAGATAAGGAGAAATAATGGGAGATAAGCAAAGATAAGTCTAGATAATGGGAGTTAAGGTGAGATAATGGGAGATAAGGAGAAATATTGCGAGATAAGTCGAGATAAGGTAATGGGAAATAAGGTGAGATAATGGGAGATAAGGAGAAATAATGGGAGATAAGGAGAAATAATGGGAGATGAGCAAAGATAAGCCTAGATAATGGAAATTATGTAGAGATAATGGGAGATAAGGGGAAATAATGGGAGATATTTTATTACGTTGGGTAACATAAGGAATAAGCAGTGCCGATAGTAGTGAATCAAGTCCACGCGAGCGGAACCGCGGGCCCGGCTAGTGATTAATAATAAGCAAAAATTACGTTTATCATGACACTTTTTTCAGAGCAAAATTATAGTTTTTAATGATTTTCTAACATGAAATATACTTTTAACTGTAACTGAAAAAAAAAAAAAATTGTCCGAATTTTTTTGACCATTTCGTACCGTTTTGAACGTAAAATTGCCGGCGGCGCGCTACAGCGGGCAAATTTTCATATTTTAAAACTCAATTTTTAAATAACACAATGTGGGTATTTTTAATTATTCTTATATTGAAACTTAAGGTATAATAATGATATATGCACAAGGATTTTTTTTTCAATAGTATATTTTATTAGATATTTGTAATTTACTGTATGCCCGTCAAAATCGTGCAAATAAAAATCTCGTTTTAAGTTTTACAAATCATAAAGCAACAAAAATAAAAACTATTAGTACCATCGGAAAGTTACAAGTCTTCTCTTCAAAACACTACCTTTTAAATTTTTTTTTACACTATGAAAACAAGTAATATCTATTAACCTTCGAGAGGTGCACGTAGATTTTCAAATTAACCTGTTTGGAGCGCTACAGTTTTTGAATCACCTATCCGAATTTTTAATAACTTCTCACGCTAACATATTAGCTGTGCATATTAGAAATACACGTCGCGCTAATACTTCACATCCTTATGAGGTTCAGCTTGTTACTCCGCGTACAACGCTTTTTAAGCAGTCTTTTATATGGAGAACATTATCCCATTGGAATAATTTGCCCAAGGCTATATTTCCCACTGAGTACAATTTACAGCGATTCAAGAATAACGTGAATCGCTTTTTTCGCATACATAACGCTCCTGGAGCGCTTTAGGGACTTCCCTGTAGCACGTGTGCTAGACCCATATAAAAAAATCAAAAGCCTCACATTATCCCAAAGTAGTAACTATAACTCAATGTCGGTACGTATAATAATAGATCGATATTGCTTTGAGGATGACAGAGACAACATAACAGGTTTTAACTCTAAGAAATATCATTGAGAAATTATTGAAATTCTTTTTTTGAAGTTTTAATGGTTACCACTTCGGCAGGATGGAGCAGAATAAATTGAAACAATTTGTATTATGCTTTATGAAAAACAATGTACATTCTTTTGCACATTTTCCTACCTTTCCTCAATTTTTCTTTATAAAAAAATATTAACCAAAGCTGAAAATAAAAATGAACAACTAAATTCTTAGAATATGAAAGCTGTAAATTTTTATAAGGGGTGTGAATTAATTTTGAGGGATTTCTAAGAGAGGGCCTAATTTGTATTATATCATATCGGGGCATACTGTTGCTATATCCATGATAAAGCACCATCAATGATGTAAAAAAACATATATTTTTTGAAGCATTGAATATGTTGACTTACGTGCCAACAAAACGGCATTCACGGGAAGCACTGCTGAAAGTCATCGATTGCTGTCGGAAACCTATGGTGATCAAATTCCAACGATGAAAATATGTGAGTACGAGTTTCGATGCTTTAAAAGTGTTGATGTCGACACGGAATGAACGTCCAGGCCAGCCAAAGAAGTCTAAAAATGAAGAATTGGAGGTATTACTTGATGAAGACCCATGCCAAATGGAAAAAAAAATTGCAGAATCATTAGGAGTTGATCGCACAACTATTTCCAAACGCTTACATGTACTGGGAATGATTCAAAAGCAAGGAAATTGGGTGCCGTACCAATTGAAACCAAGAGACGTTGAAACGCGATTTTTCACCTGTAGACAACTGCTTCAATGGCACAATTGGAAAGATTTTTTGTATCATATCATAACGCTACGATAATCGAAAGCACCAAAAATCATAGTGGAAGCCAGGTAAACCATCAACATCCTCGCGAAAGCCGAATATTCATTGCTCCAAGCTTATGCTCTGTATCCGGTAGGATCAGCTGGTATTATGAGTTGCTTCAACACAACGAAACTATTACTGGGGAACGTTACCGACAACAATTGATGCAACTGAGTCAATCATTGAAGGAAAAACGTCCGCAATATGCCAAAAGACATGACAAAGTTATTTTTCAACATGACAACGCTTTGCCACATGTTGCAAAACATGTCAAGGAAACGCTAGAAGCTGGATGCGATGTTCTACCTCACCCGCCGTACTCACCAGACATTGTTCCTTCTGATTATCACTTGTTCCGATCGATGACGCACGGCCTGTCTGAACAGCGTTTCCATTCTTATGAGAATACCAAAAAAAATGTGTCGATTCGTGGACCGCCTCAAAAGACGAGTCGTTCTTTCAACATGGTATTCATATACTGCCACAAAGATGGGAAATAGTAGTAGCTAGCGATGGACAATACTTGGAATAATCAATTTGTAACCATTTTTTTACAATAAAGCGACATTTTTACCTAAAAATTCCTCAAAATTAATTCATGTACCCAATAATACTACCACAAAATAAAACAAAAATTAAATTGTTTTAAGTTATAATTATTGGAAATACTATACGACACAACGCTAATGGGGTAAACAATACTTAAAATACGTCATTATAATTCAATTTAATTTCGCCTAAGGATAGTAATACCGAACTCTAAGCTCGTATCTAGTAAAAGTTTTAATTTTAAAACATCACTTTCTACTTTACGTATAAAAGCTTTTGGAAGCTCGGTAAAGCCACACACTATCCTATCAGCTTTCCAGTGAGCTACAGCCTAAGTTAAACAAAATGAAGAAGTTTTTGGTACGTATACAATTTTCTATTAACTCTTCCTAGTTAGTTAATGATCCTAATATTTTCGAAAAAAAACTTTTGTTGATTTCTCTTGGTGTAATTTTGGCTTAAAATTTAAAAATCTATATTTAGAACTGTTGTACAAAATCGATTTTAGTTTTATTTTTTTGAAAAAAAACAGTTATGTATAGAGATACTTTGAAACCAAAAACATAGACATAAGATAGCAGTTTAAAAAGTTAAAAATTTGTTGCCAACCATGCTAGGGGTCATTACGAAGGTATATTGATAACTTTATAGTCTAGCACAGAAAGTATACGCAAATCTTAAAAACAAAAATTGTTTATTCAACGTTATCACTTTAATGTACCCACTAGTGGGTACATAATTTTGTTGTATCATTCTTCGAATGGTTTAATCGGCTTTGATTACCTAACATAGCTTACTTTTATATTTTTAGTGTTCCGTACAGAACACATATAAGATCACTTCGGTGTCTGTCTGTCTATCTGTCCGTCTGTCACACCCGATTTTCTCCGAAACTATTTGACATAGAAAGTTGAAATTTGGCACTAATATAGAAATTGATGGCCTCATTAGGGTCGTGTAGTTTTGAAAGTTAAATTTAAATTTGAGAGGTTAGTTAGGGGGTGAAATCAGAAGAGAAAAAAAAAATTTACCAGGTCATCGACACCCCATCAAATGAAAGCTTGTAAAAACATATATAATGTAATAGTTGCGCACTTTTCTTTGTATTATTTTTAAAAAAATTGCGGAAAATCGCTGTCCTCGGAAAGTACAGATCAAAAAATTTTGAAAAAATTCTAGAATATTCTCCACAGAATGTAGATTAAACGAAAATTATCACGAGTGCATTACTTTTAATAATTTATATGATACATAACATGTAGGCTGAAAAGTTTTTGGTCTAGCTACATAAAACACATTTTTTTTTGCAAAATCCGACTCTATTCTTCAATACAGTCTCCTTCAAGAGCGATACAATCAGTCCAACAGATTTGTCTTTGACTTCAAAATAAGCGTCAGTTTCGGCGATAACTTCTTCGTTGGAACCAAATCCCTTTTCCGCAAGCATTTTTATAAAATCTGCGAATAGATCCTTGTCGCTGGGGGCCAAATTTAGAGAATACAGTGGATGAGGAAGGAATTTGAGCTTCAATTGATAGAATTTTGCTATTGTGACTTGTGACACGGTGACACGGTGCGTTGTCTTGATGAAAGAGCACTTTTTTCTTGTTCATTTGGGGACGTTTCTTTACAGTTTTTGCCTTCAAACGCACCAATCACTTTATATAATATTCGCTATTGATGGTTTTTCCCTTCTCAGTATAGTCGATAAAAATTATTCCATGCTCATTCCAAAATACAGAGGTCAAAACCGACTGTTGTGTCTTTGGTCGCTTCGGGCGGCTTTTACCGGCCGCTGTCCACTCAGCTGACTGCCGATTTGATTCCGATGTGAGTGGTGGATCCACGTTTCATCCATTATCACATATCGCATGAAAAAATCCTTTTTATTGCACTTAAACAAGTCTAAACAACGCTCAGAATTATCAACACGTTGTTGTTTTTGGTCCACTGTGAGGAAATGCGATACCCATTTCGAACCGAGCTTTCTCATGCCCAAATGTTCATGCAAAATATGACGAACACGTTCTTTTGATATCTTCAGGATGTCAACTATCTCACGCAATTTCACTTTACGGTCATCCCAAACAATTTTGTGTATGTTGTTGATGTTTCCACCTCATTTGGGCGTCAACACGTTTCAGCATCATTTGTATCTATACGACCGAGTTTAAATTCAGCATACCAGTAAATGATGAGTGATTTTCCAGGGGCTGAGTCCCCGTAACACTTATCAAGATATTGCATGCACGGTATTTTTGCCCACCAAAAAAAGTGTTTAATTAACACAGAAAATTCGATTTGTTCCATTGTTTTGAAAATATCATAAATTACGTCACTAAAACCATTGCAACTTTTAAACTAATCGTCGAAATGTCATGAAATTTTAACAGGTATCGTTTGAAGGTTGGTATTTCCTAAAAATCATATGGATTTTTTGAAAAAAAGGGATATCTATGTGTTAGACCAAAAACTAGAAAATCATTCCTTATCCCTTTGTTTGTTCTGTGTTTTCTTCTATAAACTAGAAATATTTATATTTATTTAAAAATTTTAGGTATTTGCCGCCATATTTGCCGTCGCCGTCGCCCGCCCAGATGGCCTTCTCCACGGCCACGATGGACACGTATCAGTCACGCACAACTCCGTTGGAACATATAAGTATAACGTGCACTTAAAGACTCTTCCAGAACTGAGGAACGTTTCGCCGATGGAACAGTTATAGGAGAATACACCCTTTATGATGCTCACGGTGTTCCACAAACCTATAAATATACCGCCGGTAAAGATGGATTCAGAATTACTGAAGGACCACTTCCAGTAGCTCCTCTCCCAGTGGCTGAAACTCCAGAAGTGGTTGCTGCTCGTGTGTATATTCATCCAGTAGCCCCAGTAGTTCAAGCTCTCCCAGCACTTCCACTTGTTCCAGCAGTTCCAGCAGTTCCAGCTGTTCCAAGCCACCTTGTTCTTCCAGTACAAGACACTCCGGAAGTGCAAGCTGCCAAGGCTCAATTCTTTACTGCATATAACGCTGCTCTGTACTAATTATTATTAATTATTTAATTTTGATTTATTTAAATTTTATGTTAATAAAGTAAAAAACGATTTATAAAATTAATTAATTTATATTTGATTTTGTATAAATAACTCTTATTTACTATAAAGGGTGTCCCAAAATTCACGCAAGAAGTAATTTTGATAGAAAACACAGGTTTTTAATTAAAAATTGTAATTTTTTTATTGATTCATAAAGTATACAGTACAGGGTTATGTATGGAATCACATATCGGGTAAATGGTCTCCACGGCTTTGCTGGCACATACGCACATTTTTATCGAAATTTTCCATGACCGTTTTGCATAAATGTGGCTGAATTTCGTTGATACAGCGCTTAATTTCCTCCTTCAAGTCGCGGGTGGTCGTGGGCTTGTTGGCATAAACCTTAGGCTTTAAAAAACCCCAAAGAAAAAAGTCCAACGGCGTTAAATCGCATGATCTGGGCGGCCAATTCTAATCACCAAAATGAGATATTACACGACCAGGAAATGACTCATGCAGTAATTGAATTGTTTCTCGGGCTGTATGGCATGTGGCACCGTCTTGTTGAAACCACATGTCGTCCACATCCAGATCTTGCAATTTAGGCACAAAAAAAAAAAAACTAGATTATCATATCGCGATAACGATCACCATTACCTGTTATTGCCTGGCCAACCGCATTTTCAAAGAAGAATGGTCCGATAATGCTTCCAGCCTACAATCCGCACCAAACAGTAACATGTTGTGGATGCATTTGTGTCGCAACAGTCACGTGTGAATTGTCTGAACCACAAATGCGACAATTTTGTCGATTAACGAAGCCATCAAGATGGAAATGAGCCTCATCGCTGAAGATGATTTTCTTCGAAAAATCAGTATCCACTTGTTGTTGTTCTATAATCCAACGAACTCTCTTCGTTGTACGTGGTCAGCAGGCTTTAGTTCTTGAGTCAATTGAACTTTGTAAGCATGAAGATGCAAATCTTTAGGGAGAATACGCTGTAGAAAGCTTCTCGAAATGTCCACGGTGCCGAATTGATGTTCCTGGAGTCTCAGCAACACTCTCACGACCTGATTCAATGTTTTGTGTGAAACGACTTGTTGAAGGACTGCCAGAGTGTTTAAGATCACTAATTGATCCAGTCTCCCTGAATTTTTTAATTAATCTCATCACAGTTGATTAGATTAAATCACTATTCCGACCATATTTTGTACGAAAATTCCGAACTGTAGCTGCCAAACTTTCATTATTTTTAAAATATTTCTCAACAATGAAAACGAGTTGTTTTTTCGTGTAGCGCTGAACTGTCAGCTGTCACGCTATGTTTTTTGTTTTGTTGGCAACACTTTACCATACAAATGGCGCCAAATTTAAATCTTGCGTGAATTTTGGGACATCCTTTAGATAAAATATACTGGAAATAACATTCGGAATATTTATAGAGGCTTCCTGACTGATTTGTCTAATTAAGCGTATAAAGGGATTAACTTTCTACGTAGAAAAAAACCGTTTTCAGCTACTTTAAATTGCCAAAAATTATTTAAAATTACACACACACAATTACCTGACCATTATATTTTCAAAATAATTGCGGGCAGAACACCGTAAATTCGACAGAATAACCTAACAATATTTTTGTACTCGACGTTGGTTTTCAAAGTCAATTGAAAATCCTAACATCATAAATCGTAACGTTTTAATTGATGCCTGGAACAAATGCAAAGAAATTATTGACGAAACCAAGAAGGCACACAATCAACGTATTATAAACAAACTTCTTTCTTGCCCCAATAATTCGAGGTCCTTATGGTCAGTCGCAAAGACAGTTAGTCAAAATTTCACCAAATCCACTATACGACCACTCACACGGCCAGATAATTCTATTGCAACAATACCTGTTGAGAAAGCGAACTTGTTGGCTGAACTCTTTGCTTTACATTGTACTGTTGATTTCACAGCCCCACAAAAAAAAAAGTGGGGTATACTTTTGATGCGATATATCAGATCCGTAGTATTTTTGCCCGCTGATCACGAATCTGACGTCAGAATATCGCCATCACATCTCAATTTTTTTTCTAACCTCAAAAAATAGGTAAAAAATTAGTAAAAATTAAGAAAAATATACTCCTAAAAAATTGATTCAAGCTTTTTCATGAATCCAAGATGTATTAATATGTATTCGGACACGCTAAGCTAATATTCATCGGTTGGATTGAGCCATACAGTTCTGTTTTCTTTCTAACCTCAATAAATCAGACAGATATAGTGCTTCTCGAATGCAAAAAACGAATTCAAATTAAAATTCAACCGATCCTTACCAAATTTGGTACACGGGGATTTTTTGGGTCGCTGATCACGAATCTGAGGTTGGATTTGCAAAATTCAAGATGGCAGATGTTTTCGCGCCATTTTGAACGCCGAGAAAATTCATCGGTCGATTTTTATTCTTCTACCTGCATCCAGGGCACCTCCACGTGGTGACGGTGGGCAACGGTGTTACTCCACTAGCCGGCAGAGTCCCTGGATAACGGCTTAGATGCCGTCATGGCAGGTAGAAGAAAGAGAATTACGATGCAGGGACTCGGAAACCCAGTATCGGCGGTTGGTCAGGGTGGGAAAGCGGGCCCGCAGCCGTCGTCATCCAGCGACCGTAGCTCTTCATGTGTGGGTGACTTGGCTGATGTAGAGTATAATGCTACAAGAAAACGGTCTCACGGTACAAGGACTTTTCATAAGTGCGATAAAAACAGTGATTCATTTTGTTATATTTGCTGTCAACACGTATTTAGTAAAATGGGGTCACCGATAACGGATAAGATTAAAACCTTATATAAGGATTGTTTTAACATTGAAATACAGCACCAGGATATAGATTGGGTTCCCCACATCATTTGCAGTTCTTGCAAAATAATGTTGTACATCAATAAGAAGGCGATTAAATATTCCAGACCAGCAATAAGGAATAGACTATACAGTGAAAATGATTGCTACTTTTGTATGAATGTTGTATCTAGGCATAACAGAAAAAATAAAAGCACTATTACTTATAACGATGTTTCGACAGTAACAAGACCAACTAAACTAATTCCGCCTCCTGAACCACTTGATGCTGATGTTATGGAAACAAATGATTTCACCTTATCAGTTCATGCCGAAAACATTGAGACTGTCGAAAAAGATTCAAACACTGTTACTAATGAATGTTCTAGTGACAACCTATCATATACTAGTGACACAGATAAAGAATTTCTACCATACAACCGTAAACCAGAACCAATACTCGTATCACAGTCAGAACTTAGTGATCTAGTCAGAGATTTAGGCTTATCCAAAGATGGTTCAGAGCATCTTGCTTCCTTTTTAAAGAAAATACATTTACTTAAGCCAGAAGCTACGATTTCTTATTATAGAAACAGAGATGAAGAATTTCGAAAATATTTCACAATGGACGAGGAATTGTCACTTTCATATTGTACCGATGTAAAAGGTCTAATGGATGAATTTCAAAATAACTGATACGATCCTGAAGAATGGAGACTGTTCATTGATTCTTCTAAACGGAGCATTAAGGCAGTTTTGCTGCATAATACCAACGTTTACGCTCCCATTCCGATTGCTCATTCCACAGTTATGGAAGAGCAATATGAAAAAATGAAGCAAATGATCATAACTGGAAAATTTGTGGAGATCTGAAAATTGTAACAATATTGCTTGGCCAACAGTCAGGGTTTACACTTTATCCCTGTTATAAATGTCTGTGGAATAGCAGAGACGGGGAACGTCATTATAAGAAAAAAATTTGGTCAACAAGAGAATCGTTCACTCCTGGTGAAAATAATGTATTGTTTCCACCATTGGTAGATCCAGGAAAAGTTCTTATTCCCCCGCTTCACATTAAGCTTGGACTTATGAAGCAATTCACGAGAGCATTAGATACAAACGGCCCATGTTTCAAATATTTGCATAAAAAATTTCCGAAATTTTCTGAAGCTAAAATTAAGGCAAGCGTATTTGACGGGCCACAAATAAGAAAATTGTTTCAAGATTCATTATTTGTTACTAAAATGAATAAAGTTGAAAAAGCTGCTTGGCTTAGTTTTAAAGAAGTCGCAACAAACCTTTTGGGAAATAATAAAAGTCCTAAGTACAAAGAAATAGTTGAGAAAATGGTAAAAAATTTTCAAACATTAGGTTGCTTAATGAATCTAAAATTACATTTCCTGGACTCCCACATCGATGATTTCCCAGATAATCTTGGTGACTACAGTGAGGAGCAAGGGGAACGTTTTCACCAAGATCTGAAAATCATAGAAAATCGGTATCAAGGACGATGGGATGACCATATGCTAGCGGACTATTGCTGGTCGCTAAAAAGAGAAACAAGTCCTCAAAAGCGTTTGGGCAGAAAGCCTTTGAATAGGTCATTCGCGGAAAAAAGAACAAGATACAGCCAAAAAAAGGAAAGTTAGACGCGGGTCTAACCTTCGCAATTCTAGGGCTTAAGGGTCTACTGTTTGAGAGTATATGGTTTAAAAGTCCTGGTTTTGAGTTTATTGGGTCTCATTTTTAAAGTTACAGGGTTATTGAGGTCTATCTTTTGAGGTTACAGGGTGTGGGAGTCTAAGGTTTCAGGGTTTAGGGTTTAAGAGTATCAGGTTTGAGGATTCCCCAAATGTATACCAAATTTGGTAGGAATCGGTTGGTTTTCAAAAATTTTGTCCGCCATCTTGGATCCGCCATTTTGAATTTTGCAAATCCGACCTCAGATTCATGATCAGCAACCCAAAAAACCCCCGTGTACCAAATTTGATAAGAATCGGTTGAATTTTAATTTGAATTCGTTTTTGCATTCGAGAATCTGTTTGATTTATTGAGGTTAGAAAGAAAACAGAACTGTATGGCTTAATCCAACCGATGAATATTAGCTTAGCGTGTCCGAATACATATTAATACATCTTTGGATTCATGAAAAAGCTTGAATCAATTTTTTAGGAGTATATTTTTCTTAATTTTTACTAATTTTTTTACCTATTTTTTGAGGTTAGAAAAAAATTGCGATGTGATGGCGATATTCTGACGTCAGATTCGTGATCAGCGGACAAAAATACTACGGATCTGATATATCGCATCAAAAGTATACCCCACTTTTTTTTTTTGTGGGGCTGTGTTTTCGAGGCGACATATCATAAAACGTATTTTAATGAAGCTAGAGTCCAAAAAGGCTTCTGGCGCGGACGGACCTGCCATAGTACTCAAGAACTGAAGGAGAGAACTAACACCAGTTTTCTGTAAACTTTTCAACCTATCCTACACAAAGGGAATATTTCCTTCCTGCTGAAAATGCGCCACAGTTTAGCCGATAACCAAAAAAGGCAAGATCTTGCCAAACAATTACCGATTAGTCGCACTGCTTTCAATAATATCGAAAGTCGTGGAAAAGGCTATCAATCATCATCTTCTAAAATATCTTGAAGGATTCAATATTATTAGCGACAATCAATATGGTTTTCATAAACATAGATCAACAGGATATTTACTAACTTATGGAGCACATGTTTGGAGCAACGCAATTGAACACTGCGGAGAATCTCAAGAGGTTGCTCTTGATATATCTAAAGCATTCGACCGTGTTTGACACGTTGGATTGTTGGCTATGCTACGCTCTTCTGGTATGTCTAAAAAGTTCTGTTTATGGCTCTCAAGTTTCCTCAAAAAGCGTTCTTTAGGAGTGGTAATCAACGGGCTTCTTTCTAACACCTTTACTATCAACACCGGTGCGCCCCAGGGAACCATACTCTCGCCTTCTCTCTCTCCTACTCTCTTTCTCACTTGTAGTATTTTTCGAGATCTAAGAAAGTGATTTGGCAAATTGATGCAATAAAAACATTAAACGACCGTAACAGGGTCGTAATTTTCAATCTAACATTTTATTGGCTACTTCGTGTTTATAAATATAAAGAATATTCTTCATTTTATCTGCAGTATTATATTGAATTAGTGTGTATTATAAAGTTCAGTAGTGTCTTAAAATGTCTGAAGCCCTTTCCATCAGAAGCCGCAAATGTTTGCCCGTTGAAGCAAAAGTGATAGTTAAAAGTGTTTATTTAAAGTTGTGGAATGAGGCCACGAAAAGTACTTTTCATTGATGGAGACATCATCTTTAACAAGCATCCCTGAGAGTACAGTTTGGAAAATTGTAAATAATTCGATAGCGCCTAAAAAAAAAAAAAACACGAAAAGACAAAGGTATGTTGAAATGTATTGATTTCTGTCAAAAAGACTTAATCCGCCGCAAAATTTTTAGAAATGTATACAGAACAAAAAGTTCCTACATTATTGTCACTTTTACGGAGGATGTCCGAGGATAGTTGTGACGTAAAATGTTCTACTACAACTTTATGGCGAATTCTACGTCGTTTGGGGTTTTTGTTCAAAAGAATAGACAAAAGGCAAGTTATAATGGAATTACGGCGCTTACAACAACTCAGAATGAAATATATTGAAAAAATAAATACAGCTAGATCGGAAAATTGAACGATAATCAACCTAGATGAGACTTGGTATGACACCCACGACACACCCAGTAAAGGATGGATTGATAAATCCAAAAAATGCCACGCCAAAGCTCCATCAAATAAAGGTAAAAGAATAACTATTTTACATGCGGGGTCAGAAGGAGGCTGGATACCACAATGTCTATTTCTAGCAGCCAAGAATATTTCACATTCCAGCTTGGATTATCATTGTGATACAACCGCTGAAGTTTTTGAAGATTGGCTTCAAAACAAATTATTGCCGAATATACCACTGAATAGCTGTATTGTGATAGATAACGCATCCTATCATAGTCGCTAAATGAATAAGGTACCAAGTTCCACCAATAGGAAAAGGGAAATACAAGCCTTTTTATGCGAACGTGACATATATTTCCATGAAAGTTATACAGTTAAACAATTGTTAGAAGTTTTAAAAAGTTACAATCTTTCAAAGGAATATGTTTGTGATAAAATTGTCAAGGGAGCAAGACACGAAATAATTCGGCTTCCACCATATTATTGTATCTTTAATGCGATCGAGTTGATATGGCATAAAATAAAGTCTAATATACGTGCTCACAATAATACATCCACTTTAAACAGTAATGTGATTCAGTTGATAAAGACAGAAGTCAAAAATATAACCGTTGAAACTGGAGAAACTGTATTCAACACGTCAAAAAAATTGAAAACTCATATAGATGTATGTAACTATAATATATATAAAATGCAACGTCTCTCTGTCTGTCTGTCTGTCTGTCCGTTAGTGCGCTTATCACTGGAGAACCATTTATCCGATTTACGTACTTTTTTTTTAAAACATACATGTTCTCTGGCCAGGTTATAGGCTATGTTTTATTACGATAGGTAGCATAGGGAATGAGCAGTGACGATAATAGTGAATGAAGTCGGAAAAAAGTTTGCCGCGCGTTCCCTTGCAATACACGGCATAAACCATTAAATTTGGAACAATATTATGTAGCAGAGAATATCTATAAACTATAATCTATAATATATATAAAATGCAATGTCTCTCTGTCTCTCTGTCTGTCCATTAATGCGTTTATCACGCGAGAACCACTTATTCGATTTACGTGTCTTTTTTTTTAAATTTATACATATATTTTTTGGCCAGGTTATATAGTAATAATAATAATTTATATTTATAATATATGTAAAATGCAACGTCTCTCTGTCTGTTTGTCTGTCCGTTAGTGCGCTTATCCCTCGAGAAGCACTTATTCGATTTACGTGATTTTTGAAATTCATACATATGTTTTCTGACCAGGTTATAGATATATATTTTATTACATCTATAATATATATAAAATGCAACGTCTCTCTGTCTGTCCGTCCGTTAGTGCGCTTACCACGGGAGAACCACTTATCCGATTTACGTGCTTTTTTTTTAACATACATATGTTCTCTGGCCAGGTTATAGGCTATATTCTATTACGTTAGATAACATAAGGAATAAGCAGTGACGATAATAGTGAATCAAGTCGGAAAAAAGTTTGCCGCTAGAGCGTTCTCTTGCAATACACTGCCTAAACCATTAAATATGGAACAATATCATGTAGCAAAGAATATCTGTAATATATATAAAATACAACATCTCTCTGTCTGTCTGTCTGTCCGTTAGTGCGCTTATCACTCGAGAACCACTTATCCGATTTACGTGTTTTTTTTTTAATTCATACATATGTTCTCTGGCCAGGTTATATAATAATAATAATAATCTATATAATATACCATATATAAAACGCAACGTCTCTGTGTCTGTCTGTTAGTGTGCTTATCATTCGAGAACCAGTCATCTGATTTACGTGATTTTTTTTTAATTCTTAATTTAATATATGTCAAAAAAAATCTATAATATATATAAAACTTAAAGTCTCTCTGTCTGTCTGTCTATCCATTACTGTGTTTAGCACTCAAGAACCACTTATTCGATTTACGTGTTTTTTTTTTTATAAAATACAAAGGGAATAAACAGAGACAAAATGCTAATATACAGGAAAAAAGATGGAAGTTTAGCAGTAAGCTTGGTAGAAAGACTGAATAGATGGGGGGAATATTTTAAAGAAACACTAAATGGAGATGAAAATGAGTTGAATGAGAAATAGGAAGCAAAATTAACTGAAGGGCAGGAGAGGGCAAACAAACCCTGTAAAGAAGAAATAAGAAAAATACTCAAAACCCAAAAAAAATAAGGCCCCGGTTGGAAATTGTATAACAGCAGAACTGATCAAAGCTGGAGTAGATCTGGAAAATGAAATATGCCGGTTGGTGCAAGAAATATGGCAAGAAATATCTATTTAGTTACCTACCAAAATTTATAGTAACCGTATCAATATTAGACATCTTTATTTCTATAATAAATATAATGACTTGGCAATCGCACGGCAACATAATCACATAAGAATTATTTACTATTTCGAGTGCTAAGTAAGTCTAAACAGTGCACTTAAGAAAAGATGCCAGTGAGCTGGAGAGAGTCGCTCATTTGTCCAATCTACAAAAAAGGAGAAAAAAACTATATGTGTTAATTATAGGCCAATAGCCTTATTGGCTGTCGTGTACAAGAGTGTTGACTATCAAAAACAGACTAGCAGAGAAAGCTGAGTCTATTCTGGGAGAGTACCAGTGTGGATTCAGGAAAAATAGATCGGTTACAGACCAGATATTTTCGATTAAGCAAATCCCAGATAATAGCTTAAAACAAAATTTGGCACTACACTTGGTCTTTGTGGATTTCAGAGAAGCATATGACTCTATAAATAGAGAAGGACTCTACAAGAAAATGGAAGAATTAAAAATTCCAAGTAAATTGATTCGCATGGTGAGAATGACCCTGAATGACACAGAAAATAGAGTGTTAGTTGAGGGCAAAGTATCAGACAAGTTTAAGGTGAAGAGAGAATTAAGACAGGGGATCCAGTGTCGACATATCTATTTAATTTGGTAATAGAGAAGATAATCCGGGAGTCAGAAATAAAAACAAATGGAACGATATACCAACAAACCTGCCAATGCTTGGCCTATGCCGATGATGTAGCAGTAACTGCAAAAGCAAAAAGAACCTCAAAAAAGCCATAAGTAGGATAGAAGAAAGGGGAAGGATGAGAGGATTAAAGATAAATGAGGGAAAAACAAAATACATGGAAATTACAAAGAAGAAGGATAATAAAAACAACAAAAGTTTATATATAATAAACAACTACTCACTATATATCACCACTACACCAAACACTTTATTTTTGCACTCGACGTGCGTTTCGCTAACCATGTTAGCTTCATCAGGAGCGATGATTAACTAAGTCAACCAAGCCGTGGGCCTCTAAGGCTCCTTGAACTATATAATGACGTAAACATAACGAATAAGCAGTGACGATAAAGGCGAATCAAGTCCACGCGAGCGGAGCCGCGGGCACAGCTAGTATAAATATAAATAGTTAAGAATCTGTAAAAAAACTTATTGATTTGCAAGATAGTAGCGATAGCGAAATTGAACTATATATTAATTAATAACCAAAATTATAACAAATGTACGCGAGGACACTGTACACTGTTTTAATATATTTGTGTAATTACTATATTGTATATTATTCAATATATAAAACATTAAAATTTAACTGTCTTATCATAATTAAATTTTAAACCCAACAATTATACAATCAGGTATAGTGCGGCCCTGTACGATGCTTTGTCATTAAACAGCCATAAATTAATCACCTTCGAATCTTGTTGTATGTCGAATGGGTATAGGTAGCGAAGTCACTTTCTTAGATCGTGAAAAATACTATACATTAACGATCTGCTGAAAAACACTAGGAATCCAATACTGCTCCTATATTTGGGGCTCTGCTACCAAACATACAGTGCATTTGTTGGATTCTATTCAGAAGACCGCTGTTTGCCTGATTGGAGACCCGGAACTGGCCATCAACCTTGATTCATTAGAACATCGACGAACGGTTGGCGACTTGAGTCTATTCTACAAGTATCTGCATGGAAAGTCTTCAATGGATGTAGCCCGCTTAATTCCTCCCAAAGCGATGCATGCTAGAAAAACACGTCGCGCTAATACTTCACATCCGTACGAAGTTCAGCTTGTTACTCCTCGTGCAACCCTTTTCGAGCAGTCTTTTATGTGGAGAATCTCCCTTTGGAAAATTTGCCCAGGAGTGTGTTTCCGACATAGTAAAATTTATAGCGATTCAAGACCAATGTGAGTCGCTTTTTCCACACACGTATCGCTCCTGTAGCGTTTTAGAGATTTCCCTGCATCACATGTGATAGCCACATAAAAAAAATTATGTACCTAATATTATTGCTAACACTATTTAATATCTGAGTTATGATAGCCAGACGCGATTTGCACTTTAACATGGGATTTGTACCAAGTGATTGACAAATGATTTATGGTATTGTTCTACATATGCGAATTCCCACGAACGTCGACTGGGACGAGCCTACTATCTATGAATATCTTCGTGGCATTTCAATGAAGTATATTTTTGTTCGTGACGGCCCTTGATCTATCCACCTCGGTTTTAGTTATGTACCCCACTTGAGCAAGAGAACAATATTTTCTCAGTTATCAAAAGTACTTTCGCCACTGAAGGTTGTTTTAGACATGAGCCCACCAAATTTTACACTTGATGGGTGCCGCGTTTGTGAAAAATTGATCAGAAACGCATTCGATTGAGCATTTCCAAAAGTGCTTAAACCTGTTTAAACATAGTTTCACTGAATTTCTTCGTCCTTTTTTTGTAGCAACAATCGAAAAATGCGAGATGGATTCATCGACGGTTTTTTGGGAAGCAACCTGGAGAAAGGTAGAAATCGAAAATATTAACCGGACCAACTGAAGTGCTATTTAGGGGTGGAATCAGGTGCAAAAAAGTACGCACTAAGAAAGCAGATTACTTCTTGTTTTTTTTTTAAATCGCGATTCAGTAGGTCATTTTTAGATTTATATTTAAGCAATAGCTATCACTGTCCATACATTTCAACTAAACGAGTAGCAAAAATATTCCATGCATATATAATACTTTCTCCTGTGTCGATAGAAAAAGTTATGCTGATGTTTCGCCGATCATTCTGTCGGCTTCTTCAGAGTTTCTTTCAAGGAATCTAGTAGACGGCAGGATATCAAACGAAACATCTGCATCACTTTTACAATTAACACAGGAGAAATCTAGAAGAGTCATACTCACCAGGGGCATTCAATAAGTAAAGAGACAAAGAGTTCTAGCTCAAGAACGGTTTATTGGATTGCTAGAAAATTTTGCCAACTTTTCGACATAATTCCCCCAACGTTAATACACTTGTCTTACCTTTCTGCTAGCTTCTTGATTCCTGTCGCAAAGAATTATTTGGGTTGACGTCGAAGCCGTTCTTCTACTTTTTCCTTCACTTCCTCATTGTCTGTGAACCTCTTTTCATGTAAGGCATCTTTGAGAAGTCCGAACAGGTAAAAATCACACGGAGCCAGGTCTGGGCTGTATGCAGGATGAGGCAAGATCTCCCAACCTAGTTCTTGAAGCTTTTCTTGGGTAAGCAGGGCGAGCATTGCCGTGTTGAGAAATTCTCCTTTTCGCGGTATTTTCTCTTGATAGCTAGCTTAACTTTGTCTGCCAGCAACTCAAAATTCTTCTATTATTACGAATAAATCCATCAATCCTCGAGTCTAAAGAGGGACCGGAAACTTCGACTGGACATCCACTTCGCTGCTCGTCACATATTCTTGTTCGGTCACTTTTGAACCGATCTATCCACTTGTAAACGTTCGCACGGTTCATGCAACTTTATCCATACTGTAATAATATTCTAGAATGTATTTCACTTAGCCTAACACCTTCTGCTACTAAAAATCTGATGACAGAACGCTGTTCTTCTAAAGTGCCGTCTTTTAATGGACTCGCCATGGTAAACTGGATATTTTGAGGTTATGTTTATATTATATTATCGAACAGCTGATTAGAACTCATCACAAGGTTGCCAACTTGCACTTCTAGAAGTATGGAGCGGTTTCGTTGAATGGGTTTAAGCCGAGACGAATTACTTATCGAATGACCCTCGTATAAGCTCTGTAACCTGTGGAAGTTTTCTATAAAAAAAAAAAAACTGTATATGATATGAACTTTTTGGCGTGCGCTTATTATATAATCTCAGCAGCACGTTTGCAGTATACTTTCACTATAACTCTCCTGCTGACAAGCAGATAATTTCCAAATATATCAGATTTAGAATAAGAGTTTTCCAGATTCCTGCAACTATAATATATTAAAATATTATCCTTCCAGTAGTAACAATTTTTCATTTTTCGCATATTGTTTTGTCGTGGCTGCCGGAACGACAAATAAATAATCTGCACAGGAAATCTTACCCGAGTAACTTTTCTTCAAGAGCGACACTTTTCCTGGAAGCGTCCTGTGTTTGCGAACCTAGTAAGGGGTTCCTTTTGAAATATTGCGCGGACGTGCATTATACGACTCGTATTGTCGCCCAGAATAATATATTTTGTATTTATCCCAAGCTGCACAGCACTTGTCAGCAGCAGCGATCATTCATTGCCTCCGAAAAGAGTTTTCTAAAGAATTTTTCTTTCTTTATGGAAAATTTACTGAGTTTTCATTGATTGTTATTCTTTTCATGAAATAGACCATGCAGCAATAACTATACCAAATGTTACATTTAGTAAAGAAAAGTAGAAGTTGTTTATAAGAGGAAAATCAAAAATAAATTAGTATCCTGATTAATATATATATATATATATATATATATATATATATATATATATATATATATATATATATATATATATATATATATATACATATATATACAGTGAAATATTCCTTGGGCGGATACCAACGGGACCGACCGAAAGTGTCCGTTCAAGAGGGGTCTTAGCTTAAAAGAAATACAAAAAAAAATCGTTTTTTTAATGAAAACTGTAATTAAAGAATTTGAGACATTTAAAACGTATACTTGTGTATGTAGATATTTTTAAAATAACCAAAAAACTTAAAACTTAAGGAAAAAACAAAGATTTGTTACCTTTAGATACATATAAAACATAATAGGATAGAGTTATACATATGAAATAAAAGGCCACTTTAATTCATATATTGTTGTTTGTCTCCTCTTTTTCTTTAAAATGGCGTCCACAAATCGTATTTCTAATTTGGAAAGAAGCTCTAAACACTCTGCATCTCCGCGATCTTCCGCAAAACTTTTAAGCTGCTTGGTTATGGTAATAGCTTCACCATAATTTGGGATAGCATCTGTTGGTACTGGCACCTCATCGACATCAGAATCTTATGAAAGTCCTTGTATTTCAATTGGATTTTCAATTTCTTCTTCTGAATCTGGATTTTCAACATACAAATTCTCATCTGTGTTCAAAGAATCATTAAGGTTTTCATTATGAGTCAATTCCAACAAATTCTTATTTTTGAGGATATCTGCAAGTACGTTAAGTGATAAGTTATCTTCTGGATCAGATGTAACAACCTCAGTTAACTGGTAACTTTGCATATTTTCATGCTGAAATCCCGCTTTACGGAAGCAATTTCCAACTGTTTCCTTGGTTACTTGTTCCTAAGCCGTTTTTGCAAAGTAAACTGCATCCAATGGCGTAATTTTCTTAATTAACTCAAAAGCTGCACCAGCAGTTTCAATGTTTAGTATCGGGTGTCTTAGTATTAGACTTCGGTAATAAGTTTTAAAATTTTTTGTAATTCCCTGGTCAAGTGGTTGACAAGCACAGTTAGGGGGCAGAAACGAGATTTTTGTATTTTTTAGATGGACGTTATTTGAATGAAATTCTGCATTGTCTAAAAATAACAAAATGTTTCTTTTTTCATTTGTCATTTTCCAATCAAGATGTTGCAACCACTCTGTCATAATTTCTCCAGTCATCCAAACTTTCCTATTATATTTCCAAGTTGCAGGTAGGTTGTTTATGCACAATGCAAAATTGTAAACTTCTCTTTGGGATATTTACCACCAACACATTTTTTTTTTAATATTATCGTTTTGTTGGGTAGAGCCCTAAAATATAGGCCTGTCTCATCGGTGAATATCCCTTAATTAACGAAGGGCATTTATATATATATATATATATATATATATATATATATATATATATATATATATATATATATATATATGTATATATGTATATATGTATATATGTATATGTATATATATATATATATATATATATATATATATATATATATATATATATATATATATATATATATATATATATATATATATATATATATATATATATATATATATATATATATATATTTCAACATGCAACATCAAATTAGTGTCTATGAAACATCAAATAGAATAAATATAAGGCGCAGAATCAGACACGGAGACACTATATCCCCAAAATGATTCACTCTTACACTAGGAAATGTATACAGAGGGTTACACGGGAACAATCGGAACGGGCTTAACATCGATGGAGAACATTTGAACCACTTGAAGTTTGCGGATAACATAGTATTGATTTCGGATGACATAAATGACCTGGTAAAAATGATGGAGGAATTAAAGATGGCATCAGCACAAGTAGGACTTCAGACGAAAGTGTATAAAACCAAAATCATGAGCAATATTTACACACAAAACCATTTGCCGATAGATTTGGTCGACCAATATGTCTATCTGGGCAATAATGTCATGTTGGGAACAGACAACCAAATAGCCGAAGTGGATCGAAAAATAACAATGGCTTGGGTTGCATTTAACAAACTCAAGAATATATTTCGAGGCGATATTCCTATCCATTTAAAGGCCAAGGCATTTGATCAATGTGTCTTGCCTGTGCTAACATATGGCACAGAAACTATGACCAACAAGATGGGTGGATGATATCAAATAGGCGACAGAGATCACAGGTCACATGGATGAGAGAGGAGAGTGTAGAAGAGGATGGTTCCAGTTGAGCGAGGTCTAAGCCCGACTCTGGTCTGATACACGCATAGGACACATTTTACCAGATTTTTGATCCTACCAAAATAATTAATTTTTGCTGCTCACCCTCTGATTTGCTCAGGGTGACACGAGACATACCATCCTCGGTGACTTAGTGGATCAGTAGCCAACATAGTAACCAGATGGTCGCCGGTTCGATTCCCGTCAGCGCTTGAGTGTTGTGTGTATAAGTAGCAATTAATGTAGGAACACAATAACGCCCTTGGTACACCACCGCGTTATCTTAAAAAATGTGCCGTGGAATACCAAATGTATGTTTGTTCACCAGGACACCGTCTATATATTTATAAGGATGTAATGGAAAGGGCAAATCTCTATCGAGGCGGGGATGTGATTGACAAAAAAGTCTATAGTAGGAAGTAACAAATATACACTAAATGTTTTTTTTTTTAATTTACACTTATATTTATTAACAAAGTTATAGACATAATTTGAAATGCCTAAATAAACTTAATTTTCCTTTTAGATTAAAATTGACTTGACTAAATGGAGGACGCAATTACAAAAGTAATTGCATCTTCTTCGATCAAATCACCATTCCATTAGAGTTTTCTGAGTAAAAGCATTTTAAATTTTCTTTTCGTCTTTGATATTCGTGACCTAAAAACATCAATTGCGAATACTCTAACATCGTAAACCGCAACATTTTTATTATTATTCGAAACAGACGTAAACAAATAATTAACGAAACTAAAAAGGCATGCAATCAGAGAATGTTTTTATTCTTGTTGCCGGTAACATTAGTTTAAGATATTTTTGGTCAGTTAAAAAGGAAGATAGTGAAAGTATCACTAAATCAACTATACGTGTACTACCATTTCGGTGGTTTAAAATATACTGTGAAGATCCTTAATTTAATTTTTTGAGTTGGCACTTTCTGAAAACATCAGGTTAGTCTTCAGAACACTACCTATATTTTTAGTGTTCCGTACGGAACACTTATAAGATCACTTCGGTATCTGTCCGTCTGTCACACCCGATTTTCTCCGAAACTATTTGACATAGAAAGTTGGCACTAATATAGGAATTGATGGCCACATCAGAGCCATATAGTTGTAAAAGTTAAATTTTGATTTAAGGGGTTAGTTTTAGGAGTGAAATCGGAAGTAAAAAATTTAGCAGGTTATCGAGTAGGGTATCAAATGAAAGTTTGTGAAAACACGAGTTCAAAAATATGCATAATGTAATATTTGCGCACACTGTTCTTTGTATTATTTTTTTAAAATTGCCAAAAATGGCTGACTTCTCCCTTATATCGATCAAAAAAGTTTGAAAAAATTCTAAAATATTCTGCACAGGGTGTAGATTGAAAGAAAATTATCACGAGTGCTTTACCTTTAATAATTTATCTGGTACATTAAAAAAAACCAAAAATGTCAAGGTCATCAGTTTTCAACAAAGATCGAAAACAACCTTGGTTGAAAACTCATTTGGGGTGTATTTTGTGAAGTTATTGATCATTTTATACCTCCATAACAAAAAATTTTATCACTTGAATTGATTCAGCCGATACTTAATCCATAACTAGAAGTTTTGTAAAGAAGTAAAACACTACTTAAATTTCCACTAAATTTTTATTTTTAACACCATGACATGTTTCTCTGTAGGGCAGCTTCTTCAGATGGTTTGTTATAAAATGAGGATAAAATTACTATAATAAATTGGCTGACAATTTATGGCAGGTAATAAAATAATTTAATTAAAATAGATTTAGTAATGGTGAATTATTTAAGTCTAATTGTTCATTTATTAAGAAATCTGAATTTTTCAATTTGTTTTTTTCTAAAGATTCTAGGCCCTTTGTGCAAGTATGTAGTATTTCAAGCGTGTTGGATGTTTTAAGTGCTGTGTTAATATTTAATTTTCTCAAGAAACTATTTAATTTAGTGGTGCATCTACCATAGTACGTTATTGACGTGGATGACATGAGGCATTATGGAAAATTATGTCAGTATGTGACTGTTTATGGTAAATAGAAAAACTGTGTTTGTTATTATCTCTTTTTATTGTTAGGTCAAGGAAATTTAAGCTATTGTTGGTTTCAACTTCACTGGTGAATTTTATATTTTTGTGTATATTATTCAAAAAATTTGTGGTTAATTGTCTATCACTTCCTGTAAAACAACATAAGATATCATCAACATGCCAATATATAAATTTTTTAAACAGTGGTTGTTTGCTTATTTAGTCTTCTACGTTATTCATAAATATTTCCGCCCAAAGGGGACTAAGCGGATTGCCCATTATGAGACCGTCTAGGCTGCTGTATAGGTCGTTATTAAATTCAAAATAATTTTGTTCTAGGCAAACCTTTAAGCAATTTAAGATGTCTTGTTTTATTATCGGGTTGACATTGATTTCAGAAAGAAGTTTTTCAATTAGTAATATAATTTACTTACTTGGTATGCTTGTAAAAAGATTTTAAATATCGAAAGAGATTAATTTTGAATTGTCAGGTAACTTCAAATATTTGATGTTTTTAACTAATTATTGTGAATTTTTTATTACAAATTTAGCTTTACATTTAGTGTTGTTATGAGTATTTGGACAAGACATTTTGATAGTTTATAAGATGGGGTTGACACGAAATATACTACTGGCCTTTCGTGTCAGTCAAAAGAACATGCTTCATCATACAATAATAATTAATTTAAAAAATCATTTATTTGAAAATAACCACCAATTTAACCCAAACTTTGAAATATTACATACTTGCACAAATGGCCTGAAACTTAATTACCTAGAATATTTAGAAATCAACAAATTGAAAAATTCAGATTCCTTAATAAATGAACAATTAGACTTAAATAATTCCCCATTACTAAATCTATTTTAATTAAATTATTTTATTACCTGCCATAAATTGTGAACTAACCATTTATTATAGTAGTTTTATCCTTATTTTGTAACAAACCAACTGAAGAAGCTGTCGTGGAGCGAAACATGTCATAGTGTTAAAAATAAAAATTTTGTTGAAATTTAAGTAGTGTTTTACTTCTTCACAAAATTTCTAAAAAAATTTATTTTAAAAGCAATCAACGTACGGAACACTAATTTCGCAAGTCCGACTTACACTTGGCCGGTTATTTTCTTTCGGATATTTACCTTCATTCCAGAGCAAAAAATGATTTTCATTTGCAACAAATATGTAAAGGAGGTAACTACGCTGGGCATGGTTAGGTATTATTCATTTAATAATAGCGAGGAGTTAGGTTTCTGACAGAATTTTATCGTTCGAAATATTTTTGATGTCGACATTTTACTTTTCACCCATTTTTGAAAGCCTATATAGTCAATATCTAACTCTCATTGGTTTATGTAGCACGGCTACTTTCACCAAAGCAATCCAAGGACTTTCTTCTATAGTTGCTATACTTCTCTCCTCGGAAGTGATGATTGAAGCACGGCAATAGCTTTCAATCTGTTTTGTCTGCCTTTAGATATTACTGTGAACTTCCATCAAGCAACCATCTTTCAAGCAAGATTTTGAATACGCTTGTTTATTATCTTGAGTTCCTTGCACATCATCTTCAAAGTACGATGAGTGCTGTTTACCTTTCTATATATTTCCACGAACCCAAACAGAGCTCACGCACTTTACATCATGAAAATGTTTTTTTTTTCCGTCTTTTTTTGTCATCATGGTATATTGCAGTGCAGGGATCTCTCCTCTGATTCTTAGGGAACTCCCGATTATTGCTAGTACATTCTTTTCTTTAAAACGTAAGCAAATAATGTTATATATAGTAAAATGTCACCGCAGACAGGCGGAAAAGCTGCTAAAAAGGCTGCAAAAACCCTGAAGAATATCTCTAAATCCAATATGAAGACAAAACGAAGGAGGAAAGAAAGCTACGTTATTTATATAAAGTTTTAAAGCAAGTTTATTCCGATACCGGAATCTCCCACAAGACGATGTCATTCAGAACTCTTTTGTGAATGTTATTGCTGATCGTATTGCTGCAGAAGCTTCCCGTTTTGCCCATTACAACAAAAAATCTACAGTTACCAGTAGGGAATTTCCGATAACTGTAGGACTTCTGTTCCCTAATAAATTGACAAAACAGGCCGTTAGTGAAGGTACTAAAACCGGTACTAAATATACTAGTTCTAAATAAATTCGTTTTGGAATTTATTTAAGAGCAAAAACAAAAGTAATAAAACAAACGCCTCTTCCCAGAGCCACAAAATCCTCGAAAAAAAGAAAGGTTCATGTTTCAGAAGAAGCTTCGACAATTTCTTAATATAATTAATGCAATCGGGTTAAAATGTCTTTAATTATTCACTAAATAGGTCCAACAACACAACCCCGAATTGAAATTGGAAGGATGATCTTCAATATAAGCCTAGTTAATTTGTTTTTATAACCGCTAACAAATAATACAATAAAAAATATTATATTGGAATTCTAAAAATGGCTACTATATCCGACCCGACCCTTGATTTTTCCATTAAATTTTTCTGTAGGTACGTTGGTTTCTTTGATATTTAAAATACAATTACTGCGATATTTAAAATCGTAATATAACTATGCGTGTTTTAAATTCCATGGCAATTAGACCGAGTATAACTTTTGGGTTTCTTTTAGTAAGCGTGGATCTTAAAAGTTAATTATTGATACCCTTGTAATATTAATTGTTAGGAAATTTTTTTGAAGACGAAAAAATTTTAACGGTACTATCTCATTTAATTATGTAGTGTATACCGAATGGGTTTTTTAAAGGATTTGTGGTTTTAAAAAGAATCATTTTTTATTAGTGTTCCGTACGGAACACTTATAAGATCATTTCGGTGTCTGTCTGTCCGTCTGCCACACTCGATTTTCTCGGAAACTATTTAACATAAGAAGTTGAAATTTGGCACTAATATATACATTGATGGCTTCATCAGAGCCGTATAGTTTTGAAAGTTAAATTTTGACTTAAAGGGTTAATTTTAGGGGGGGGGAATCGGAAGTGAAAAAAAATTACTATGTCATCGAGGGTGATGTCAAAGGAAAGCTTATGAAAACACGAGTTCAAAAATATATATAATGTAATACTTGTGTACACTTTTTGTATTATTTTTAAATAATTGCCAAAAATCGTTGTCTCCCCCTTATCTCGAAAAGTACTGATCAAAAATTTTAAAAAAATTCTGGAATATTCTTCACAGGGTGTAGATTGAACAAAAATTATAACGAGTACATTACTTTTAATAATTTATCTGAAATAAGAAAAAAAATTAGGTCATCAGTTTTCAACAAAGATCGGAAACAAACTGTGTTAAAAACTCATTTGGGATGTGTTTTGTGAAATCTTTTTTTTCTATCGCTCACCTCCCCGCCTCAGTAGAGATTTTTACCCTTTTTCCATATCTCAAGGATATCGGCGAGGATGTCGTAATACCCGTTAACGTTTTCCAAGTGCCGAAACATACATTTTTGTATTTCACGGCACCTTTTTTTTAAAACAACGCGATGGTGCTGCCACGGACGTTATTTGCATTTCTGCAAACAAGTACTACCTATATACGTGGCCAGGCTAAATATACTTATACAAATTAATAAATAAGTATACCGACCTGCGGGATTGATCGCTCGACCTTCTGCACAATAGCAAAGTACTACGCCACTGAACTACGGCCAGCCACATACTTATACCTCCGTAACATCTCCTCTTCTACCTCCGTAACAAAAAATTTTTATTATAAAAGCATACAGAACACTAGTCCAACTTGCCCTTGGCCGGTCATTATTATTATTTATTAATTAATCGTTTTCTGCACGTTTTCCTAGCCAATTAGATATATTTTGACATAATTGTGACAAGTGTAGCATGACTAGCACAGAGATTCATACTGAACTTTGAGAACGTTGATCGGTCTTAAAATCCTGACGTATTTCACAAACCACCCTTTGAAAAGTTAGTTTTATATTAAATAATAATGTATTTTTTTGATAATGATGAATTTCACAGAGAGCTACTGTTCCGGGCCTGTAACGTTGGGATTTTTTTACTCTTCCTGTTGTTAGTGCATTTTTACAAATGCCTTGATTGAAAATTGGTTCCTCGGAGCTTTACTCCTGTAAATTTACGTACTGTTTATTTGGTACGAGCCATTTTAACTAAGACGACAACTAAAAAACCGGTCAAGTGCAAGTTGAACTTGCACAATTAGTGTTCCGTACGTAGATTGTTTTTAAAATAAAAATTTTTGTTAGGGTGGTATAAAATGATCAGTGACTTCACAAAACACACCCCAAATGAGTTTTCAACAAAGTTTTTTTCTAATCTTTACTGAAAACTGGTGACCTTGAAATTTTGTATGTTTTTTTTTTTAAATACCAAAAAATTATTAAAGGTAATGCACTCGTGATAATTTTCGTTCAATCTACACCCCGTGGAGAATATTCCAGAATTTTTTCGAAATTTTTTGATAAGTACTTTTCGAGAAAAGGCCCGGGACAGCGATTTTTCGCGAATTTTTAAAAATAATACAAAGAAAAGTGCGCGCAAGTATAATATATATATATATATTTTTTACTCGTGTTTTCACAATCTTTCATCTGACACCACACTCGATGACCTAGTAAAAAAAAATTTTTTTTCACTTCCGACTTTACCCCCCAAAACTAACCCCTTAAGTCAAAATTTAATTCTCAAAACTACATGGCTCTGATGAGGCCATCAATTCCTATGTTATTACCAAATTTCACCTTTCTACGTCAAATAGTTTCGGAGAAAATCGGGTGTGACAGACAGACAGACAGACACCGAAGTGATCTTATAAGTGTTCCGTACGGAACACTAAAAATTAGATAGATAAGTAGATTTACGAAAATAATTCGAAATGATCAGTATATGCCTTTAAACTAGCAATAATGAACATTTCAATAGGAAAACCTTCAAGAAAAGAACGAAAATCCTGGAAGGAATACTGGACGCTAACCGAATCGCGAAGTGGAGAAGTGAACTAAAACAGCAGGGCTTTCAAGCCAGGGAAGAGCTATCACCAGGCCGCGAACAGCCCTACACAGTGTGAATAACACTTAATACAGTGAGAGCAGGTGTGCCACGATGCAAGACTATCAAAAATGGGGGCTGCTACCAACTGAAGCAGACATCCTATGCAGGTGCGGTGCTGTTCAAAGCCCGCAACATCTCTCGACTTAATCAAATTTGAACCAACCTTGCACAGAGGAAGACATGACAACCACTGAAAATACTGTGTGACTGGACACGGAAAGTAAGTAAGTAACATCTCACTAACAGGGGCCTTCTTGTCTCCACGGCTTTCTGCGTAATTAAATTATAATACCCGATAGTAGCAGTACATGATGCTAGTCCGTTCATGCATCAGCCAATTACTGATTCACTAAAAAGGTTTAAGTTTAAACCTGATCTTAGTTGACAGCTAGGGTTTTAAATTAAAAAAAAATATTCGTTCCAATTTATGATTAAAAACACAAAATGAAATTTGGTGATAAAATTCTAAAAACGAAAATCGTAATACGAGGCTGGTTTGAAAAGTCCGTGCAAAGTCCGAGAGATGGCACCACCGGCGCGTATTGAGGTCATGTTTAGTTAGTAGCATCTCTTGAATGAACGCACACCAAGTTTCAGCCATATTGGTCTATTTCTTTGTGTTTGGCATTCGTGTGAATCAAGGAAGTCGAGTGATTTTCAAGAAATGGACGAAAAAGAATTTCGTGTGGTGATTAAACATTACTTTATGAAAGGCAAAGCGCCTCAGGAGACTAAAGAGAAGCTTGATAAACATTATGGTGACTCTGCACCTTCGATTAGAACAGTTTATAAGTGGTTTTAAAATTTTCGGACTGGCCATATGGGCACAAGTGACGCTGAACGTTCTGGACGGCCTGTGGAGGTTACGACTCCAGAAATCATTGATCAAATCCATGATATGATGATGGATGACAGAAGAGTTAAGGTGCGTGAGATTGCTAGTGCTGTGGGCATCTCGACTGAACGGGTACATAATATTTTGCATAAACATTTGGACATGAGAAAGCTATCTACAAGATGGGTGCCCCGATTGCTCACGCTTGACGGAATCGTGTGAAGTGTTGCAAGGATGGTTTGCAGCTGTTCCAGAAGAATCCGGAGGACTTTAAGCGTCGTTTCGTCACTGTAGATGAAACATGGATACATTACTATACTCCTGAGACCAAACAACAATCTAGACAATGGGTTACCAAGGGGGAATCTGCACCAAAAAAGGCGAAGACCGTTCCTTCGGCCGGAAAGGTTATGGCGACTGTCTTTTGGGATTCGCAAGGGATAATCCTTATCGACTATCTGGAAAAGGGTAAAACTATTACAGGTGAATATTATTCATCGTTATTGGACCGTTTGAAAACCGAGCTGGAAGAAAAACGCCCGCAATTGGTCCACAAGAAAGTCCTTTTCCATCACGACAACGCACCAGCACACACTTCAGCAGTTGTGGTCGCAAAATTAATGGAAATAGGATTCCAACTCGTTTCACATCCCCCTATTCTCTAGACTTGGCTCCCTCGGACTACTATTTGTTCCCCAATTTGAAGAAATGGCTGGCGGGACAAAGATTTTATTCAAACGAGGAGGTGATTGCAGACACTAATGGATATTTTGCAGACTTGGACAAATCCTATTATTCGGAAGGGATCAACAAACTAGAACATCATTGGACGAAGTGTATAAGCTTAAAAGGAGACTATGTCGAAAAATAAAAAAGATTTAACCCAAACACATAAGTAGTTTTTATTTTTGCACGGACTTTTCAAACCAGCCTCGTAGGTTATATAAAGATTTTGAATAATTGCAGGTTTTTTTAATAATATAGGAATAAACGATAGAGGAAAATGTCAAAATCTTGATTGACCAATACAGTATTCCAATCTCGAAGAGGAAATCTGATGATAATTCGTGTAATGGTAGAAAAACTTTGAAAAGGCACTCTAGTTTAGAACGTTCTCATTCCAGGGATGAATGTAAGAGAATTCTCTCATTGTGAAATAAGACTTTTTTTTTTATGAGTCTAGCACACGTGCTGCAGGGAAGTCCCTAAAGCGCTCCAGGAGCGGCATGTGTGCGGAAAAAGCTATTCACGTTGTTCCTGTATCGCTGTAAGTTGTACTCGGTGGGAAACACAGCGCTGGGCAAATTATTCCAAAGGGATGATGTTCTCCATATAAAAGACTGCTTGAAAAGCGCTGTACGCGGAGTAACAAGCTGAACCTCATACGGATGTGAAGCATCAGCGCGACGTGTGTTTCTAACATGCACCGCTTTTGGAGGAATTAAGTGGGCTACATCCTTTCCATGAAAATACTTGTAGAATAGACTCAAGTCGCCAACCGTTCTTCGATGTTCCAGCGAATCAAGGCCGCCGGTCAGTTCCGGGTCTCCAATCAGACGAACAGCTCTTCTCTGAACAAAATCCAACAAATGCAGTGTGTGTTTGGGAGCGGAGCCCCAAACATGGGAGCAGTATTCCATAGTTGGTTGAATTTGAGCTTTGTAAAGAATTAACAGTTGTTGTGGAGTGTAAAGCTTTCTGATTCGAAATAACTTGCTCGAAATAAATGCTTTGGTTTTAAATTTATCGGATCCGAATAATAACAAATATGTTTATTAGTGTGGTTGTTAAGATGAAGAAGTATCTTATCTGAGAATAAAATATTGGTAGATGCTGAAAAGCTCCTGAGGAATATCTATACCAGAATATATAGAAAATGTGAAGCAGAAATAGGTTCGGATTCCGAAAGGGCATGGCTCTTCTCTATAGATAGAATAATAAAAGATCTTAGAATCATAGAATAAATAAAAGAGATTGAACACTATGAGGTAAAGCAGGACTTGTTTAAATAAACTGAAAGAACGTTAACGGCAATAAAAGCCTAAGTAATTAATTATCTTTAAGACGAAATGGACACAAAATAACAGATAGAACATAACAGCTCGAAGGACGGAAGGATTATATCACAGAACTGTTCGATGATGAGAGATCTGAATGTGACATGATGGATGCTACATCAGGCTCATCAATTACTAGAGGCGAAGCAATAAAGCTTGCAAAAAAATGGAAAAACAGCTGGACCGGACCAAGACAGCACTGAAATTTTAAAACTGTTGGATAATATAGGAATAACAGCTCTGACAAAACTTTTTAACTCTATTTATGAGACCGGAATACTACCGACTGATTGGCTGAAATCAACATTTGTCATGATTCAAAAAAGGAACAGAGCAGCCAATTGTAGTGACCATCGAATAATTAGTCTTATGAGTCATGTTTTAAAAATATTTTTGAGAGTGATGCATGACAGGATATATAATTAACTTGAAGAAAGAATTTGAAACAGTCAGTTTGGTTTTCGAAAAGTAAATTAAATTATTAAATAAATAAGTTAAATAAATTAAATTTATTAAAATAAATAAGTTAAATAAATTAAATTAAATTAAAATAAATAGTTAAAATAAATAAGTTAAAATTTAAATTCAATTACCAAATTAAATAAATTAAATAAATTAAATAAATTAAATAAATTAAATAAATTAAATTAAATAAATTAAATTTATTTAAAAATAAATAAGTTAAATAAATTAAATTAAATTAAAAAAATAAATAAGTTAAATAAATTAAATTTAAATTAAAATAAATAAGTTAAATAAATAAATTAAAAATTAAAATAAAAATAAAATAAATAAATTAAATTTATTAAAATAAATAAGTTAAATAAATTAAATTAATTAAAATAAATAAGTTAAATAAATTAAATTTATTAAATAAATAAATAAGTTAAATAAATTAAATTTATTAAAATAAATAAGTTAAATAAATTAAATAAATTAAAATAAATAAGTTAAATAAATTAAATTATTAAATAAAAATAAGTTAAATAAATTAAATTAAATTAAATAAAAGTTAAATAAATTAAATTTATTAAAATAAATAAGTTAAATAAATTAAATTTATTAAAATAAAATAAGTTTAAATAAATTAAATTTATTAAAATAAAAAGTTAAAGTTAAATAAATTAAATTTATTAAAATAAATAAAATAAATTAAATTAAATTAAATAAATAAATAAGTTAAATAAATTAAAATTAAAATAAATAAGTTAAAAAATTAAATTTATTAAATAAAAAGTTAAATAAATTAAATAAAAAAATTAATTAAATAAATTAAATTAAAATAAAATAAATAAGTTAAATAAATTAAATTTAAATTAAAATAAATAAGTTAAAAATAAATTAAATTAATTAAAATAAATAAGTTAAATAAATAAATTAAATAAATAAAATAAATAAGTTAAATAAAATAAATTAATTAAAATAAATAAGTTAAATAAATTAAAATTATTAAAATAAATAAGTTAAATAAATTAAATAAATTAAAAAATAAATAAGTTAAATAAATTAAATTTAAAAATAAAAAAAGTTAAATAAATTAAATAAATTAAAATAAATAAGTTAAATAAATTAAATTATTAAAATAAATAAGTTAAATAAATTAAATTAAATTAAAATAAATAAGTTAAATAAATTAAATTTATTAAAATAAATAAAGTTAAATAAATTAAATTAAATTAAATAAAAAATAAATAAATTAAAAATTAAAAAATAAGTTAAATAAATTAAATAAATTAAATTAAATAAATAAGTTAAATAAATTAAATTATTAAAATAAATAAGTTAAATAAATTAAATAAATTAAAATAAAATTAAAATAAATAAATTAAATTAAATAAATTAAAATAAATAAATTAAATAAATTAATTTAAATAAATAAAATTAAATAAATTAAATAAATTAAAATAAATAAAATAAATTAAAATTAAAATAAATAAGTTAATTAAATTAAATTAAATTAAAATAAATAAGTTAAATAAATTAAAATTAATTAAAATAAATAAGTTAAATAAATTAAATTATTAAAATAAAAAGTTAAGTTAAATAAATTAAATTTAAATTAAAATAAATAAGTTAAATAAATTAAATTAATTAAATAAATAAATTAAATAAAATAAATAAATTAAATAAATAAATAAATAAATAATTAAAATTAAAAATTAAAATAAAAAGTTAAATAAATTAAATAAATAAAAAAATAAATAAGTTAAATAAATTAAATTATTAAAATAAAAAAGTTAAATAAATAAATTAATTAAATTAAATAAAGTTAAATAAATTAAATTAATTAAAATAAATAAGTTAAATAAATTAAATTATTAAAATAAATAAGTTAAAAATTAAATAAATTTAAAATAAATAAGTTAAATAAATTAAATTTATTAAAATAAATAAGTTAAATAAATTAAATTAAATTAAATAAATAAATTAAATAAATTAAATTAAATAAAATAAATAAGTTAAATAAATTAAATTTATTAAAATAAATAAGTTAAATAAATTAAATAAATTAAAATAAAAGTTAAAAATTAATTTAAATAAAATAAATAAATTAAATAAAATAAATTAAAATAAATAAATTAAATAAATTAAATTAAATTAAAATAAATAAGTTAAATAAATTAAATTAATTAAAATAAATAAGTTAAATAAATTAAAATTAAAAAAATTAAAAAGTTAAATAAAAAATTTATTAAAATAAATAAGTTAAATAAATTAAATTAAATTAAATAAATAAATAAATAAATAAATTAAATTAAATAAAATAAATAAGTTAAATAAATTAAATTTATTAAAATAAATAAGTTAAATAAATTAAATTATTAAAATAAATAAGTTAAAATAAATTAAATTTATTAAAATAAATAAGTTTAAATAAATTAAATTTATTAAAATAAATAAGTTAAATAAATTAAATTAATTAAAATAAAAAAGTTAAATAAATTAAAATTAAAATAAATAAGTTAAATAAATAAAAATTTAAAAAAAAATAAATAAGTTAAATAAATTAAATTTTAAATTATTAAATAAATAAGTTAAATAAATTAAATTAATTAAATAAAAAGTTAAATAAATTAAATTAAAAAATAAAAAAAAATTAAATAAATTAAAATTAAAATAAATAAGTTAAAAAAATTAAATTATTAAAATAAATAAGTTAAATAAATTAATTAAATTAAAATAAAAAGTTAAATAAATTAAATAAATTAAAATAAAATAATTAAATAAATTAAATTTATTAAAATAAATAAGTTAAATAAATTAAATTATTAAAATAAATAAGTTAAATAAATTAAAATTTATTAAAATAAATAAGTTAAATAAATTAAATTTATTAAAATAAATAAGTTAAATAAATTAAATTTTATTAAATAAATAAGTTAAATAAATTAAATTAAATTAAAATAAATAAGTTAAAATAAATTAAATTAAATTAAAAAAAATAAGTTAAATAAATTAAATTTATTAAAATAAATAAGTTAAATAAATTAAATTAAATTAAATAAATAAATAAGTTAAATAAATTAAATTTAATTAAAATAAATAAGTTAAATAAATTAAATTTATTAAAATAAATAAAATAAGTTAAATAAATTAAATTAAATTAAAATAAATAAGTTAAATAAATTAAAATTAAAAAAATAAATAAGTTAAATAAATTAAATTAAATAAATAATTAAAAATAAATAAGTTAAATAAATTAATTAAATAAAATAAATAAAATAAAATAAATTAAATTTAAATTAAAATAAATAAGTTAAAAATAAATTAAATTATTAAAATAAATAAGTTAAATAAATTAAATTTAAATTAAAATAAAATTAAATAATTAAATTAAATTAAAATAAATTAAGTTAAAAAATTTAAAATTAAATAAATAAATAAATAAAAAAATTAAATTTATAAAAATAAATAAGTTAAAGTTAAATTAAATTAAATTAAATTAAAATAAATAAGTTTAAATAAATTAAATTAAATTAAAAGTTAAAAAGTTAAATAAAAAAATAAAATTAAATAAATTAAGTTAAATAAATTAAATTAAATATTATTAAAATAAATAAGTTAAATAAATTAAATTAAATTAAAATAAATAAGTTAAATAAATTAAATTTATTAAAATAAATAAGTTAAATAAATTAAATTTTAAAATAAATAAAGTTAAAAATAAATTAAATTTATTAAAATAAATAAGTTAAATAAATTAAATTTATTAAAATAAATAAGTTAAATAAATTAAATTCAGTAAAATAAATAAGTTAAATAAATTAAATTCAGTAAAATAAAACGTATTTTGGTGTAGAAATCGGTAATCAAGAAAAATATTGTGCTCCTCACAAAGCTTATTATGTTTGTGTCGAGGATCTTAGGAAATGGTATAAAAAAAAAGAAAGCTTTTAGATTTGCAGTACCCATGGTATGGAGAGAGCAAGAAAATCATTCAAATGATTGTTATTTTTGCAGCGTTGATAGTTCTGGATATAAAAAATAAGAGAGTAATTATCTATCCTAACTTTACTTCAGCTAATCGGCTGGTAGGACATTGACTGGGACTTCCTGTCCCACCTCAGACCCGTCCCAAATTTAATGAAAGTCGACCGGATGATGATGAGTTTCAATGTTCTCTAGAAAATTTAAAACCACCGTTGTTTACACAAGCTGAGTTAAATGATTTAGTGAGAGATTTGGGTTTGACTAAGGAAAAAGCAGAATTACTTGGTTCTAGGCTGAAAGAAAAATATTTATTGGAATCTGTAACATCTACTTACGATTATAGAACAAGAAATAAACACTTTGTATCAAATTTTCCCTATTTTGAAATTTAATCGATGTCATATTGTTGTATTAAATTTTCTCTATTTTGAAATTTAATCGATGTCATATTGTGGGAGATTGAACAAAAAAACTGATACCAGATATGCTTTCAGCACCCAAAAATACATAACACTTAGATGTATTGTGTGTGTGTTATCACTAATAACGGAAAAGATCTACAAAAACTTATGGATAAAATAACTGACGCTTGTAGACACTTTGGTTTAAGACTCAATGCAAATTAAACAAAATATATGATTATAAGCAAAGAATCTAATATTGAAGCTGGTGGTAACAATATCAACGACCACTGAAACACGACTGTGGAAGTCAAAATCGAATAGAGATGGCCCGAGCCGCATTAATGGAGAACAAAAAAATGTTAACTAGTCACGACCTATCATTGAAACTACTGATGAAACTGGTAGGCCGCTATATGTTTCCGGTCCTCCTGTATGGCATGGAAGCGTGGACATAATGCTTAAACGTCTGGAATCACTTGCAATATGGATGTAACGACGACGACGGAAAATCAGGCGGATGGCCAGAAATAGTAACAACAGCGTTCTCGCTCGCGACCATCAAGCGACCAAAATTAGAATATTTTGGTCACATTATGAGACATCCAGAAAAATATAAAATCTTACATCTGATTATAGAAGGAAAGATTCCAGGCAGACGTGATCCAGGGAGAAGGAAAACATCGTGGCTGAAAAATTTGAGGCAGTGGTATAAAAAGTCTATGGTTCAACTCTTCCGAGCGACTGTCAATAAAACGATCATAATCAACATGTTAGCTCACATAATAACCAACGATCATTGAACGGTCATGTTACCTGAAGAATACAAATTCCTATCTTTTAAAGTACTGAGTCTGATAAAATATTCTTTTGGTTATATGAAAAATATTCAATAAGAAAATAATTCCTTTTTATCAACCTCGCAAATAACTTTCTAAATTATAAAATATTTGACATATGTTGTGGGAAATGTTTTATTTTACACACGAAGTGAAACTCATTACACACATTCTCGCATATAGTTTTTAAAAATGTTTCCCTAATGGTTTTCTACTAATCCATTATTAACACTCTAATATAAAGTTACCAGTGCACCTAATTTATTTCACATTAAAAATTCCTTTTGATTTCACTTTTGTTATTATATTATATTTTATTTTTTTTAGTCACATTCTGCCCAGTAATGTGTTAGTGTTGAAATTTTAAACAAAATGCTAGTTTTTATAGTAAGTTTTACGTTTTATTATAAAATAAAACTAGATTTGTTTGTTGTAAAAAGTAAACTCTTATAAACAAGCCTCCATATCATTAAAATAAAAACTTTTTAACAAAAAAAAAAAACTAAGTTGGGAATGTGGAATCTTTGGCACAATGATACTACTCAGTATATATCACCACTACACCAAACACTTTATTTTTGCACTCGACGCGCGTTTCGCTAACCATGTTAGCTTCAATCATCGCTCCTGATGAAGCTAACATGGTTAGCGAAACGCGCGTCGAGTGCAAAAATAAAGTGTTTGGTGTAGTGGTGATATATACTGAGTAGTAAAAAAAACTGACTTTAAAAAACACAATATTTTGCCACTATAAAGTAAAGGAAATGTTTTTGAAACACTCGTAGATACCTTTAATATAAGATATTGCTTAAATTTGATATTTCAGTTATTAATTCAGCATAAACAAATGTTATAAATGTTAAAGACAACTATTATTTATTATTATGATTTCTTTATAAAAACATACCTTTGATATCGTCGTCAATTTTTTGTGTCAATGTCAATTTTTATTTAATTAGTTGTTAATATTATTAGTAAGGTAATTACATTGACACAAAAAATTGACTCCGACTTCAAAAGTTATCTTTTCATAAAGAAATCATAACAATAAATAACCGGTCAAATGCAAGTTGAACTTGCGCAATTAGTGTTGTACGTTGATTGCTTTTAAAATAAAAAATGTTGTAACGGAAGTATAAAATGATCAGTGACTTCACAAAACACACCCCAAATGAGTTTTCAATAAAGTTTATTTCCAATCTTTACTGAAAATTGATGACCTTGAAAATTCTGTTTTTTTTTATATACCAGATAAATTATTACAGGTAATGCACTCGTGATAATTTTCTTTCAATCTACACCCCGTGGAGAATATTTCAGAGTTTTTTCAAAATTTTTTGATAAGTACTTTTCGAGATAAGGCGGGTGGACAGCGATTTTTTTAAAAATAATACAAAGAAAAGTGCGCGCAAGTATTACATTATATGTATATGTATATATATATATATATATATATATATATATATATATATATATATATATATTTTACTCGTGTTTTCACAAGCTTTCATTTATCACCACACTCGATTATCTAGTAAAAAAAATTTTTTTTCACTTCCGATTTCACCCCCCAAAACTAACCCCTTAAGTCAAAATTTAACTTTCAAATTCAATTCCTTTATTATTACCAAATTTCAACTTTCTATGACAAATAGTTTCGGAGAAAATCGGGTGTGACAGACGGACAGACACCGAAGTGATCTAATAAGTGTTCCGTACGGAAAACTAAAAACAGCTGTTTTAACATTTGTGGGATTTGTTTACATGGAATAACTGAATTGTCAAATTAAAACAATATCTGACTTTAGAGATATTTTATGAAGTTCAAAAACATTATTAGTGTTCCGTACGGAACACTTATATGAGCACTTCGGTGTCTGTCTGTCGCACCCGATTTTCTCTGAAACTATCTGACATAAAAAGCTGAAATTTGGCAATAATACACGAATTAATGACCTCATTAGACCCGTGTAGTTTTGAAAGGTAAATTTTGACTTAAGGGGTTAATTTTGGGGGGTGAAATCGGAAGCGAAAAGAAAATTTGTTTATCAGGTCATCGAGAAGGGTGTCAAATGAAACTCGAGTTCAAAAATATATACATAATGTATTACTTGGGCATACTTTTCTTCGTATTATTTTTAAAAAATTGCGAAACGTCGCTTACCCTTCTTCTTCTTCTCGAAAAGTACTGATCAAAACATTTTTGAAAAAATTCTAGAATACTCTGCACAGGGTATAAATTCAACGAAAATTATCACAAGTACATTTTTGCAAATTTCAAGGTCATCCATCGGTTTTTAGTAAAGATTTGAAAAAATTCTGGAATATTCTCCACGGTGTGTAGATTGAACGAAAATTATCACGTTGTAAGGTGATAACGTGATAATTAAAATAGCAGACAAGAATTATCTGCTCTGCAAAAGATTTTTTTGTAGAGCAGATAAAATTAGTTTATCGGCTCTACAAAAAAAAAATAAAAATTTCAAGGTCATCAGTTTTCAGTAAACATCGGAAACACACTTTGTTGAAAACTTATTTGGGGTATATTTTGTGAAGGTATTGATCATTTTATACCCTCGTAACAAAAATTTTTATTTTAAAAGCAATCAACGTACGGAATACTAATTGCGCAAGTCCGACTTGCACTTGGCAGATTATTTATTTTTTACTTTATAACTAACAAAATTTTGTGTGCTGGTTTTTTGAAGTCGGTTCTATTTTTGGTAAAAAGTTTTTATTTTTTGCTTTTTTAATAATAGTTTTTTCAAGGTAAAGTTAGCGCATAATTTTGTTAACTATTAGTTTTAAGAACTAATTATCCTATTTATATCTTTTGTATATCTACGTCCTTCATAGGTAAATACTGCCATTATTCTGTTTTCAATAAAATTTATATGGGACCATCTCGAATGTATACTCTCTCGAATAAAAAAAAACGTCCAAGTGCAAGTTGGACTGGCGCAATTAGTGTTTAATGAAAGACTGATTTTGTCAAATTTTGTGTGCTGGTTTTTTTCCACTTTATTTAGTTCCACTGAAACTGTATGACGCGTTTCGCTATACTATAGCTTCGTCTGATACAAAATGATATTGAATTTTTTTTCGGTTTTCTTTATTGAATTTAAGTTAGGCTATGCCTCTTACTTATATTTATGACAGATTATATTCCTATACTACTTAACCTAGGTTCTATACAGTAATCCTAATTAACTTAACCTAGGACATTGGAATTTAAAATACATTTGTTAACTAATCTAACTTAACTAGAGCTTAATTCTAAACTAATCTAGAACTTAATTCTAAACTTAATCTAGGTTACAATCTTCATGGGGGTGGGGGAGGGCCATCGTCTTCGTCGGATATGGGGTCAGATGGTCTTGGATAGTGATGGCGGGCGTTGGCGGGCACGTGGAATGCGCTCCTTATGGTGGCGTTTGGGTGTTGTAGCGCCTTTGCGAAGAACTTGATGTTGGTGGACCTCATGTGTGCCTTGATTGTTGGCACACCGAGGACTCTATGCAATTGACGGTTTCGGACGAACCATGGGGCTCCCGTGATCATCCTCAGGGCCTTGTTCTGTACTGCCTGAAGTTGAGCTCTGCGTGTCTTGGTGAGTTTAGACCAAGTAGGGCAGGCGTGTGTGTGAGTCCTGCCCTCACGATGGTTTTATAAATTAGCAGCTTGATTTTTGGTTACAACTTACTGGACCGGCTGATGATTGGGTACAGCTTGCCCAGTAGTTGCTTGGCTTTCCTTGAGGCAGCACAGACCTGGTCTTTCCAGATGAGGTGTTTGTCATACTGGATTCCCAGGTACTTGATGGTGGTTGCCCATTGGATGCGGGATCCCTGGAGCTGGAGTTGTCCATAAGGAGTGCCGTTGCCTTTGGCGAAGACGATGGCCTGTGTCTTACATGGGTTTAGCTGGATCTTCCATCGGTCGAACCAGGGGGCGAGGACGTTCAGGTGGCGCTGTAATCTACTGGTGATGATTCTGTAGCTGCTGGATTCTGCTATGATGGCTGTGTCGTCAGCATACAGGAGTAGGGTAGTCTGATCCGTTTTTGGAATGTCGGCTGTGAAAATGTTAAAGAGGTGGGGGGAGAGGACGGAGCCTTGAGGGACTCCGGCTCTAATGGCCTTGACTTCGGAGATGGCCTTATCGACTCTGACTTGGAATGTTCTGTCAGAGACGAAGGATTGAATGAGTTTATTAATGAAAAGGGGGTAGCCGTGTCGGATCAGTTTCAGAATGAGGCCCTCGTGCCAGACTCGGTCGAAGGCCTTTGCTACATCGAGAAACACAGCTCCAACTTTGTGACGTTTGTTGAAGCTGTTGGAAATGGTTTGGGCGAGTTTCGTGGTGTGATGGATGGTGCCATGAAGGGGCTGGAAGCCATACTGTTCGTCAGGGACAACACGGAGCGCTGTGGACTTTGCTCTGACGATTTCGAGGATGACTTTTTCAGCTATCTTGCCAAGGCCTGGAAGTAGGCTGATTGGCCGATAGCTGCTTGCCTCGTGGGATGGAGAGCCTGGTTTTTTGATCATAATGACCTCAGCTTTTTTCCAGTAGAGTGGAAAATAGCTGAGTCTCAGTATGCTGTTAATGATATTGGTGGCTTCTGAGATTTGTTTCTTGGGGAGTTTTTTGAGGGCTTTATTTGTAATTTTATCATGACCTGGGGCTTTTCGGATTGAGGTAAATCGAATGATCTCATTAACAGCGGAGGGGGTTGTGAAGTACGTATTGCGAGGGGGCTGGGCAAGATTTAGGGTCTGTATGGTTGTAGCGACCCTAAGATCACGGGCTGGTTCGGGATGGGCAGGAGTGTTAGGAGAAAACTGTTCCTCTAGCAGATCTGCCAGAAGGTCAGCCTTCTCCTGGGTTGTGGAGGCTGTGGTGCCGGCGTGGGTGAGGGCTGGCATGGACCTTGGCTCGTCATTGGAAAGGGCTGTTGCCATTTTCCAAAGAGAACAGTCCTGGGTAGTGAGGGATTCTACTTTGGACTCCCACCTGCTGCTGTGGAGATATTGAATATTAGTGTTGTTACATTTATACAAATACCCTAAGGTAGATAGGTAATAAAATTAATACTATATGCTAATGAATAATGCTGGGAAATCCATTCGGAATATTAATTGTATAAATTGAGTAAAGGGGAGTTACCATGGGCCAGACGGGTATCTTTTTGTTCGTTTAAGATGATGTCTGAATTTTTAATTCTATTTATTTCTAAATTTTCTAATAGGTTTAATTTTACGCCTTTGTTTTGTATGTGTAGAATTTTAAATTTATCGTCAAAAAGACCATTTGATTCTGTTAAATGATTACTGTACGCTGAGTCAGTTTTGTTTTTTAAATAGCTTCTTTTATGTTCTAAAATCCGAGTTTCGAATGAGCGACCTGTCTGACCTATGTAACTTTTATGACAAGAACCACAATTCAACTGATACACTCCAGATTTTTTTGATCTATTTTGTTTTCCCTTTGCGTTTTTAATGAATTTTCCTAACGACTTGTTTGTTCTAAAAGCTATGTTGATATTATATTTCTTTAAGTGGTTTTTAATTTTCTCTGGCGTGTTAAAACATTATATTTTTTCCTGGCTAAACGATTTTTATTTGGCTTTATGCACCTCAGTCAGCATTTTCAGAACCTACTTTATATAAGTTGGGAATGTGGAATCTATGGCACAATGATACTACTCAGTATATATCACCACTACACCAAACACTTTATTTTTGCGCTCGACGCGCGTTTCGCTAACCATGTTAGCTTCATCAGAAGCTAAACTACAAATCTACCCTATTTATAGTTAGCCTAACCCTTGAATTACTCAGGCAAAACTAATGGCATAGGCAAGGCCATCAGTTCCGGTCAAGTAACCAGTAGAGAAGACTATAAGGAATAGGCCCTCTGTCTTTATTTAAACTACTTTTACATTTTATAATTTCCATACTTTCGTATGCGTTCAACAATCTCCTATCAGATACATTTTTTATCAATCTTAGATTATCCAATGTTACAATATGATCAGCTTCAAGGGCATGTTCGACAATGCTAGACTTTTCTGTTTTACTGTATTTTAAGTATGCTAAATGTTCTTTAAATCGTATTTTAATTGACCTTTTAGTTTGCCCAACATACTTTTTGTCACAATCATTAATTTCATAAATTCCACTTTTCTCACAATTAGGAATGTTATCTTTGGGATTTCCTAAGATATTCCTCAGATTGTCTGATGACTTATAGACTAAGGCGAGGCATACCTTATTAAATATCTTATTGAGTCCCTTGTTATATTTCGGATTATATGGTATGGAGACATACTTGGTGTTATTTTCTTCGCGTGTAAAAAAGGTGGAATTCTGAATATTAAACCTAAACTTATGTCTGTTTATTAGCTTATTTACTAAGTCATCGTCATAACCATTAACTCTAGTTATATTTCTAATACAATTCCTTTTTTTATTAAAGTTTACTCTATTCAGAGGGAAAGTGACGAAACGATGAACCAAAAAATGTAATGAGGCTAATTTGTGTTGTTTGCAATGAAATGAATCATTAGGAATATTTCTATCTGTTAGTGTTTCCTTACTATAGATATCAAATTCTAATCTATTACTATTTTTATTAATTAAAAATATCTAGAAAAGGCAATTGTCCTTTGTTCTCAACTTCGTAAGTGAATTTAATGGAATTATATCGGCTCTTTAATTTAGAAACAAAATCATCAATATTTGATTTCTTTGTATCAAAAATCGCGAAAATATCATCCACATACCTATACCATACCCTTGGGAAATATTCGAATTCTTGGCTGACTTCGGTTTTAAACTTACTCATGCATAAATTGGCTATGAAAGGTGATAAGTAGAGACCAGATTATATGCATTTGCATATTTTCATATGCATTTGCATATTTAGATCATTCTCACCGATTATTTCATATTTTTACCCAAAATCTAGTAATGATGCATATTTTCCCTATATTTACAATATTTTTCGGTATTACTAGGCAATTGAATTGCTCAGAGTATTGTTAATGTCGCCGTCTGGAACCGATCTTATCGTCGGGATATTACCTACAATAGTCTAAATATCGATTAGGTTATAGTGCCAAGGAAATACCCAAAATTACGACGGTATTTTATTCCTTTGTTTCTTGGTAGGGATATTAAGTGATAAGTAGTTAGTTTCTAAGAATATTTGTTTGAGCGTGGATCAAATAAACAATTTTCTCGAAGACGAATTTTTATTTTAAAACAAGATATTAGTTTTAACATTATTGTTGACGCGCTTGCATCAGTGTAGTCTTTTTGCAATTTTTAACGTGTTGTGTTAAAGTTTAACGTGTACCATGCCACTCGCAAAAAAAAGTGTCTCTTCGTGGGTAGCTGATTATCCTGGAACATTTACATACGACGGAAATATTTTGTATTGTCGAGTTTGCGAGAAAAATGTTTCGTGCACAAAAAAGTTTCAAATTGACCACCATGTCAAGACAAGTCTTCATATCGCAGGATTGCAAAAAAAAAGGCCCACGACAACTTATAACAGAAGCAAGTAGCAGTGATTTGACTTCTATAGGCAAACAAAAAAAAATACTTTAGCATGGATTTATGTGAAGCATTGCTTGCAAGTAATATTCCTCTCCACAAACTGACAAATCCTACATTCAAAGATTTTCTACGAAAATATTGCTTGAATCAAAAAATATCAGACGAATCAACACTGCGTAAAAATTACATACCAACAATTTACCAACATGTTCTGGAAGAAATACGTAATGAACTTAAGGATGACATTATTGGGATTTCAGCTGATGAAACTACCGACAGTTGTGGTCGCTATATTGTGAATTTAACTGTGGGTGCATTAAGATTAAAGCCTTCTTCTTCCTATTTGGTGGCCTGCAAAGAACTTGACAAGACAAATCATTATACGATTGCCAGATTTGTAAATGAGGGTATTAAAAAAATATTTCCTGAATCTTCTGCAGATGAAAGAGTGTTTATATTTCTTTCAGATGCTGCTTCTTATATGATCAAGGCAGCCAAAGTCCTCCAAGTATTTTATTCAAATTTAATTCATGTGATGTGCTTTGCTCACGGAGTCCATCGACTCACTGAAGAAGTACGATCCACGTTTGGAAATATAAATAAACTCATTTCATCAGCAAAGAAAGTGTTTCTTAAGGCACCTGCTCGCAGTAACGCCTATAAAGAAAAACTGCCAAATGTGCTTTTACCTCCCGAACCAGTGGTAACTCGATGGGGAACATTGATTGAAGCTGTACCATTTGACAATGAACATTTCGAGGCCATCAAAGGTGTAGTAAATGACTTCGATAATGCAGAGGCTATGGTAGTTCGTCAATCCAAGGAAGCATTTAACGATTCTGATATTAAAAAAACATAACTTTGATGAGCACTCACTTTTCCCACATACCTGCGGGTATTAAAAAGCTTGAAACTCGAGGTTTGGCGTTGACCGAATTAATTCAGTTAATGAATAAAATCCGTCAATTAAACTCCACATTGCCAGATGTATTCCCGCGTAGAGTTAAAGAAAAGTTTGAAAACATTTGGTGCAATAACCCAGGCTTTGAACCTTTGTGTCAAATTAATAGTTTTATTAATGGGACGGAAAAAATTTTTCCAGAAACAATAAGTGCTAACATAGCACCCAAATTCAAATACTTCAATACTGCCCAGTTACCTCAGTGGATGTGGAACGGTCTTTTTCCACTTATAAAAATATTTTAAGTGATCGAAGACACAATCTTACTACCCAACATTTGGAACAATACCTTATTGTTTACGTGTACAAGAATACACATGTTAAATAATTTAAAAAAACGTTAAATAATTGTTAATTAAATTTAAACATCGTCGATAAATTGTTAATTTTCTGCTGATTTTGAAATAAAAAACTAAAAATTATTACTTTTATTATTATTTAATATTACATATTTTGACCCTTTTCATGCATATATTAAACATTTTTCATGCATATTTGCATGCATATTTCAAGATTATTGTGTTGCATATAATCCGGTCTCTAGTGATAAGCAATTACCCATAGCTGTTCCTTCTTTCTGAGCATAAAATTGACTGTTATATTGGAAATAATTTTGTTCCATACTAAGTTTAAATAAAATGTTAAGTACTCACGAATAATCTCGTCCTCAAAGTCATTCATTCTAAGTAATTCTTCGAGATATTGTAAAGTTTGTTGTATTGGCACACTTGGGAACAAAGAACTGACTACCTTATCATAATTTAAGCATTCTGCTACAATTTCATAGAAAACACTTCTTGAAACTGTCGTCGCCTGTTTTCTCGGACTTTTTCATCGCTTCTCATCCCAGTTCATCATTAATAACTGACCGTCGCCCACTTCGTCCCTCATCGTGCACATTTATACGACCATCTCTAAATGCTCTAACCCATTTTCTTACCATTCTATCCCGCATAACGTTTTCGCCATACACTCCACTTATATATACAGTGCGCAATCACGGAACGGCGACCGCAACACGGCAGCGGCCATATTTCAAAACGATACGTACTTAAAAAACACGCCTCGTACTGTTTTGTATGAGTTGTAAACATAATATATAAGATAACTTAAAAAAGTTATTCGTATTCTTTAAAATGTTCTGGCTTTCCTTAAAAAAGCTTTAATCCTAATTACATCATTCGAGAATAAACACGTGTAAAAGTTGTGGATTTACTGGAAGATGCTTTTTCTTCAGACCACATTGAAGACAAAGGTTTTAATTATAATACCCACGTACCATAGTTTGACTAAGGTTTTTACAAAATACACTGTAAAAAAGTTTTTTTTTCCAGAAAAAAATAGCAGAAACATTCAGGTAAAGAAATAAATGATGGCGTTATTATATATATGTAGATAAACTTTAATTTTCTGTACAGGTATAAAAACAGGGTGTTACCTGATTTTGGACCTACTTTTCAAGTAGTCTTTTATATGAAGAACTTCATCCCTTTGGAATAATTTGCCCAGAATTATTTCCTAACGAGTACAATTTATAACGATTTAAGACCCATGTGAATCGTCTTTTCCTCACACACTCCTCGCTTTTGTAGCCCTATAGCGATTTTCCTGCAGCATGTGTGCTATATCCATAAAAAAGAACAATTATTTAAAATAATTGTCGCTAGCTCTAAAATTAGCTAAACTCAAAACACTTTAACAAATATGATATTGATTTTTATTTTAATTAGCTGCCCTTTACCATTTTATTAGTGTTCCGTATGGAACACTTATAAAATCACTTCGGTGTCTGTCTATCCGCTGTCTGTCCGTCTGTCACACCCAATATTCTATGGAACTATTTGACATAGAAAGTTGAAATTTGGCACTAACATAGAAATTGATGACCTCATCAAAGGCGTATAGTTTTAAAAGTTAAATTTTGACTTAAGGGGTTAGTTTTGAGGGGTGAACTCGTGGGGCGACAAATAAAAGCTTGTAAATACTTGCGCATACTTTTCTTTGTATTATTTTTACAAAATTGCGAAAAATCGCTGCCCCCCCCCCCCCTTATCTCGAAAAGTACTGATCAAAAAATTTTGAAAAAATTTTAGAATTTTCTCCGTAGGGTGTAGATTGAACGAGAATTATCACAGTGCATTATCTTTAATAATTTATCTGGTACACAAAAAACCCAAAATTTCAAGGTGATCAGTTTTCAGTAAAAATCGGAAAAATACTTTGTTGAAAACTTATTTGGGGTGTGTTTTGTGAATTTATTGATCATCTTATACCTACGTAACAAAATTTTTTTATTTGAAAAGCAGTCAACGTACCGAACACTAATAACGCAAGTCCGACTTGCACTTGGTCGGTTATTTTCATATTATGCATGGAGTTTTTCAATATTACCTTAAAAAACCGGTGAAGTGCAAGTTGAACTTGTACAATTAGTGTTCCGTACGTTAATTGCTTTTAAAATAAAAATTTTTGTTACGGTAGTATAAAATGGTCAGTGACTTCACAAAACACACCCCAAATGAGTTTTCAACAAAGTTTGTTTGCAATCTTTACTGAAAACTGAGGACCTTGAAATTTTTTTTTTTTTTTATATTCCAGATAAATTATTAAAAGTAATGCACCCGTAATAATTTTTGTTTTTTTCAAAATTTTTTGATCAGTACTTTTCGAGATAAGGTAGGGGGACAGCGATTTTTCGCGATTTTTTAAAAATAATACAAAGAAAAGTGTGCCCAAGTATTACATTATATATACATTTTTTAATCGTGTTTTCACAAGCTTTCATTTGACACCATACTCGATGACCTAGTAAAAAAATTTTTTTTTCACTTCCGATTTCATCCCTCAAAACTAACCCCTTAAGTCAAAATTTAACTTTCAAAACTACACAGCTCTGATGAGGCCATCAATTCCTATATTAGTACCAAATTTCAACTTTTTATGTCAAATAGTTTCGGAGAAAATCGGGTGTGACAGACACCGAAGTGTCCGTTCGAAACACTAAAAAGCTCCGAAGTGTAGAAGTAAAGGCAGATTTATCACCCTGAGCTATTAAGGTAGTTCACTCGTGACAATCAGAGCCAAAAGTATAGTCCGACAATAAATACAAAAGTTTAAAATACTCGATGGCAGAGTATTTAATTTTCGGAGACGGTATTCGATAGATGGAAACTTTCGTATGCAGACAAACACTAATACAATCACACTTTTAATGGAAATAAATGAGGCAACGCTGCCAATGCGTATACTGAATACTCTATAGAAGTAACATTTTTATAGGTTATATTTATTATACTTTGTGTATATTTACTCTTTAGACCATATCATTTCTGTTTTAAAATAAAAAAAAATAATGAAATAAAAAATGGCTTTTGATTATAATCAATTGCGACATAAAGGAAAATTTGCGAAGGGAAATCTCATCAATAAACGCAAAAAAAGTATTTCGGGAATGAATGACGCGAAAAAATTAAAAACTGAAGAGCCTAACATGCGTAGTGATCGACGGATCGAGTTAGATGAGTTAGGAAAAAAATTCAGGTGATGTCTATGACAAAAAGTTCTTTCACTAGAAAAGATAACTCATGAGAAACGTTTAGGTCGTAATTACAAATTACGTATCGCATAAAGAGTGCGTCATAAAAAAACTAATATTGCCATCTTTAATGCCTTAAAAAAGTGTTATTTCAGATCTTATGATAAAAGAATAAATTGCATCTTTTGGAGGATCTAAAAACTTCTTATGATAAATTGGAGTTCTGCAGGAATATTGCAATTATTATTTAGTCGAAAAGACAATGGGAAACCACGTGTTACCAAAGAAACGCGAGTATTAAATAAAGTAATTAATTAATTTACAAATAGTTTATAATACTTTATTTATTTATCGTTAGTATCATTAATTATTTATTTACTTTTACCGAGAAAATTTATAAAACCGTTTTTTTAATGTATATTTAATATTGTTATCAATTGATATGTTACAATATTGATAAATAAACAAAATATTAATTCAAAATATTATCGAAAAATTATTGAACCTACAAACGTATTTTTGTTTAAATATAAATCTTTTAAATACTAAAGAAAAAATAATAAATATCAAGATAAAAATTCAAATTTTTAATTAATATATTTTAATATTTTTATATGATGATTAAAGATACAGCTGATAAATATATTGTGTTTATTCAATAAATTACAAATGAATTTATGTTTAAACGTTAACCATTTTAAATGCTATTTGACTGTTGGCGCGTAAAGATGACGATATACAGCGTTGTCAAATTATGATACCTCTCCCTCACTACGCGGTTATTCTTTTAAAAAAATATCAACTTTTATATCTTTTTAAAAAATCGATACAAAAAAGTATTTTTATTTCAAAATTTTTCTAATTTTTTTTACTAAATATTAGTTTTCTAAAAAATTCGTAAGACTAGTTCTTAAGATATACACGAAATTCTGCCTTTTTTATACTTTATTGGCCTATTGCATGTTAATTATATACGCTTTAATTATGAATACCTCGCTTCACAATCGGTCAAAACTTTTTTTTTTAATGAAACGAAAAACATTTAGATTAACATCATATTTCAATTTCATCAAATTCTTAACATAAGTGGATTTACGTTACGTTACCTTAAAACTAGAAAATATCCATCAAAAATTAAAAGAACGTTGATGGGTATTACATAGAGCCTATTGAGTCTAAATGATCAAACTATCAATGGGGATGATTATTTGGACCTTTTAGAAATACCAAAGCACGGAAAGGCGATCTTTGAAAGATGTTTCAGCTGTACTACAGTGAATGTTTACAATTCGGTACCGCACGCTATTCTAAGCAGGTCAGTTAATGATTTCACACTAATTTATAAGAAATTTCTCCTCGGGAATCCAGCATTTTTTTTATTTTATTTCTATTAGTCCTATCTTTTGGCGATGGATAGCCGTTGTCTTCTTCTTCACTTCTGTACATTACGTTATGTTTGCTGTTGAGCTGATTGATTGTTGTATGTTGTATGTTTTTTTTCTTTTTTTCTTCCACTACTGTGTTACCTTCCTCTTCTTTTTTGTATTTTTATTTGATATTATTATTTTTTTTTCTTCTCTATAATGATGTAATGTATGTATTTTTATTTAGTATTTGGGCAGTACTTGAATTTTGTATTAAGGAATTTGTATTTTTATATTAGTTTTTCTTATTTTTTTGTATCTTGTATGTTTAACTACTGACTCGGTTGAGATGAGCAGTTCATAACTGGACTTCGCCGAGTTAAAAATAAAGACCTTTTATTGTTTTTGTTCTTTCTCACATTTGGTCAATGTGATTCCATGTTTTGCTGACTAGCAATATATATATATATATATATATATATATATATATATATATATATATATATATATATATATATATATATATATATATATATATATCCGATAATTTCTAATTTATATATATAGTTTTATCCTAGCAACTTGTCTAATTTATAATTTCAGTTTTTTAGGTGCTAAGTGCTACTACCACTCTGTTACATGCCCTACCAACAACTCTGGATTACTTGGACCCCATCCTCTATCAAGAACACGTCCAGTCACCAAACGGCCACTACAAGTACGGATACGAATCAAATAATGCCATAGCTCACCAGATCCACGATTCAGATGGTACTGCAAGAGGATTCTACTCTTATTTAGACAACCAGGGCAAAGTTCAACACGTAGATTATATTGCCGGTCATGATGGGTATAAAGTACTAGGAAACAGTGGATCTCCTGTAGCACCAAGTTATACACCAGAAGTCGAAGCAGCTAGAAAAACTCATCTAGATGCTTACTTAGAGGCTCACAGAAGAGCTCTTGCAGAACAAGGAGCTGTAGCACAACCAAAAATTGTAACTCCATCTGTGAGTACTAAGCCTTTAACAATCAATATACCCATTGGTTATGAATCAAACACGGTACCAAACAACGTCTTTACGAATCCAACTGTATTTAGTAACACAGGATTTAACCTCTTTAGTGGCAAACCAATAATAGCAGGATTTCAAAACAACCAAAATTTCCAATATTCGGTTCAAAATATCTTAAGGACGTCTACTCCCAAACCTGTCACAGATTATTCAGGAAACCATGTAGAGAGTAAAGTTTTTATCCTTCCCCCTCCTAAAGTTCAGCATTATGAAAAAATTTGGCCTCTGCCTCCAATAAAATTTAAAAATTTGGAAGTTGAAGTAAACGGACATAACTTGAACGATGCTAGCACAAGTTACGTGAATAGAAATGTAGTGCCTGCTACTCAGTTTGCCGAGGTTCCTCAAAATGTCTTTACTGCTCAGAAAATAGAACCACACACTGTGGATTTCTATAGAAATTTTGCACCGATTCCTCACGTTACCGAAACACCGCAAAATGTTTTTGTTGCCCAGAAAAAAATATTAGAGACTCCCAATTTCCCCACACCAATCACAGCCCCATTAAGTCAAAATATACATCCGATTATCACAGATACTTTTTCTGGTACGCAACATTTTTCACAACCCAGTATTCCAGTCTAACAGCTCACCAAATAGATCTTATGAACTACCAGCAAGGATATACTATGAACAACTTAGTACCGGCGTTCGATGTGACAATTAAAAATAATGCTGGATTTGTAGATAGTTCAGTAAGTAAAGTCGTTGTTAGTAAAAGTAATGACAACGTTGAAACAGATATTGCCGCACTGGCAGCAAAAAAAGCTTTTGAAGTCTTTAAAGAAAAATATAATTTAAGTTGATAATGTCAAAGTTTTAATTATTATTTATTAAAATTGTTCTGTATTAGTTATAGTAAAATAATAAAATATTTTGTATAAATTGGTTTTTTTATTTCTCTATGAGAATTTTCTCTACTCAAAATATCAGTATCATGCAATAAAATCCAATTTTTGCATGGCAGTATATATATATAAATATATTATATATATAAAATATATATATATATTATATCTATAATATATATAAAATGCAACGTCTCTCTATCTGTCCGTCTGTCCGTTAGTGCGCCTATCACTGGAGAACCACTTATCCAATTTACGTACTTTTTTTTTAAAAAACATACATATGTTCTCTGGCCAGGTTATAGGCTATATTTTATTACGATAGGTAGCATAGGAAATGAGCAGTGACGATAATAGTGAATGAAGTCGGAAAAAAGTTTGCCAGCGTTCCCTTGCAATACACAGCCTAAACCATTAAATTTGGAACAATATTATGTAGCAGAGAATATCTATAATCTATAAATATATATACAAAATGCAATGTCTCTCTGTCCGTCTGTCTGTCCATTAGTGCGTTTATCACGCGAGAACCACTTATTCGATTTACGTGTCTTTTTTTAAATTCATACATATATTTTTTGGCCAGGTTATATAGTAACAATAATAATTTATATCTATAATATATATAAAATGCAACGTCTCTCTGTCTGTCTGTGTCGTCCGTTAGTGCGCTTATCCCTCGAGAACCACTTATTCGATTTACGTGATTTTTTAAATTCATACATATGTTCTTTGACCAGGTTATAAATATATATTTTATTATATCTATAATATATATAAAATGCAACGTCTTTCTGTCTGTCTGTCCGTCCATTAGTGCGCTTATCACGGGAGAACCACTTATCCGATTTACGTGCTTTTTTTTAAAACAACATACATGGCCAGGTTAGAGGCTATTTTTTATTACGTTAGATAACATAAGGAATAAGCAGTGACAATAATAGTGAATCAAGTTAGAAAAAAGTTTGCCGCTAGAGCGTTCTCTTGCAATACACTGCCTAAACCATTAAATATGGAACAATATCATGTAGCAAAGAATATCTGTAATATATATAAAATGCAACGTCTCTCTGTCTGTCTGTCTGTCCGTTAGTGCGCTTATCACTCGAGAACACTTATCCGATTTACGTGTTTTTTTTTTAATTCATACACATGTTCTTTGGCCAGGTTATATAATAATAATAATAATCTATATAATATACCATATATAAAACGCAACGTCACTCTGTCTGTCCGTTAGTGTGCTTATCATTCGAGAACCACTCATCTGATTTTACGTTAATTCTTAATTTTATATGTCAAAAAAAAAAAATACATAAAACGTAAAACGTAAAGTCTCTCCGTCTGTCCGTCTATCCATTACTGTGCTTAGCACTCAAGAACCACTTATCCATTTACGTGTTTTTTTTTTTATAAAATACAAAGGGAATGAACAGAGACAAAATGCTAATATGTAGGAAAAAAGATGGAAGTTTAGCAGTAAGCTTGGTAGAAAAACTGAATAGATGGCGGGAATACTTTAAAAAAACACTAAATGGAGATGAAAATGAGTTGAATGAGAAATAGGAAGCAAAATTAACTGAAGGGCAGGAGGGGACAAACAAACCCCGCAATGAAGAAATAAGAAAAATACTCAGAACCCAAAAAAAATAAGGCCCCCGGTGGAAATTGTATAACAGCAGAACTGATCAAAGCTGGAGGAGTAGATCTGGAAAATGAAATATGCCGGTTGGTGCAAGAAATATGGGAAGCAGAAAAGATGCCAGTGAGCTGGAGAAAGTCGCTCATTTGTCCAATATACAAAAAAGGAGAAAAAAACTATATGTGCTAATTATGGACCAATAGCCTTACTGGATGTCGTGTACAAGATAGTAGGGTTGACTATCAAAAACAGACTAGCAGAGAAAGCCTAGTCTATTCTGGGAGAGTACCAGTGTGGATTCAGGAAAAATAGATCGGGTACAGACTAGATATTTTCGATTAAGCAAATCCAAGGTAATAGCTTAAAACAAAATTTGACACTACACTTGGTCTTTGTGAATTTCAGAGAAGCATATGACTCTATAAATAGAGAAGGACTTTACAAGATAATGGAAGAACTAAAAATTCCAAGTAAATTGATTCTCATGGTGAGAATGACCCTGAATGGCACAGAAAATAAAGTGATGGTTGAGGGCAAAGTATCAGACAAGTTTAAGGTGAAGAGAGGATTAAGACAGGGGGATCTAGTGTCGACATGTCTATTTAATTTGGTAATGGACATAATGATAATCCGGGAGTAAGAAATAAAAACAAATGGAACGATATATCAAAAAACCTGCCAATGCTTGGCCTATGTGGATGATGTAGCAGTAATTGCAAGAGAAAAAAGAACCTAAAAAAGCCATAAGAAGGATAGAAGAAAAGGGAAGGATGAGAGGACTAAAGATAAATGAGGAAAAAAAAAACAAAATACATGGAAATTACAAAAAAAAGGATAATAAAAACAACAAAAGTTTAGATATAATAAACAACTGAGGGAAAAGATATACGTTTGAAAAAAGTAGACAAATTTAATTATCTAGGAGTAACAATAACAGAGAGTGGACAAGAAAGGACAGAGATACAAGAAAGAATAGCGAAAGGACAGAGATGTTTAGGGGCAATGAATCCAATATTGAAATTAAAGAATGTATGAAGAAAAGCAAAAGAAAGAATAAATACGACAGTTGTCAGACCCACGGTGACATATGGATGCGAAACGTGGAAACTGAGTGCAAGAGAAAAGGAGACGTTGGAGGTGTGGGAAAGGAAAGCTTTGAGAAGAATCTACGGAGGAAGGAAAGAAGAGGGACTGTAGAGAAGAAGAACAAATTACGAATTAAAATGCCTATATACGAAACCCCTTATAAGCCAAATCATAAGAAGCCAGCGATTAAGATGGTTGGGACACCTGGCAAAGATGAAGGAAGAAAGACAGGCAAACAAGCGTAATAAGAGGAGTGGTTGGAAGAAGAGGCAAGGGTAGACCTCGATCTACATGGATTCAGGCAGTAAAGCAAGATCCGGAATTGATGGGAATCCCGCACTGGGAAAAGCTAAAAGGAGATAAAAAGAAGTGGAGACAAGTATGCAACCAAGCCATGGGCCTCTAAGGCCCCTTGAACTATATAATAATATAAACATCACGCGAATCAAGTCCACGCGAGCGGAGCCGCGGGCACAGCTAGTATATATATATATATATATATATATATATATATATATATATATATATATATATAATATATATAACCTGAATACTATATTTTACAACTATATACCTTCAGCGACTATCCTAAGAAAAGGGCCACTAAATACTGACCGATATTTTAACAATCAGCGCAGGTATATATCTCTTCTCCCATTCTTTTACTATTTCCCTAATACTGTAACACGTAGGCTGAAAACCTTTTTGGTCTAGCTAGTTAAAACACACTTCTTTTACAAAATTTGTCTTTATTCCTCATCATAGTCTCCTTCAGGAGCGATACAATCAGTCCAACGCTTTTCTAACAAGCAATTCATGCAATTTTGTCATCGTAACCGTTGACTTGGGACACGATACATTGTCTTGATAAAAGAGAATTTTTTTTCTTGTTCATTTGAGGACATTTCTTTGCGATTTCTGCCTTCAAACGCACTAATAAGTTTATATAATATTCGCTATTCATGGTTTTTCCCTTCTCAGCATAGTTAGTGAAAATTAGGGTAGAAAAGGGTCATGGGAGTCACTTAAGCGAGAATTTAGATATCAGTTTATTTCAAAATCAAATCTTTATTAACAAAATTTACTTATTTAACTATCATTTGAGATCAGTTTTAATCACTTTGGCAATCAACTTTGGAAATAAGAAGAGATTAAAAAAAAAAAAAATACATTCGACTCCGATTGCACTGAGATCGGGGCAGTGGTGGTCACCCTGTGGGTAATCAGAGTCAAACAAAAGTTAACACATATCGCAGACACAACCTTTAGCAAAATCCCACCCAGTGCAGTCCGCGTGAGCCCACAACCCACATGCGGTACACCTGTACCAAATCTCGTTGTTTCTTCCTAATTCGCAGCATATAAGACATAGGTTTCCTGCATCGTCTACATCATCCTGGCACAACTCATTAGTATTTACGTCTGATACCGAAGTACTATCGTTTGACTCCTGGAGAACTTGCCTTTTTGCCCTTTTGAGGCCCTCGTTCTGCACCTTAATCTTCTTTCCTTGGCCTTTACTTTTCCATTTCTCCTTCTCTTTTTCTTTGTCTTGTTGAGATTTTCTTATTTTCTTTTTCTATTAAACTGTGGCATTTTCTTTGATTGGCGTCGAAGTTAATACTGTGGCATGCTGCTTCTTTCGACCCTGTCTTGCAGTGAAGCCAGTCAGTTAGCCTTTTCGGTTGTTCTGACCCGTACTTTTGGCATCTTTAGTGGTCCAAAGAAAAAATAAATATATATAAATCTTTGCGGGTAATGGTAATCACTTGCGGGCAATGGCGTTCACCTGACTCTCATTACCCACAACTGCACTAATGAGAAAACAGTCAAAAATTTCAACGCAATTATACAAAAAACGTAGTTATTTTTAATCGAAATTTAAGAAGCACATCACAATTTTGAATGTCAAGGCTAACTACAGATAAATACTCATTTATAAAAAGACACCCAAATATGCATAATATGCAATATATGCATATATTGCATATTTTGCATATTATATGCATTTTTCTAAATATTTGCATAAATGCTTTAAAAAAATAGCTTATAAGTGCATTTTTGAAGGAATTATAAGTAATAATTGTAGGTCTTTCGCAGGCGTTTTCATTCATTTTTCGGAATAAGGGTCAATGTTTAGGCCGCCGCCGCGCCGGTGGTTTTCCCCAAATAAATTTTATTATCTTATGGTCAGTAAAAACCAGTCAGAAAACCCCAGACGGCCATCAGAGCATACCACCGATTCAAGAGGACGGTATATTGCGCGTTTATTGATTGGAGTTCTTAGCGACGATATTTTGCCAAAATCTTATCTGATTGCTTCCAAACAGTTAGAAAAAACAAATGCATTGACAGTGGCCAGATTTGTTCAAGAGAACTATCGAAGTTTTTTCTTCCTACGCCTGTTCCAGGAGATAATTTTTTGCTTATTTTGTCAGATGCAGCACCGTACATGATAAAGTCAGGGCAAAATTTGAAAATTTTTTATCCAAACTTAATACATGTAACATGTCTCGCTCATGCTTTAAATAGGGTTGCTGAGGAAATTAGGAATTATTTTCCGCTTGTGAATAGCTTAATTTCTAACATGAAGAAAATCTTCCTTAAAGCGCCTTTACGGATTCAGTTCTACAAAGAAAAACTACCAAACACTCCTCTTCCACCTCAGCCTGTTATTACAAGATGGGGCACTTGGTTGGAAGCAACATTTTTTTATTGCGACAACTTCTGTCAACTAGATGGTCTAATTGCAGAATTATCAGACGAATCTTCCCAATCCCTTACAGAACTTAAACGATTATTTAAAAACAAGGAGATAAAACAACAACTTTCCTTTCTTAAAACAAATTATAGCTTTGTTTCTAAAATCATAACTCAAATGAAGGAATCCAATTTGCCATTAACCCGAAGTGTTCAACTAATAAAACAATATGAGATCGCTTTTGAAAATGTCGCAGGTAAAATTTTCGGAACGTTATGGAAAAAAATAGTGGGTTTCAATTTGTCAGCCAAGTAGCTAATGTTTTAAAGGGGGATTTTACTGATTCCATTGATTTAAATCCTATGCTATTAAATAATTTTAAAAAAGCCCATATTACATCAGTCGATGTGGAAAGGAGTTTCTCAATTTATAAATTTTTATACAACGATAGAAGACAAAACTTTTTAATGGAGAATTTTGAGAAACATTTAGTAGTTTATTGTTTTTATGACTAACGGCGACCCTGTCTTTTGCAATATTTGCATATTTCCGCTTACTTAGTTGCATCGCCCTGTATGTATCAAATTTAAAATGTATATTTTATTATGCTCTTTACTACGTATATAAATTTTTATAGTATGTACCTAGATTATTATTATTATATGTTCATCTTTAAGTAAAGTAATAAAATACATTATTATTATATATTTATTTTTTACTTTGTACAATATTATATTTAGATTTAGTTCATTCGCCCTGTTTATTGAAAATTTAAAATGGGTTTTTTATTGCTACATTTGTATAGTACTCGTATCATGTAATGTGAAACAATAAATTTACATTTTTCAAGTCTATTTCGATTTTTTTTACTGCATATTTACAACATGTATGTGCATATTTTGAGAAAATTATTTGCATATTTATGCGCATATTTTAAAGTTTTTCACTTGCATATTTGGGTTTCCTTACTGATTTAGGTACGATAAGAAATTCGATACTTACCGTTAATTTTATTATTAAATTTACATCGGCGAGGCGCCAAAACAAAACACAACTCAGAAACGCGCGGCGGCAACTAGTGCGAGTCGTTCGTAAAAGTGGACGTGTAATTTTATAGATATGTGGGTGACCACCATTGCCCGCTGGCTACCATTATCCGCTCTTACCCTATTCCATACGCATCCCAAAATACAGAGGCCAAAACCTTCCCAGCCGACTGTCGTGTCTTTGATCCCCTCGGACGGCTTTCACCGGCTGCTGCCCACTCAGCTAACTGCTGATTTGATTTCAGTGTGTAATGGTGGATCCATGTTTCATCCATTGTCCCATATCGCATGAAAAAATCCTTTTTATTGCGCTTAAACAGGTCACTCAGAATCATCAACACGTTGTTGTTTTTGGTCCATTATGAGCAAACGCGGTACCCATTTGTGCATAAGAGCTTTCTTATGCACAAATGTTCATGCGAGACATGACCAATACCTTCTTTAGATATCTTTAGGGTATCAGCTACCTCAAGCAGTTTCAATTTACGATCATCCAAAACAATTTGTGGATTTTTTTTTTTATGTTTTCCGGTGTAATCACCTCATTTGGGCGTCCAGAACGTTCAGCATCATTTGTGTTTGTACGACCGCGTTTAAATTCAGCATACCAACTGATTTTAAACGCTGATTTTCCAGGAGCAGAGTCCCCGTAAGACTTATCAAGCCATTGCTTTGCTTGAATAGTATTTTTGCCCATCAAAAAACAGTGTTTAATGAACACACGAAATTCGATTTTTTCCATGGTTTTGAAAATATCAAAAGTAACGTCACTAAAACCATTGTAATTTGTAAATTAATCGTAGAAATGTCATAAAATTTTGAACATGTATCGTTTGAAGGTTGGATTGGATATGGATTTTTTGAAAAGTGCGACATCTATGTGTCAGACCAAAAATTTTTCAGCCTATTGTGAGAACAATATCAAAATGACATTTTAACACTTTTATGAGAAGCACAAACATATGATGATTTGTCAAGTCGTTGCACAAACAACTTTATAAAGATCTGAAATAAGTTCTGTATTAGGGTGACTGTCGCCAAGAAAATATTTAACGCTGTAAAGACCCAAGCAGCAGTTTTTATAAAAAAGTTAATGCTACAGAACCTGACATAACATTGTCTAGCATTAACATGGAAGCGAATTTCTCTTGGCACAAATATAATAAGGGAGTCTTCTTGAAAACTGGAAATAATGTTTCGTAATAGAACGCTCCATACCCTACAAAAACTTTTAATCGTGTACAAAGGTCAAATTCGACCAACGTTGAAATATTGTAACCATGTTTGGAGCTCTACTTCAAAGCATATGCTAAAATTGTTGGATTCTATTTAAAACAGAGCCTGATTGAAGACCCAGAACTCACCATAAACCTTGATTTTTTGGAACACCGAAGATCGGTTGCAAGTTGAGTTTATTTTACGAATACTTTCATGGAAAGTATTCGATGGATGTAACCCACATAATTCCTCCCTGAGTAGTGCATACTAATAGTACACGCGCACATTATATCTTTATGAGGTGCAGCTTGTCATTCATCGTACCATGCTTTTCAAGAATTCTTTCATATGGAAAACCTATTCCTTTAAAACAATTTGCCCAGAAATGTGTTGGCTATATTGCTTCGCCATTATCAAAGGGACAAGTGACAAGAATTAAGCCTGGAAAAGGTATAGACGTACTAGAAATATTTGTGACTTAGTCGAATTTAAACGTCTTCGTAGAGGGATCAAGATCGAGGTTCGGATTGCTTATAGAAATTATGTTACTGAGGCGGAAAGGGACTTCTCTATCAACCCAAATAAATTTTGGTCTTTTCTAAACGAGAAAAAGGAGGACAACTAGTATTTCCATCAACATGTATTTTGAAAACGAATTGCTTACAGCTCCTCAGGAGATAGTGAATTTTTTTGCTAAGTTCTTCCAATCGGCATATGTCGATTCCTCTATGTTTTGGAACAACCTCCCTGATAACTACTCACGTCCCTCTCTTTCATCTCTAATTGTTAACACCATAGAGGAAAGGGACGTGATCAGTGCCTTAAAGAAACTTAAATCTAAATCGACCGCTGGAACCGATGGTCTACCAGCTTTTTTTATTCGGAATTGCGCAGCTGTGTTGTCCAAGCCTCTCACGTTTCTTTTCAATCTGTGTCCTTTCCACAAATCTGGAAGAAGTCTAAAATATGTCCCGTATCCAAAAAGGGTGATAAGAGCCACATTGAAAATTACAGACCTGTGGTAATATTGAACAACTTTTCAAAGGTTTTCGAAATTGCGCTATAAGACATTATATTTAATCATGTTAAACTTTTCATAACTGAAAGCCAACATGGATTCTTTCCAGGGCGTTCAACCATTACCAATTTAGTTACAATTACTCAATTTATTTCGGAAAGTATGGACAATGGAGGACAAGTCGAGGTAATTTATACAGACTTCTCAAAAGCTTTTGACTGGCTTGACCATGGTATTCTGCTTGAAAAACTCTCAACCTGTGGAGTTAATGGCAATTTATTAAACTTGCTGAAATCTTATTTAATTGATCGTCAACTGATAGTAAATTATCGTGGTTTTGAGTCGGTCATTATTAATGCTACCTCTGGTGTTCCTCAAGGGTCTATCCTAGGACCGTTATTATTTAACATATTTATAAATGACATCACCAGAGGCCTTACCTCGTCCTCTTGGCTTTATGCTGACGATCTGAAAACATACCGATGCATAGACTCTCTCCATGATTGTGTAACTCTTCAGGATGATCTAGATACTTTAAATCGTTGGTGTATTCGTAATAACTTATATTTGAACAAAAAGAAATGTTTTTCTATATCATTCACTCGAAAGAAATTACCAGTAAATTTTTTATATAATTTAAACCATAATGATCTTGAAAAATGTTATAGTTTCAAAGATCTTGTAACGTTTGATGCTAAACTCAGTTTTGTGGACCATATAAATGAGACCATTGCTTCTTCTTATAGGTGTATGGGTTTCATCATGAGGAATTCTAGAGACCTTTCAAACATTGAAACCCTCATCACTTTATTTAATGCTTTGGTTCGTTCTAAACTGGAATATGGTTCAGTTATCTGGTACCCAACATGTGAGATTCACAGTAATCATATTGAAAAAATCCAAAGACAATTTGTGAAGTTCCGCTGGTTTAAATTAGATGGTATTTATCCACCATTGGGTTTCCCTAATGATGTTCTATTAAGAAGATTCAGTATTATTAGCCTTTCTCGGCGTAGAGAATATGCTACAATCTTGTTTTTATATAAAATCTTGAACAACAGAATCGAATGTCCTTGCACCCTCTCAAGTATTAGGTTTCGTGTGCCATCTCAACACGCTTGCCTAAACCATTCCCTTTTCTACATGCCTGTTCCAAGAACAAACTTGTTGATGTACTCGCCGCTATACCTTATGTGCATGAACTATGAAAGGGTCAAACATATAGTTGATATTTTCTGTTGCAGTACAACATCTTTACGTAGGTCATGTTTAACTGTGGATTAGGTCTCTCCCTCTCTCTTTTTTTTTGTTTTTTATTTAACTTGTAGTGTAGTTATTAGAATTATTAAAATACTAATTTGATAGATACTTATCTATTTGTATTTGTTATATTTGAATGTTCCTATCCTATCATTGGATTGTTCTGTAAGATAGTTGTATTAAATAAATAAATAAATATAATGCATCATTTTTAAAAACCCTTTAAATTGTTAAAAATGGGCACAATTACCCTATTAAGAAAATTCCCAACAACAAAATTGTACATTGTAGCATGCGCATGTCAGGCACAATTTACACAGGTTCGAAAAAAAATATTTATTTTTCCTTTAGTAGATTTTCTAGCTTCTTTTCGTAATCTTGAAACAAATAAAATTAACTGTGAAGATGTGTAACTAAATCTTTCTTCTTCTTCTTCTTCTTCTTGTTCAGATAAAAGCCTCCCTCAACTGCTACCATTTTTGTCTATCATATATTCTCCTCATCCAGTCATGTCCAATTAATCTTTTTATGTCATTTGACCACCTTCTTTTATTTGCTCGTAGTCTCCATTCTATAACTTTTCGTGTCCACCGATTGTCCTTCATTCTTCCAATATGCCCTGCCCTGTTCCACTTTAATATACGTACCCCTTCCATTACATCTGTTACCATGTATCTTCGTCTTATTTCAGTGTTTGGTATGCGATCTTTAAGGTTAATATTTAGAATTCTTCTTTCGATGGCTCATTGGCTTACTGGTAGTCTACGGATTATACTTTTATCCAATGCTCATATTTCTGTTCTATAGGTAAGGACTGGGAGAACATACTGGTCGACAACTTGTGCTTTGAGCGTGTTAGGCACATCGGATTTAAATAATCCTTGTAGCCTTCCAAACGCCGACTAGGACATGGATACTCTTCTTTGCAAATCTGCCGTCAAGCTGTCGATCTTTGAAATGTAAAAAATAGTTTAAAATGTTAATTAAAACAGAAGTTGTTCGTAGTCTTGGATCAAATTTATAAACGCGTTCAAATACGTTTATCAAATACAAATTTGTGTCGTTTATCATGATCGGTTTCAGCCATTTTCCAAATGCCGACACAATGATAGTCACACAATATTGTAAAGTAAAAAGAGAAAACGTTATCCTGTAACAGCTAAGTGGTACCAATTTATCCTAGTTAAAATTGTCAAAGAGTTAAGTTTCAGATCGCGAAGTGTGTGCATGTGAATCGAACGTCCGGCAATAGTCAACTCGTTCAACGAGCATTATTACGGTAGTGTTTCGATCTATTTAATTATTTTGTCGATTGCAAACGAGAGAGACTAGAAATAAAGCAGAGTGTAGTGTGACAATAGGTAAACAAATTAAAAGTTTATGAGAATAATTCGGAAATTGTATGACGCTAACGAAACGATAAGCGATGACCTTGACCTTTTTATTGCGTATAAGAAACCACCGGAGAACGGTGATAAGAAGCATAAACAACAGTTTTTTTTCTTTTTCTCCTGCGTTTGAAAATGGAATATACGAGGAGCACACATAAAGTTTTTATAACAGAAAGAACAATGGATAAGGATGATTATACATCAGGAGGCTCGAAAAGAGGAAGAGTCGAAGAAAAAGAAGAGCCAATGGGATTATTCAAGAAAATTAAAAAGCTGATAAGGACACCACAGAAAGAGAAAAACGAAAGAGTAGATAAGACAGACAATTTGATAGAAATAATCAGAGAGCTAATGTCAGATATAAAGGAAATAAAACAAGGTCAGTAGAGATACCAAAAAGAGTTGAGGGAACTAAGAAAGGAGAATGAAGTATTGAAAGAGGAAAATAAGATAATTAGAGAAAACAGGAGAAGTATGGATTTGAAGATGAGTAGGCTGGAAAAAGATTGTTTGTTTTGTTTCTGTTGGGCAGGGCGCATCGACAGCTAAGATCATTTGGCGCCCAGCTGGAAAAAGACAACGTAAGGAATAATACTGTAATATCGGGAAAGACATTTGGAGCGAATAGCCAACCAGATCTGAGAATGGGTATAGAACATTTTATGGAGGGGAGTATGGACACAAGAATACAGATTAAAGATATGATAAAAATAGGAGCAACTATATACAAGATAGAACTTGGAACCACGAGAGATAAAGAAGTCGTGATGAAAAATAAAAACAAACTGAGAAAACTAAGACAGAGAGTTTACATAAACAACGATTTAACAAAGGATGAACGGGAAATTCAAAAGAAATTGAAGCATATAGCAGAGAACGCGAGAATGGAAAAAGGGTGAAAATAGGATATCAGAAAATCATAATCGAAGGAAAAGAATATAAATGGGACATTGAAGAAGAAAAACTGAAAGAACAAACAAAGGACACTACGACTATCAAGTCAAAAAACTGAGAAAAAGAAGAGAGATAGGTAGATTAACGACGACCCTGGCAAAGATAAAGGATACGGAAGGAAGGACTAATGAAAGGAATACAAAGATAATCAAATAAATAGATAGGAAGAACGAATTGAAAAATAATTATCGAGTGATTAGATTGAGAATACGGAGTAATAGTAATAGGGGTATAAACGAAAAAGAGGAGGAACTAACAAAAGAACAACCAATGTATTATGTAGGAATCACAGAAACAGAAAGGAAAGGAAATGGATGCAAAAAATTAGAAGGAAAGGTCATAAAAGAAGAAGACAAAATTATGGAAAGTTGGAACGAATACTATAAAGAACTCAGACGGGAATGACATAGCATACAAAAATCAACATAGAGACATAACACCGAAACAAGATACAGACTCACACAAACAGAAGAAACTGATACAGAAGAGGCAAAACAGGCAATCGGCAATTTAAACAAGATAGAAAGATATAGAAGGAAAAAAAAACTACACGGGCCCTACACTCCTGAAAAAGGGTAGAAAGGCATAAGGATTAAATAAGTAAGTAAGTAAAATTGTCAAATATCAAATGGGGAAAAAAAAACTACACGGGCCTACACTCCTGAAAAATTAAGAAAGGCTTAGGATTGTTAAGTAAAAGTAAATATTGTCAAATATTGTTTAAAGCAAAACTTTTTTAATTTAGATTGCCTCTTTTAAATTTTGACTTTCTCTCTTATATTATGTGATTGTTTTTTTTTCTGTTTTTATAAAATAATTAAAGTTTAAAACAAATTTTTATGTTTGCTATAAAAATTTCGGGTTTAATTAATTATACTCTTGAAGTAATGAAAAGACGCTGACATTTACTACTTGAAAATAAAAATTATAAAGTTAATTAAAAAGCAATTTTAGAGGTAAACAAAGCAAAAATTATTTTTAATAAATGTTTTTCCCAGCTTTGTACTATAATGGCTTCAATTATAAGAGGGTTAGTTAACAAATAATTTTAATTAACTAAACGAGCTTTGTACAGAACGTTTGAAGTACTCGAGATTACTTTAACTAAAAAAAATGCAATTATAGCACAAATTTAATTTTTCTGTCAACTAATTAGTGTTGTTTAAAAAATCGAACCACCCTGGGACGAGCGTTTAGTCGTATCACGACTCGTCAACCGAGCTAGGAAGGAGAAGCCAAAACTACAACCTAATGTTTAACTACTCACCTAATAATAAAAGCTGAATTACCTCTACCAAATACCTAGCCGAGCGTGATACATAATTTTATGACGAAAAAATTGCTTTTGTTCATTTTTGGTAATTATGTTTATTACTTGTCGGGGATAAACAACTACATTGTAATTATGTGCCATATATACATCCCAGAGAAACACCTAAAAAAAGTTGGCTGCTAAAGGTACCATTGTTGAATATATAATGTCTGATTGATGTAAACTAAATATCTTAATGTCGGAAAAGCATAATTTTTTGTAAAGAAATCGGTAGATTTACCCAGTACTTTCTGTGCACACCAAGTTCTAAAATACTAACTTAATTTGACTTTGTCAAGGTAAAACTTAATATAATACAAACACTAATAGTTAACATATATTTTTATATATACATATATATATATATATATATATATATATATATATATATATATATATATATATATATATATATATATATATATATATATATATATAATTTTAATGCACTGTTGTTTCAACAAAATATAATTGTTGGTATTTTTACCTTTTAAACTCTAAAACAAAATTTTTTGGTAAAAATGTATCAATTGGAAGAATAACGATTATGCGTACTATTGTTTCATATTAGAATTATTAAATTAAATTAAATATTTTTCGTTATAGAATTAATTTAGCACAAATACTCTCCTCAATCATTAATAATAATGATAATAGCGACGTGTTTTCTCAGGGGGACAAGTCGTTCAAAAACAGATGACACTACGTTAAAGCCTTAACAGAATCTTTTAATTTATATTTTGTATCGTCCCCCTTTCTTTTATGACATATTTATCTCCTCATGTATACCGGATATAATTCATGAAATAAAAGTTTGTACGTTCGCAACTCAATATGCAAGATATTTTGTTACCCATGAGATTCCATGAGTAAGAAAAGAATTCAAATATACATTTATAGGACATTCCTTTTTTTGGACAGTTTAAAACAGACTTTGTTGTTTACAATTTTTCATGGTTTCATTCAAAATTGATGCATATAAGATTTTTTCAAAATTCTCTAGCCAATCCTACAATTAAAAGTAAAATGAAATTTATGGAAATCCAGAATACCAAGTTATCGCAAAGAAGATATATATATATATATATATATATATATATATATATATATATATATATACATGGTCTAGCCAGAAAGTAATGTCATCAAGTTGATTAAAAAAAACTTATTGACCATATCGGTATAGTACATTAAAATTCTTCAAAATAGTCTCTTCCTGCGTTGATACATTTCTGCCAGCGCGATTTCCAAGCTGCGAAGGCGTCCTGGAAAGCCTGTTCAAGAATTGCTTTTAAAGCCGTTGTACAAGCTGCTTTCACGTCGTCAATTGTTCTGAAAAGATGTCCTTTCAGGGACTATTTCAAGCAGGGAAACAAAAAGAGGTCTGGGGGAGCTACATCGGGACTGTAAGGTGGCTGAGGCAGCGTTGCCGCGTTAGACCTGTGCTATCCGTAGACTTGCCTTTGTGATAAACTCTCATCCCCGAATGCCTGCTGAATCGTTGGAAAAGTTTCCACAACGGACTTGCCGAGTTTCACACACAAAACTTTATCGCGTATCTTTGTCCCAGTGAGCTTAGTTCCTCTCTAAGCGGTGTATGCGAGGAATACAAGAAGAGCTGTGTTTCTCACCGAGTACAATTTACAGACAAACGTAAATCGCTTTTTCCGCACACGAGTAACTCCTGTAGCGGTTTAGGAATTTCTCTACAACACATGCCCATAAAAATATGTAAATGCATATATAACATATAAGTACGTTTCTGCCAACTTATATATTTAAATGCGCTACAGGCCATGAAGGCCTAGGGCTTAGTAAACTTGTGTCCATTTCCCTCTTCCCTCTTCCCTGTTCCCTCTTCCCTCTTCCATCTTCCCTCTTCCATCATCCGGCGTCCAAGTATTGTTGGATCGTATCGTATGTCTCTACTCTATTCTGTTCTGCGCCTTCGTCCTCCAGTCTCGGACCCCTATGGCTCTTAAATCCTCCTCAACATGTTACAACCATCTCCTCCTCGGCCTTCCCCTCCTTCTCGCACCCACAGGCTTCATCGCCAGCACCATTTTCGGCAGTCTCTCTCTTATCAAACGTTGTACGTGTCCTAACCATCTCATTCTCTGCGCTTTTATAAAAGATGTGATTCTAGGTCCGTCATATAAGTCTTGCAGATCCTGATTTGTTGGTCTAGGTCTACACCCTTCGGTGTGTTTCTTCCTCCGTTGATCACTCTTAACATCCTTCTTTCCCACCTCTCTAGCGTCTCTTCCTCTAATTTATTCATTACCCATGTTTTACAGCCATAGGTGACAGTAGGTCTTATGACCGATGTATAAATCCTCAGTTTTGTCTTTCTAGAGACGTATTTTAATTTCATTAAAGCATTCAGGCTTTTCATTATCATATTATTTTCCACTACAAGGGTTACCAGTCTCTGTCCATTATCACTGGTTTCATCGTGCTTACTGTTCTTTCCCACTATTTGTCTATACATCATTTCTTTCCCCACTTTTGCGTTACAGTCGCATCTTTATATCATACCTTGGTATCCTCTAGTACTCCCCTACTAGTCTTTCATAGAATATATCTTTATCTATTTCATCTTTTTCTTCCATAAGGGCATGCACATTTATAATGCTGATGTTTCGTTTGTATCCCTTAAGTCTTAGGTAGCACATTCTCTCCGATATTGCTCTAAAATTGACGACCCTGTCTTTGGCCTTTTCCTGTACGATAAAACCGGTCCCGAGCATTCTGTCATTTCCTCCACTTTTAAAAAAGATCGCGCCCTCTACTTCCACTATCTCAACTCCTGCTTGGATTCTTGGATTGCCACAATACTTATTTTATACTTTCTTAATTCTCTTACTAGCTCTTTCAGCGCTCCTTCTGTATACGTTCCTCTTACATTCCAAGTTGCCAGCCTAATCTTAAATTCTCTATTTTCTGTCTGCAGTTTAGTTTACTGTTGTACCTCTTCTCGCCATTTTCGTAATCTTCTCGCCGTTTATCTTTTTCCGTTTTTAGTTTTTTTGGCCGCTTGTTTGGGTGACCTGTCTTCCACCGTCAGCTTTAAAGTGTTATTTCTCTCTCCCTGTTGGTGCCCACCTTTGTTGACAATTAATTTATTGTATCCTATATACGCATTATTTCCCTTTTGTCTTTCTTCCTTTAACTGTGGTATTAGATATTTTCTTTCCTCCCTCACGCTCCTTGGGTAATCTTCATCGATCCATACTTCTGTGCCCTTCGAGAATTTCTTTTTCTTAAAGAAGTCAATTGTGGTTCCTTCTTTTACTGTTTTAATTAACACTGGTCTCCCTCGTTCCTTCCTGAACACCCCTACTCTTTGTATTTCTTCTATATCCCTGTTCATGTCTATTTCGATATCTAGCCCTTATAAAATTTGGCCACCTTTCCTTCCAGATCCACCCCTCTCTCATTTTCTTGATCCATGATTCCTCTTACTATCAGGTTTCTTCTTTTAACTTCTGTTTCCAAATCCGTTATCTGCCAACTTAACCGTTTCTATTCATTAAACTGCTTCTATATTCAACTCAACATTTACAGTTAGTCTGTAGTCTGATCTTAGTCTCTACTATAAACTATCTCTGTTAAAATAGGAAAAAATGTAAAAACAAGAACACTGAAATAGAGATGTATTACGATATATACGCAATCACCCTTTTAGCCCCCTACCTCATCCCTTCCACCCAATATATATTTTACCATAAAAAATATATTTTGTGATGAATATCCAATATCTCAAAAAAAACCAGACAAGATTCTCATAACACTAGAGATGATACAGAGATCCTTTGTCCATTCACCCGTCTAAAACTCCTGGCAAATTGCTCATAGTTATAGTGATACTATACAAAATTCTTCTATCCCTTTTATTCCCTTCTGCTACTAAAATCAAGGAATGAAAAATAACCTAATTTTTATACTCCTACAGTTCAAGAAGCAAGCAAAAACTTACTCATTGAAAATTAGTCACTTAGTTTTCTTAATAGGAGCATTCATAAGGCAATATCTGCAAATATAGTAAGACTGCTCTATTGTAATCTAGTTTAAGACCACATACAAGGGCTGTCTGATGCAAACTAAGCCTCAGATATTTACATTTTTTTAGGAGGAGTGTAGGTTGAAAATATTTATTTTGGAAGTAGATGTCCGAAAGGCAACATGATGTCGCGTGAAAACAATAATTTATGTAAATTGAAATATCGCGCAGTAATAAAAATTCCTTGTACAGGAGGAAAAGGGGGAAAATACATTAAAGAAGACTTATCAATTACGTACATGGGGTCTGCACCACCCTACGGTACTGTTGAACGATGAACATGTCTCTTTTAACACGGAGGAGAGTCATTTGAAGATGATGAACATCATCACAGAACTGACTTAACGTCATTTAATTCGTATAAGAAAGATATAAGACGAAGTGACTATTGGTGAAGAACGTATTCGCAAAATTTTACACAACTTTTGCGACTACCAAGTTAATGAGCGCTATATTTTCCGGTTTAACGGGAAATGAAATACACCTAATTATTTTCTACGGAACAACCTTTATATTATATAATTTTGAGTTTTATAGGAAAAAACAACTAATTCTAAAACATGTATCGTCTCCTGTACTTTTCAGTTTTGTTTCAGTTTAATACCAATTAGAAGGGTCAAATAATGCATCAATATGACATTTTTGACAGAAAATACATGAATATATAATTATAGTATCAATGACTGATGTGATCAAAATATGACTTCCGATTCAACCGAGAGAGTACCTGAATTGAATCACTGGTCCAACAAAATTTCAACTTTTTTTTTGCTACACGAATTCTATTATTATATTTTAAATCTAGAATAAGAGGGAAACAATAAAATAAAAATAGAATTTGTGTAACACATCAGGTTTTATTGTTATATATTTTTGAAAAAAAAAAAAACGGATCAGATAATAATATTTTATCGTGATAATATAGAAAAAAAAAGATTTTTATGACTTTCTTGGATATTTAGCTTCTAGAATATCCCTCTTCAGTGTCCAACAGTAATCTATCAACATGTTTGGACTCCATTTGCCTTGGTATCTCTTCTTCATGGCTGAAATATCCTGATGGAAACTTTCACCATACTCATCGCTTACTGCTTCCAGATTTTCGGGAAAAAAAAGTCCAAATGAAAATCCAAAAAAAATTTTGAGTGACATGTTACATCCTAGTGCTTTATAGGTCGTCAAAAGTTCACTGATCAAGTCTTTGTAGTTTTCAGCTTTATTATTTCAAGAAAATCTTTAACCACATTTTTGAAACATATCCAGGCGGGTTTTTCGAGTGAATTGAACTTTGTTCAAAGATAGGGACTTTAATTAATTCTCTAATTTGTAGTCCAATCAATATTCCCTCTTTAATTTTAGCATCACTAATTTTAGAGAACTTTTTTTTCAAATATAAATATCCTTCGCCAGCTTTGTCCCATCGTTTTGATAACATTTTTGATAAGACCTAGTTTTATGTGTAATGGTGGCAACAGTACATCTTCTGGCTTTACCAAAGGTGGAAAACAAAACGTTTTTTTTGTCCAGGAGTAAGTGAGCTACCTTCTGGCCAATCTTTTTTAATATAATGATTGTTTTCTATCTCTATTGTCCCATTCACAAAGGAAGCAGCAATATTTTGTGTAATCAAGTTGTAGCCATAATAAAATAGCAATCACCTTCAAATCTCCATATATTTTCCAAGAATGAATACAATATTTTATTTTCTCTAAAAGTAGCTTCATGTTGTCATATGACTCTTTCACGTTAGTGGCATGAGCTACTGGAACAGACGGAATTTTTACATGTGGTGTAAAAGAAGTCCTAGGTTCGTAAGTGTAATCTCTCATGTCCTCTTGAGTAGGAGGTAAGCTCAACGACACGTTGGATTCATCTGATTGTACACTTTGTGGAGGTGTGGTGATCACTTCACTCTGGGGGACCAATCTCCTTGCAGATGGTAAGTTTGGATACTTGATTGCTTGTTTAGTTTTATTACTGAAGCCCTTAATTGCAGTCAAGCAAAAATAACAGTCTAATGTACGAGGCTGGTTTGAAAAGTCCGTGCAAAGTCCGAGAGATGGCACCACCGGCGCGTATCGAGGTCATGTTTAGTTAGTAGCATCTCTTGAATGAACTCACACCAAGTTTCAGCCATATTGGTCTATTTCTTTGTGTTTGGCATTCGTGTGAATCAAGGAAGTCGAGTGATTTTCAAGAAATGGACGAAAAAGAATTTCGTGTGGTGATTAAACATTACTTTATGAAAGGCAAAACGCCTCAGGACACTAAAGGGAAGCTTGATAAATATTATGGTGACTCTGCACCTTCGATTAGAACCATTTATAAGCGGTTTCAAAATTTTCGGACTGGCCATATGGGCACAAGTGACGCTGAACGTTCTGGACGGCCTGTGGAGGTTACGACTCCAGAAATCATTGATCAAATCCATGATATGGTGATGGATGACAGAAGAGTTAAGGTGCGTGAGATTGCTAGTGCTGTGGGCATCTCGACTGAACGGGTACATAATATTTTGCATAAACATTTGGACATGAGAAAAGCTATCCGCAAGATGGGTGCCGCGATTGCTCACGCTTGACCAAAAACGGAATCGTGTGAAGTGTTGCAAGGATGGTTTGCAGCTGTTCCAGAAGAATCCGGAGGACTTTAAGCGTCGTTTCATCACTGTGGATGAAACATGGATACATTACTATACTCCTAAGACCAAATAACAATCTAAACAATGGGTTACCAAGGGGAATCTGCACCAAAAAAGGCGAAGACCGTTCCTTCGGCCGAAAGGTTATGGCGACTGTCTTTTGGGATTCGCAAGGGATAATCCTCATCGACTATCTGGAAAAGGGTAAAACTATTACAGGTGAATATTATTCATCGTTATTGGACCGTTTGAAAACCGAGCAGCAAGAAAAACGCCCGCGATTGGCCCACAAGAAAGTTGACCAGTGATATTTAAGATCAAATAAATTCAATAATTTTATTAGAATGAAATAAAAGGTGGTTTTTTGCTAAACATATATTCTACAGAGAATTAAAAAAAATATATTATATTTTTCTACACCTAAAATTAGAATTAAAAAAAATATATTATATTTTTCTACACCTAAAATAGTAATTTCGATAATTAAGGGTTTTGCTGCACCCTGCCTTTCATCCAATAAATCTAAACAATACTATAATGTTGAGCTTTAATCCAAGATGACTATGAATATTAAAGAGAGGGTTATTGGATTTCAATGATTCCATTTGTTTTATGACGCCATTATTATTGTATAATTTAAGCTGTTCTGTTGACAGTCGTATGTCGATTAAGACTAAATTTATCCCTTGATAGAATATTCTAATCAGAAGTTTTATTGCCCTTATATAAATCAAAATGTGTGTTTTTACCGAAGGCATTAAATTGATATGTTGTTAGTACACAAATAGGCCAGAGAAAATCTGAGAGAGGCGAAAGCATTGTGTATATTCAGGGGTAACACCACTGCAATGCCCTAAAAAAAAAGCGCTTTTTTTTTCGACAATTTTATTTTGATGGAAGGAAATGAAACAAACTAATAATATGTGGGAAACTTAATAAGTATATATTGAAGAACATCACGAAATTTTTTGAACGAAAAATATTACAAAATGGTGGCATGGCAGCCATTCTCCCGAAGCATCTTAAATTTCAGGCGCTCTGCGGCACGCAGTGTAGGTCACATAAATTTGCACCTGGAAAAATGAAAAAAAAAAATACATATAATCTACAATAGTATAGCTAGTATAACGCGTAGGGGATTTTAGAAATATTGATTTTTGAGTGATTGGCGAGTATCTGAATAATGTCGTTCATTTTTCGACCAAAAAAAATGACAGTTATTTGGCAACACAAAATTTTTGACGCAACGTATCGAAAATCAGCTAAGTATTGTATTTCGAAATATTGTTTTGAATGTACAGTAAAAAATTCGAATGAAAATATTGAAAATTGTTCGAGTTATGCTGCGTGCCGCTGTGAAAAAACGTGTTTCGAGAAAAACGAGTTTAAAGTTTTGAATTGCCTTATGGACATGAAACAATGAAAAATTGAACTGTTAAAACATTTTTACCATTAATCTGCTATCCCAGCACCATTCGATATTGATATATTGCTCCTCCATTTTTTTCCTTGCCGATGTAACGTTAGAGCGCGCCTCTTTTGCCGCATCTGATAATGAGCGCTCAGCATGCTGGATACGCTTTGCAACGGATTCGACACAAAAATTATATGATATGATGATCATTATCACATTTGTAATTTCTTGGAAGAAGCACTGACACCTTCCGCGTTACCCTCAATCTCGTACCTGTTCAACGGTCGTCTTTTCGACGCGTTGCTCCGATGCCGCGTTGGATACGATCTTTTCGTTCCTTTTTGTCTGGTATAAATTTTTTTGTCACTCATTTTAACTTCGTAACACTCCGAAATTATATAAAACCTATTCAAAGTAGCACTATACACAGAACAAGCGATGGTGATAATTTCAAGCGCGGGAATTGTCTTTTTCGTGCACTGACGTAATAATGACACGTACTAACGTGCTTCTGTATGAAAATGAGTCCAATACTACATAAAAACCATCTAGCGACATCTATTAATGTATTAGAGAACTTAGAAATCAACAAGCAAATTATTAGCAATACCTTCTCAGCAGGTATCCATCCGACGCAGGTAGTCGTTTCGAAGCCGCCCGACGTGTTCGGTGAATTGCTCGAAATTTATTTATATATATATATATATATATATATATATATATATGTATATATATATATATATATATATATATATATGTATGTATATATGTATATATATATATATATATATATATATATATATATATATATATATTTATATATATATATATATATATATATATATATATATATATATATATATATATATATTTATATATATATACATATACATATATATATATATATATATATATATATATATATATATATATTTATATATATATACATACATATATATATATATATATATATATATATATATATATATATATATATATATATATATATATATATATATATATATATATATATATATATATATATATATATATATATATATATATATATATACATATATATATATATATATATATATATATATATATATATATATATATATATATATATACATATATATATATATATATATATATATATATATATATATATATATATATATATATATATATATATATATATGTATACATATATATATATATATATATATATATATATATATATATATATATATATATATATATATATATATATATATATATATATATATATATATATATATATATATATATATATATATATATATATATATATATATATATATATATATATATATACATATACATATATATATATATATATATATATATATATATATATATATATATATAAAAAATGTTTTTTCTTTTTTCTTTCTTGTAGTTCTGAAGATGGTTTAAATAAAATAAACCGAAACGTTAACCAAAAGTAAACTTGTTTCATTAAAAATTGACCGCAAGACCAAGAACAAAAAACTATCCTAAATTTATTCGTTAACGGTCAGGAAAAAAGAAAAACATATATATATATATATATATATATATATATATATATATATATATATATATATATATATACATATATATATATATATATATATATATATATATATATATATATATATATATATATATATATATATATATATACATATATATATATATATCTATACAGGGTTACAGGGAAAGTCGTCCTAGATAATTAAGGACGTTATAGTTTAGGTCGTTTCTAACCGATTTGACTCTATGACATGATGTCCTAAACTTAACCGTTTTCGAGATATTGAAGTTTAGAGATTTTCTAAAAAAAACACGTTTTTTTTTGCTTTTATATCGATTTTTTTTTATTAGAGGTTCTCGAGAGCGATTTTTTGGTTATTTTTAGTTAGTCTGTATGTAAAGTATCAAAAATCATCAAAAAAATTTGAACTAGTTACTAACAGTTTCAAATGGCGGCTTGTTAATGTTTCTAAATTACGAATTTTTACCAATTGTTTCCTACTTTAAATCAATAAAGATAAAAAAAAATATATGGAAGTTATTCTGCAAATTATTTTAAAAACTTTTACGTCTTTTTAGCTATCAAAAAAGGTATAATACTAGGAGTTTAATAGGAAAACTGTACACAGAATGACACCTAAAGCGGGCTCGGGTAGCAAAAGGTAAATTTTTAGTTCTAGGTGAAAATACGAAAAATACACAAATAAAACAAAAAACCTTGCAATTTAATATTTTTTATTAATTATAATTTATGTTCTATATGGTCGCCCCTATTTCTAACGCAAATTCTCATTCTTTTTCTTAAATTACTTTTCACAACGCTGGTTGTGAGGTGCCGCCTCATTTCGTCAGCCGCATCAATTATTTTTTGTCTTAGGACATCCACGTTTTCGATAGGAGTCATCTGGTCGTATACGAGACTTTTCATGTGACCCCACACATAAAAATCCATCGGTGTTAGGTCTGGGCTTCTCGCCGGCCAAGGTATGGGTCCGCCTCTTCCAATCCATTTGTTGGGATAATTGTCATTGAGCCATGCACGAACACTTCCTCTGTAGTGACTGGGCAGCCATCGTGTTGAAAGTACATGTTTTGTCTCAAACCAATAGGTAGGTCTTCCATCAAATTAGGTAAATCGTTCCGCAAAAAATTGTCGTATTCCTCGCCATTCAAATTATCTGGCAGGAAGAATGGCCCAACCAAATAATTTGAAATTATACCCATCCACACATTTAAGCTGAATCTTGTTTGTGATCCTTTCGTTCTTTTTTTGTTTGGGTTGCCTTCCTCTTTAGAAGCCCAATAGTGGGTATTGTGGTAGTTTGTAAGACCGTCTTTGTCGAATTTCGACTCGTCAGTCCATAGTATTTTCTTAAATAAAAAAAGATGCATCTTTGACATCGGTATTGAGCATAAATCTGCAGAATTCTAATCGTCGCAACGGATCCCCTTCTTCAATGATTTGCACGGGCGGATAGTGGTAAGGGTGTTGCCCAACAGTATGCATTACAAACCATACCTTCCACTGCGAAATACCAAGCTGTTGTGCGACAACATTTGTAGATGTGGTTGGGTCCACCTCAAAGAGACGTCGTATTTCGTTTTCTTCGTCTCTTCTCTTCTACGTGGTCGTCCCATGTCAGTCCGCCGTCTTTGTACGGAACCAGTTTCTCGTAGTCTTCGATAAGTTCCATCAAATACGCTAACATCAGGTACACGACGAGTAGGATATCGCAGTATGTATTCATCACGTGCACGCGACGACACTCCTTCGCAAAATCCGTAACACATTAGGATGTCAGCATATTCCTCGTTGGTACACGTTGCCATATTCACAAGCAAAGATCAAAATTCAGTTACGAGCCAATTCACACAGTCAGAAGATGAAACACAGATATTTTTGAAAAGCACGGTATAGCACATCTACCACGGACGAATCGCATGAGCAGACTAAAAATCATTCAATAATGTTTAGTGAACAGAAAATGTCATTCGCACAGAGAGTACCCCGACCGGAAAAAATGCTTACCCACCCTTTTTATTGTTTGAAGGTGCAGGTAGTAAACCGGTAATTGGTAGTATCTAAATTCTATTATTATATTACTCTACATTTGGGCCTATTGAAATCTCATTTTCTTAGAATTTTCAATAGATCCAGTAGATATTATACCGTTTTAGATAGCTAAAAAGACGTAAAAGTTTTTAAAATAATTTGCAGAATAACTTCCATACATTTTTTTTTTCTCTTTATTGATTTAAAGTAGGAAACACTTGGTAAAAATTCGTAATTTAAAAACATTAACAAGCCGCCATTTGAAACTGTTAGTAACTAGTTCAAATTTTTTTGATGATTTTTGATACTTGACATACAGACTAACTAAAAATAACCAAAAAATCGTATTCGAAAACCTCTAATAAAAAAAATCGATATAAAAGCAAAAAAAACATGTTTTTTTTTAGAAAATCTTTAAACTTCAATATCTCGAAAACGGTTAAGTTTAGGACATCATGTCATAGAGTCAAATCGGTCAGAAACGACCTAAACTATAACGTCCTTAATTATCTAGGACGACTTTCCCTGTAACCCTGTATATATATATATATATATATATATATATATATATATATATATATATATATATATATATATATATATATGTATATATGTATATATGTATATATATATATATATATATATATATATATATATATATATATATATATATATATATGTATATATATATATATATATATATATATATATATATATATATATATATATATATATATATATATATATAAAAGGGGCAGTTGTGAAAATGGAGAAAAGTAATGAAATATTGCGCTATATTTTGCAATATTATTACGACAAAGGGAATAACGCTGCGCAGGCTTGTGAAAAAATTTGTGCTGTGTACGGTGAAAATCTGCTGCGCGGAAATGATTCGCTCGCTTTCGTTCTAGTAATTTTGATGTGAAAAATGAGTCACGCTCTGGTCGTCGAATCACTGAAAAAGCTGATGAAATTCTTGAAAAAGTCCAGCAAGATAAGCATATCAGCAGTGTCGATATTGGTATGGAGCTAGGCATTGACCACAAAACGGTTTTTAACCATTTACACAAAGCTGACTACAAAAAGAAGCTCGATGTATGGGTTCCTCATGAGTTGAGCGCGAAAAACATGATAGACCGAATTAACATCTGTGATGCGCTGCTGAAACGCAATGAAATCGAGCCATTTCCGCAACGTGTCATAACCGGTGATGAAAAATGGATCACGTACGACAATCGCAAGCGTAAAAGATCGTGGATAAGGGATGGTGAGCCGTCACAAGCGTTCGCGAAGCCAGGATTGACGCCGAAAAAGGTGATGCTGTGTGTGTGGTGGGACTGGAAGGGAATCGTCCACCATGAGCTACTTCCGGTTGGTCAGACGATTGATTCTCAACTCTACAGTGGACAACTAGAGAGATTATGCCAGGCAATTGAAAGAAAATAGCCGAATTGATTAATAGGAAAGGTGTTGTCTTCCATCATGGCAACGCCCGACCACACACTTCTTTGATGACCCGTCAAAAATTGCGAGAGCTTGGTTGGGAAGTTTTGATGCATCCACCGTATAGTCCAGACATAGCACCCTCTGACTATCACTTGTTCCGATTTCTGCAGAACTCTCTCAATGGAATTAAGCTTCTTTCAAAGGAAGCCTGTGAAAAACCACTTGATTCAGTTTTTCAATCAGAAACCACAGAAGTTCTTCACCGATGGCATCATGGCTCTACCCAAAAAATGGCGAAACTATTGTCGAGAATAATGGAGTATATTTGGTTTAAATAAATTCATTTTCACACTATAAGAAAACCAATTGAATTTTACTAAAAAAACGCCACGAACTTTTTCCTAGACCTGATATATATATATATATATATATATATATATATATATATATATATATATATATATATATATATATATATATATATATATATATATATATATATATATATATATATATATATATATATATATATATATATATATATATATATATATATATATATATATATATATATATATATATAATTCCAAAAAGTATATTTTATTTCCAATATAGACATTTTCAAATGTTTAATTGTTGAAATTAAAGTACATTTTTTGTAAAGTATCAATAAAACACACATACTGAATATTCTGCTTTGAGAAAACCCAATATTCTGTAACAACACAATACAAACAATAATTTAATAAAATATTGTTTACGAACAATATAATAAAAAAAATTGAAACGTCATTTAACTGTAAATAATATGAAACGAACATCAAAGTAACATTACCATATTAATATATTTTGTACACAAAGCAATTGTAAAGATTAAAATGGACCAAATAAATATTGCAAAATAAATAGGCCAGGAAATGTTAGTAATAATTCACACACAATTCATTTAATCCATTACATGTTCTACATTATTACTGAAAATATTGAAATTTTCATATATCCAAAACACTAACAACGACATCTTGTGATATTTTACAGAAACGGAGTAGAATTTTAATTTTTCCTTAACAGAGGGTTCAAGATATTTGTATTTTTCAAATAGGTTATATTACTAGTGGAGACACCTGATTTTTAAAAGTAAAGTGAAATTTTCTCATTCAGATTTCGGTATTGATTATGTGTATTGTGTGTGCTGCTTTCAAAGCTTCCTATTTTAAGTTGATATTTTATAGCTAATCAATATTAGCATCTGTAATTTGCTAAATTTGAGGCGGTTATCTTTAATACTGAAATATGAATATTTTATCCCAACATGAAAGCATGCGTAAGTTTTGTTTCCTCTCCTCTTTGAGAAGTATCATATTTGTAAAATAAATCATCTTCTGACATTTTTGTATTTCTTTACGCTTTAGAAGTCATAAATTAAGAAAAACATATCTTCCCATAAGTATCGGTCGATTGGCATGATAACTATTGAACAAAGTGAGTTATTAATTTCAAATCTGGTACACATATAACGATCAAATAGGAAAGGAACCTGAAGGGCGTGAAAGCTGCGAAGATTATTAAATACTGCATAGTTTTAATAATATTACGGCAGTTTGTCCTGCTTGGATAATTGACATATTTAAAAGTTAATTATTTATAAGTAAGATAAAACAATTTGTATCTCTGTCGTAGGATGTTTGAGACCACAGATCGATAAAGGATTTGTTCAGCGAGTTGCTAATAATTACCGCTTAGCAGGATTCTACCCCAAGTATATACAAATGAATATAAACCACTAGTATTGGATAAAGTCCATTTTGTAGCAGTTTTTGACCTCGTTCTTTTTCTCCGTCGATCCTAGCTCAACTGAGGAGACGTGATATAGCGCAACGCATCTTGGGATGGATTGATGGATAAGAAAATAGTCAAAAACTGCTGAAAAAATAAAGTTTGTCCAAGTCGTGGTTTATATTGACCAATTATTTATAGTCAAACATATAACATGTTGAGGGATTTCTAAGTATAGATCACGTATACCTCTTTCTCAAGGTTCCTGTAGTCGGCGAATATATAAAAATGCACTTAGCCCAACGTTTCTTTAGTTATTTCATTCCATCCAAAAAATTTTTTAAATTCAAAAAAACGACGCTACACTGGCTTTCAACTCATAATTTGGGAAATATTTTCCGTCTCTGCGCTATTTGTTTAGGCATTTTAGAGCGGGTGTTGTAACTCAGTAATTACATCAATTGGGCTATCCTTGTTGACCCTGCAATTGTACTACAGTAAAGCTTTGATGCTCTGTGAATGTGGATATTTTTTGTCCAATGGCCTCCTTTAGGCTATGGTTCGTCTTTCCGTAAATATCTCAATTAACCGTTTGTCCTTATTCCAAATATTCAATAAGCAAAATTCGTTCGCAGTCCCAAAACACAATTGCTACCACCTTTCGAGAAGAGGCTAAGTGTTCGCCTTCTTTGGAGGTGAAGAGCCCTTATAAATCTATTACATTGACCCCTGCTTCGTGGTAGAATACTTCAGCATTTTTCACCTGTGATAATTATTCTATAAAGCAGTTCGTGGAAAACTTCCTTCCTCATCACTTTCTACTCCGATGTCAGGAATATTTGAGATTCATCATTGACCGCGACAGATTGAAACATAACCCAAATCCAACGTGTCTTGGCGACAGATCCCTTACCTTTAAAGGTACATAGAAAAAATTGTGCAAAAATTGAAATCAAGGAATAACATTATGCACAAAATTGCTGGAACGATATGGAGGGCAAGGCCAAATACACTTCGTTCTGCTGTCATATACATCGTCTATTCCACAACAGAATACCTTGGTACCGATACTCACAAAATAGACGTCTAGCTAAACAAAAGAATGAGAATTATGATGGGTACTGTCAAATCTACATCAACAATTTGTCTATATATACATATATATATATATATATATATATATATATATATATATATATATATATATATATATATATATATATATATATAAATAAATAAATAAATAAATAAATATCGTCTTTAATTCGGTAACCACAAAATCAAAAATATATATAATAGACAATTTCCAAATGTCCACACACAATTACAATTACCGCAGAAGAAGAAGAAATGGTGGAGTTTAGCCACAGGCTACTCTTACACTCAACCATTTCCGTCCTTATTTAAGCCTAATCAAATGTAAAAAAGAAACTAAAAGAAAACACAATACCAAGAAAATAAAATAAGAGAAAAGACCACACAGAAAACTTTGATAATACATATAAGAATCGAAATCCTACACACTGTATTACATATTATAAATATTTATAAACCACATATAGCCTTACAGAAAAATTCTGCAATCCTTGGTATAGCACTACACATATTGTAGACCTAGCAAGCGAGATTTATATCTCGGGCGCAAACTATTGTTATTGCACAATTTCAAATCCTGATCAAGCGAATTATAAAGAGACACAGCGTTATAACTAAAGCAACGCCGGAACAAAGCAGATTGATGTTTTGGCATAGTAAGATGATCTCGATGTCTCAGGTCACGGTCGTGAACAGAAGAGCGGAATATAATTTTTTCTCTTAAGTACGCTGGCCCGTCATTGCGCAGGAGTTTCATTAGGAATACTGCAAAATGTAATTTAACTGTATTTGTCATATTTAATCATTTTGGTTCGTTAATTTTAATTGATACATGATCATATTTTCTAAGGTTAAAAATAAAACGACAACATGTATTCTGAACAATCTGCAGACGATTTTTAGTAATCATGTCTAAGCATGGAAAGTAGACTATACAACAATAATGAAATATAGGCAGGATCAAGGATTCACATAATTTTTTCCTAATTTTATAATTTAAGATGTACCGATTTGCGTACAGGATTTTCATTCTCGCATAGCTTCTTCGTAGCAGTGTACTAATATGCTTCCTAAACCTTAAGTCCACATCAATATACAGTCCCAGATTGTTACTACACCCCGTAAAATTCAAATTAACGTCACCCAATTGAAGTTTAATAACTTCTTCCAATATCTGGCGATCTTGAACAAAACAACATTACTTCAGTTTTATCCGGATTTATTTTCAGGTTATGCTCTTTTGAATAAGTAAGTACTGCCTCGAGATCAGCGTTTAAGCATTGAGTAGCATCCTCTGGCTCGCTGGGGTTAAAATAGTGCAGCAATACAGTATTATGGGCATAAGCCTGTACATGCAAATTTACAGCAGAGTGAAAAATGTCAAAAGTGTATATCAGAAACAAAAGAGGTCCGAGAATAGACCCCTGTGGAACTCCAGACACCATTCTTCCACTGGAGGAATATTTACCGGCAATACGGTCCCTCTGATGTCTATCTGAAAGATATGTTTCAAAAAAAGACACTGATATGACATCAAATCCCACATACTTCAGCTTCGCACAAAGTAATTCGTGACCAAGGACGTCAAATGTTTTGGAATAATCCAGAGAGATTGACTATATTGTGAGTGAGATTTAATAACGCGGAAGTGGTGCTATGGGCCTCCCGAAAACCAGATTGATGGGTGGGGAGAAGACTGTTAAATGTAAGATAACGAAGGACCTGTGTGTGAACGGTTCTTTCAAACACCTTAGAAAGGACGGGGAGAAGACTAATAGGGCGAAATTCACTAACAAGAGTTGGACTTTTAATTTTTGGGATTGGACAAACTATGGACTGCCTCCAGTACATGGGAAAATAACCAGATTCCACACAACAGTTAATGATGTGTGTCAAGTGATTCAAGATCACAGGCAGACTAAGTTTTATCATGAGAATTGTCAGTTTATCACACCCAGCGGCGTTAGACCAGATGCTACAAACATTTTTTCGAACTTACCATGGTGAAACTAAATTGCATGTCATCATCGTTTCTGTTATCACTATTAAAAAATATTCTATTGCCACAGTTGTTGGATTTTTGAAATACACTCAAAAAGTAATCATTCACTTCATCCGGACTCATAACCTTAGCTGAGACACAGCCCATGTCTGGTCGCTTACCAGAATACACATTCATTTGCCTGAGTCCCTTCCACACACCTCTGGAATCCTGCCGTCGCCGCAAAAAGTCCAAATATCCCATTTTTTTTCCCTGCGAACTGACCAAGAGCAAAATTTCGAAGCTGTTTATAAGCTTCTCAGGTTTTATATATATATATATATATATATATATATATATATATATATATATATATATATATATATATATATATATATATATATCTATAATATATATAAAATGCAACGTCTCTCTGTCTGTCTGTCTGTCTGTCTGTCTGTCTGTCTGTCTGTCCGTTAGTGCGCTTATCACTGAAGAACCACTTGTCCGATTTACGTACTTTTTTTTTTAAAACATACATATGTTCTCTGGCCAGGTTATAGGCTATATTTTATTACGATAGGTAGCATAAGGAATGAGTAGTGACGCAAAATAGTGAATGATGTCGGAAAAAAGTTTGCCGCTAGCGCGTTGCCTTGCAATACACCGCCTAAACCATTAAATATGGAACAATATTATGTAGCAGAGAATATCTATAATCTATAATATATATAAAATGCAATGTCTCTCTGTCTGTCTGTCCATCAGTGTGTTTATCACGCGAAAACCACTTATCCGATTTATGTGTCTTTTTTTTTAAATTCATACATATATTCTTTGGCCAGATTACATAATAATAATAATAATCTATATCTATAATATATATAAAATGCAACGTCTCTCTGTCTGTCTGTCTGTCCATTAGTGCGCTTATCCCTCGAGATCCACTTATCCGATTTACGTGATTTTTTAAATTCATACATATGTTCTCTGAGCAGGTTATAGATATATATTTTATTACATCTATAATATATATAAAATGTAACGTATATCTGTCTGTTTATCCGTTTGTGCGCTTATCACTGGAGAACTTATCCGATTTACGTGCTTTTTTTTTAAACATGCTAAACCATTAAATATGGAACAATATCATGTAACAAAGAATATCTATAATATATATATATATATATATATATATATATATATATATATATATATATATATATATATACAAAATGCAATGTCTCTCTGTCTGTCTGTCTGTCCATTAGTGTGTTTATCACGCGAAAACCACTTATCCGATTTATGTCTCTTTTTTTTTTAAATTCATACATATATGCTTTGGCCAGGTTATATAATAATAATAATAATCTATATCTATAATATATATAAAATGCAACGTCTGTCTGTCTGTTCGTTAGTCCCTCGAGATCCGATTTACGTGATTTTTTAAATTCATACATATGTTCTCTGACCAGGTTATAGATACATATTTTATTACATCTATAATATATATAAAATGTAACGTATATCTGTCGGTTTGTCCGTTTGTGCGCTTATCACTGGAGAACCACTTATCCGATTTACGTGCTTTTTTTAAACATGCTAAACCATTAAATATGGAACAATATCATGTAGCAAAGAATATTATAATATATATAAAGTGCAACGTCTCTCTGTCTGTCTGTCTGTCCGTTAGTGCCCTTATCACTGGAGAACCACTTATCGGATTTACGTGCTTTTTTGTTAAACATACATATGTTCTCTGGCCAGGTTATAGGATATATTTTATTACGTTAGGTGACATAAGGAATAAGCAGTGACGATAATAGTGAATCAAGTCGGAGAAAAGTTTGCAGCTAATGCGTTCTCTTGCAATACACTGCCTAAAGCATTAAATATGGAACAATATCATGTAGCAAAGAATATAATATATAAAAAATGTAACGTCTCTCTGTCTGTGTGTCTGTTCGTTAATGCGCTTATCACTCGAGAACCCCTTATCCGATTTACGTGTTTTTTTTTTTTAATTCATACATTTGTTCTCGGGCCAGGTTATCTATAATCTTCTATCTAGAATATATATAAATGCAACGTCTTTCTGTCTGTCGGTCTGTCCGTTAGTGCGCTTATCACTTGAGAACCACTTATCCGATTTACGTGTTTTTATAAATTTAAACATATGTTCTATATAATTCGATATAAGCCTAGATAATGGGAGATAAGGAGAAATAATGGGAGATAAGTCGAGATAAGGCTCGATAATGGGAGATAAGGTAAGTTAATGGGAGATAAATATAAATAATGGGAGATAAGGAGAAATAATGGGAGATAAGCAAAAATAAGTCTAGATAATGGGAGTTATGGTGAAATAATGGGAGATAAGGAGAACTATTGAGAGATAAGTCGAGAAAAGCCTAGATAATGGGAGATAAGGTGAGCTAATGGGAGATAAGGAGAAATAATGGGAGATAAGGAGAAATAATGGGAGATGAGCAGAGTTAAGGCTAGATAATCGAAATTATGTAGAGATAATTGGAGATAAGGAGAAATATGGAGAGATAAGGGGAAATAATGGGAGATATTTTATTACGTTGGGTAAATTAAGGAATAAGCAGTGACGATAGTGGTGAATCAAGTCCACGCGAGCGGAGCCGCGGGCCCGGCTAGTATATATATATATGTTACAATAGAGGTTTTCACAAATGGTGGAATGCAATACATTACAATTCCTGGTTTTAATTCGTTTATCTAACAATGAATTTGCTCTACGTTTCGCCAAAATCTCATTTGGCAAGTGCTCTAGCTGCTGCTGCTACTCAATACTGTGATCTTGCTGCTGTTGCCGCTCGAAACTAACTGAGAAACCAAAGTGCGGTCGCCGTCTTTTATAGGTCGGCGTTTACGCAGATTGTAAACGGGGGGTCGGAAGTGCTCGACCGGGCATAGGTGTCCGTCGGCTGGGTGGCCGTATCAGTGGTAATTACGAGTTCCGGCACTATGCCTACTGTTGCTTTCTCGATGTTTTAGTTATTCCTTGGTTTAGCTAGTAGACTCTTCCATGTAGTGGAGATATTCAGTGTATGATCCCGTTTATTTAGCTGTCTATTCTTTTCGATTTTCAAGGCTTCTCTGACTATGCATGTTTTATAATGTGAAATCGAGGCTATTTATTTAGATCCTTCAAAATTGATGTTGTGACCAGTATCATAATTGTACTGAAAAATAGCTGATGTTGTTTGTCTTTGATACTCATTTTATGTTTTTGGATCCGGGTGGAGATTCTTCTATTTGATTGCCCTATGTACAATTTGTGGCAGTCTCCGCATGGGATGCTGTAAAATCCATGGTTTTACAGTTTTCTCTTGTCCTTGGGGTTCCCTAGGATGTCTGTCAGGGTGTTTTGTGGTTTTCATGCTGAGCCTATGTTGTGTTTTCTGAGGACTCTTCCAATCCTATCTGTAACTCCTTTCACATACGGTAATAAGACTCTACTTTGGTTGAGGTCGCGTTCTTCTATCCTTGTCTGTGGATGGCGCCGCCTTTCTAATGCTCTCCGTATGGACTTGTCTTGATATCTTTATATCCATTTTGCTTAAGAGCCTAGAGTCGGTATAGTCTCGATACAAGGATGTTGGCTACCGACTGGATTTGATATGGATGTTGGTGTGAGCCAGCGTTTAAATATCTGCTGGTGTGGGTGGGCTTTCGGTAGACAGAATGTTGAAGCTGACCGTTCTTTTTCTAAATCCAATCCAATATATATTTCGAAACTAATTTTATCTCCAAATCTTCTTGTGCAATCTTAAAAACTACAATTTCAAATAGTTGATCGTCGTGGCCGTTACTATGTGGTAATTTATCATTTTAACGGAAAGAAATAAAACACTTATTATGTATTATTACCACTATATCGCACAAGTTTTGCGACTGCAGTTTCGACCTATGCGTAAGCTTGATAATGACCGCATAGGTCGAAACTGCAGTCGCAAAACTTGTGCAATAGAGTGGTAATAATACATAATAAGTGTTTTATTTCTTTCCGTTACTACAATTTCAGTTATTTCAGCTCCTTCAGCAGGCACTGGGATCTTCATTCGTAGATCTAATAGTAAATCCGTATAAAACTCGATGGTTTTCTCTTTTAGTTCTCTGTGTCTTCTTTTTTTCTCCGAATTCTTTTTTTTTTTTTTTTTTTTTATGGGTCTAGCACACGTGCTACAGGGAAGTCCCTAAAGCGCTACAGGAGCGACACGTGTGCGGAGAAAACGATTCACGTTGTTCTTGAATCGCTGTAGATTGTACTCGATGGGAAACACAGTCCTGGGTAAACCATTCCAAAGGTATGATGTTCTCCATATAAAAGACTGCTTGAAAAGCGTTGTACGAGGAGTAACAAGCTGAACCTCATACGGATGTGAAGCATCAGCGCGACGTGTACTTCTAATATGCACCGCTCTGGGAGGAATCAAACGGGCCACATCTTTCGAACACTTTCCATGAAAGTACTTGTAGAATAGGCTCAAGTCGCCAACCGTTCTTCGATGTTCCAGCGAATCAAGGCCGTCGGTCAATTCCGTGTCCAATCAGACGAACAGCTCTTCTCTGGATAGAATCCAATAAATGCAGTGTATGTTTGGGAGCGGAGCTCCAAACATGGGAGCAGTATTCCATAGTTGGTCGAATTTGAGCTTTGTAAAGAATTAACAGTTGTTGTGGAGTGTAAAGCTTTCTGGTTCGAAACAATATTCCCAACTTTTGAGAAGCTCTTCTTGCTATGCCTGCAACATGTTCATGCCAGGACATATTTGCTCCCAAATTAACGCCTAACAGATTGAGTGACGATGTTAGAGGGATGGAGTGCCCCGACATAACTATGTCGGGTTCTGCAACGTTAACTTTTTTAGAAAAAACTGCCGCCTGGGTTTTTGTAGAGTTAAATTCCACTTGGTTACTGTCACCCCAAGATAGAATTTCTTCCAGGTCTTTGTTAAGTTGAATGACTTCCTGCTGTCTGCGGATATTCGTCTGAGTAGTCGATGTCCGAGCGTTCAAAGTGAATGAAGAGATAAGTGTACTGTCATCTGCAAAGCTGTAGATTGGATTCTCGGTCTTTTCCAGCAGATCGTTAATATAAATGAGGAAGAGAGTAGGAGACAATATGGAACCTTGGGGCACACCGGCGTTGATAGTGAAGGTGTTAGAAAGAAATCCGTCAACCGCCACTCGTAAAGAACGCTCTCTGAGGAAACATGAGAGCCACAAACAGAACTTTTCAGACATACCATAAGAACGTAGCTTAGCCAACAGCCCATCGTGCCAAACACGGTCAAATGCCTTGGATATGTCAAGAGCAACCGCTCGAGATTCTCCAAAGTGTTCAATTGCGTTGTTCCAAACATGTGTTACATAAGTCAGAAGATCTCCTGTTCATCTATTTTTACGAAAGCCATATTGGTGATCACTAATAATGTTGAATCCTTCAAGATATTTTAGAAGATGCTGATTGATAACCTTTTCCATGACTTTCGATATTATTGAGAGTAGTGCGATTGGTCGGTAGTTATTTGGCAAGGTCTTCTTGCCTTTTTTAGGTATCGGCTGAACTGTGGCACATTTCCAGCTGGAAGGAAATATTCCCTTTCTGTAGGATAGGTTGAAAAGTCTACAGAAAACTGGTGTTAGTTCCCTCGCACAGTTCTTGAGAACTATGGCAGGTATTCCGTCAGCGCCTGAAGCCTTTTTGGTGTCTAGCTTCATCAAAATACGTTTTATGATACGCTGTCTGAAGACAATATCGGGCATCCTTGACTGCACTATGGGAATAGTAGGTGGTGTTTTTCCTTGGAAATCGACAGTAGAATGTGAAGCAAAGAGTTCAGCCAACAAGTTCGCTTTCTCAACAGGTGTCGTTGCAATAGAATTATCTGGCCGTGTGAGTGGTGGTATGGTGGATTTGGTGAAATTTTGACTAACTGCCTTAGCGACTGACCAAAAGGACCTGGAATTGCCGGGACAAGCGAGAAGTTTGTTTCTAATCCGTTGATTGTGTACCTCCTTGGTTTCGTCGATAATTTTTTGCATCTGTTCCTGGCACGAACAAAGATGTTACGATTTATGGTGTTAGGATCTTCACGCCACTGTCGGTATGCAAGATGTTTAGAAGCAACAGCTTCTTTGCATTTTAGGTCAAACCAAGGCTTGCCGTTGGAAGGGCATTTCTTCGAAAAAGGGATGTAAGCATCCATACCGGCCAAAATAACATCGGAAACCTCCCTGGCGCAGTCAGATGGGTCGTCGGATCGAAAACAAACGTCCAACCAAGGGAAAGTTCGAAAATATTCCATGAGATCTTCCCATTTAACAGATTTGTAGTGCCAAATCTTGCGCGGTTTGGGCGCCTCTCTGTCACTGATTGGTGTCGATGTCGAAAGTAGTTTATGGTCGGAAGAACCTAACGGTGGATTTACGCTGACCGTGTAAATCTCCGGATTAGTGGTTAAAAACAGATCAAGAAGACTGGCGAACTCTCCGTCTCGATCAGGGATCCGTGTTGGTTCATCAATAAGCTGAGTCAAGCCACAACTGATTGAAAATGATTCGGCTTCACGACCTTGTTCGTCGGTAGTATTTGAATATTTAAGCCAGTTGATGTTGTGGACATTAAAGTCGCCCAGGATGGCAATTTAGGCATTTGGATAGTTAATTTGTAAATGATCTATGGTGTCTGCATGAGAAGCGAAAAGTGTTCTAAAGTTTGTATCACTTGGTGGTCGATAGAGGATACAGACGAACCTTGTGGTTGGTTGAGTCGTTATTTTTAACCACATAACATCAAAGTTTGGAGGCTCCAGAGCCTCTTCTCGTTGGCAAGAGAGGTCGCTTCTGACATAAAGACAGATTCCAAAGTTACGCCTAAATCGGGAATAGAAATCGTACCCAGGATAAAGATAGTTTACTGTGCTGGTCGATGAACTGACCTTAGTTTCACAGAGAGCGAGTACATGAGGTTTATTTGATTGCAGGTGTTGGTGCACTGAATTTATGTTCGAATTTAAACCTCGTATGTTGCAAAAATCCATTTTGAAATTCTGTTCTTTGCATGTCTCCGAATTCATTTGCCAATAAATGGAAAAATAATGTGGTATATTTGAAAATATTTAAGCAGAAGTGACCATGACTCTCAACTGTATTCTCAGACCTATTTAAGACAGTCGTTAAGGAAATAATTTGTCAGTACTATATCGATACAAAAGGAGAGAAATAAATGAACTCTGGTCTGTGTTTTAATTTCTATTAAAAGTTTTCTTTATTTTATGGACAGACAGTGTAAACACCTTTGCTCTAGCAATTTTGCACAATGTTTTTGTCAATATACAAAACAATATATGGTATCATTGGTAAAATAGCACTGCTTGACACAAATACACTCTGTCATGTAAGAACGTGACAGCTCGTATTCTTGAAAAAATGTGTTTCGAGAACATTTTTGCCATTAATGTATTCTTTGGTGTGCTAACAACGGTGCAATTATCTTAGTGCATTAATAATCGCCTGACATCTTCGAGGCATGCTGTCGACGAGATTTTCTGCATACCACGGAAATGATCTCCAAATTTTTCGAATCTCGAGAGTTAAAGTCCTCAGTCTTTCCTCTGAGCTTTCTCTTTACAAGGGATCAAACTTTTTCAATAGCGTTTGCTTTCGGCGATTTTCAGGGCCACTCTAGTACCTTATCGTGGGCCCAAGAGAGTTGCTTCGCAATGTGATTTTCGCCCAGCAAAGGTTTCTCCATCGTGCTAAGGAATTTGACATCATGAGCACGAAGATGTTGTCGAATGGTCTCATGGGATAGATTCAAACCCGATTTTTAGTGTTCTGCACGGAACACTTCTAAGATGACTTCGGTGTCTGTCTGTCCGTCTGTCTGTCTGTCACACCCGATTTTCTCCGAAACTATTTGTCATAGAAAGTTGAAATTTGGTAATAATATAGGAATTGATGGCCCCATCAGAGCCATGTAGTTTTGAAAGTTAAATTTTGACTTAAGGTGTTAATTCTGGGGGGTAAAATCGGAAGTGAAAAAAAATTTTTTTTACTCATCGATTGTGGTGTCAAATGAAAGCTTGTGAAAACACGAGTAAAAAATATACATATAATGTAATACTTAAACACACTTTTCTTTGTGTGTTTTTAAAAAATCGCGAAAAATCGCTGTCTCCCCCCTTATCTCGAAAAGTACTGATCAAAAAATGTTGAAAAAATTCTGGAATATTCTCCACGGGGTGTAGATTGAACGAAAATTATCACGAGTGCATTACCTATAATAATTTATCTTGTATATAAAAAAAAAATTTCAATGTCATCAGTTTTCAGTAAAGACTGGAAACAAAGTTTGTTGAAAACTCATTTGGGGTGAGTTTTGTGAAGTCACTGATCATTTTATACCTGCGTAACAACATTTTTTTATTTTTAAAGCAATCAACGTACGGAACACTAAATGAGCAAGTTCAACTTGCACTTGACTGGTTATCTAAATTTTGCCGCTCCTTGACGTGGCCTCAATTTCGGGTTCCATGAAAACAAGGACAACGAAGTGACTTTGCCTGCCGAGTCAAGATTTGGCAAGTCGTCGACGTTTTTCGTCTCGTTAAAACGACTTACCCACTTCTTCACAAACGGCACCGACTTTTTAATATATTTAGCGTCCGCGAAATGTGTTATTTTGGGCTCCTTTGGATAGAAGCAAAGAAACAGTGCCTCGAGCCGACGCGCAAACAAGTGACTCATTTTGGATTTTCCATGATTTCGATGATAGTTCGGAATCGACTGATATTTTTACTAAAATCCATCGTAGACAAAGGTTCCCTCTACCCATTTTTTGTTGAATCGCTAGAATCGTATCTACCAAAAATGAATTATCGCGGACAGGTTCTTACTAAACAGACTGTAATGTGTATTTTCCAAAAAATACATTGTAACTAAGTCTCAATTAAAACTGTATAAATTTCACAAGCTGAACAACTCATATAAAAAAAAACGCATTTTAGTCCTTTTTAGGAATTATAACAAGCTATGAAATTTTATCAATCTCATAAATGTCTTATCTCCTAATTTAATCCGAAATTTACTCTCAAGTATATTTAGTTCAAGTTAGTGTCGTTAATATGGTAAATAGCAGAGATGTTCTGAATATTAAGTAGAAATTAAAGAATATTAATTTGCAATGTAGTGCAAAGTCAAAAGTGTAATTTGGCGGACATTTCTGTCATTAATAAGAAGCGAGAAGGTAATAATTTGGTGACTGTGTTTTTTAAATTTGAAAAAAAAAAAGTGACCTTTAAATAACCTTCTTTCAATTTGTTAATATTTATATTGTGTCGACAGGTAGTACTACATAGGGTTTTTCTTTAGTATAGTTTTTTTCAAGATCTAAGAAAGTGATTTGGCAAATTGATGCAATAAAAACATTAAACGACCATAAGTATCTTCTCACGTACCTGGTCGTAACAGGGTCGTAATTGATATATATATATATATATATATATATATATATATATATATATATATATATATATATATATATATATATATATATATATATATATATACATATATATATATATATATATATATATATATATATATATATATATATATATATATATATATATATATATACCTCCCTTTCAATCTAACATTTTATTGGCTACTTCATGTTTATAAATATAAAGAATATTCTTCATTTTATCTACAGTATTATACTGAAATAGTGTGTATTATAAAGCTGAAGTGTCTTAAAATGTCCGAAGCCCTTTCCGTTAGAAGCCGCAAATGTTTGCCCGTTGGGGTAAAAATGATAGTTAAAAGTGTTTATTTAAAATTAGTGGAGCGAGGCCACGAAAAATAATTTTCATTGATGGAGACATCAACTTTAACAAGCATCCGTGAAAGTACAGTTTGAAAAATTGTAAATAATTCGATAGCGCCTAAAAAGCACGAAAAGACAAAGGTGTGTCGAAATGTATTGATTTCTGTCAAGAAGACTTAATCCGCAGCAAAAAATATGTAATGTATGCAGAAAAAAAGTCAATACGTTATTGTCACTTTCACGGGGGCTGTGCGAGGATAGTTGTGATATAAAATGTTCCACTACAATTTTATGGCGTATTCTACGTCGTTTGGGGTTTTTGTTCAAAAAAAGGCAAGTTATAATGGAATCACGGCGCTTACAACAACTCAGAATGGAATATCTTGAAGAAATAAATACAGCTAGATGGGAAAATTGAACGATAATCTACCTAGATGAGACTTGGTATGACATCCACGACACACCCAGTAAAGGATGGATTGGTAAATCTAAAAAATGCCACACCAAAGCTCCATTAAATAAAGGTAAAAGAATAACTATTTTACATGCAGGGTCAGGAGAAGGCTGGATACCAGAATGTTTGCTTCTGGCAGCCAAGAATATTTTAGATTCCAGCTTGGCTTATCATTGTGATAAAACTGCTAAAGTTTTTGAAGATTGGCTTCAAAACAAATTAATGCCGAATATACCACCGAATAGCTGTATTGTGATGGATAATGCATCCTATCATAGTCGCCAAATGAATAAGGTACCAACTTCCACCAGTAGAAAAAGAGAAATACAAGCCTTTTTGGGCGAACGTGACATATATGTCCATGAAAATTATACAGTTAAACAATTGTTAGAAGTTTTAAAAAGCTACAATTTTTTCAAAGGAATATGTTAGTGATAAAATTGCAAAGGAAGCTGGACTCGAAATGTTTCGGCTTCCACCATACTATTGTATCTTTAATGCGATCGAGTTGATATGGCATAAAATAAAGTCTAATATACGTGTTCACAGTAATACACCCACTTTAAACAGTAGTATGATTGAGTTGATAAAGACAGAAGTCAAAAATTTAATTGTTGAAAACTGGAGAAACTGTATTCAACACATCAAAAAAATTGAACTCTTATAGATGTAAGTACATAAATATAAATAGTTTAGAACCTGTAAAAACACTTACTGACTTGCAAGATAGTAGAGAAAGCGAAATTGAACTAGATGTTACTTAATAACTAAAATTGTAACAAATGTACGCGAGGACACTGTACACTGTTTTAAGATATTTGTGTAATTACTATATTGTGGATTATTCAGTACATAAAACATTAAAATTCACCTGTCTTATCACAATAAAATTTTAACCCCAACAATTATACAATCATGCATAGTGCGGCCCCGCACGATGCCTTGTCATTAAACAGCCATAAATTAATCACTTTCCAATCTTGTTGAATTTTGAATGGGTATAGGTAGCTAAGTCACTTTCTTAGATCGTGAAAAATACTATACATTCTTTTATAAATAATAGATTCTGGCGCAGATGCTTCAAACCTAACATGTTGAATTTAAAATAAATTGAATTATTATTAAAATTTACTTAGGAAAGTCTAAAGCAATGTATCTTCTAATTTCCTGCGGCAACTATCCGATACTGGCATGTCCCTAAAATGCTCAAAGTCTGATAATATTAATTACAACCAAAACTTGCTCTACTATAACCTGTACAAAACATGTAATGAAAAAACAAAATTAGAATTATTGTAGCAACTGTCCGACACTGGTATGTCTCCAAAATGCTCAAGGTCTGATGATATTAATTACAAACCTAAACTTACTCTCCTATAACTTGTACAAAAAAATGTAATGAAAGAACAAAATTATCGCGGACACGTTCTTACTAAACAGACTGTAATGTGTATTTTCCAAAAAATACATTGTAACTAAGTCTCAATTAAAACTGTATAAATTTCACAAGCTAAACAACTCATATGAAAAAAAACGCATTTTAGTCCTCTTTAGGAATTATAACAAGCTATGAAATTTTATTAATCTCATAAATCTCTTATCTCCTAATTTAATCCGAAATTTACTCTCAAGTATATTTAGTTCAAGTTAGTGTCGTTAATATGGTAAATAGCAGAGATGTTCTGAATATTAAGTAGAAATTAAAGAATATTAATTTGCAATGTAGTGCAAAGTCAAAAGTGTAATTTGGCGGACATTTCTGTCATTAATAAGAAGCGAGAAGGTAATAATTTGGTGAGTGTGTTTTTCAAATTGGAAAAAAAAATAAGAGACCTTTAAATAATCTTCTTTCAGTTTGTTAATATCAGTTTTATTGTGTCGACAGATAGAAATACATAGGGTTTTTCTTTAGTATAGTATTTTTCAAGATCTAAGAAAGTGATTTGGCAAATTGATGCAATAAAAACCTTAAACGACCATTAGGATCTTCTCACGTACCTGGCCATAACAGGGTCGTAATTGATATATATATATATATATATATATATATATATATATATATATATATATATATATATATATATATATATATATATATACCTTCCTTTCAATCTGACATTTTATTGGCTACTTCATGTTTATAAATATAAAGAATATTTTATATTTTATCTACAGTATTATACTAAAATAGTGTGTATTATAAAGCCGAAATGTCTTAAAATGTCCGAAGCCCTTTCCATCAGTAGCCGCAAATATTTGGGGCAAAAATAATAGTTAAAAGTGTTTATTTAAAGTTAGTGGAGCGAGGCCACGAAAAATAATTTTCATTGATGGAGACATCAACTTTAATAAGCATCCCTGAAAGTACAGTTTGAAAAATTGTAAATAATTCGATAGCGCCTAAAAAAGCACTAAAAGACAAAATATTGATTTCTGTCAAGAAGTGTTAATCCGCCGCAAAATTTATGGAATGTATGCAGAACAAAAAGTTCCTACGTTATTGTCACTTTCACGGAGGCTGTTCGAGGATGTTGTGACATAAAATGTTCCACTACAACTTTATGGCGTATTCTACGTCGTTTGGGGTTTTTGTTCAAAAAAATAGACAAAAGGCGCTTACAACAACTCAGAATGGAATATCTTGAAAAAATAAATACAGCTAGATCGGAAAATCGAACGATATTCTACCTAGATGAGACTTGGTATGACACCCACGACACACCCAGTAATCGATGGATTGATAAATCCAAAAAATGCCACACCAAAGCACCATCAAATAAAGGTAAAAGAATAACTATTTTACATGAGGGGTCAGAACATGTCTATTTCTAGCAGCCAAGAATATTTCAGATTCCAGTTTGGATTATCATTGTGATTCAACCGCTGAAGTTTTTGAAGATTGACTTCAAAACAATTTAATGCCGAATATACCACCGAATAACTGTATTGTGATGAATAATACATCCTATTATAGTCGCCAAATGAATAAGGTACCAAGTTCCACCAGTAGAAAAAGGGCCTTTTTGTGCGAACGTGACATATATTTCCATGAAAGTTATACAATTGTTAGAAATTTTAAAAAGTTGCAATTTTCCAAAGGAATATGTTTATGATAAAATTGCAAAGGAAGCAGGACATGAAATAAATCGGCTTTTACCATATTATTGTATCTTTAATGCGATCGAGTTGATAGGGCATAAAATAAAGTCTAATATACGTGCTCGCAGTAATGCGCCCACTTTAAACAGTAATGTGATTGAGTTGATAAAAACAGAAGTCAAAAACGTAACCGTTGAAAACTGGAGAAACTGTATTTAACACGTCAAAAAAATTGAAAACTCATATAGATGTATGTACATAAATATATACAGTGTGACAATTTAAGCCCGCATCATATGGGATTTTTTTTAAATAATCACTGTAGCCCAGATCTAGTTATTGCATCCATTTATATTTCAAATAATATCAGAAATAAAGTATAGAAAGTTATTTTTACGCATGACGTCACCTGTCAACAATGACATTTTCGTAAACATTTTTGAAAAACACGTAGTATAGTTTAGCCAAATTTTAAAAAAGTTATTAGACAAAATGGTTTATTTGGTGATTCTAGATCTGTTTGTTAAATTTCAACTGCCTAATACGATTTTGAATTTTTGGCAGTTTTTTTGACATTTCGGCAAATGTTTTTCATCTTGATTTATTGCAACCTTATTTAAATCATTTAATTTGTCAAAAACTAGGCACCCATAATCTATTTAAGAACAAAATGAAGTCGTGTCCATAATTTTTTTATAGAATATTAAAATTCATACATTATCATGAATCAATAATACATTCTAGATTCTAATTAGCAACCGTAATAAAAATATTACACATATTCTATTTATTAATTTGACAGTTAGGCGTTAATAATACCACCGAAAAATTACATTAAAATGCTTTCGGTGTCATTGTTGACGTAACTGCTAATTTAAAATAAATCCAGCCATATTTTAGTCGTGGCTATCAAAATTAACGTTCATAAAATTAGAAAGACCCTTTAGGGTTGTGCCGATTTCCTCCTGAAAACTTACCTTCTACAGCTAAACAGAGAAATTAACACGCTAAGCAAAACTCGATATTTCTATGCGTTTATTAATAGTAGGCCCTGGAAACAATTGAGAACTAGAGAACGCATTATGGTGTCGTAAGCTGTCAAATATTTAGTTAGCAATTCAAACCAGAATGGAAAGAAACAGATGGCGTCACAACACGCTTTCTCTTCAAGAAAAAATTGAAATTGTTTTATTGTGTGGGGAAAATACACCTCATCGCACTGTTGCAAATATTTTAACGAGCGTCATCCAGAAAAAAACTTGCAGCAATCTACTGTGAACCGAATTATTAAGTTTAAATCGACTGGATCTGTGGGAAATGTTTTCCGAAAAAATCATGTTGCACGTAAACATGCCGAAGATACTGAGTTAGATGTGTGCTTAAGTGTAATGGAAGAAGGTCAAAAAACCAGTGTTAGAACTATTTGGAAGTCTAAACAGGGAAAGTGTACGTAAAATTTTACACAAAATAAATTTAAACCATATAAACCGAAATTAATAAACTCTCAACAAGATAGAGATTTTAATATTCGGTTATTATTTTCATTCTGGTACCAAGGAAAAATAGAAGAGAACTCCAAATTTCCGTACAATGTTTTATGGACTGATGAAGCTACGTTTACTTCTAACGGAGTAGTAAGTTCACAGAATAGTCGATGGTGGGCCCAAGAAAATCCAAACTTCATAACTGAGTGTCGTGACCAATACTCGTTTAAAACTAACGTATGGTGTGGCATGGTAAATGACCAAATAATAGTGCCATATTTTTTTAGACATAATTTAAACTCACAACGATATTTAGATTTTTTAAATAACGAAATTTTAGAAGATCTGGATAACATGACTGTGGATCTAAGATATGCTCTATAGTATCAATTAGATGGTGCACCAATACACAATACTTTGCAAGTACGAAACACTTTAAATGAACTACTTCATGGCACCTCGATCGCCCGACATCACCCCATTGGATTTCTATTTATGGAGTTATCTCAAACAAAAGGTATACAAGTTTAGACCATTTAGAGATATCGATCATCTAGAAACTATAATTAGGCAGTGTGTTCAGGAGATACCTCCTGAGTTTGTGAAAAATTCAGCCAAAGGAATTTCTAGAAGAACCATTCGTTGCATTGAACAAAACGGTGGACACACCGAAATGTAGAATATTGCAATATGCGTGTATTTGATACAAAGTATTTATTAAATAGGTTAAAATAGCCAATTGTTAATTTAGCGTTTATAGAAAGAAACATTACATTCATGAAACTTTAAATACATTACTAAAAAGATCAAAATATAAGATTTGTGTTAATTTACAAACGTTCAAGTATGTTCACTATCAAACTACGTAAGCGAGAAATATTTTTCTATTTAGAAACAAAAGTTAATCGAACTTTGCATCAAATATGATTCATCATAATTTTAATATTCTATAAAAAAATTATGGACACGACTTCATTTTGTTCTTAAATAGATTATAGATGCCTAGTTTTTGACAAATTAAATGATTTAAATAAGGTTGCAATAAATCAAGATGAGAAACAATTGCTAAAATGTCAAAAAACTGACAAAAATTCAAAATTGTAGTAGGCCGTTGAAATTTGACGAACAGATCTAGAATCACAAAATAAACCATTTTGTCTAATAACTTTTTTTAAAATTAGGCCAAATTACACGTTTTTTTTCAAAAATTTTTATGAAAATGTCGTTTTTGACAGGTGACGTTATGCGTAAAAATGACTTACTATACTTTATTTCTGATATTATTTGAAGCACAAATGGATGCCATAACCAGATCTGGGCTAAAGTGATTATTTAAAAAAAAATCCCATATGATACGGACTTAAATTGTCACACTGTATAGTTTAGAACCTGTAAAAAAACTTATTATTGGTTTGCAAGATAGTAGCGATAGCGAAATTGAACTAGATATTAATTAATAACTAAAATTGTAACAAATATATGCGAGGACTCTGTACACTGTTTAAATATATTTATGTAATTACTATATTATGAATTATTCAGTACATAAAACATTAAAATTCAACTGTCTTATCGCAATAAAATTTTAAACAATTATACAATCAGGTTTAGTACGGCCCTGTACGATGCCTTGTCAATAAACAGCCATAAATTAATCACTTTCGAATCTTGTTGAATTTTGAATGGGTATAGGTAGCTAAGTCACTTTCTTAGATCGTGAAAAATACTATACATTCTTTTATAAATAATAGATTCTGGCGCGCATGCTTCAAACTTAACATGTTGAATTTTAAATAAATTGAATTATTATTAAAATTTACTTAAGAAAGTCTAAAGCAATGTAGGTTCTAAATTCCTGTGGCAACTGTCCAATACTGGCATGTCCCTAAAATGCTCAAGGTCTGATAATATTAATTACAAACCTAAACTCGCTCTACTATAACCTGTACAAAACATGTAATGAAAGAACAAAATTAAAATTATTGTATATATTCTAAATTACTGTAGCAACTGTCCAACACTGGTATGTCTCCAAAATGCTCAAGGTCTGATGATAATAATTACAAACCTAAACTTACTCTTCTATAACTTGTACAAAAAATGTATCGAAAGAACAAAATTAAAATTCTTGGATGTATGAAGTATGACACATGAAACTATTAAAATTAACTAAAAATACAAAAAAATTGTAACCTTGATGAGATGCGAACCTTATAATAATTTGGCAGTGATGGGGCACTGGAAGTCCATTAGACAATTCAACGATTGAATCTTCTTCGTTCCGTTTTCGGTTCAGAAATATTAACTATCTGAAATGTATTTCTGATTTCTGTTTTCTGTTCACTGTTTTTCATCTTACTGGGTAGGAAACCTATAAAATAAATATTTCTGTTCACTTCCTGTTCTGGTTTACATCTTACTGGGTAGGAAATAATAAAATAAATATCATCAAACTTTGCTGCGCGTATTTGTCAATAATTTTCACAAAAAAAATCTAATTTTTTTTCTCTTCCTTTCACTTTGCTTGTGCAATATAAATAAATATTTAGCATAACAATTTCTCATCCAGATAACAGACCATCGTTATCGTGTCTGCCTCCTACGCCTACGAGCACAGTGTCAATGATAGATTACAAAAATATAAAACGCAAAAAATCAGTTTCTATAAGGTCATGCGCCTGAAATTCTGGGTTTCAACGATTATGGTGGGCAGTTTTTGCGGAAAGATCCTGTTAGCGTTAACGTCATTTCCAAAAATGAATTTATACCTTTTATGAAAAGTGTATTTATTAAGTGATGTTATTTTAATGTGAAAGTTATGTCGAACTCAAAATAATTTACTAGTTGTATGAGACTGTAAATGTTTAGACGAAGTGTCAGATATTATTAATTACTACGTGGCAACTTATTTCTTTTGACAGGTAAGTATTATAACCTCAATTTCTTTTTACTGTTCTCTATGTCTGACTGTCCCTCTGTATGTGACAGACTTTATTTCCAAAGACCATTGATTTGACGTGTATATTGGTTCAGCATTTTACGTTTTACATGAGCGACTGCTATAGGTAACGCAAGCTACTCGACTAAAATGACAATACCAAAATCTGTTGTGACTTTATGACACTCCTTTTCAATATATTTATAAATGATCTTACTCAGAGAGCGGGTGTTGAATACCTACTTTATGCTGATGACCTAAGAGCTATATTGCAGAATCAGAGACCTGAACGACTGCATAAGACTACAGGATGGCTTTAATCTTATAAACAATTGGTGTAGTGACAACAAACTCCTTTTGAATGTATCCAAGTGCAATGTAATCACCTTTACAAAAAAATTCCCATACCATTCAATTGCAGTGTGAACGGTCAGGTCCTAGAGCGATGTCAGTCGGTGTCTGATTTAGGTGTTTTGCTGGATACTGCCTTGTCTTTTCGTGGCCATATTGCAAAGATTACGGCGAAGAGTTTTAAACTGTTGGGTTTCATCATACGTAATAGTGCCGACTTTGTTGAATATGATACTCTAAAATTGCTTCTTAATAGTTTCGTGAGATTACGGCTTGAATACTCAGTTGTTGTTTAGTGCCCCTTATTATTATTAAAATAATGAAAAAATTCAAAAGCATTTTTTAAAGTACGCCAGTTTTAAACTCGATGGAGTATATCCCGAAATAGGTTATCCCTATGAAAGTCTCTTGGATAGATTTTCGATGGAAAGTTTAGAGGCACGCCAAAACAAAGCCCAAATTATATTTTTACATAAGATAATGTCAAACAAAGTTGATGTAAACAAAATCTTGCAGTGTCTGCCTTTTCATGTACCTAGACCCGCGGCACGTAGTCTGCAAACTTTTAATTTACCAATTCCAAGAACAAATGTCTTAAAATTTTCTCTCTTTTTTTCAAATTTGCGAGAAATATAATCAAATGCAGACCCAGCTTGATATTTTCAACTGCAGCGTGACAAAAAAAAAAAAAAAAAACATGTAGTTTTAAAATATGTTGTTAATAAGCTATTTAATTTTAATTCGGTTTAGTACATTTCATTATGTTATTTTCCCCATTCTGTAATTGGAATAATGTAGAATGTGGTAAATAAAATAAATAAATAAATAAATAAATAAAATCACCACAACTTATTTGAATGTTTTGATTGAATTTGCTACTTTACCATAGTTGTAGTTTCGTAATATTCGCAGCAGGGTTTCACGGAGGGTGCAGTCTTCGGAAGTGGTTGACAATTTTTTATTTACTGACACGTTGTGTGGGATATAAATGAAAACTTATAGAATTAATACTGAAAAAATATGAATTAGTTTTTTTAACAAAGGTTTTTTTCCGAAAAAGGAATAAAATGTGGTAAAAGGCGTTGTTCGACCAAATAATACTTATTACTCATGTTTCTCTAACAAATATATTTGATGAGACATCTTCAGAGATCTCTTAAATAATAAACATCTAAAAAAATGTTAATAAATAATTTTTACTTATGTTGATTATACAAGTCTACAAAAAAAAAATATGTTGTTTGAATGCAACTCTGTTTTTATCTATAGTTGACGAGGGAAGTAATATACTATACATCGACAAAATTTATTTTACTCTGTCAGCTCTAATTCACTACCTAACCTGACTTTTTATTTTTAGCCGTCTTATTCGAAATCAGCAAGTTTTACAATAACACTGATAACATTAATCTTTTTATTTCATAATAGCTAGTAAGTTAAGAAGTTTTGTTAACGATCCTGATAAGTTTTGTTACATTTGTGGTGAACATATTTTGAAAGATCAGCGAAAATTGGTAACAGATACTGTAACCTGTTTGTATTTTACTTACTTCAGTATAGAAATTCGCAATCAAGATAAAGCGTGGGTGCCTCATAGTGTATGTAAAATGTGCATTGAACATCTGCGACGATGGGGGAAAGGTACATGTAATTCTCTGAGATTTCGAGTACCTTTAATTTGGAAAGAACAAAAAAAACATCACGACAACTGTTACTTCTGTATGACAAATATAGTGGGCATCAATAAAATCAATCGTTATAAATGGAAACATCCCAATATTTCTTCAGCAAGAAGATCAATACCCCATTCAGAAAACGTTCCAGTACCAGTTTTTCATTAGCTGCCACAATTTCAAGACGAAGAAATTGAAAAACCCAGTGTTTCTCAAAGAAGTGAATATTGTGGAGAAACATCGAATCCTAATTTATTTTCACAAAAAGAGCTCATCAGAGCCTTAGGTCTTTCACAGATGCGTGCCGAATTACGAAATCAGGATTAAAAGAAAAAAATTGCCTATCTTCTGATGTAAAAATTTCTTCATGTCGCACGAGAAAATAAAACTTATCGAAATTTTTTTCTTCTGATAAAAATTTAGTATATTGTAGTATGTGAGCGGCTTACTCACTTTCATGGGCTTGGAGACCTATCAGGCAAGTGATTGGCGTCTCTTTATTGACAGCAGTAAACGAAGTCTAAAAGCTGTACTTTTACATGATGGCAATAAACATGCGTCTATTCCGATTGCCCAGTCTACTTGTATGAAAGAAGAATATCAAGTGATTTCAGAACTTTCACAGAAAATAAAACATGTTGAACACTTGAAATGGGTGATATATGGGCAGTCGAGCCTTGAAGATGGCCTTAATTTTTTGTTATGTCAATATTTATTTGTTTGTGGGGCAGTCGAGCCTACACCAAAAATCAAGACACTGGATGAAAAAAAAATTGGCCTGTGAGAGATGCTTTCGGTCGTTAGTGGAAGAAATGGTCAATATTTCCATTTCCCTATTTTTCAAAATATCCTAGATTAAGTACTGAAAAACTAAAAGCGGGCATTTTTAATGGGCCCCAAATACGTCCATTAATTAAAGGCTCCACTAATTTTCAGACATCTATGACTGAAGTTGAATGACTTGCGTAGAAATTTTTTGTGGCAGTTGTACAAAATTTCCTCGGAAATTACAAGGCTGTAAACTATGTATAGTTAGTTGATGAAATGCTTCATCAGTTTAAAAATTTAGGCAGTGATATGAGCATAAAATACACTACCTTAATAGTCATATTAGATTATTTTCAACATAACCTAATAGATTTGAGCGAAGAACAAGGAGAACATTTCCACCAAGATATAAAAACAATGGAGAACAGGTATCAAGGCAGATGGGACGTTCATATGATGGCAGACTATTGCTGGGGATTTATGCAAGATTGCCCAAGAAAATTTCACTCTAAAAAATCACATAAAAAATAATTTCTTCACGTAAAATGTTAAAATAAAACCATATTTTTGTAAAAATGCATTTTTTTTCTTTCTCATTAACTAGAGCCGATACAAAAAAAACAGTAACATTTTTGACATCATCTTATCAGACATACTTAAAATCAGGTCTTAATTGCTAGGCACTAAAATGTGTGTAGGCCAGTGTTATTTAAGACAGTATAAGCAAAATAAAGCTACTACTTATGCAATTCATACATAGGGTGTGTTAAAGTAGCAGTTTATTATTTTACTGAAGAATGTGTCCATAATAATGGATCAAACAAATCCGTTGCCTACCTCTTTCTATAGTAGGTGTTAATTCTGTCTCAAGTTGTGAACGTTCCTTTCGAAAAGAGATAATAAATTTTGATATTTTAGACATAATGAACAACTTAACAGAAACGTAGGCGTCCACTAGAAAGCTATAATTAAGCATTTCTCAGTATATATCATCACAATACCAAACACTTTATTTTTGCACTCGACGCCTGTTTCGCAGACCACGTTAGCTTTATCAGGAACGATCATGGCTAGTGATGAAGATAACATGGTTATAGAAATGCGCGTCGAGCACAAGAATAAAGTTTTTGGTATAGTGGCGATATATACTGAGTAGTGTCATTATGCCAAAAATTCCAAATTGCAAACATAAATACTTATGTTTGCAATTTGGTATCATGTGGTAATCAGTATAAAATTTAAGTTTAGCTGCTTACAGTTACTGCTTCATTATGATTTTCTCAATATAGCTAAAACAATCATACCAGTATTAAATGTATCACCATTCAGAATGAAGACCAATATTCGATTTAAAATGTGCAAGAAAGAATATACCTCTCTGATGGCCTGACACAGACTGAAATCTTTAAAACTTTATTTGTTAAGACATTTTTCAGATCTCCTTTAGACCTTCTTAATCTTGCCAGTTAATACTGCTTGCGGAGAATATGAGAAACAAACAATACTCCAAGATAGGCTTTACAAATGTTAAATATCCTGTGCAATCCTATAATTTGCACTGTTTCCCCACCTCATATTTTCAGACAAGTAAAGACCTAAATACTTGAGAGCGTTATACTTACTTATCAGAAAAGTGTATTCTGTTTTCTAATAAAAACTTTCTTTGTTAAGACATTTTTCAGATCTCCTTTAGACCTTCTTAATCTTGCCAGTTAATACTGCTTGCGGAGAATATGAGAAACAAACAATACCCCAAGATAGGCTTTACAAATGTTAAATATCCTGTGCAATCCTATAATTTGCACTGTTTCCCCACCTCATATTCTCAGACAAGTAAAGACCTAAATACTTGAGAGCGTTATACTTACTTATCAGAAAAGTGCATTCTGTTTTCTAATAAAAATTCTTCTCTTGTTAAATGTTATTAAATAACTTTTAGTATAATCTCTACGTTCTACAGGCTGTTGGTCCCCTTACAAACCCACTGGACGAGATAGTTTATATTTGACTCTGTCATCAAAAAACGGCCGGACCATTAAGGTTACGTGGCGGAAAATATCATTTATAAAGATCAGAAATGCCAGAGGATCTGGAACACTTCTTTGAGGTAATCTCGAAATCACTGAAAGATCCACCAAGTTGCGAACTTTAACACTATCTAAGAAAAAATTAGTCAGTCAACTTTTTAATCATGCTTCCATAATCAAGGATTAAAATTCATTAGTTTAAAGGTTATATGAAAAAACCGGTCAAGTGCAAGTTGAACTTGCACAATTAGTGTTCCGTACGTTGATTGTTTTCAAAATAAAAATTTTTTGTTAGGGTGGTATAAAATGATCAGTGACTTCACAAAACACACCCCAAATGAGTTTTCAATAAAGTTTGTTTCCAATCTTTACTGAAAACTGGTGACCTTGAAATTCTGTTTTTTTTTATATACCAAATAAATTATTAAAGGTAATGCACTCGTGATAATTTTCGTTCAATCTATACCCCGTGGAGAATATTCCAGAATTTTTTCAAAATTTTTTGATTAGTACTTTTCGAGATAAGGTAGGGGACAGCGATTTTTTAAAAGTAATACGAAGAAAAGTGTGCGCAAGTATTACATTATATACGAGTATATATATATATATATATATATATATATATATATATATATATATATATATATATATATATATATATATATATATATATATATATATATATATATATATATATATATATATATACATATTTTTACTCGTGTTTTTCACAAGCTTTCATTTGACACCACACTCGATGACCTAGTAAAAAAAAATTTTTTTTCACTTCCGATTTCACCCCTCAAAAAAAACGAACCCCTTAAGTCAAAATTTATGTTACGGTGGTATAAAATGATCAGTGACTTCACAAAACACACCCTAAATGAGTTTTCAACAAAGTTTGTTTCCAATCTTTACTGAAATCTGATGACCTTGAAATTTTTTGTTTTTTTTATATACCATATAAATTATTAAAGGTAATGCACTCGTGATAATTTTCGTTCAATCTACACCCCGTGGAGAATATTCCAGAATTTTTTCGAAATTTTTTGATAAGTACTTTTCGAGATAAGGCCCGGGACAGCGATATTTCGCGAATTTTTAAAAATAACACAACGAAAAGTGCGCGCAAGTATAATATTATATATATATTTTTTACTCGTGTTTTCACAAGCTTTCATTTGACACCACACTCGATGACCTAGTAAAAAAATTTTTTTTTTCGCTTCCGACTTCACCCCCCAAAACTAACCCCTTAAGTCAAAATTTAATTCTCAAAACTACATGGCTCTGATGAGGCCATCAATTCCTATATTATTACCAAAAAATATCAAAAGCTTGTCGGACATCAAACAGAATTTATCTAGGACCTCTGTAATATCACGTTTAATGATGTCAGCTAATTACTTTTTTCTTTTTTTTATCGTTCACCTCCTCGCCTGAGTAGAGATTTTACCCTCCTCTGTATCCTAAGGATATCGGCGAGGATGTCGTAATACCCGTTAACGTTGTCCAAGTGCCGAAACATACATTTTTGTATTTCACAGCATCTTTTAGACAACGCGGTAGTGCTGCCTCGGACGTTATTGCATTTCTGCGAACAACTACTATCTATGTACGGCCAAATACCTAAATAAATTAATAAATAAGTATTCCGATCTGCGGGATTGAACCCTCGATCTTCTGCATCGTAAGCAAGGTACTATGCCAAGGAGCCATGGACCGCCACTAGTGAAAAAAAAACACTTATGCATGCGATTTTAGTATAAATCCTATACTTATAGTTCAGTAACTATAGTGATTTAACCTTGACCCCTGATTTTCAAATTGAGGAAATAATTACTCGCTTTCAGTCATTAAAAGGGTGTTGAAATAATAACATTATTTATCCTAATAAATAAAATATGAAGATAAGGAGCCATGTCAAATATGCTGTGTCACATTTCATCTTCAAAAGTCTTTACCGTCTTAGCGGCAAAGATAAAATCAGTCCTAGGATACCTAAACCGACAAGGTACCGATACTATCGTGCCTAGTCCATCTTGCTTTAAACTCACCAACAGATTTGGTCGACATCTGAAATTCTTTAAAAAGATAATTATTAAGAACATAAAGATTTATTTTCTTATCTTATATAATCAAATATCTTATTGGACACTATTCACAGAGCCGATGCTAGAAGTTTGAAGATATAGTCAACAAACCTTAATTATACTCCAACAGAAGGTTATATCTAGTATCTAAATGGAAAAAGCAATAATTTATTTTTTTACAAGAACAAATAAACAATTTGAAGGATGACGCCTTAAGATATTACGAATCTAGTACCACATTCCTCACATGACACTTAGAATTTTGTGCATCTGTACAACTTAAAATAGAAGTGAATAAACAGAAAATACTTCATTTTTATTTTAAAATATCATATGCTGACAACATCAAAATTGATTTTCAATACTAATACATCTGACTTCATATAACATTTACCTTTTTTGATTTTAAATAACCGGTCAAGGGCAAGTCGGACTTGCGCAATTAGTGTTCCTTACGTTGATTGCTTTTAAAATAAAAAATTTTGTTACGGAGGTATAAAATGATCAGTGACTTCACAAAAAACACTTTTAACAAACCCTGAAAAATGAGAAATTTTTTTTTTTTTTATATTTTTTTTTTAACAAAGTTTGTTCCCAATCCCTACTGAAAACTGATGACCTTAAATATTTTTTTTTTCCAGAATTTTTTTTATAATACTTTTCAAGATGAGGCGGGTGGACATAAATTACAAATAATACAAAGAAAAGTGCGGCAGTATACATTCTATATATATATATATATATATATATATATATATATATATATATATATATATACATATATATATATATATATATATAATAATTTATATATATATATTCATATATACATATATATATATATATATATATATATATATATATATACATATATATATATATATATATATATATATATATATATATATATGTGTGGAGAGTGGTGGTTTTTCGGGTATCCCGTGTTAGCTTGAAGTCCTTTGATGGACGGTTTCGCTGACGTTTCGATGGAATCTCATCCATCTTTTTCAAAGCGTTGATCACTGGTCGGTGTCTTTTGAATGTCGAGACTGATAGTGCGCCGGTTTTATGTGCTCGGGGGTGGCTCTATTGATCGGACGGATCTGGCCAATAGAGGCTCGGCTTTGGCTGCGCGTTATCGTTCCTGTTTTATATAAATATATATATATATATATATATATATATATATTAAATATATATATATATATATATATATATATATTATATATATATATATATATATATATATATATATATATATATATATATATATATATATATATATATATATATTATATATATATATATATATATATATATATATATATATATATATATATTATTCGTGTTTTTACAAGCTTTCATTTGACACCACAGTCGATTACCTAAAATTTTTTTTTTTCACTTCCGATTTCACCCCCCAAAACTAATCCCTTAAGTAAAATTTAACTTTCAAAATTACATGGCTCTGATGAGGCATCAATTCCTATATTATTACCAAATTTCAACTTTCTATGACAAATAGTTTCAGAAAAAATCGTGTGTGACAGACGGACAGACGGCAGACACCGAAGTCATCTTATAAGTGTTCCGTACGGAACACTAAAAATGATGGCAGTTCAGACTTACATTTCGAAAAGGTTTATATCAGAAGAAAAATACGGTAAACTCTGGAAAACCTCTTCACACCCGTCCTGCGTAAAACAATCCTATGAAAACTATCGATTATCCTGAGCTTGGCAGGGTGCTGTCGGTAGCCATATTGCCAAGTTCGAACGTTTGTTCCTTGCCCCGATATCATCAAAAGTGAAAAATTTGTAAAAGACGCTAACAAAAAATATTAAAATAAAACTATAATGTGCTGAAATTCCTGTTAAAACGCTTGACGAGGAATAAATAACATGTAAGATTTTTTATAATAAATTTAATTTTTTAAATTTTTTTTGTGTCATTGATCATAGATGGGCATGTATATGTAATAATTAAAAAAAACAATTAAGTAAATAAAATGTCTACAATTTGAGAATCATAAACATAAATTACGAAATTCTTTGGACAAGTAAATATTCCAATATATCTCTTCTGCAGTGTATGTATATCTACTTGCCAAATTTTTGACCTTTCAATGCCATTTATTATGTTCCAAATTAAATGTATGTTCTTTTGATGCAAAATAATAAATTATAATTAAATATTGTATTAATTTCTTCTTCAAAATACAGAAATACTGTTTCTTCCTTCAAATCCATTTCCTTCGCATTGAACTAATATTGATTTTGTCATAATTATAAAAGCACATTTTTGGGCCTATTCTATTTAACTCAGTTTCTTAGTAAATGAAATAAAAATTGTTCGTGTGCTTTAAATTTTTGAAACTGAAAAATTTCTAAATGGTGCTGATATAAAAATATTAAGATGCAACTATAATGTGTTGGAATTTTTGTTAAAATACTAGAAGAGAAATAAATAACTTTCACCCCTTTTTAACAAGAAAAGTAATTTTTTAATTTTTTGTTTAGATACATGTGCAGGTATACGTAATAATTTTCTAAACAAATTTGTAGTACTGCTAAATAGGAAATGATACCATTAAACAAGAAAAATTCGTTTACCAAGATAAAAAAATATATATTAAAATACACCTCATCTTTTGTCATATTTGAATATCAGCTTGTTCAATTTTGGCCTGTTAAATGCCATTTTGTATATAATAAATTAAATCATCCTTTTGACACGAAAATAAGAACCATTTAATTACGAAATATAATGAAATTGTGTTAATTTTTTTTTTCCAAAATATGGAAATAGCCTTTCTTCCATATTCCTTTTTTTGTTATTGAAATACCATGAATCATTTTTCAAAAAAAAAATGTATAACAGATTATATATTTACATATATATATATATATATATATATATATATATATATATATATATATATATGTATATATATATATATATATATATATATATATATATATATATATATATATATATATATATATATATATATGTATATATAACACCAATTGGATCACTTTGGTGTTTTTTTTTTCCGTCTGTCACACCCGAGTATCTCCAAAACTATTTGACACAGAAAGGTACAATTGGGTACAAATATAGGAATTGATAGCTCCATCAAAGACATGTAGTTTTGAAAGTTAAATCTTGACTTAAGTGGTGGGGGGTAATGAAATTGGAAGTGAAAAAAAAAAAATTACCAGGTCATCGAGTGGGGTGTCAAACGAAAGCTTGCGAAAACACGAGTTTAAAAATAAATGTGACGTAATACTTGCGCACACTTTTTTTGTATTATTTTTAAAAAATGGCCAAAAGCCTCTGTACACCTCTATATCTCGAAAAGTAATTTTTAAATTTTTGTGTAGATACATGTGCAGGTATACGTAATAATTTTCTAAACAAATTTGTAATACTCCTAAATAGGAAATGATACCAATAAACAAGAAAAATTTGTTTACCAAGATAAGAAAATATATATTAAAATACACCTCATCTTTTGTCATATTTGAATATCCGCTTGCTCAATTTTGGCCTGTTAAATGCCATTTTGTATATAATAAATTAAATCATCCTTTTGACACGAAAATAAGAACCATTTATTTACGAAATATAATGAAATTGTGTTAATTTTTTTTCCAAAATATAGAAATACCCTTTCTTCCATATTCCTTTTTTTGTTATTGAAATACCATGATTCATTTTTCAAAAAAAAATGTATAACAGATTATATATTTACATATATATAGACATTTATATATATATATATATATATATATATATATATATATATATATATATATATATATATATATATATATAACACCAATTGGATCACTTTGGTGTTTTTCTGTCTGTCACACTCGAGTTTCTCCAAAACTATTTGATACAGAAAGCTAAAATTGGGCACAAATATAGGAATTGATAGCTCAATCGGAGACATGTAGTTTTAAAAGTTAAATCTTGACTTAAGTGGTGGGGGGTGATGAAATTGGAAGTGAAAAAAAAAATTTACCAGGTCATCGAGTTTAAAAATAAATGTGACGTAATACTTGCGCACACTTTTCTTTGCATTATTTTTTAAAAAATGGCCAAAAGCCTCTGTACACCTCTATATCTCGGAAAGTACTGATAAAAATCTTTTTAAAAAATTCTGGAATATTCTTCGTAAGGTATAGATTGAGCAAAAATTATCACGAGTACATACGTTAGATAATTTATGCGGTGTAAAAAAGCGATAAAAAACTATGTTTCATGGCAATATGGTGGTAATTTTGTAAACACAATGGCGGCTTTTAAGTTTTTACAAACGACCACTAGATGGCGCTATTCAGATGTGTCATTACCATTTCTGTAAAATTTGACTGACATTTGTTATTGTTAAAACAGTGGTACCTCAGAGAGGCCGAGTGAACGTTTAAAAAAACAGTTCTGTGAACAAATGGAAATTTCACGTGAAGGTTTTCATTGGATGATTTTTTACGATTTTAGTAAAGGCTTAACTCAACAACAATGCCTCGAATAGCTTTGGTCAACTTTTGGTAATGAACCACCATCAGTAAAGAAAGTTTGAAATTGGTTTGCAAAATTTCGTCAGCGATGCGATGCGTCGATTTTGCATGAACATTTAACTGTGAAAAGGATCTGTTCCCGATGGATACAAATCCATATATAACATCGTAACAGAAGAGGAAACTTGAATATATTCGTACGAGTCGGAAACTATGCAACAAACAAATGATTGGGTGTTCCAACATGAACCAACAAAAGCGATTCGTTCGCGAAGCATTTTCAAGAAAATGATCGCTTGTTTCTTTGGTTATACTAGACATGTTGCAATCGTTGCTTTAGAGGATCGAATAACAATTAATGCTGAATAATATACAACAATTTGTTTGCCAGAAGTCATCGATCAAATCCGGAAAAACAACCGAAATCGTCGCATCATTCTTCATCATGACAATGCCAGCTCTTACACAGCACTTCAAACAATTGATTATTTGAAGGAGAAAAACATCGAATTGCTCGTATTCACCTGATTTATCGCCTGACTCCTTTTTTTCCCCGAATGCGTGGACAACGATTTTCATCACCTGAAGAAGCTGTTGAATCCTTCTAAAATCATATTTTTGAGGTACCAACTTCACAGTAGAAACAATGTTTTGAGAATTGGTTCGAACTCGTGCAAAAGTATATAAATCTGAAAGGCGAATACTTGAGAAACAATAAAACGATTTCTACCACAGTTTCCTTTTTTTCATTGTTTTTGTAAAAACTTAAAAGGTAGCCCTCGTATACTTTCCAGTGCACACACGGCTGGGTACCGAGAGAAATTAATTTTATTTTATTTGTTTATAATTAAACAAATATTTAGGTAGTAAATATTTGTTTATTATTACTAGATTCTAGATTGAGCTAGATTGATTTATTGACTATTAGGTAGCTAAGAATCTATAACTATTATACATTACTGATTAAGAAAAACGTGAAAATACATATTGGATCTTAAGATATATGCATGTCAATGATCTAATTAATTTAGTCTAAATAAGAATTTTATTATATTTTAAAGGCAATCACGGTACGTAACCCTAATTGAGCAAGTTTAACTTGCACTTGACAGGTTTTTTTTTATAATTATAAGAGCACAGTCCAAATATAATTAATAATTTGAACTAATTTTTTATTTAGTAAGTTGAAAAAAAATCTTGCGTCGATATTACTGAAAGCGAAAAATTTACTGCGCGACAGTTATTAACACTACATCTGTCACTTTCTTTTTTCACTCAACTCTCGTTTCGCTAATCATGTGAGCATAATGATAAACTCTTGATGATGCTAACATGAGTGCCGAAACGCGGGACGAATATAAAAATAAAGTGTCTAGTGGAGGATTGATAATTATTGCTGAGTTGTGTCATTTCGCAAAAGACTTTGAGATTTTGGAAATCGCAAAATAGTTGAAAATTGATAAAAACTTAAACAAGAGAATTATAAAATGTATAAAAAATATGTTGGAATCCACATCTAAATACGTACCCTAACGTTATCTCTCACTACCATTACCTCTCTTTTGCAATGAGTTTTCAAATAAACTTATTTTTAGAATTGTATCGACGTCCTTTTTTAGTGTATCTGGTACCATCTGTTAAATTTTATTTTTTGGCAAACTTGGTTTAGACATCTTTAATAGGTGAACTAACAGAGTCATTTTAATTCCATTGTATCCATGACTGTTTTTGTTGCCTTTCATTCTATTTCTAATTTCTTCACTTCGTACTTTTTCCATTCTTAACATATCGTCACTTCTTCAAAGATAGTCCATTTCACCAGCCCTTGGTTCGGCCCTCATTGACAATACCTAATTTTTCCAATATTTGTTTTGTTTACCAATGATATATTTTTATTTTACTAATATCAATATCCCAATAAAATTTCTTGCATTTGGAATTCATTGCTTATTCTCTCGTTTACCTAGACCATTTCTGTCAAAAATGTTTTCCAATTACTAAAATTTATCTATCTGTTGTACGTGGTAATCTCCATCTAATTTCATAGATCGGTTCAAAACGTTCTCCGACGTCTTCCGATTCCAAAACTCTACTTCTCTCTGTCCATCCAAAGATCTTCTTCCAGTTCTTTCTCTCGTATTTTCTTATCTCTCTCTTCTCTCCAACTTTTTCTCAATCTTCCCCGTTTTATTTTGCCTTCAGGTGTCCATGTCAAATTTTTTTTGGTAGTCTTTCTCCGGTCATCCGTTGTACATAACCGTGCCATATTAACTGTTTTATTCGTAGATCTTCTGTAATTATGTGGTTAATCCCTATGATTTCCCGAATTCGTTCATTTCTGATTCTGTCTTTTCTCGATTTTCCAGTTGCTTGTCTCCAAAAATCCATCTCTGTTGTGATTAACATTTTCTCAGCCCGTTCTTTCAGTTGCCACACCTCTGAGCTGTACGTTGCTATGCTCTTTATTATGGAATTATAAATTAATTTTTTATTATTTTTAGATATGCTTTTATCCCATAGGATGTTGTTTAATTGGGAGATAGCTTGTCGGGCCTGCACATTCCTGTGTCTAATAGCTTCGTCTAATATGCCGTCTCTTGTTAATTGTTATCCTAGATATTTGTATTCATTGATGTGCTTGATTTGTTGTCCATCTTCTAAAACTAGGTCTTGTTGTAATTCACCTATACACATGTGCTTCGTTTTCTTTGTATTAACTTCTAACCCCCATTTGCCGTACTCCTCTACTAATTTGCGTGTCATGTATTCCAATTTTTCGTAATCTTGCGCTAGCACAATTTGGTCATCCGCAAAACATAACATGTATATGATGTTGTCGTTTAAGGGAATACCCATATTTCTACATTTTTTTCCATGTTCTTCGAACTTGCTCTAGATATATTTTAAAAAGCGAGGCAACACCCTTGTTTCAGTCCTTTGGTAACTCTAAACCCTTCTGTAAATTTTCTTCCTACTTTCACTCGAGCTTCTGTGTTGTCATATAGTTTTTGTCCTGTTTTAATTAGCCCTACATTGATATTTGTTTTGTAAAGAGATTCCCAGAGTTTCATCTGCGGAACATTGTCGTATGCTTTTTAGAGATCAACGTAGAGTAGACGTATTTCTTGATTAAATGCTATTTTTTTCTATTATTTGGGTAACGCAAAATAGATGGTCTATCGTTGACTTACCTGCCCTAAAGCCTACCTGTTCTTCCGCGTCCATGTCTTTATATTCATTTTCTATTTTAGTTTTTATTATTTTCCCGTATACCCTACTGATAGTACTGGTAACTGATATTCCGCGATAGTTATTGCGGTTGTTTTTACTCCCCCTTTTATGTATAGTTGATATATAAAAAAGCTTCCATTCTTTTGGTATATCTGCCCCATTTAAGTACGCTTCGAATAAATTTGTAAGGTGCCTGTATAATTTATCTGACCCACCATTCAGTAACTCGGGTGCAATGTTACCAGGTCCGGCAGCTTTTCGATTTTTCATTGATGTACATGCTAATTTTACTTCGCTTAGAATTAATCTTATCGGAGAACCATTAGTAGTGATGTCTTGTGTCTCATCCTCTGTTTCTTTAAATTCTATTCTATCTTCCGTTAGTAGGCTCTAGAAGTAATTTTTCCAAGTCTGTGGTGTAATTGTTGATATTATGTCTTTTTCTTCTCTTGGCGTAAACTCTCCATCTAATAAATCTTTAAATTTAGTTTCTGAGTTTACAACTAAATATTTGGTTTTCTGCTTGCTAACGTGCACATTCCATTACTTGTATTCCTTATACCATGTTATCACCATAAATTTTAAGTTAGCAGCGTCTTAGATCAGAACTACCTGATCCTTTGCACAGCTGAGGGTAAATCAACAGTTCTGCTTTTATTTTTTTAAAACCTATTCTACACGCAATTTAAATAATATTAAAACCTATTCTACATGTAACTTAAAAAAAATTAAAGCATTAAGGACCAACAATAGAGAGAAGACGTATATAGAGTACATCCCAGAAAGCGAGTGGGAAGAATATTATAAGAAGCTGCTAACAGAAGACAGACAAGAATTCCAAGAACAGAACCCTGAAGAAGAACAGAATAAGGAAATAAAAGAGATAGAACTAACCTATGAAGAAGTAAAGAAGACAATAAAAAAACACTCAAAAATAATAAATCTGCAGGGCCTGGGGGTGTGGTAAATGAAATGATTAAGTATGGGTCTAATAAATTACATCGGATGCTGAGAAACATGTTCCACAGAGCGATAAATGGAGAAAAAATACCAAAGGTATGGTCAGAAGCTTATATAGTATCTATATTTAAAAAGGGAGACCGCAGAAAATGCACAAACTATAGAGGCCTAAGCATAATATGGGACGAGTATGGGACGTTTGTATGAAAAAATTATTAAAAATATCATGGAGGAAAATATAAAAGGAAAAATTGAAGAGGACCATGCAGGCTTTACGGCCGAAAAAATCATGTATAGACTACATATACACTATAAAACAAAAAATGGAAAAAAAACTGGCAAAGAATAGAGAAGTTCATCTAGCCTTCATAGACATAAGAAAGGCCTATGACTCAGTACCAAGACTAAGATTATGGAACGCAATGAAAGAAATAGGCATTGACAAAGAACTAATATACGCAGTAAAAGCTCTCTACGAAAACAACACAGTGAACATAAAAATAGGACATAAAATAGGGAAGAGACTCCAAACATCAAAAGGCCTATTACAAGGATGCTCTACATCCCCAACACTATTCAAAATATACCTCGAACAAACATTAAAAAAATAGAAGCAAAAATGTAGTGGAATGGGAGTCCCAATACGAGAAGATTACTTATATACTCTAAGTTTCTCAGACGACCAAGTAATCATAGCGCAAGATGAGGAAGACCTCAGTTATAGGGTAAGAAAACTGAAAGAAGAACACACTAAAGCAAGATTAGCAATAAACTTTGATAAAACGGAATATTTAACAACAAAGAAGGGAAACGCGGAGAATCTAGAAGTCGATAACGAAACAATAATCAAAGGAACCGATAGATTTAAATATTTCAGAACCATCATTTTAAAAAACGCAACATCAGAAGAAGAGATTAAAGCTAGATTAGGACAAACGCGGAGAACTAAATTCGATCCTGTGGGACAAGCACATTACAAAGAGAAACAAAACACGCATATACAAATCAATAATACAAAGCATAATGACATACGGGTCAGAAACATGGACGATCGACAAAAGAAATAAATCTAAAATTAACGCGGTAGAGATGGAGTATTGGAGAAGATGTTGTAGACTGACACGTATGGAGAGAATAACAAATGAAGAAATAAGAAGCAGAATGAACGTCAAAGAGAACGCAATAAACACCATTGAAGAAAAACGATTAAAATGGTATGGACACATAAGACGGAGTGAAAATAATAGGTGGATAAAGAAAATAACGGAGTGGAGCCCTATAGGGAGAAGAAAAAGGGGAAGACCCAGACAATCGTGGAGAGATGATGTGGACGAGGCTATGGAGGACAGGGTTCTAACAGATGGAGACTGGGAAGATAGAAACGGATGGAATCAAAGGCTGAGAAAAGGAAGACAGCGTCAGCTGTAGGAAATCCTTGATATATATATATATATATATATATATATATATATATATATATATATATATATATATATATATATATATATATATATATATATATATATATATATATATATATTTGTTGAGTGTAAGGTTCTTTGATCTTGGTATATATATATTTTTTATATTTTACGTGTTCTTGGAATTAGATCATTAAAACTGTTCTTGGTTTTGTTATATATCTATTAACGTTTCGACCTTCGGAAGAGGTCTTCTTCAAAATTTGCTCTTAGAAAGTAGTTCATTTCGTGGGGTGTTGAGTTTAAACTATTAATAACAAAAAAAAACACTATTAATATCACATTTTTTCTTTCTACAAACAAACCACTTAACTTGAGGGACGTTATATGACTCATATAAAGTCCCTCAAGCTAAGTGGTTTGTTTGTAGAAAGAAAAAATGTGATATTAATAGTGTTTTAAACTCAACACCCCACGAAATGAACTACTTCCTAAGAGCAAATTTTGAAGAAGACCTCTTCCGAAGGTCGAAACGTTAATAAATATATAACAAAACCAAGAACAGTTTTAATGATCTAATTCCAAGAACACGTAAAATATAAAATATATATATATATATATATATATATATATATATATATATATATATATATATATATATATATATATATATATATATATATATATTAAAGACAAATCACAACAGTGCCTAAAGCTCTTGGTTTTTTGTATTGTTGTTAAGTTGTTTAATAATTCCAGTATCGTGTTCGTAAAACTTTAATGAAATGGATCAAATAGGTACCCCATCAATCTTCTGTTGGTACCGATGAAATTTATTGTTGTTTTTGGGTATGCATGTCGAGTAAAAAAGAATGCAACAGAGTAAAATTAATATTTAGCTGTTGTACTTCGGTCAGCTACACTAAAAACACGACCTTAATAAAAAACAAATTAATAATACATCCTTTAACTTACATGATACACATATATAAAAGTAATTGTTTTAAGTGGAATTTATAGTGTTATTAAGTAAATAAGAGTGTACAAAGCTTGTTAGTTAATATTGACAAATACTTTAAACAAAATTTAATTACTCAATTAATTTAATTGATTCTTGGTCTAATTGTCACTATTAAAAGTATCAATTATACTATTTGGTCATGGTTATACTAATTTAAACAATGCTTGATGTCCTGTACTGTATCTTTTGGTATTAAGGATTGTCATTCAAATGTTATTCATTTCATAAAATTCATTTTAACTCCCAATCCGATAATCCTAAAAATACTTTTACTGAAATCTTGTCCTACACATTAGTTATCATCACTACACCAAACAATTCAAATTTGCACTCGCCGCTCAATTCACTAGTTACATTAACATTCAAAATTTTACAATTTTTTAGTGTTCCGTACGGAACACTTATAAGATCATTTCGGTGTTTGTACATTCGTCGTCGTCGTCGTGACACCCGATTTTCTACGAAACTATTTGACATAGAAAGTTGAAATTTGGTACTAATATAGGAATTGATGGCCTCATCAGAGCCGGGTAGTTTTGAAATTAAAATTTTGACTTAAGCGGTTAGTTTTGAGGGTTGAAATTGGAAGCGAAAAAAAAAATTTTTTACTAGGTCATCGAGTGTGGTGTCAAATGAAAGCTTGTGAAAACACGAGTAAAATAAATATATATATATATATATATATATATATATATATATATATATATATATATATATATATATATACATGTGATGTAATACTTGCGCACACTTTTCTTTGTATTATTTTTAAAAAATCGCGAAAAGTTGCTATCCCCCTACCTCATCTCGAAAAGTACTAATCAAAAAAGTTTGAAAAAATTCCGGAATATTCTCCATGGGTTATAGATTGAACAAAAATCATCACGAGTGCATTACCTTTAATAATTTATCTGGTATATAAAAAAAACAAAAATTTCAAGGTCATCAATTTTGAGTAAAGATTGGAAACAAACTTTGTTGAAAACTCATTTGGGGTGTGTTTTGTAAAGTCACTGATCATTTTATACCAACATAATTTTTTTTTTTTAATTTTAAAAGCAAGTAACGTACGGAACACTAACAGTGCAAGTTTAACTTGCACTTGACCGTTTTTTTTTTTTAAGTATTCATGCTACAGATCAAGGTTGCTGAATAATAATTCTCTCAAAATTATCATCGTAGCGAAACTGGTGTCTCAGATTATAGGTGCCCCATAAATAAGGTCAAATTTATTAGACAAATTAAGCGAAGGGTGTGGGCGACAATGTGGGCGCACAGGGCACAACCGGATCTTGGAAAGGTGATCGCTAGGGTGTATTTCACCCGAGCAGAGCGTACCTTTTGTATGAGGGCGTTTCAGAAAAATAATTATTTTACGACCATCCCAAACCGAAAATTTTGTCAAACAAGTGTAAAGTGCGTTCATGTGCATAATTATTAATATATTAATAACTAGCCGTGCTCCGCTCGCGTGGACTTGATTCATTACTATCGTCTCTGCTTATCCCTTATGTTACCTAACGTAATAAAATATATTCTATAACCTGGCCAAAGAACATATGTATTTTATAAAAAAACACGTAAATCGGATAAGTGGTTCGTGAGTGGTAAGCGCACTAATGGACAGAGAGACGTTGCGTTTTATATATTATAGATTTTTTTTTGATAAATAAGAGTAGTAAGTAAGAATTAAAAAAAAAAACGTAAATCGGATAAGTGGTTCTCGAATGATAAGCACACTAACGGAGAGACAGACAACGTTGCGTTTTATATATCATATAGATCATTATTATTATTATATAACCTGGCCGGAGAACATACATATGAATTAAAAAAAAAAAACACGTAAGTCAGATAAGTGGTTTTTGAGTGATAAGCGCACTAACGGACAAATAGATAAACAGACAGAGAGACGTTGCATATATATATATATATATATATATATATATATATATATATATATATATATATATATATATATATATTATAGAAGATTATAGATAACCTGGCCAGAGAACAAATGTATGAATTAAAAAAAAAAACATGTAAGTCGGATAAGTGGTTCTCAAGTCAGACAAACAGAGAGATGTTGCATATATTATATTCTTTGCTACATGATATTGTTCCATATTTAATGGTTTAGGAGGTGTATTGAAAGAGAACGCGCTAGCGGCAAACTTTTTTCCGACTCGATTCACTATTATCGACACTGCTTATTCCTTATGTTACCTAACGTAGTAAAATATATCTTATAACCTGGCTAGAGAACATATGTATGTATGCACGTAGGTGGTTCTCGAGTGATCAGCGCAATAACGGACAAAGAGACAGGCAGACAGAAAGATGTTGCATTTTATATATATGATAGGTAGAAGATTATAGATAACCTGGCCAGAGAATAAATGTATGATTTAAAAAAAGACACGAAAATCGGATAAGTGGTTCTCCAGTGATAAGCGCACTAACAGACAGATAGACAGACAGAGAGACGTTGCATTTTACATATAATATATTTTCTTTGCAACATGATATTGTTCCATATTTAATGGTTTAGGCAGTGTATTGCAAGAGAACGCGCTAGCGGCAAATTTTTCCCGACTTAATTCACTATTATCGTGACTGCTTATTCCTTATGTTACCTAAGGTACTAAAATATAGCCTATCACCTGGCCAGAGAACATATGAATGTTTGAAAAAAAAAGCACGTAATCGGATGTTTCTCCAGTGATAAGCGCTCTAACGGACAGACAGACAGACAGACGTTGCATTTTATATATATTATAGAAGATCGACAACTATAAAGATATCGATATAGCGATATATCGATAACTATAGTTAGTTAACGATATATTGCTAACAATCGATATATCGAATACTACTGACACATCGATAACTATAGAAATATCGATAAGGTAGATTGATCGTTATGTTTTTATCTGAGTACTTCCATCTAGCATGGTCAAATTTGATTCAGATATCAATTTGCTGTGTTCCTGTATACATTTACTTCACGGCAAATCCTTTCTACCTCTTCTGTTAGCAAGGTCGAAATTTTTACTACGTTTTTCACTCTATCTGATAAATTGGCACGCCCATATTGTCTTCCAACTTTAATTAATGTTATATAATACCTTCGTTTTCTGTTAACTCGTAGGCGTTATATAACTTAAAGTTTTATCTATAGTTCCTTTATTACGCGTAGGTAAATAAATTTCAAATTAAAAATAATTTGCTTAATTAATGTGGGTGTAAGGAGAGGACCCTGAATTCCGTTTTTGTTATATTAAATTGCAAACTCAGAAAGATAAATTTTTGGAATTACTCTTTTTCTTCTAAGGTGGCGTAGTTAAATTTAAGGGGCAGGTACCGAAGGGTGTTTCTACAAAGAAACAAATAATACATTAAAGGTAAGGTTACTTACAGAACAGGGGCACCAATTAATTACCGAGGAACGGAATTATTCGAAAAAAAAAATCCAAAACTGTGATCGAACCGAGAACATTTCAAAGAAAAAACTTTTAATAATTTAAAAGCCTTTCATAAAATGAAACATTAAAGGCTGTAGAGGGGTCTACATCCACATGGGCGAGGGTCCCATGCATCACCCCTGACATCTTTCTTGGCTATGCCATAATGTTCTGGTTGGATATTTTTACTCTTCTTCAGGTTTTAGGGTAAATAAATCCCGAAAAACCTAGTTCCCAATTTCCATCCGTCTCTTGGTATGTCGGCTTGTATATCTGTTTGTCTGTCAGTTTCTTTTCAAGGTATTTTGACGATACCTTTTAAACGAAATGAGATATCTATATCAACCACTAAAAATGAACAAAATCCATATTTGAGCAGTTTCCACTTAGTCTCACTTGTCAATCCATCCCGGGACGCGTTTTTCTGTATCAGTCGAACTAGGATCGACAAAGGAGAGAACAAGACTTAATGTGCTTATTGTAGTAATGGCGTAAAATCGCAGTAAGATACAACAAATTATATATCTGGCTTGTGAAAACCTAAAATTTAAACGCACGCCTGCTCTCTGTCGGGAGCTCACAAGCAAGAGATACAATTTGTAGTATCTTACTGTGAAAATTATATATCTGTTTCTAGTTTGACATATCCATAGTACTTAAAGAAAGGAAGAAACTAATTTTGAGCTAAATTGCTTAATATGAAATGTGTATATGTGTCATAACACTTATCCGATTTTGTAATCCCTTTTGTTGACCAAGGATCATGGAGACAACTTTCAAATCTCCACATAGCATCCATCGTGAGCTGGATAGTTAATTTTCTGTAAAATCATGCTAAGATTTTCGTAAGTTTCCTTCATATGGACTGAATGAGCAACAGGCAGTGAAGTATAAGTATTTCCATTGTGTAACAGAACACCTTTTAAACTAGTTTTTGATGAGTCTATAAAAAGCCTTCAATCTTCCTTCTTGTACTCAATGCCAAATTCGTTCATTAGACTACCAATATCATGGCAGTAAACGAAATCCTTTTGATGCTTGAAAGAATGAGCAAACTATTGATCTCTTGTTCTATAATGGTAAATAGATGTTCCAGATTCCAATGAATGTTTTTCTTTCAGCCTAGAACCAAGCAATTCTGTTTTTTCCTTAGTCAAACCCAAATCTCTCACTAAATCATTTAACTCAGCTTATGTAAACAACTGTGGTTTTAAATTTTCTAGAGAACATTGAACATTAAATTCGGGACTAGACTGTAAAACGTCATCAACAGACTGAGGTGAGTCAGGGACAGGATGTTCCGGTCCATGTCCTATCGGTCGATTAGCTAAAGTAAAGTTAGGATAGATACTTACTTTCTTATTTTTGGAGTTATATCCAGAAACATCAACGCTGCAAAAATAACAATCATTTGAATTATTTTCTTGCTCTCTCCATACTGCAAATCTAAAAGCCTTCTTTTCTTTCTTATACCATTTCCTAAAATACTCGACACAAACATAACATACTTTGTGAAGAGCCCAACATTTTTCTTGAATACCGATTTCTACACCAAAATATGCAAAGTGTGTCTTTTTTACAAAGTCAGTAATGTTTCTTTGATGTTTTTTAACTACAAACCCACCACATATATATCAAAAAGTGTTGGGAGAGTTTTTACAACGACGATTAGCCATACTTTTAGTGTGAATTAAAATACATGAGTTAAACACTGCAATGCGAGTTATATTAACTGGAAGAAAACAAACAGCTGTGACATTAATCGGAACTGCTAACCTAATAATATTTGATTTTACTGCCAACTTTATAAAATTCTGATTTTATTGCCAACCTAATAACATTCGAATGATAAAAAATATATATAAACTTTTCACATTTTGACTCAACACACCAAAAAACATAGGAATCAGGTAAAATTATTAAAAAAGTTTTTTCATCGTTGGCCTGTGTAATTTTATCGCCCGGTAAACACACGTACGACTTATTTTGAGCGGTTTTAAGGTATTAAAAATATCGTTTTTTTTTTCATACCGCAATTAACTTATTTTCTCGAACACGCCACTGCATTATTTAAAGAATTCAAATTGTAATATGTTTACACACAATAATTTTATAACAACTGAGTAACATAACCTAGAAATAATTTCACCAAAAAAGTGTTGATGTTTATAGATGGCGTACGTGAAAGTTTGTAACAGTATCTATGGGAGTACTAGGTATATAAATTAATAAAAAGTTTATGGATTGGATAGTCCAATCTATTTGGAGCTCTGCCAATGGCTTGTTTCGACCTAATTCAGAAAACGGTTGTAAAAGACAAGCATAAATAATTCAGATATTTTTATGTGACCTTTTCAATGATTTTCCCTTATATGACAGACTAAATGTGTTATCTAGGGATCATTGCTTTTCTAAGCGCCCTATACGCATATTTCGGTTTATAGAAAAGGTTAATGCTTGATTTTTATATAATTATAGGTTATTTAGATTGCCTAAAAATCCATTTTCACCAAAATATGAACATAAAAAAGTATTTTTAAAGAACATTTTTGAACAGCTATTTACAACTCTAAATATTTAAAACTCTATAGTCTTATTAACCATACTGAAAAGTATTTTTACTCATTGCCAAATTGATTTTTTTGGTAACACTCGGTACCAGTGGTATTTTCAGGAAAGGATTAAAAAAAAAGTACCTTTCCCTACTATAATTTGAAAAAACCATCGTTTGGATTATCTAGCAATTTATGATTGATGTTATATACAGTGACTCACAGCTTAAATGATGCAGTCGCTATAAGAAAAGACTAATTGGTCTCAGTGCCTCTTTATTTAATTGGAAAAAAAAAAACAACTTATTGAAATTAAATTAGTAAATAGTCTTCCAAAAAAGTGTGAATTACTTTTGTCTTAAATATGCCTTACTTAATTATCAATAAATAATTAATCAAATCATATGCAATTTTAACGTCACAGCTTAAATGATGCAAAATAACAACAGGGGTCAAAACTTATCGCATTTTGAAATTTACGAAGGCGGGGTTGCTTTGATTTCTTAGTGCAATTGTTTTTTGTTTAGTTTGACATTTTTTCATTCAATAAAACGAAATTGTTTAAGAATGGGTCGTCGAATTACAATTTCTGAAAGAAATTTAATTATTACTCATTACAGGAATGGATACAGCCAAAGAGACATAGCCAAAAAGGTAAATAAATGTCCGTCAACTGTTCAGCATATCATTGAACGTTACCGCAATGAAAATAGAGTCGAGAATAAGTCAAGGTTGGCTCCAAATAAGATCTTCAATGAACGTGAAGAAAGATGGATTCTAAGAGAGGTATCAAATAATCCAAAAAAAAGTGCGCTAAAGTTGTGCACCGAGGTGGAAAGACAGTTTGGAAAAAGGTGTAACCCCGAAACAGTTCAACGGATCTTGCGAAATAATAATTTACATGGTCGAACTGCTAGAAATAAGCCTTTCGTTAGCCAAAGAAATAGACGCGTGAGATTGGAATTTGGCAGAGAGCATATCAATAAAGACTTGAACTTCTGGAATTCAGTAATATTTGCTGATGAGACCAAAATAAACTTATTTGGGTCCGATGGAAAAATATCAGTGTGGGAGAAAGCCTAACGAAGAATTAAAATTGAAAAATATGAAAGCTACGGTAAAGCACGGTGGAGGTGGAGTGATGTTATGGGGCTGTATGTCATCTGCAGGAGTAGGTAACATGCATTTCGTCGAAGAGAATATGAACCAATATGTGTACTTGGATATACTAAGGCAACATCTCATCGCTAGTGCCCAAAAATTAGATATTGAAAACTATTATCGGTTCTATCACGACAATGATCCAAAGCCCACGTCATTTCGAGTCCGCAGTTCGTTGCTTTACAACTGTCCAAAAGTTATTAAAACACCAGCCCAGTCACCAGACTTAAATGTAATTGAAAATTTGTGGCTGACATTAAAAAATAAAGTAATAGTGCCCCAATATCAAATACTGAATTAAAAGTAAAAATTACTGAAGCATGGAACACTATTTCTCCGGAGTATACTAGAAAGTTAGTTGAATCAATGTCCAGAAGATTACAAGCCGTTATTGATAATGAAGAAGGCCCGACCAAATATTAGCAGGCTTATTACAAATTCTACAGTTTGTTTTCTCTAATAATTTTGGTATATTGAATTTTGCATCATTTAAGCTGTGACGTTAAAATCGCATATAATTTAATTAATTATTTATTGTTAATTAATTAAGGCATATTTAAGACAAAAAGTAATTCATACTTTTTTAGAAGACTTTACTAATTTAATTTCAATAAGTTTGTTTTTTCCAAATAAATAAAGAGGCACTGAGACCAGTTAGTCTTTTCTTATAGCGACTGCATCATTTAAGCTGTGAGTCACTGTATGTAGTTTAGCAGAGGTGCAATTTATATAAAAAAATTGTCATTGCATACTGATGATCATTTCCTAAGAATCTTTAACGAACCATTTTTTTAAAATGTACCACATGACAAAAAATGGTAAAGAAATGACAACACTACAATAGGAGAATTTTGGCAACAGAAACACAAAAAAAAAAAGTTTTTAATGATACTACTAACTAAAAGTTCTTTACCACTAAATAAGTTTAAAATAAAATAAAATTTACTAAGGGTCTATAAATTTTGTTACAAAAATGTTCACACATTTTCGAAACCACATTGGGTCAATAAACCGTACTGAACTAACCTGAAAGGATGCTGGCCTTTTTAAAGGATATAGGTCTGACACAATACTAAAATCAGACAGGAATACAACGAACTCTTAATGGGCCTAAGTGTTTCAAGCATCTAGGTCACCTGTCAGTTACATATATAGGGAATGGAAGGTTAGCATAGCGTAGATGTAATATCGTGTGATAGAAGTAGCAGACCGAATGTTTTTACTGTTAGATGTCGACGTGAGATTTAAAAAGGGTCCACTACTTGAAGCTATGCTTTTGATTTAAACAAGATGCTCCATAAACCCAAAAAAGGGAATATAACGAGGCATTCCATGGAGCTGTGAATCGATTTTTTTGTTAATTTCTAAATACAATACAGTGAAATGAATTAATTTTTAAACTAAAATTTCAAAAAAAATCGATAAAGGGAATTGGAGAACTGGTTAGTTTATGTTATTATTCTTAAGAAATTTTGTTGTTAAATGATTTAGAGTATAAAATGCAAACTGTATATAAAACTACAGCCCTTGAAAACTGATTTCTTAAAAATAATGTCTAAATATGAACTGTTACGTTCCCGGTACATTTCTAAGCAAGCGGCGATATTATTATATTATTTGATACGTTGGTTCTACGATCGCTTTCATTTCTTGCCTGTTGTTTTTTTTTAATTGTTTCCATGAACTAGGTTTGTTAATGCTAATTTATTTTTTGTGGAATCCCCACAGACAATAATCTATAGGCGTAGAAATAGGACTAGGAAAATGTCAACGTGTGTCACCACTTTTTGAAATCAATATATTTGGAAAAATTGATCGAATGACCAGTAAAGTGTTGATGTTTATTGAAGTACACTACCGTCAGAAAGTATTTGTCCACCTAGTTATTTCAGTCCCAAGACAATAAAAACCCAGATAATATATTTTTTTAAATTTCAATGAATTATTATTTATTTTCACATTATTTACAGTCCAGAACATCATAAAAATATTCATGATTTTCCGGGGTTTTTCTCATTTATGTGACCTCCCTTTTTTAATTACCGCTTAACAGAGTTTCGGCATTCTGTCCAGTAGTTTCTTCAGAGTTTCTTCGGTTATTTTAACCCATTCTGCTTGTAAAAGTTCCAACAAGTGATTTTCTAATGTTGGATTGAGTTTTCGAACACACTTGTCCAAATAGTCCCACAGCAATTCGAAGGGGGTTCAAGTCGGGTGATTGTGAAGGCCAAGTTATCACTTCCAGGACGTCATCGGATTTCCATTGGTCCAAAAGTTCTCTAATTTGTTTAGCAGAATGTCAGAATCTTTAGGGTCGTTGTCACGCTGAAAAATAAATTTCTCCTGAAAAATATCTCTTCCAGAAGGAAGCATTTGAGTTAGCAAAATTTCTTGATACTGTTCTTTTCTACTGTTCTTCTATCTTAAAGAATTTTTCCAACTTTACCGTTGCCAAAATAACTCCAAATGATTACTGAACCTCCACCATGTTTTACTGTAAGCAACTGACAGGCTTTCAACATCCTCTCTCCAGCCGACCGCCGCACGTAAACTCAATTTGAACCGAAAATTTCGAATTTAGATTCGTCGGTCCAAAAGACGGAGTTCCATTGTTCTGATCTCCAATTTTCATGTTCTCGGGCCCATTCTAATCGTTTACGTTTATTCACTGGCCTAAGAAGTGGTTTCCTCACTGCACCTCTCCCGTGTAGTCCACCTTCTGCTAACCTGTTCTTCACGGTTGTCACGCTGATGGGGATGGGCCACTCCAGGTTTACTTGAGCCGTGATTTCGGGTGCGGTTAGGCGGCTATTACGTCTGCTGGACATTGTTATAGCTCTGTCTTCAGCGAGAGTCCTCTTTCGAGGCCTTTCTAAACGTTTTGGTTGAGAATTCCAAGTCCCGCAGAAATTTTTTTTACGATGTAGTCCACCGTTCTCCTTGGCATCCGCATATCACTAGCGATTTGTCGACTGGAGTGACCATTTTGATGCCTCGCAAATATCAGAGCCCGATTTTCAACGGAAACTTCTCTCGTTTTTGGCATTTTCACAAAACAATTGAGCCTATATTAATGATAAAGTACTGTTTGCGAATGGTTAATTTGCAAAAGGGCAATAGTATTTATAGCATACTTTTTATCATAAAATGTCACTAGGAATTTTCATAATCCCTAGAAATTTAAAATGAGTTCTTACTTCAACTGGAATTCCCAGAAATTTCCTCAAAACGATTATCATACAAAACATGCAAATTTGTTCTAATTGGTTTTTAATTTGTGATTTCACCAAAAAGGCTTATCTAAACAATTTTATGATGAACACTTGTTAAGAACAATTAAATTTACTTAATAAAATAAAAGGGTTTAATTAGCTATTAAATTTTGGGAGTTACATTGAAATTTCTAGGTGGACAAATACTTTCTGACTGTGGCGTATGTCATATGTCATCTTATTCTCCTACAATAACGTTTCTTGTTTATAACCATTAGATTTTTGTAGAGCGGAGCAGACGTGGACAAACGTGATTAACGAAGTTTAACCTCTTACCAGTAACAATTAGCTTTAACTGTTACACTAGCCTATTCTAAGAGTACATCCATACATCTTGTAATGAACTCCTATACACTTCTACGGTATTTGATCAGTTGCGCTTTAGGAGGTCCGGATTATCGATAACTGACACTTTACTCCATATTGCTAATACCTTTTAATGTTCTTGATCCCCGAGGTAGACTTAATGTCGAACAAGTTTCTTGAAACCTCCACACTCATTTTTACTGCTCTTCCTGGATCACGCCCTATCTGCCTGTCTGTTGATCTGCCCGTCTGGCACTATAACTCTCAAATGAAATAAGAAATCGCTTTAAAATTTGGTGTACAGTAATCTGATATATATTAAAAGAACTCATTTTTTTTTAGAACTTTTGCTTTAGAGGAAAAGTAGGAATGGCGTAGAGATCGATTCATTTTCTATAGTTTCGATAGTATTAAGAGAACTTATCCTAGTTTTTGGTTCGGATAATAACCAAACCGTATTTATGATTAAACGTGCGAAGGGTGAAGCGGATAACGGCTTTAGAATATATTACTTTATATGACCTATTTTTTAGTGTTCAGTATGAAACACCTATAAGATGGCTTCGGTGTCTGTCTGTCCGTCTATCACACCTGATCTTCTCCGAAACTATTTGAAATAGAAAGTTGAAATTTGGCACTAATATAGGAATTGATGGCTTCATTAGAGCCGTGTAGTTATATTTTGACTTAAGGGGTTAGTTTTGAGGGGTGAAATCGAAAGTGAAAAAAAAATAATTTTACCAGCTGATCGAGTGGGGTCTCAAATGAAAGCTTATAAAAACACTTTTTTTTGTATTATTTTTATAAAATTACGAAAAATCACTGCCCCCCCTTATCTTGAAAAGCACTAATTAAAAAATTTGGAAAAAATTCTGGAATATTCTGTACAGGGTGTAGATTGAACGAAAATTATCACGAGTGCATTATCTTTAATAATTTATCAGATATACGAGGCTGGTTTGAAAAGTCCATGCAAAAATAAAAACTACATATGTGTTTGGCGTAAACCTTTTTTATTTTTCGACATAGTCTCCTTTTAGGCTTATACACTTCGTCCAACGATGTTCTAGTTTGTTGATCCCTTCCGAATAATAGGATTTGTCCAAGTCTGCAAAATATCCATTAGTGTCTGCAATCACCTCCTCGTTTGAATAAAATCTTTGTCCCGCCAGCCATTTCTTCAAATTGGGAAGCAAATAGTAGTCCGAGGGAGTCAAGTCTGGAGAATACGGGGGATGTGAAACGAGTTGGAATCCTATTTCCATTAATTTTGCTACCACAACTGCTGCTGTGTGCGTTGTCGTGATGGAAAAGGACTTTCTTGTGGGCCAATCGCGGGTGTTTTTCTTGCAGCTCGGTTTTCAAACGGTCCAATAACGATGAATAATATTCACCTGTAATAGTTTTACCCTTTTCCAGATAGTCGATGAGGATTATCCCTTGCGAATCCCAAAAGACAGTCGCCATAACCTTTCCGGCCGAAGGAACGGTCTTCGCCTTTTTTGGTGCAGATTCCCCCTTGGTAACCCATTGTTTAGATTGTTGTTTGGTCTCAGGAGTATAGTAATGTATCCATGTTTCATCCACAGTGACGAAACGACGCTTAAAGTCCTCCGGATTCTTCTGGAACAGCTGCAAACCATCCTTGCAACACTTCACACGATTCCGTTTTTGGTCAAGCGTGAGCAATGGCGGCACCCATCTTGCGGATAGCTTTCTCATGTCCAAATGTTTATACAAAATATTATGTACCCGTTCAGTCGAGATGCCCACAGCACTAGCAATCTTACGCACCTTAACTCTTCTGTCATCCATCACCATATCATGGATTTGATCAATGATTTCTGGAGTCGTAACCTCCACAGGCCGTCCAGAACGTTCAGCGTCACTTGTGCCCATATGGCCAGTCCGAAAATTTTGAAACCACTTATAAACTGTTCTAATGGAAGGTGCAGAGTCACCATAATGTTTATCAAGCTTCTCTTTAGTCTCCTGAGGCGCTTTGCCTTTCATAAAGTAATGTTTAATCACCACACGAAATTCTTTTTCGTCCATTTCTTGAAAATCACTCGACTTCCTTGATTCACACGAATGCCAAACACAAAGGAATATACCAATATGGCTGAAACTTGGTGTGCGTTCATTCAAGAGATGCTACTAACTAAACATGACCTCGATACGCGCCGTTGGTGCCATCTCTCGGACTTTGCCCGGACTTTTCAAACCAGCCTCGTATAAAAAAAAAAACAAAAATTTCAAGGTTATCAGTTTTCAGTAAAGATCGGAAAAAAAAAACTTTGCTGAAAACTCATTTGGGGTGTGTTTTGTAAAGTCACCGATCATTTTATACTTTTGTAACTAAGGTTAGCTTGGAGCGGCATTAGTAGCAAGACCATAGTTTCGAGTAGAAGCAGCAGCGGGAGCACTTAAAAATCCCATATGAGATTTTGGAGAAACGTCGGGCAAATTCATTGTTTGAATGCATTATATATATATATATATATATATATATATATATATATATATATATATATATATATATATATATATATATAACTTAACAAATGTTAGATTGAAGTAAAAAAAAACTTGTAAACTTTGTAAACATGGTTTGACCCAAATTTTAAACACTTTTTGATCTTTGAGTTTTTCGATATTCTGTCGATTAATCCGATTTTTTATGATCCCATTTCAGCTTATTAAAATTTTCCGCCTTACGGTCACGTGACATATGAAGAAATCAATTTTTAGGTTATCGGACATGCAGAACTGATTACCCAAAAAAGAAATTTGAATACTCTAATAATAAAGAAAAATTCCCATATGTTGCGAACAGGTCACTGTACGAGTATATCATTTGAAGTAGGAATGGACATTTTTGAGCGATATCTCGTCAAACAAGGCTTAAGAAATTCTGTATACGAGGCTGGTTTGGAAAGTCCGTACAAAGTCCGAGAGATGGCACCAACGGCGCGTATCGAGGTCATGTTTACTTAGTAGCATCTCTTGAATGAACGCACACCAAGTTTCAGCCATATTGGTCTATTTCTTTGTGTTTGGCATTCGTGTGAATCAAGGAAGTCGAGTGATTTTCAAGAAATGGACGAAAAAGAATTTCGTGTGGTGATTAAACATTACTTTATGAAAGGCAAAACGCCTCAGGAGACTAAAGAGAAGCTTGATAAACATTATGGTGACTCTGCACCTTCGATTAGAACAGTTTATAAGTGGTTTCAAAATTTTCGGACTGGCCATATGGGCACAAGTGACGCTGAACGTTCTGGACGGCCTGTGGAGGTTACAACTCCAGAAATCATTGATCAAATCCATGATATGGTGATGGATGACAGAAGAGTTAAGGTGCGTGAGATTGCTAGTGCTGTGGGCATCTCGACTGAACGGGTACATAATATTTTGCATAAACATTTGGACATGAGAAAGCTATCCGCAAGATGGGTGCCGCGATTGCTCACGCTTGACCAAAAACGGAATCGTGTGAAGTGTTGCAAGGATAGTTTGCAGCTGTTCCAGAAGAATCCGGAGGACTTTAAGCGTCGTTTCGTCACTGTGGATGAAACATGGATACATTACTATACTCCTGAGACCAAACAACAATGTAAACAATGGGTTACCAAGGGGAATCTGCACCAAAAAAGGCGAAGACCGTTCCTTCGGCCGGAAAGGTTATGGCGACTGTCTTTTGGGATTCGCAAGGGATAATCCTCATCGACTATCTGGAAAAGGGTAAAACTATTACAGGTGAATATTATTCATCATTATTGGACCGTTTGAAAACCGAGCTGCAAGAAAAACGCCCCCGCGATTGGCCCACAAGACACCTCAGCAGTTGTGGTCGCAAAATTAATGGAAATAGGATTCCAACTCGTTTCACATCCCCCCTATTCTCCAGACTTGGCTTCCTCGGACTACTATTTGTTCCCCAATTTGAAGAAATGGCTGGCGGGACAAAGATTTTATTCAAACGAGGAGGTGATTGCAGACACTAATGGATATTTTGCAGACTTGGACAAATCCTATTATTCGGAAGGGATTAACAAACTAGAACATCGTTGGACGAAGTGTATAAGCCTAAAAGGAGACTATGTCGAAAAATAAAAAAGGTTTACCCCAAACACATAAGTAGTTTTTATTTTTGCACGGACTTTTCAAACCAGCCTCGTAGCTTCTTCTTCCTCTGCTGGTGAGATTTGAACGCGACCACGAACAAACGGCAAGTAATATTATTTATAGTCGAATATATAAAGATGTAAAAATGAAGGGGAAGGAGCTATAGAAGTTTCCTCGAATATGTTGTGTTATGCGTCTTCATGAGATTATTAGAATCAAGGAATTGGAACAAAAAATCGTATGTAAAAAGACGTGTTTAGTGAGGATTCCCGAAAATATTTTACTAATTCGTTGCAAATATCATTTATATTTACCTTGAATTTAATCAGTTTACGAAAAAAACATTTTTTAGTCGATCTAAAAGTTCACTTGTAATAGATTCGAATTTTTTTTATATAAAAACAGGCCTCCTGTAACAAATTAATAACACAGCCCCACAAAAAAAAAGTGGTGTATACTTTTGATGAGATATATCAGATCCGTAGTATTTTTGCCCGCTGATCACGAATCTGACGTCAGAATATCGCCATCACATCTCAATTTTTTTCTAACCCCAAAAAATAGGTAAAAATTAGTAAAAATTAAGAAAAATATACTCCTAAAAAATTGATTCAAGCTTTTTTCATGAATCCAAAGATGTATTAATATGTATTCGGACACACTAAGCTATTATTCATCGGTTGGATTCAGCCATACAGTTCTGTTTTCTTTCTAACCTCAATAAATCAGACAGATATAGTGCTTCTCGAATACAAAAACGAATTCAAATTAAAATTCAACCGATTCTTACCAAATTTGGTACACGGGGGTTTTTTGGGTTGCTGATCATGAATCTGAGGTCGGATTTGCAAAATTCAAAATGGCGGATTCAAGATGGCGGACAAAATTTTTGAAAACCAACCGATTCCTACCAAATTTGGTATACAGTTGGGGAATCCTCAAACCTGATACTCTTAAACCTTAAACCCTGAAACCTTAGACTCCCACACCCTGTAACTTCAAAAAATAGACCTCAATAATCCTGTAACTTTAAAAATGAGACCCAATAAACTCAAAACCAGGACTTTTAAACCATATACTCTCAAATAGTAGACCCTTAAGCCCTAGAATTGCGAAGGTTAGACCCGCGCCTAACTTTCCTTTTTTTGGCTGTATCTTGTTCTTTTTTCCGTGAATGACCTATTCAAAGGCTTTCTGCCCAAACGCATTTGAGGACTTGTTTCTCTTTTAAGTAAATGTCTTTTCTTTAAAAAGGAAGCAAGATGCTCTGAACCATCTTTGGATAAGCCTAAATCTCTAGATTAGACTAGATTACTAAGTTCTGACTGTGATACGACTATTGGTTCTGGTTTACGGTTGTATGGTAGAAATTCTTTATCTGTGTCACTAGTATATGATAGGTTGTCACTAGAACATTCATTAGTAACAGTGTTTGAATCTTTTTCGACAGTCTCAATGTTTTCGGCATGAATTGATAAGGTGAAATCATTTGTTTCCATAACATCAGCATCAAGTGGTTCAGGAGGCGGAATTAGTTTAGTTGGTCTTGTTACTGTCGAAACATCGTTATAAGTAATAGTGCTTTTATTTTTTCGGTTATGCCTAGATACAACATTCATACAAAAGTAGCAATCATTTTCACTGTATGGTCTATTCCATATTGCTGGTCTGGAATATTTAATCGCCTTCTTATTGATGTACAACATTATTTTGCAAGAACTGCAAATGATGTGGGAAACCCAATCTGTATCCTGGTGCTGTATTTCAATGTTAAAACAATCCTTATATAAGGTTTTAATCTTATCCGTTATCGGTGACCCCATTTTACTCATTACGTGTTGACAGCAAATATAACAAAATGAATCACTGTTTTTATCGCACTTATGAAAAGTCCTTGTACCGTGAGACCGTTTTCTTGTAGCATTATACTCTACATGAGCCAAGTCACCCACACATGAAGAGCTACGGTCGCTGGATGACGACGGCTGCGGGCCTGCTTTCCCACCCTGACCAACCGCCGATACTGGGTTTCCGAGTCCCTGCATCGTAATTCTCTTTCTTCTACCTGCCATGACGGCATCTAAGCCGTTATCCAGGGACTCTGCCGGCTAGTGGAGTAACACCGTTGCCCACCGTCACCACGTGGAGGTGCCCTGGATGCAGGTAGAAGAATAAAAATCGACCGATGAATTTTCTCGGCGTTCAAAATGGTGCGAAAACATCTGCCAAATTTTGCAAATCCAACCTCAGATTCGTGATCAGCGACCCAAAAAATCCCCGTGTACCAAATTTGGTAAGGATCGGTTGAATTTTAATTTGAATTCGTTTTTGCATTCGAGAAGCACTATATCTGTCTGATTTATTGAGGTTAGAAAGAAAACAGAACTGTATGGCTCAATCCAACCGATGAATATTAGCTTAGCGTGTCCGAATACATATTAATACATCTTTGGATTCATGAAAAAGCTTGAATCATTTTTTAGGAGTATATTTTTCTTAATTTTTACTAATTTTTACCTATTTTTTGAGGTTAGAAAAAAATTGAGATGTGATGGCGATATTCTGACGTCAGATTCGTGATCAGCGGGCAAAAATACTACGGATCTGATATATCGCATCAAAAGTATACCCCACTTTTTTTTTTTGTGGGGCTGTGTAATCCGTAAAATATTAGATTAAATATTATATTTGGTATTCCGAAACCGACATCGAAATGTTTAGGAGTTGGTGTCCTGAATTTTAAATATTTTGAATATCCATCGATAAAATCCATTTTAACATTTCGTTGGTTAAGTGTCTTCTCCATTTAATATTTCAATGTACTGAATAATAATTTTGCTATCAGAGGAACTGAAAAAAGGGCTTTGCGGTATCGGGATTTTAAGGTACGTGAGCTTTATTTCATTTAGACAATATTGACGTCAAATATCAACCGGATTTTGAAAATATATTTCTTTTATGGGCATAGCACACGTGGTGCTGGGAAACCCCTACAACGCTACAGAAGCGACCCGTGGTCTCCAATCAGGCGAACAGCTCTTTTCCGAATAGAGTCCAACAAAGGGCATTGTATGTTTTGAAAGTCCCAGACATGAAAACAGTATTCCATCGTTGGTCGAATTTGAACTTTGAACAGAATTAACAGTTTTGAAAAGCTCTATTGGCTATGCTTGCATCATGTTTATGCCAAGACATATGAGGCGTTGCGGATAGTAAGGGCGAACTCAACATTGGGTCAAATTTTTTTTTTTTATATAATTCTATTTTATAGTACTTTTCCTACATCACATACCGGTCTAATTGTTGAGTTCGCCCTTGCTTCGCCTTCAAATTTCAGTATCAAATAAATGAAAAATTTCGAACAGGCGATAGCCGGGCGGGTAGTAAGGGCGAACTCAACAATTTCGCGCGGAGCAACCGCCGGTATTGCGTCACTAAATGAGGTTTACTTGAAATTTTACGCTTTCTGCGTGTTAGTTCAAGTTAATTTTGAAGTTAATACGTTTATGTTTTGTTTGGTTTTGTTGCTTCTTTTTTTAAGAAAAGTATGGCGCAACCTGGACCTTCTAGTAGTGAAGTAAGTGTACAACATTTAGATGGTAGTGCTGTGTCGGGTTATTCGCGAAAGAGACCTGCTAAGATGAATGATTGGCAAAAAAAACGAGTGTAAGTTGAAACGAAATTCAGGAAGTGCTTACATTTCAAGAAATAACAAAGGCACGTTGTTGCCCGCAAAATTGGACCTCCTTGCAAGTGTGGAAGTTTTGAGAAAATAGGCGCTGAACTGGTCACCAATATTTTTGACTCTTTTTGGCAAATTGGAAAACTATGATCTACAGAATGCTTACTTATCAAAATTGTTGATCTGCAATGATGTAAAAAGATCTTACGTAAAGGGGCGTCCAAGTCGTACCTGAGACGCATTCAATAATATAATGTGACTGTTGATCACGCTAATCGTGAAGTTTGTCGTACTGCGTTTTATAACATTCATGGCATCTCTGAAAAGCGCGTTCGAGTCGTACTTGACAAAACCAGCAGAACTGGAACTGTTACAACGGATCAAAGGGGGAGGTGTGAACCCGCGAAGAAAATAGGAAATGACGATCTTTCTAAAGTAAAAGAACACATCATGTCACTACCTACTGTCACCAGTCATTACAGTCGCGCCAAAAGCCCTCATCGAAAATACTTACTGTTGGACTTAATATTAAAAAGCTCTATTCTCTTTACAATGAATGGCTTACGGAAAATTACCCTGGTTACAGCCCGGTAAATCAGCACTATTATCGTGATACGTTTAATATGCAGTTCAATATAGGTTTTGTGCCCCCAAAAAGTGACACCTGTAATTATTGCGATAAAGTAGACATAAAAATTAAAAGTAGTCAAATGCACGATTCCGAAAATGTTGCTGAAATCGAGAATCTTAAACAAGAGAAGAAGTTACATCTGACCCGTGCAAAAGCTGCTCAGTCTCTTCTTAAGCGATTAAAGAGTAATGCCGATGACTCTTTTCTGGTCATAGCTTTTGATCTGCAGCAGGCTTTGCCAACCCCAAAGCTGACTACTGAGATTCAGTATTACAAAAGGACCTATAACTTTTGTATCCATAATGTAAAAACCGGTTCTTCAACGATGTACCTTTGGGATGAAAGTACAGGGAGGCGTGGATCATGTGAGATTGCAAGTTGCTTGTACGATTATTTGTGTAAAGTTGATGTTAATGTTAAAAAAGTTATTATGTTCAGTGATAACTATTCTGGACAGAACAAGAATTTAAATCTTGTTTTGGCAAATCTATACTTTATACACAAAGACCAGTTCACTGAAATTAAACACTATTTTATGATACCTGGGCACTCATACCTTCCCTGTGATAGGGATTTTGAGAACATTGAGAGAGAAATACGGAATAGCACTGTGTATACCATGGATCACTATAAGTTAATGATTGAAAGCTGTCGCCGAAAAAAACCAGTTTTGCGTTGTCCAACTTAGACAGGACATGATTTTCAATTTCTCTAATTTTCAAAAGAAAATTACTAAAATGCAGATGGCTGGTGCTAAGTTTAAAGATGGAAAGATCTTTGAATTTACAAATAACTTTAAGCAAGGTTTCTACATTCATTCTGCTTACAATTTGGATGTCAAAACGGCAGTCAAACTACAGAAAGGCAAGGTGAAAAACTATGATCCTGATCATTTTCATTTGGCCAGTGAAACACTGACGAGACTTTACAGTGCTCCCATTAAAATACCAGCCCCTAAATTAAAGGAAAATCACGACTTGTTACCGTATGTTCCCCTACCTTGGAGTCGGTACTTTACTAACATTATAGCCTCTCAAGACGCAGCAACGAATAAGAGCACCGAAAATGAAGATGTTATGGACGATGACCAAATAGATTACAACTGAACTTGGCTAATTATTTGTTTCTTTTCTTTAGTTTTTTTTATGTTAGTTTCAATACCATATTTCCACTGTTTTGTATGTTGTATCAAGTAACTATTTTGTAATAACAAAACCTTTAATTAAAACAATAACCTTAAAATTAAATAAAATGTGTTCCAAATTTTTAATACCGGTCTAATTTTTTCCCAGGTATTACCAATTTTAGGTGATAGTGTAGTATCAGAAACGAACAGTAAAATATGAAAAAAAAAATACACAAATAAATATTTAAAAAACATTTAAAAATTCACGGAATACCCTTATTCTACTTAAGTAAATAATAAAAAGCTAATAAATTATAAATAAATAATAAAAACCTAATTTTGCCAATATTTTGTTGAGTTCGCCATTTAGATTTTTCTATAAATTCAATTTTTTCGAAACTTCATTTTGTTGAGTTCGCCCTTACTATCCGCAACGCCTCATATTTGCACCAAGTTAACATACAGCAAGCTAAGTGACGATGCTAGAGGAATGGAGTAACCCATCATAACTATATAGGGTTCCGCAGCCTAAACCTCTTTAGGAAAAACTGCCACCTGGATTTTTGTGGCGTTAAATTCCACCTGATTATTTTGACCTCATGATGAACGACTACCTGCTGTCTGAGAATATTTGCATGAGTAGCTGATGTTTGAGCGTTCAAAGTAAATGAAGAAATAAGCGTGTTGTCAATCCTAGTCCGTTCCAGAAGTAAGACTATTGGTCTATAATTAGCACATATAGTTTTTTCTCCTTTTTTGTATATTGGACAAATGAGCGACTCTCTTCAGCTCGCTGGCATCTTTGCTGTTTCCCATGTTTCTTGCACCAACCGGCATATTTCATTTTCCAGATCTACTCCTCCAGCTTTCATCATTTCTGCTGTTATATAATTTCCACCCGGGGCCTTATTTTTTTTTGGATTCTGAGTATTTCTCTTATTTCTTCTGTGCAGGATTTGTTTGTCCCGTCCTGCCCTTCAGTTAATTTTGCTTTCTATTTCTCATTCAACTCATTTTCACCTCCATTTAATATTTCTTTAAAGTATTCCGCCCATCTATTCAGTCTTTCTGCCAATCTTACTGCTAATCTTCCACCTTTTTTCCTACATATTAGAATTCTGTCTCTGTTTATTCCCTTTGTATTTTATAAAAAAAAAACACGTAAATCAGATAAGTGGTTCTTGAGTGCTAGGCGCACTAATGGACAGACAGACAGACAGACAGAGAGACGTTACGTTTTATATATATTATAGATTTTTTCTGATATATATTAAATTAAGAATTTAAAAAAAAAACACATAAATCAGATGAGTGGTTCTCGAGTGATAAGCGCACTAACGGACAGACAGGGAGACGTTGCATTTTATATATATTACAGATATTTTTTGCTACATGATATTGTTCCATATTTAATGGTTTAGGCAGTGTATTGCAAGAGAACGAGCTAGCGGCAAACTTTTTTCCGACTTGATTCACTATTACAGTCACTGCTTATTCCTTATGTTATCTAACATAATAAAATATAGCCTATAACTTGGCCAGAGAACATATGTATGTTTTTTTAAAAAAAAGCACGTAAATCGGATAAGTGGTTCTCCAGTGATAAGCCTACTAACGGACAGTTCGTGAGCTTTTTAGTGTTCCGTACGGAACACTTATAAGATCACTTCGGTGTCTGTCCGTCTGTCTGTCCGTCTGTCCGTCTGTCCGTCTGTCACACCCGATTTTCTCCGAAACTATTTGTCATAGAAAGTTGAAATTTGGTAGTAATATAGGAATTGATGGCCTCATCAGAGCCATGTAGTTTTGAAAGTTAAATTTTGACTTAAGGGGTTAGTTTTGGGGGGTGAAATCAGAAGTGAAAAAAGAAAAATGTTACTAGGTAATCGAGTGTGGTGTCAAATGAAAGCTTGTGAAAATACGAGTAAAAAATATATATATAATGTAATACTTGAGCGCACTTTTCTTTGTATTATTTTTAAAAAATCGCGAAAAATCGCTGTCTACCCGCCTTATCTCGGAAAGTACTTATCAAAAAATTTTGAAAAAATTCTGGAATATTCTCCACGGGGTGTAGATTGAACGAAAATTATCACGAGTGCATTACCTGTAATAATTTATCTGGTATATAAAAAAACAGAAATTTCAAGGTCATCAATTTTCAGTAAAGTTTGGAAATAAACTTTGTTGAAAACTTATTTGGGGTGTGTTTTGTGAAGTCACTGATCATTTTATATCACCATAACATAAATTTTGACTTAAGGGATTCGTTTTGAGGGGTGAAATCGGAAGTGAAAAAAAAAATTTTTTACTAGGTCATCGAGTGTGGTGTCAAATGAAAGCTTGTGAAAACACGAGTAAAAAATGTATATATAATGTAATACTTGCGCACACTTTTCTTCGTATTACTTTTAAAAAAATCGTGAAAAATCGCTGTCCCCTACCTTATCTCGAAAAGTACTGATCAAAAAATTTTGAAAAAATCCTGGAATATTCTCCACGAGGTATAGATTGAACGAAAATTATCATTACCTTTAATAATTTATCTGGTATATAAAAAACCAAAATTTCAAGGTCACCAGTTTTCAGTAAAGATTGGAAACAAACTTTGTTGAAAACTCATTTGGGGTGTGTTTTGTGAAGTCACTGATCATTTTATACCACCCTAACAAAATTTTTTATTTTAAAAACAATCAACGTACGGAACACTAATTGTGCAAGTTCAACTTGCACTTCACCGGTTTTTTTTTTTTTTATTTAGGCAATATTGACGTCAAATATCAACCTGATTTTGAAGATATATTTCTTTTATGGGAATAGCACACGTGCTGCTGGGAAACTCCTGAAGCGTTGCCGAAGCGATCCGTGGTCTCCAATCAGGCGAACAGCTCTTTTCTGAATAGAGTCCAACAAAGAGCATTGTATGTTCGAAAGCAGAGTCCCAAACATGATAACAGTATTCCATCGTTGGTCGAATTTAAACTTTGAACAGAATTAACAGTTTTAAAAAGCTCTATTGGCTATGCTTGCAATATGTTCAGGACCTATTTGCTCCCAAATTAACGCTCAACAAATTGAATGACGATGTTAGAGGAATGGAGTGTCCCAACATAACTATATTGGGTTCCGCAGCGTAAACCTTTTTAGGAAAAACTGCCGCCTGGGTTTTTGTAGCGTTAAATTCCACCTGATTATTTTGACTTTAAGATGAACGACTTCCTGCTGTCTGAGGATATTTGCATGAGTAGCTGATGTTTGAGCGTTCAAAGTAAATGAAGAAATAAGCGTATTGTCAATCTTAGTCCGTTCCAGAGGTAAGACTATTGGTCTATAATTAGCACATATAGTTTTTTCTCCTTTTTTGTATATTGGACAAATGAGCGACTCTTTCCAGCTCACTAGCATCTTTTCTGTTTCCCATATTTCTTGCACCAACCGGCATATTTCATTTTCCAGGTCTACTCCTCCAGCTTTTATCATTTCTGCTGTTATACAATTTCCACCCGGGGCCTTATTTTTTTTTTGGGTTTCTGAGTATTTCTCTTATTTCTTCTTTGCAGGGTTTGTTTGTCCCCTCCTGCCTTTCAGTTAATTTTGCTTTCTATTTCTCATTCAACTCATTTTCATTTCCATTTAATGTTTCTTTAAAGTATTCCGTCCATCTATTCAGTCTTTTTGCCAAGCTTACTGCTAAACTTCCATCTTTTTTCCTACATATTAGAATTCTGTCTCTGATTATTCCCTTTGTATTTTATAAAAAAAAAACACGTAAATCAGATAAGTGGTTCTTGAGTGCTAAGCGCACTAATGGACAGATAGACACACAGAGAGACGTTGCGTTTTATATATATTATAGATTTTTTTGATATATATTAAATTAAGAATTAAAAAAAAAAATACATAAATCGGATGAATGGTTCTCGAGTGATAAGCGCACTAACGGACCGACAGACAGACAGAGAGACGTTGCATTTTATATATATTACAGACATTCTTTGCTACAGAATAATGTTCCATATTTAATGGTTTAGGCAGTGTATTGCAAGAGAACGCGCTAGCGTCAAACTTTTTTCGACTTGATTCACTATTATAGTCACTGCTTATTCCTTATGTTATCTAAAGTAATAAAATATAGTCTATAACCCGGCCAGAGAATATATGTATGTTTTTTTTTTAAAAAAAGTAAGTAAATCGATAAGTGGTTCTCCAATGATAAGTCTACTAACGAACAGTTCGTGAGCTTTTTTTTTATTTAGGCAATATTGACGTCAAATAACAACCTGATTTTGAAATATATTTCTTTTATGGGCACACGTGCTGCTGGGAAACTCCTGAAGCGTTGCAGAAGCGATCCGTGGTCTCCAATCAGGCGAACAGCTCTTTTCTGAATAGAGTCCAACAAAAAGCATTGTATGTTCGAAAGCAGAGTCCCAAACATGATAACAGTATTCCATCGTTGGTCGAATTTAAACTTTGAACAGAATTAACAGTTTTAAAAAGCTCTATTGGCTATGCTTGCAATATATTCATGCCAGGACATATTTGCTCCCAAATTAACGCTCAACAAATTGAATGGCGATGTTAGAGGAATGGAGTGTCCCAACATAACTATAATGGGTTCCGCAGCGTAAACCTTTTTAGGAAAAACTACCGCCTGGGTTTTTGTAGCGTTAAATTCCACCTGATTATTTTGACCTCAAGATGAAGGACTTCCTGCTGTCTGAGGATATTTGCATAAGTAGCTGATGTTTGAGCGTTCAAAGTAAATGAAGAAATAAGCGTACTGTCAGTCCTAGTCCGTTTCTATTGGTCTATAATTAGCACATATATTTTTTTTTCTCCTTTTTTATATATTGGACAAATGAACGACTCTCTCCAGCTCACAGGCATCGTTTCTGTTCCCATATTTCTTGCACCAACTGGCATATTTCATTTTCCAGATCTACTCCTCCAGCTGTTATATAATTTCCACCCGGAGCCTTATTTTTTTTTTGGGTTCTAAGTATTTCTCTTATTACTTTTTTGAAGGGTTTGTTTGTCCCCTCCTGCCCTTCAGTTAATTTTGCTTTCTCTTTCTCATTCAACTCATTTTCATCTCCATTTAATGTTTCTTTAAAGTATTCCGCCTATCTATTCAGTCTTTCTGCCAAGCTTACTGCTAAACTTCCATCTTTTTTCCTACATATTAGAATTCTGTCTCTGTTTATTCCCTTTGTATTTTATAAAAAACAAAAACACATAAATCAGATAAGTTGTTCTTGAGTGCTAAGCGCACTAATGGACAGTCAGACGGACATAGAGACGTTACGTTTTATATATATTATAGATTTTTTTTGATATATATTAAATTAAGAATTTAAAAAAAAAAAAAAAAACACATAAATCGAATGAGTGGTTCTCGAGTGATAAGCGCAGTAACGGACAGACAGAGAGACGTTGCATTTTATATATATTACAGATATTCTTTGCTACATGATACTGTTCCATATTTAATGGTTTAGGCAGTTCTTTGGAAGAACACAGTTAAACATTTTGGAGAAACTCGAGTTGCTGCACTTGATATATCCAAGGCATTCGACCATGTTTGGCAGGACTGTTTATTGGGGAAGCTAAGCTCGTATGGTATGTCTGAAAGGTTTTGTTTGTCGCTGTCGTGTTTCCTCATAGACCGTCCTTTACGAGTGGTAGTTCACCAGTTTCTTTCTAATATCTTCGACGTCAATTTCGGTATGCCCCAAGGCTCCATAATGTCTCCTACTCTCTTTCTTCTTTACTTTAACCATCCACTGGAACAGACTAGGATTGACAGTACGTTTGTTTATTTACTTTGAACGCTCAAACATCAGCTACTCATGCAAGCAAAGATATGTACCATAAAGCAGAAGATATCCTGTTGATCTTTGCTTACGAAAACCATATTGATGTTTACTAATTATAATGCGACGTTCCAGATATGTTAGAAGATGCTGATTAATAGGATTTTTCATAACTTTCGATATTGTTTAAAGTTGTGCAACTGGTTGGCAGTTGTTTGGCAAGGATTTCCTGATTTTTTTGGATATCGGCTGAACCGTAGCTCATTTTCAACAGGAAAGAAATATTCTCTTTCTCTAGGATAGGTTGAAAATTTTAGAAGAAACTGGTGTTAGTTCGCTCGAGAAATTTTTGAGTACTATGGCAGGTATTCCATCAGCGCCAGAAGCTTTTTTGGTATATACGAGTAGATTGATTAAAATACGTCTCAGGACAGGTTGTCTGAAGGCAATATCGGTCATTCTTGACTACACATTGGAAATACTGGATGGTGTTTTTTCTTGGAAATCGACAGTAGAATGTGAAGCAGCGAGTTCAGCTAACAAGTTGGCTTTCTCAACAGGTGGTGTTGCAGTAATAAAGTCTGGTCCTATTTAGCTAGTATAAGAAGCAGACGATTAGTCGACAGGTCAAAATTTCGAGTCGCCCTCTTGGTCTATATGTTTTAGAAAGGAAGGAATGATATCAAAAAAACATCTTATTATCTTTTATTAGTCGTTAGTCTGTAATATGTACTGGAAATAGTAAAAAAACCGGCCAAGTGTAAGTCGGACTTCCGCAATTAATGTTCCGTACGTTGATTGCTTCTAAAATAAAATTTTTTGTTCCGGAGGTAGAAAATGATCAATGACTTCACAAAACATACCCAAATGAGTTTTGAACAAAGTTTTTTCCGATTTGAAAACTGATGACCTTGAAATTTTTGTTTTTTATTATATACCAGATATATTATTAAAGGTAATGCAGGCGTGATAATTTTCGTTCAATCTATACCTTGTGGAGAATATTCCAGGATTTTTTCAAAATTTGTTGGTCAGTAGTTTTCGAGATAAGGGGGGGACAGAAATTTTCCGCAATTTTTTAAAAATAATACAAAGAAAAGTGTGCATAAGTATTACATTATATATATATTTGAACTCATGTTTTTACAAGCTTTCATTTGACACCCCACTCGATGATCTGGTAAAAAAAAAATTTTTTCACTTCCGATTTCACCCCCCAAGTCAACATTTAACTTTCGAAACTAAACAGCTCTAATGAGGCTATCAATTCCTGTATTAGTGCCAAAATTAAACTTTCTCTCTCTGTCAAATAGCTTCGGAGAAAATCGGGTGTGACAAACGTACAGGCGAACAGACAGACACGAAGTGATCTTATACTCGTAAGTATTCCATACGGAACACTAAAAACAAAATTTGCATGCATAAAAAAAAATTCTCAATGTCAATGAAAACAAATTCACTTTTTACATACAATCTTTAGTCAAATAATTAGATACTTGGCTTGTTTGTTTTTATTTACTCTAACTTCGTGACAAATTTTTTATGCTTTTATTTTAGTAAATAAACACGACTGTGACTTTTTTATGCCTGTCCTATTTTTACAAGCCAAATTAAAGCATCCGACACTTACAAATTAGCTTTAACAAAAAAAATGCAAATTTCAGATGGTTGTAGCTTCTACTTGATGAAAATTCATTATAAATATATAATAAAAGACTGTTTTTAGTCAATTTCCACTGGTTTATTTATACTTGTGATGACGCGTTTCGCTGTCGATGCAGCTTCTTCGGATCTACATTTTACACTGTCAAGTTAGGTTTAATGTTTACAATTTTATATTATTTCTTAATTATAATATTACACCTATTTAAATTATATTGATAGTACTGGAAAACCCACACAGACAAGGTATTAGGAGAATAAATTCAATAATGGTGAATTGTTTAAATCTACCTGGTCGGTTTCCCAGGGCTTTGTTGAGTTGAACGACTTCCTGCTGTCTGCGGATATTTGCATGAGTTCGAGCGTTCGTAGTGAATGATGAGATAAGCGTACTACCATCTGCAAAGCTGATTTCTGGTCTTTTCAGCCTTCGTTACCGTAAATGAGAAAGAGAGTAGGAGACAATATGGAGCCCTGGGCACACAGGCATTGATAGTGAAGGTGTTAGAAAGAAACCCGTCGATTGCCACTCGTAAAGAAAGCTCTTTGAGGAAACTTAAGAGTCATAAACAGAATTTCTCAGACATACCAGAAAAGCGTAGCTTAGCCAATAATCCATCTTGCCAAACATGGTCGAATGCCTTGGATATATCAAGAGCAACCGCTCGAGATTCTCCATTGTGTTCAACTCAAATCATATTGTTGGTCGCTAATAATACTGAAACTTTCGAGATATTTTAGAAGATGAGGATTGATGGCCTTTTCCATGGCTTTCCATATTACTAGTAGTTTGGAAAGGCCTTCTTGACTTTTTTTGGATATCGCCTGAACTGTGGCGCATTTCCAGCAGGAAGGCAATATTCCCTTTGTGTAGGATAGGTTGAAAAGTCTACAGAAAAGTCAAATATATCTGAAGCCGGACTGGATGGATCGTGAGCCGTCCCCGACGAAAATATACTTTACTGTATGCTACCAAGAAGTTCATAGGTAATCGGTTGTAGGTCCTAATAAGCAGAACAAAAGGGCCGGAAAATAGCTTGCTGGTCGTATTATCCACCGAGAATGTGGTTCAGTCCCGTCTGGGTAATATTGCCCAAATATAAAAACAGAGCCAGTATAAAGGATCTCTCTAGTTTATTTATCAGGATCCCTAATTATACTGCTTCAGGAATATTTTCGATAACAAAAAAGATGTAGGAGCACTGATAGGGAGTTAAAACAACTCTCAATGTCATTGTAGCCAAAGTCGTCCCTTTGGTCACCCTTCTTATGTTTGCGAATTTGTAAGGAAAATAATGTTCTCGAATTATTAAAGGTTTTCGGTCAAACCCTGAAAATTTCTTACTTAAAAGTGTAAGTTTTCGTTATTACATTTTGCTCTCTGACTTATATCTACAAATGAATACGCCATTATGGAGTATCAGATTTAGATTGCTTTAGATAATAAGGGTTAGTTATAAATGGAATAAGGTCTAACTTATGTAGCTGACAGAATTTTAGTTACGTTATCAGATTTAGGTAAATCTCCAACAAAGAGCACCAGTAGACCGTTTATAGGGATTTGATCTTTATCCTATTTACAGGTCGTGTAATTTCTTTGAGTTCAACAAGTGTTATTCACGACAGGAAATAGAAACGTCAATATGTAGAACTATCTTGATTCTTGTATTAACCTGTATAATTTTCATATATTTTGTTTGAAAGTTTTCATAGTTTTCCGATCCCCTCTGTATTGGTACATAATTTTAAGAGCTTCTTTAAGAAAATCATTTAAAAAATCTTAAATTACCTACCGTGGTCCCTAGACCATACGCCTGATCGGGGACCCTAAAACTTTGAATCTTCGGCACATCCAAAGAGGATTGGTTATTTTAGTCAATTTTATAAAAATTTCCATGTAAGATGTATGCTGCACATCCATTTTTCAAAAACTCCTCTGTAAGAAGAACCTATTTTTTTTAAAGGTACCATCTAAAACTGTGTTTCCCACCCAGTATTGTGTGTCATTCAAGACCAACGTGAATGGTCTCCTCCGCAAACACGCTGCACCTGCAGCTAGGTAGGTCTTCTACTACAGCATAACGACGGTGCCCATAAACAAATGCATCACAACCTAATATCATCCAGTTTATCAGTCTGTCTGCCTGTTTGGGACATCAGTTTGGAACTTAGTTCACTTATAAAGAAGAATCCTTGCTTAAATACATTTCCACGAATATATAACCATATATCAACTGAAGTAAATGTTTAAACGAGCAAAATGATTGCGCAAAGAAGAGAAAAGTAAGAAACTGAAGTATTGGAATATCTTTTGCATATTCAAGGTATCTTATTATGAAGAAAACTGAACGCAAAGTAATATTTACTGTTTTTATTAATTTTAGAAAATCTCGAAGGTTCTGTAATAGATTCTCTTGAAGATTTTTGACAAAACATATTACAGGAATTAAAAATACTTGCCAGAAACATGGTTATCGCTCATATAAAGTTTTAATACTGCAGTCTTTAATTTAGGAAATCAAAGAATGACATTTAGGAATATCCTTAATTGTTTAATGAAATTCTTGTGACAGATGAGTCAATTGTCTGAAAAGCCAAATAGAACAAATATTTACTGTTGTGCTAACGAAAATCTTCGACAGAAAAGACTAATAAAACACTTGCCGTCAATCTGTACAGGTTTGGTACAGTATATTAAAAAGTGGACTATTAGAACCAATAGTTGTTAATAGATATTTAAATGGGGCAAAACAGTTGAAAATAATAACGGAAATTGTTACAAGTTTGATACTGCATGATAATAAATAATCTGACAACGAGTTCCGCTAAACAACATTTTCGGAAGTACCAAATTTAAACGATTAGGGCCAAGGCAGCATTTTCAGGGTCATAAAGAGATAAAAATGAATTTATAAGAAATGTATAATTTTGAGCTAAAAACATAACGAATTTTGTTTTTTTTTGTGAAATAAATCATACCATATTTAGGATCAAATAAATAAATTTATTTTTTATATTTTTTGTTCTCAGTCCTAGTAATCCACCTACCTACTCATATTATTATTTTATTTTGTTTCAATGTTACTCTAGTTTTTTAAGTTTATATATTAATGAAAATATTTGTAGGCAAAATTCTTATAAGAAAATTATGTTATTATCAAACGTATATACTTAACATACGCCAAGTTAGAAAAAGCATTTTTCGTGTTACGTACGGAACACACATTCGATTTTCTCCGAAACTATTTGATATAAAAAGTTGAAATTTTGCACAAATATAGAAATTGATGGTCCAATCAGAGTTGGGTAGTTTTGAAAGTTAAATTTTGACTTAAGGGATTAGTTTTAGGAGGAAAAGTGAAAAAAAAAAACATTTTTTACCAGGTCGCCAAATGCGGTGTCAAATGAAAGCTTGTGAAAACACGAGTTCAAAGATATATATGATGTAATACTTGCGCACACTTTTCTTTGTATTATTTTTAAAAAATTGCCAAAAATCGCTGTCCCCTTCCCCTATCTCGAAAATTACTTATCAAAGAATGTTTAAAAAATTCTGGAATAGTCTGTATGTAGTGTGGATTGAGAGAAAATCATTACGAATGCATTAAGTTTGATAAATTATCTGGTATTTGGCTTGACAATATGGTGGAAGTTTTTTAATATACTTTTTAGTACACAGATTGGTGGCGAGGTACCGAGACAAAATAATTTTATGTTATCTGTTTGTTAAATTAAATTAATTTAGGTAGTAAATATTTGTTTTACACTTTTATTACTAGATTCTAGATTAAGCCAGATTGATTTATTGGCTATTAGGTAGGTAATATGCTATAACTAATATACATTATTAATTAAGATATATAAATGTCACTTACTTCCCCAGGTAAGGGTTTTATTTTATTTTAAAAGCAATCACCGTACGGAATACTAATTGCTACTACTAGTCCGACTTACACTTGGCTGTTTTTTTTCCTTATTTTGAGAAATAATCTATAATATAAATAAAATGCAACGTCTCTCTGTCTGTCTGCCTATCTGTCCATTAGTGCGCTTATCCCTCGAGAACCACTTTTCCGATTTACGTGATTTTTTAAATTCATACATATGTTCTCTGACCAGGTTATAGATATATATTTTATTACATCTATAATATATATAAAATGTAACGTCTCTCTGTCAGTCTGTCTGTCTGTCCGTCCGTTAGTGCGCTTATCACGGGAAAACCACTTATCCGATTTACGTATTTTTTTTTTAATTCATACATATGTTCTCTGGCCAAGTTATATATTAATAATAATAATCTATATGATATATATAAAACACAACGTCTCTCTGTCTGTCTGTCTGTCTGTTAGTGTGCTTATCATTCGAGAACCACTTATCCGATTTTCGTGTTTTTTTTTTAATTCTTACCTTAATATTTATCAAAAAAAAAAAATCTATAATATATATAAAACGCAACGTCTCTGTCTGTCTACCCGTTAGTGCGCTTAGGACTCAAGAACCACTTATCCGATTTACATGTTTTTTTTTTTTTTATAAAATATAAAGAGAATAAATAGAGACAAAATGCTAATATGTAGGAAAAAAGATGGAAGTTCAGCAGTAAACTTCGCAGAAAGACTGAATAGATGGGGGAAATACTTTAAAGAAACATTAAATGGGGATGAAAATGAGTTGAATGAGAAATAGGAAGCAAAATTAACTGAAGGGCAGGAGGGGACAAATAAACCCTACAAACAAGAAATAGGAGAAATACTCAGAACCCAAAAAAAATAAGGCCCCGGGTGGAAATTGTATAACAGCCAAACTGATAAAAGCTGGAGGAGTAGATCTGGAAAATGAACTATGCCGGAGGAAGAATAGAATAGGAACTGTGGAGAAGAAGAACAAACTACGAATTAAAATGCCTATATATGAATCCCCTTAGAAGCCAAATCATAAGAAGCGATTAAGATGGTTGGGACACATGGCAAGGATGAAGGAAGAAAGACAGGCAAAGCAAGCCCTAATAAGAGGAGTGGTTGGAAGAAGAGGCAAGGGTAGACCTCGATCTACATGGATTCAGGCAGTAAAGCAAGATCCGGAGTTGATGGGAATCCCGCACTGGGAAAAGCTAACAGGAGACAAAAAGAAGTGAAGACAAGTATGCAACCAAGCCATCGGCCTCTAAGGCCCCTTGAGCTATATAATAATATTAACATAACGAATAAGCAGTAACGATAAAGATGAATCAAGTCCACGCGAGCGGAGCCGCGGGCACTGCTAGTACCAAATATATATAAGCCTTTCTAAAATTAAGAATTTAATAAAAACATATTAAGTTTATGTCATATGTTAAAAACGTGCTTTAATGTTTGTCTTTTAACTCCGAAAAAAAGAAGGATGATATATGATGTATAGACAACTTGTTTACTTTATAACAATTGATAGAAAAGAAGATCCAAAAAGATGACGAAATACATATGACCTTTATAGATCTTAAGAAGGCATACTATAGTGTACCGAGAAATAAACTTCGGCATGTCTTGAGAACAGTATGGATAAAAGAAGGGATGATAACAACAATAAAAGAGTTATATAATGAAAATATAGGATATGTGAAACAAGGACGCTATCTATATATTTGTAGACAACGCTCTAAAGAAATGGAACCGCACTTGCCAAAGCATGGGCATCCCCATTAGTGATAAACACCTATTATCGTTAAACTTTGCAGACGACCAAGTAATAATAACACAAGATGCATTCGATATGGAATATGTATTGAAGAGATTATACACAGACTACAAGGAATGGGGACTAGAGGTGAGCCTTGAAAAGACGGAGTATATGGTAATGAACTCGGAAATAGAATTTGATGTCTTAATTAACAATGATACATATGTCAAATAAGTCAAGGAATTTAAATATCTAGGAGTACTGATTGACAACAAAAATGGTATAGGTAAAAAGGAAATATAGAATAAAATACAAAAAGCCAGGAGGATCATAGGAGCTCTTAACTCAATATGGTGGGATCAAAACATAACTACACAAAACAAAAAGAGAATTGGAAGAACAATGGTAGAATCGGTTTTAAGTGAACTGTGGGTAATGAAAGAAGAGGATAAAAGAAAAATAACGACGATAGAGATGGATTACCTGAGAAGAAGCGCCGGAGTGTCCAAATTCCAACACATAGCAAACCAAGAAATACGCAATAGAACAGCAGCAATAGAAACAATTATACAAAGAATAGAAAATAGAAGATTAGAATGGTTTGGACACCTACTCAGAATGAACGGTACAAGATGGCCCAAAAGTCTCTGGACATGGAAACTACCGGGAAGAAATAAAAAAAGGACGACCACGTAGATCCTGGAATGAAGATATGGGACAAGCCATGAGGTCACGAGGAATGGATGAAGAGATAGCGGACGATAGAGAGGTTTGGAGAAGGCGAATGGGAACACAACACTTAGTTGTATAATATATAATAATATATTACTTGTGTATATATATAGTTAAACCCAAATATATATATATATATATATATATATATATATATATATATATATATATATATATATATATATATGTATATATATATATATATATATATATATATATATATATATATATATATATATATATATATATATATATATATATATATATATATATATATATATATCTATATATATATATATATATATATATATATATATATATATATATATATATATATATATATATATAAAATACAATCTTAGTTGGGGAACTCGGCAAAAACAGGGCGTGATAAGAGATCACACAATTTTCATTAAGCCAATATTTCGGTCCTGGATTGGGACCTTCTTCAGGGCAGAACTGAAAAGAAGAACAAAGCGTATTCACTTATCGTGTCTGGGACAACCTTAAATTAATGATGTAATTGTTAGGTTATTATAATAAATAAAATTAGTGTAGAAGAAGAATAAGATATTAGTCATAATAAATTAAAAACTCACATGAGAAGTGCAAAGATTTCGTTAGCCTGAATGACCGTAGGTAGCTTATACATAAAAAAGTTGTTATATATAAAAGTTGGTTAATCCATAAAATATATAAAATACACACTAAAACACTGTAGACAAAATTCTAAAAACCAAATTTAAAACAAGGATGTAATTGGGAACCTTGGATGTTGAGAACATTGTTAATTATTTCACCTGTGACCAACCACACATGGCCACCGCCATTTAGGAAAGATGACAAGGACGACAGGAGACAGCTGACTGACAGAGATAAGGGGTTTAGTCAAGACAACTCAATTAACCAGAATGCGGGGTCGACACCTGGAAGGACCCGATAAAAATGGGAAGTGCAAGTATTGGACCTTTAAGTGAGAAGGAGATAGCCAATTGAGCGACCAAAAAATCCGGTATGGAGTCGAGGAAGGATAAATCATAACCTAATTATAGGTGAAGGGTGAGCGAGGGAGCGAGAGAGAGAGAGAAAGTAATGAGAGCAACGAAGAGGAAGATTAATTTATTAATTTCTTGTTGGAATCCGATTGGAGGAAGAGATTGTTTGCAAAAACCAATGAAGACTGGAAGAACCAGGAGGTAATGAAGGGGGTGACGCAAGATACTGTCAATGGAAGGTAGACAGTAATCGCTAGGTGCACAAGATGGCCCAGATAACGTGGAAGGAATCTGTGGAGCCCAGGATCAACGAGAACCGTAAACAAAGAGAGGAAGGAGGAGAGAAACCCTGGAAATTACAGAGCTAAACGAGAGAAGACCAACGTGGTTCAGATGGATCATAAAACACTTGAAGACAGGGAATTATTGTGTGAAATTGATTTATCACAGGAGAGGAGGAAACTATATATGCTACTAAGACCATCTAGGTCGGTTATTTTATTGATATTGAGGTGATTCTCCTGGATGTAACACATTTCAACGAATTCTCTCTTGAAAAGATTGTTAGAGAAATGAGAATTTTGGGTTCCCTGAAATTAAAAGAATGACCATTGTCAACAGAATGGGTCGCCAAAGCACATCTGTGTGGATGGCATCTAGTATCACTCTTATGGAGTGCAATACGACGATTCAAGGATTGAGAAGTTTGGCCAATATAGATTGATGGGCAATTGAGGCAGGAAATTGAGTAAACTAAGTCTGACATGGAAAGAACTGGCAGCGGGGCTTCAGCTGGCTGAAAACACGTCTGTTTTTGAAGAAGTAATATTTGGCAATTTTAATGTTAGGAATGACACGCAAAATGTGGACCAATTTGCTTGTAAGGCCAGGAATGAATGGTAAAGAGAGCAGCGACCAATTTATTTCGACTGGGGGAGTTAAAAGGGGAGGGGAGATATGCGGTAGGTGGAGGGGAGGGGGTTCTGGGGGAATTTGGTGGATATGAGTAAGCTTGTTGACTTCGTCTTTGGTTCTTAGTAAGAGTTTTCGATTGTATCCATTATCTATGAAAAGGTTTGTAAGTGTTTCTTGTGACTGGAGTAAGAAATCAGGATGGACTATTATCTTCAGTCTTCTATATAAGCCTTTGATGACGTTGACTTTCACCTTCCAATCATGGCCAGAGTTTGCATGGATATATCTCCCAGACGAAGTAGGTTTTCTATACCAATCAAGTTTGATGATGTTATGGGAGTCTCTAACGACTCTTGTGTCCAGAAATGGAACAGCATTGTTGGTTTTCTTCTTTCATAGTGAATTGTAAATGTGGGTCGAATTGTTATATATATATATATATATATATATATATATATATATATATATATATATATATATGTATATATATATATATATATATATATATATATATATATATATACAGTCCCTGGCCAAATTATTAGACACACTGCAAGATTTCATGTAAAATATTAATTATCGAGTGATATTGTACCGTTTTATTATTTTAAATTGATTTGTTTTTTATTTTTATATTATCCAATCAATTACCTATTTATTTGACATAAATAAAACAGCATTAATTTAGAAAAGCATAAGTTTATTAAGTTTTAAAGAAAAGTGAAATTAATGTTAGTAAAAGTCAATATTTAGTTGAGCCACCTTTAGCCGCTATCAAAGCTTTAATTCTGCGCGGCATGCTATCAATGCAAGATTGTACTGTCTCCTGCATTTAAGGATGATGATTCCACACATGAATAGTCTTTTCTAGGAGCTGGGTTTTGTTGGTAATCACATCTTTAGCCACTTCTCTTTTCATCAGCTCCCACACATTTTCAATGGGGCTATTACCCGGCCAATCCAACAGAGGGATATGGCAGGGAGCTCCATCTTGCATGAAAGTGAATGGTTCCCCATTTGGAAACCATTCTCTGAGCTGCGAAATCAACCGATTTTGTAATACTTCTTTGTACTGATCTTGCCTCATTATTCCTTTGACGACGTACAGACGTCTAGTGCCCTTGCCGCTGATGACTGACCAAATCATCACTTTGGTGGGATGTTTAACCGTCGGGACGACACAATCAGGATGAAACTTTTCTCCATGATGACGACGCACATACTGAGCTTTATTCTGCAAAATTTCGAATGTGCTTTCGTCACTGAAGCAGACCTGTCAAAAATAGGAAAAATATATAAACTTCCCATGTTTATTTGCTTTATTTAACTGAAAATGATAATAATGTATCAATTATTGATTAAATTGCTGTATCTTACCGATCTCCAGAAGTCCACATCTTTGTCTTGCCATTGTTTGGCCCACTTCAGGCGCTTTGCTTTCATTGCAGCTGTTAACTTGGGCTTCCTGGCGAGGCGACAGGCCTTAAAATCTAATTCTTTCAATTTTCTTCGAACAGTGCGCTCAGAAGCATTTACGCTAGCATCCTGGAGTTGTGATTTTATTACCTTTGTGGTAGCAAATCTGTTTTCTACACAAATTTTCTTCAAACATCTCTCTGACCGTGGAGTGAAAATTGGTTTTCTACCGCATCTTTTCTTTCTTTTCGGGCTTAATTCCTTCCCTGACTCAATTTTCTTTTTTATGCGTCGTACACTAGCTTCAGAAACCTCCAATCTTCGTGATATTTCTCGGTTTGTAAATGTTTTCGCAATCACAAGGGCCTTCACTTCAGCTTTTTTACGTGGTGAAAGGTCGCCTTTTCTACCCATAATGAAAATAGTCCAATTACTTTTTTTAAAACACTGCATACAAAATAAACTAATAACTGAGTAGTATAAAACTGTTAAACAAACAATCACAGTCCATAAAGCCACAGAAACACGTCCGTACCTGACTCGATTCCGATCGCGACTGATACAGGTTTGTAGTTGTTTACGTTCATGTATCACTTTGTCAACACAGTGTTGCCATATGTTAAAAAATAAATACAAATATGTAGTCTACAACAATTCTTTTAAATAAAAATCAATAATATTGTAGTTTAAATATACCCTTATTGTATAAAAACTCTTAAGAAACATAAAATTACTAAAAAAAATACAGTGCGTCTAATAATTTGGCCAGGGACTGTATATATATATATATATATATATATATATATATATATATATATATATATATATATATATATATGTATATAAATATATATATATATATATATATATATATATATATATATATATATATATATATATATATATTTATAATCAATAAAGTCCTATAACATATTGCTACTCTATTTAATATCTGATTTTCCTATACTTGTAACAAGTTTACCTTAAGAAATTTCTAAACAAACAAAATTCAAAGCGACGACAACCTAAATTTGGCATCACTAACACAGGTATACAAAAAGGAGAAGAAAGAATTACTTTTTTGTACACCTGTAAAACCATTTAATTTGAATTTTTTTTTTACGGTCTAACTTTAACTTATAATACGACTGATTCGACTCGCAATTTTATGAAAATCTTTTACATATAATCAACCACACACCACAGCAACTGTTAATTCTTTACAAAGCCCAAATTCGACCAACTATGGAATACTGCTGCTCCCACGTTTGGGGCTCCGCTCCCAAACATACACTGCATTTGTTGGATTCTGTTCAGAGAAGAGTGGTCCGTCTGATTGGGGACCCGGAATTGACCGGCGGCCTTGATTCGCTGGAACATCGAAGAACGGTTGGCGACTTGAGTCTGTTCTACAAGTATTTTCATGGAAAGTGTTCGAAGGATGTAGCCCGCTTAATTCCTCCCAAAGCGGTGCATGTTAGAAATACACGTCGCGCTGGTGCTTCGCATCCATATGAGGTTCAGCTTGTTACTCCGCGTACAACGCTTTTCAAGCAATCTTTTATATGGAGAACGTCATCCCTTTGGAATAATTTGCCCAGCGCTGTGTTTCCCACCGAGTACAATTTACAGTGATTCAAGAACAACGTGAATCGCGTTTTTTTTTTCCGCACTCGTGCCGCTCCTGGAGCGCTTTAGGGACTTCCCTGCAGGACGTGAGCTAGACCCATAAAAAAAAAAAAAAAAAGATAATAAGCTATTAAATTAAGTTAATAGCATATTTAATTTGCGATCATTCAAAATAAGTACCGAAGTAGATTGCTGAATCCTCAAAACATTTTTTTTCACTCAAATCTTCAAGGTAGCTTTAATCCGTGCTTTTATTCGTGCTTGACCTGTTTCTATGAACAAACATGTCACTAAGCGTTTGACCTTAGCTGGTCTGGATAATAAGAAGTGAGTTACAAAAGAACGCTACCAAATTTATGTATCTGACAGCACTGGAGTTACTCTAAAAGAACGCAATTAAATTCTTATCATTTTCTGACACAATTAGTCGAAACCCAAGATTTGTTCATTTATAAAGAGTTTTCATTTTATTTTCTTCACATTTCGTTTAAAGTTCTTAGAATCCGCAGGGTGTCGGGGTGAAGTCTTGTCACGGAGTTGTGTATCTAATAAGTATATTAGACTTTTGTACAGTGAATGTGAGTCAAAATACTATTTTTTCTCTTACAAAATTGAGTTTCTTATTATTTAAAATTACTCCATGGAACTCCGTAACTAGTAAGTATGCGGTAAGTTAACTTAACTTGTTTATTAAATCTCACTTTAATGAACTAATCAAAACTTAATAGATTTTCAACGAGTTTGACTGTCACTATTCACTTTTTCAAGAATGTTTTTAAAATGTAACAGTATCACTTTCTATATATACTTGTTTATGAGTGGATTTTCCTTGGTAATAAAAGTGGTTGTTAAAATTAATTTAACAGTGGTGAAGTGTTAAGGTCTAATTGACCATTTAGTAGAATCACGAAATGAATTATTTGGAAACTTTTATCAAAACTATGATTAATTTCAGTTATATGGTGGGCATAATGAGAGTATTTTTAAGTAAATGGTATGATTTCTTTGATTGTTTTTGAAAATCCTCTTTTCATTTATCCTGTACTAGCCGGGCCCGCGGCTCCGCTCGCGTGGACTTGATTCACCACTATCGTCACTGCTTATTCCTTAATTTAACCAACGTAATAAAATATCTCCCATTATTTCCCCTTATCTCTCAATATTTCTCTTTATCTCCCATTATCTCTACATAATTTCGATTATCTAGGCTTAACTCTGCTCATCTCCCAATATTTCTCCTTATCTCCCCTTATTTCGCCTTATCTCCCATTATTTCTCCTTATCTCCCATTATCTAGGCTTACCTCGACTTATCTCTCAATATTTCTCCTTATCTCACATTATTTCTCCTTATCTCCGATTATCTAACCATAAACTCCCATTATCTAGACTTATCTTTGCTTATCTCCCATTATTTCTCCTTATCTCCCATTATTTATATTTATCTCCCATTATCTCACCTTATCTCCCATTATCAAGCCTTATCTCGACTTATCTCCCATTATTTCTCCTTATCTCCCATTATCTAGGCTTATATCGAATTATATAGAACGTATGTTTAAATTTATAAAAACACGTAAATCGGATAAGTGGTTCTCAAATGATAAACGCACTAACGGACAGACAGACTGACAGAAAGACGTTGCATTTTATATATATTCTAGACAGAAGATTATAGATAACCTGGGCCGAGAACAAATGTATGAATTAAAAAAAAACACGTAAATCGGATAAGGGGTTCTCGAGTGATAAGCGCACTAACGGACAGACACACAGACAGAGAGACGTTGCATTTTATATATATTATATTCTTTGCTACATGATATTGTATTGCAAGAGAACGCGCTAGCGGTAAACTTTTCTCCGACTTGATTCACTATTATCGGCACTGCTTATTCCTTATGTCACCTAACGTAACGTAATAAAATATATCCTATAACCTGGCCAGAGAACATATGTATGTTTAACAAAAAAGCACGTAAATCGGATAAGTGGTTCTCCAGTGATAAGCGCACTAACAGACAGACAGACAGAGAGACGTTGCATTTTATATATATTATAGATATTCTTTGTTACATCATATTGTTCCATATTTAATGGTTTAGCATGTTTAAAAAATAAGCACGTAAATCGGATAAGTGGTTCTCCAGTGATAAGCGCACAAACGCACAAACAGACAGATATACGTTACATTTTATATATATTATAGATGTAATAAAATATATATCTATAACCTGGTCACAGAACATATATATTTAAAAAAATCACGTAAATCGGATAAGTGGATCTCGAAGGATAAGCGCACTAATGGACAGACAGACAGACAGAGAGACGTTGCATTTTATATATATTATAGATATAGATTATTATTATTATTATTATTATGTAACCTGGCCAAAGAATATATGTATGAATTTAAAAAACAGACATATAAATCGGATAAATGGTTTTCGCGTGATAAACGCACTAATGGACAGACAGACAGGCAGAGAGACATTGCATTTTTATATATATTATAGATTATAGATTACAGATATTCTCTGCTACATAATATTGTTCCATATTTAATGGTTTAGGCGGTGTATTGCAAGGCAACGCGCTAGCGGTAAACTTTTTTCCGACATCATTCACTATTTTACGTCACTACTCATTCCTTATGCTACCTATCGTAATAAAATATAATCTATAACCTGGCCAGAGAACATATGTATGTTTAAAAAAAAAAGTACGTAAATCGGATAAGTGGTTCTCCAGTGATAAGCGCACTAACGGACAGACAGACAGACAGACAGACAGACAGAGAGACGTTGCATTTTATATATATTATAGATATATTTTGATGCAATCTGGACGGTTTAGTTTATGGACACCTGATTTACGAGTATTATCAATACTTATTTTTGCTTTGTTATTTTAATTTTTTTTTCCGATGGATTTAGCAATTTTAAACGCAACATTTAAGTTTAGTCTTTTTAAGAAAGTTGGCTTTATTCTGGCTTTCCTGGCTTATATCTTTAATTAGACTATATCTTTATAACGTATTCTAATCAGACTATACTTCTGGAGCTGATGAGCTGGGAATATTATTTCGAACTAGAAAGCTTTACACTCCACATCGAAGAACGATTGACGACTTGATACTATTCTACAAATATTTTCATGGAAACTGTTCAATGGATGTAGCCCGTTTAATTCTTCCCAACGCGATGCATGCTAGGAATAGACGTCGCGCTAATACTTCACATCTACATAAGGTTCAGCTTATCACTCCTTTTATAACTCTTTTAAGCAGTCCCAAAGAAACCATACGAAGAAATATAAAGGATGAACAAGGGACAATATTAACAGAAGAACAAGAAATCATGGAAAGATGGAGGTAGTACTTCAAGGACCTTTTAGAAGGGAAAGATATTGCACAACAAATAAACAGAGCATACAACTTGAAGAAGACAAGAGGGAGGGAGAGAGATGAACATGAAGAAGAGATAACCAAAGAAGAAATCAAAGCAGCAATAAGAAAAATGAAGGCAGGCAAAGCGCCAGGACAGGACAACATAACGGTGGAAATGATAAAAGCCGGAAACGAAGAAATAGTAAGAATATTGCAAATATTGATGAACAAAATATACACGGAAGGAACTGCGCCAAAAGAATGGCAAGTGGGAATCATAGTACCCATACACAAAAAAGGAGACACAAGAGATAACTTCCGAGGAATCACATTACTCAGCGCAGTAGGAAAATTATACGCACGAGTGATGGAGAAAAGGCTGTGAGAAAGACTGGAGGAAACACTAGAAGACACATAATTTGGTTTCAGACCAAACAGAGGGGTGACAGATGCCAACTTCATAGTCAGGCAAGTGAGCGAAAAAGTTCTAAGAGAAGCAGGAGAAGTACACCTATGTTTCATAGACCTGGAAAAGGCTTTTGATAGAATAGACAGAGAAGCCATCTGGAGGACCTTGAAGGATAGAGGAATTGACGAAAAAACAATAAATGGAATAAAATGTCTATATAGACGAACAACAAATTACGTTAGAGTAAGACATGAAAAGTCAGAGAGTTTCGAAACATCTAAAGGCATCAGACAGAGGTGTATACTGAGTCCACTGCTGTTCTCGGTAGTGATGGACGAGGCTATAAAAACTGCAAAAAGGCAAATAAAGAAATACTGGGTAGGTTTCCGGAACATGGAGAGAGTTGGAATAAGGGAGATAACATACGCTGACGATATGGTACTGATCGCAAAAAAAATAGAAAAACTTGAACGAAAGCCTGAAAGTGTACAACGAAAGCTCGGAACGCATAAATATGAGCATAAATGTGAAAAAAAAATCGAAGACAATGATCATAAGCAAGGAGAACAAAACGCATGAAATATATCTAAGAGAAGAAAAGATACAGCAGGTGGAGAGTTTCAAATATTTGGGTGCAATGGTGACGAGGGATGGAGGGCTGGATGGGGAGATTAGGGCGAGGACAGAGGCAGCGGGGAGACTCTTTAATAGTATCGAGAACACATTCTTAGGCAAAAAAGAAATACCAAAATCAACAAAACTACAAATCTTCAAAAGGGTGGCGACACCAATAATTACGTACGGATCTGAAGTGTGGACAACAACACAAAGTCACAGAAGTAAGATACAAAGCATCGAAATGAGATTCCTCAGAGAGATTGAAGGAAGGACAAGACTGGATAGGATAAGAAACGTTGATATACGAGAAATACTGGAAATGAAGCCGATATAGGAGAAAATAGAAGAAAGTCAGTTGAGGTGGTTTGGACATATACAAAGAATGGGACAGGAAAGAATGGTAAGAAGAGTGTATGAAGTAAGAGAGAATAGAAAACGAAGTCCAGGAAGACCACGAAGAACATGGAGGGAGGAAGTAAGGGGAGCAATGAAGAAGAGGGGAGTGAGGTGGGAGGAGGCAACAAGGCTAGCCCGAAATAGAGAAAGATGGAGAGAAATATGGAACACTTCAACTTAACCCAACCCACTCACACCAGCCTACACCGAGAGGTATCAGGGCTAAGAATTAAGTAAGTAAGTATTTAAGCAGTCCTTTAGAATGATTTTCTTAGGACTGTGTTTCTCACCAGGTACAATTATTTGCAGCGGTTCAAGACCAATGTGAATCCTGTTTCTGCACACGCGGCCTATATCCATTATAGACACACGAATCAGAGTCCTGGGAAAGGGTTGTAAAAGGAGTGATAAGCTTAGCCTCATATAGATGTGAAGTATTGTCGCGACGTCTATTCCTAGCATGCATCGCGTTAGGAAGAATTAAGCGGGCTACATCCACTGAACAGTTCCCATGAAAATATTTGTAGAATAGTCTCAAGTCGTCAAAGAACGGGAGAAAGAGAAAATTATTTTTTCCTATTTAGTAAATAAATACAAAAATAAAAAAAATAAATAGGAAATTATCCAAAAAACTAATGAATTTGGTTTTCTTTGTACATCAAGTAATTCGACAAAAATACAGTATTATTACACTTATAGACCAAGCAAGCCAGAACGTAGTCAACCACATGCCCCAAAAAACTAAACTGAAATATGGTATTTAAAACTGACAATTCCATCGGAAAGTGTGCTGATTGCCCAAAAACACATATAGGACAACAACCAAAGAACACTACTTCAGTTATTAAAAAAAAAAATTAGACTTTCATTATGCCAACCATTTAATTGAAAATAATTAAAATATTGATAGAAGTTTCCAAATAAATCGCTCCGAAAATAAAGGCACCAAACTTAATCTGCCGTAATCTTTAGAAATAAATAAATTGCTACCTCACCATTGTTAACTTTATTTTAGGAAAACCCATGTGAAAACATTTATTTTTCAAAACGCTATAATAATGTCAAAAGAAAGTTTTTGATTTGTGTGGAATTTAATAAACAAGTGTTTAATTTACTGTATACTGACTAAAATCTTTTTGCTACCTGATGTGCTTGATTTAAATTAACCCTCGAGTGAATGGACGTCTCATCGAGTACTTGCCATAAGTCAACTAATTTGTCTGGTATGCTTTTTAGAGTGTAGTCTTTAGCTCTATTCAGTCATATGTCTAAAATAAGGAAACAGAAGATACCGCACTATTGCTATCAGAATCTAAAAATACCGCTTTTTAAATGTGAATATTTCTGTAACCCTTCGAATTACGTAATACATACGCTAAAAAATTTACGTTTAAAATTAAATGCATGCAACAATTCAATAAAAATAGAACTTGCCATAAAAAGATTATAATCCAGTAATTTTTTGTGCAAAGGTGCAGCTCTAGAATAAAAAGTAAACTTAACTTTTTACTCTAAACTAAATCTAAGCATTGGGACTCCATATTTTAAATAATAAATACTTTGTGGTGAGATATTAATACAAAAAAACTTAGAAAGGATTTCTGTTAAAACTGGAAATAATGAAAAATAATATTTTTTCATCATTTTAGTTTTTTCCCCTTTCCAGTTTACCGATTTTAGAAAAGCTACAAGGAACATATCGCACATCGGCAAGAAAACCGGCATAACTCAAAAAAAAACCAAATTTTACAGGAGAGACAAATTAATGAAAATTGCTTTGTTTTCCTTTACGTCATACTCACGTGGAAGTATAGTAATAATTTTAAAAACTGCCATGTTTCATCCATGTGGGTTCATATTATTTAAGTCTTAAAGTAAAATTTAAAAAATTTATTTAACAACCCTTATACCCTTAAAAAACTACCCTATTTTCGTGTTATGTCACTTTTCTCGCTTGAATTGAATGCACTCGTTTGACTTATGCCTTTTTCTAAATACTGTGAATTTGTGGCAGTTAATATCCCGATAAGGGAAAAGAGGCTATTATATCCCATAATAATTTTTTATGAATTAAAAAAAGATTCTTTTTAATTCATTTTTTTCTACATTGTCAAAATTCCATGCCTAGAAGAGTCAGGATTAAATAAAAACAAAATATTTTAAATAAAATTTTTATTTAGGATTTCAAATAAAAATTAAAAAGTCATGCCTATTATTATTACCAACATAAAACAGTTTTCTATTTTTCAAAACAAATAGGATAAATAAAATTATTATAAACACAAAATATTATACTTAAATAAAGAATTAAAAAATCTAAAAAAGTTTCTATTTTTCAAGACAAATAGAATCAGGATTAATTATTATAAACACAAAAATATTTTAAATATAAGGATTAAAAAGTCTTTAAAAAAGTAATAATAATATTATTATTACCAAGATGAAATAGTTCTTAATTTGTTTTTACAATGATTCGAAAAAAATAAGAATAACATCGTGGAATGATCTTTGCCTCTATTAAAGACTGACAATCTTCTTTTTTTCTTTGGCTGATTGGAAATTTTCTTCCATAGGCTTTGTGTAACTTAGTCTCCTCTGTTTTATTCCGTACACGTTTTCCACTTCTGAAACCTAGTTCGGTGAAGGTTTCTTGGTTGTAAGAGTACTTCACGCCAACTGAGTAGGGTTTTGATTTTTCATATGAAAAAATTTTTATTTTACTGAAATTGATTGCATCATCATCTTGATCTTCTAAGTAGAACTTGTTATTTCCGCATAATCGTTTCATGTCATAAAAGTCTTGGTGATCCAACTCAATAACTTTATAAGGTTTGCCTGTTTTCTTTGCCGCCCTTATTATTGCAGCATATTGTGCGGGGATGTAAATGGGACCGCCCTATTTTTTTCGCTTTTTTTACTTGCTTTTCAATAACTGAATGAGCTGTGTCACCCTCATTTTGGGTATGCCCATAGATCAAAAATTTATGTTATTTTTTTAATTTTTAAAAAACGTACAGCATACAAAAATAATGCAACGATATATTTATTTTTTATTTTGCCCCCCGCAATTATCTGAATAAAATGTAAACTCAAGATCGTCATCATTCATTTGTGAAGCTATTTTTTCCATAAACTTAAACACACAAGTCCCAATTTTCATTTGATCCTCTATGCCCTTCACCTTCATGCCAGAAGTAACATTCCACATTGTCTACTCCAAGTTGACAAATTGTAAAATTGTAGGAATTTATTTTTGACTTGTAATAAAAAAGTGACACTTCTCCTGTAGGGCTTGGTAAAACGGCCTGAAGATCAAACGTTGCTACTATGAAGCTAGGTCCAATCTTTTCTTTATCTTCATCTTTGGACAATCTACTTAATTTTTTTTCCTTTTCGTGTTCATCGTATTTTTCTTTAATTTGTTCATCTTCAGGAGAATTTTTGTAAGACTCACATAAATTACATAAATCTTTTTTTGGTACAAAAAAACGAAATATTAAATTCTGTGTTGAAAATTCGAGAATACATAGTAATATTGCCTGCTGGATCTTCTTTATTCTTTTGGATTTCTAAATAGTCCCGATGTAAATCAGCTAGGCTTCTATCGCCAGTAATAAATTCCCGTGAAGTATTTGCTCGAATATAATGGCTTTCTACCCTTGGGATACTGTTTATGTGGTCCCTAATTGATTGTTTTATTTTTTCATCCACCCGCTTGTGATTACCATGTTTTCCCCTTTTTTTCATTTTCTGTCAAGCCATTTTTGGTTTTGCTTATAACGGTTCTGATTACTCTGTCACTGATTCCCAATATATTACGAAAAAATAGTTTACAAACCCTTAGTTTATTTATTCCATTATAAAGGTAAAATGCATGATTTTCTTTGCGAAACTTATTAGGATTATTATACCTATATTTTGGATTTATGGGTTCAATTTTTCCTCCGATGAAAGCTCTTTGTTTTTCTAAGCTGCTCATATTCCAATGGGATTTAAAAATTTGTTGTCGCTCCTCTTCAATGAACTTATCAAAACAACTAAATTTGCAAGATACGCAAGGAGGAAGCATTTTTCTTTCTGCAATAATCTTTTTTCGACTTAGTCGAAACATATTCTTTACCCATGTTTCGCAGACGCTTAGCTTTTTCTTTAATCCATTCTGATTGATTTAGTATTCTCTTTTTGCTATTTGTTGAAGATTCTTCAATTATTGGGGGAGCAGGGTCAGGCACCAAGTGTTCTGTCGGATTTTCAGGCAGATCAGAACGTAAATCAGTCTCAATTTCGCTAGACAGACTGTCACTGTCTGACATTTCAAGGTCGTTGGCTAGGGTTTCATAATTAGGATCATTAAAGTCATCATTTGATGAGAAATCGCCATTAGATTCTGATGATGTGTCAGTGCGTTGCTGTTGTGAATTTATAGAACAATTAAGTCGTAGGTAGGGCTTCAATATTATAAGTTTTGTATCATAGGCACTATCAATATGGCTAGAATAAGTTTGTGATTTGTCAGTACTTACAATATTTTGAACTTCAGGCACACTGTCAATCATAGAATTAGATACACCATTGAAGTTTGAAGAAGTCCCACAAATGGATTTTGTGAGGATTTTTTCATCATTGGTTGATTCTTCTTTGTTTGTAGCCAATATATTTCGTATTTTTTCTACACGTGATTTAAATGCCATTTTAAAAAAGATTTGCTATCTGAAACAACACAAATACAAAAAATCATAATAAAAAAAAAAAAGATAAAAATTAAAGTACTTTTAAATTAAAAAAGTACAAGAATGTATTCAAAATACCATTATTGGACTAGAGACAAACAGAATTAGTGACATATTTCAAAGATGTGACGGTTAGTTTAACAACATAACAAATAAAATTGTTCTTACCTTCAAAAAGAAAAGTGACATAACTAATGATGTGACACTGGAACAAACCAAATGCTTGCCAAAAACAACAAGAAAACTGACGTATTTCGAGATGAGTCAGTATTGCTGATTAAATAGGTACACTGCCAGTCTGCAGGTTGACACAAGACTGAGATATGACGCTCTTTTTGATTATGGACGACTCCTTCCCGCCAATTCAATAATGACACATTGCGCCATCTAAGTGTTTTCTAGTTGAACTAAACTTATGACACTATTCCTGCGGCAGCACACCCCCAAATGATTCAAGGAACCGAGATAAAACGAAATTTGAATTTTTTTGAGTTATGCCGGTTTTCTTGCCGATGTGCGATATAGCGCTATGTATGAGAAGTGATCTCTCTAAATTCTTCTTTCGTCCTTTTAATCCCTTATTTATTTCACCAAAAATAAAGATTCTTAAAATTTGCACATTATCTCAATCAACAATCAAGATTCTGATAACACTATTGAAACTATAAAATATTTAGAACTCTTATCTCGTTCATCCGATTCTCCTGAAAGCACACCGCTCAACACTACCTACTTCAACTATTATATGTGGACTAAATTTGAAATCGATATCTCACTTCGATCAAATGATATCGTGCGAACAAATGGGCACACAGACCGACAAGAATGGGAAACTATGTATTTCGTGACAATGAGAACGTAAATCGTGAAAAAATCCGAAAATATCTGAGAGTATTTTTTTGACAAATAACAAGCGGAAGTAAAAATTTTATGAGGTCACATTTTTCGTGGGGGTACCCTACATACAAAACATATTGTAGAGAAGATCTAGAATAAAGATTTGATGAATCCGAGAATTTTTAGTAGAAATTAAAAGCTAAATCTGTCAAAAACATAAAAAAAAAACAGGATTTAAAATATTGATCCAATATCTTCTTTATCAGAAAACAAAATATCAAACTTTATATAATTTAGTTTCATCGTCATCAAATCCTTTTGTTCATAGCATTCTTCGCCTCCCGGTTCCCAGTTTCCATCCTCTTTGATCTTCTCAATCTCCGTATCTTAGATTTCTCTCTGACATAGCTCTCTGAACACCTCCAAACTATGTCGCCCTTGGTCTCCCTATTCTCCTCCTATCGCTTGGTACCACTTTAGAATCATCTTTGATATTAAGGGTTTTTTCATTCCTTCCATGTGTCCTTACCATATAAGTCGCCGTTGCTGAAGTTCCTCAACAATCGTTTTTTTTTACTTTTATTACATTCTTTCTTTCACTTCTAACTCTATGCATCCTTGACACTACAGCCGATGCTCTTAAATACTGCATTATAAATGAACTGCCTTCTCTGTGACGGTATATTCTTCGACAACAGAAGATAATTTAGGTGTCTTATGACTGACTTTCCTTTACTTATTATACTCTCCACTTCTTTTTTCGTTCTACCCTCTTTACTTATATTACTTCCGAGATATACTCGTATATACTTTTCACAAGCATAAATGACCTCACCTGTATTTAGAGTAAGGCTTCCCTGTTTTCCTCCCATACACAAATATTTTGTTTTGTTGCAGTTAACTGTTAAACCCAAGTTTTTACAATCTTCAAACAGTTTCTTATCATATGGTAAGTCAAGATCTGCCTTGTCCTGAGCAATAACCTGATCGCCGGCAAAATGTTAATTGCACAGTGTCAGCTATATTCCCATTCCTCCACATGCTCCTCGCCATCTCTCTAATGCCTCATTCAGATAAATTTTAAATAATATAGGAGACAGACACCAACCCTGTCTGACACCCCTTGTTACAGAAAAATTTTCGGAGAGAATGTTTCCTAACTTTTTTTCCGGAACGTAACTGGTCGTACAGCTGTTTTACTACGGTGAATGCTGTACTGTTTATGATTGATGGTTCTAATATTTGCCATAGTTTTTTCACTGGGACGGTATCATACACTTTGGTTAGGTCTATAAACAGTAGTTGGAGCTCTCTGTTCGTTGATGTCTTTTTAGTGTTCCGTACGGAACACTTATAAGATCACTTTTTGGTGTCTGTCTGTCTGTCTGTCTGTCTGTCACACCCGATTTTCTCTGAAACTATTTGACATAGAAAGGTGAAATTTGGTAATAATATAGGAACTGATGGCCTCATCAGAGCCATGTAGTTTTGAGAATTAAATTTTGACATAAAGGGTTAGTTTTGGGGGGTAAAATCGGAAGTGAAAAAAATTTTTTTTTACTAGGTCATCGAGTGTGGTGTCAAATGAAAGCTTGTGAAAACATGAGTAAAAAATATATATATAATATTATACTTGCGCGCACTTTTCTTTGTATTATTTTTAAAAATTCGCGAAAAATCGCTGTCCCGGGCCTTATCTCGAAAAGTACTTATCAAAAAATTTCGAAAAAATTCTGAAATATTCTCCACGGGGTGTAGATTGAACGAAAATTATCACGAGTGCATTACCTTTAATAATTCATATGGTACATAAAAAAAAACAAAAATTTCAAGGTCATCAGATTTCAGTAAAGATTGGAAACAAACTTTGTTGAAAACTCATTTGGGGTGTGTTTTGTGAAGTCACTGATCATTTTATACCACCGTAACATAAATTTTGACTTAAGGGGTTCGTTTTGAGGGGTGAAATCGGAAGTAAAAATTTTTTTTTTTTACTAGGTCATCAAGTGTGGTGTCAAATGAAAGCTTCTGAAAACACGAGTAAAAAATATATATATAATGTAATACTTGCGCACACTTTTCTTCGTATTACTTTTAAAACATCGCTGTCCCCTACCTTATCTCGAAAAGAACTGATCAAAAAATTTTGAAAAAATTCTGGAATATTTTCCACGGGGTATAGATTGAACGAAAATTATCACGAGTGCATTACCTTTAATAATTTATTTGGTATATGAAAAAAACCAAAATTTCAGGGTCACCAGTTTTCAATAAAAATTGGAAACAAACTTTGTTGAAAACTCATTTGGGGTGTGTTTTGTGAAGTCACTGATCATTTTATACCACCCTAACAAAAAAAATTTTTATTTTAAAAACAATCTACGTACGGAACACGAATTGTGCAAGTTCAACTTACACTTGACCGTTTTTTTTTTTCATTTAAGTGAATTACAATATTTAGTTTCAACGATACAAAAAAAATCCGTTGAAATAGCCACGAAAACTTGCACCTCCCTGGACTCTAAACGTTTCATCAATGTCTTTATTTATAATATTATTACTGCTGTTAACAATATTTACATAAAATGAAAAGTTTTCTCTAGAAAACCAAATTCTATTTTACCATAAACTTTTTCAAGCCTTTAAATAAATGTTTCACCCATGGGTAGTTGAATACCAAATTAGCTGTATAATACTCGTTAAGGAAAGGGTAGCATATGCAAATCAGCACCCTGGTAAATTTACTACCTTCGGTGCTTCTATTAGAGCACAACAAGTTTATAATACTGTATTATGTATGAGAACATCGATTTTCCCAAAGGCTTATATACCATGTTTATAAATAAAGTCATTGAAAATTTAAGTCACTTCTAAATATTTTTTTAAGGAAATCAGAAATAGGAATTGATTTTTAATAATATCACAGGTCTGATGTTTTCAACTGATTTCTATGTATTTAGGTGTTCTGAAAACTAAAAAATACTCACTTGAAGTCATAAATAAATAGGTACAATTTTATTTTAATTTTTATATGTATACAGGCCATAATTATCATTACTTTCTAAATAAAGAACGCCCTGTGAGAGCTAAATTAACAAACATAAACGTTGTAACCAGAACGTGAGCGCTCCGATAGTGTAGAAAGTGGCGCGGTACAATTACGTGTTAACTCGTCATTGTTTTATAGATCTTGGTTCAATATAGTGCAATGTCATCTGTGTGGAAGTGTGTGAATTCGTCTGACAGTTTCTATTATATTTGTGGCGAATATATGGTATTAAAGCAACAACTTAATATTACGGACTTTGTAAAAAAAGTATACTTCACGTATTTTGGCTTAAAACTTGGAGATCAGGATAAAGTTTGGGCAACTCATAAAGTCTGCACACGATGTGTTGAAGACCTTCGAAATTGGTTTAAGGGCAAGAAAAAAGCTTTCCGATATGCGATTCCTATGGTATGGCGCGAGCAAAAGAACCATAGTGATGATTGTTACTTTTGTTCGTGTCATGTGAAAGGGTATAATTCAAAATGAAAGCAGTCCATTTCATACCCCAATCTGCAATCAGCTATTCGTCCCATCCCTCATGGGATCGAAATACCAGTGCCCAAGGCCCCTGCTACCTTGGAAGAGATTCCAAGTTCTGACGAAGATGGTGCTGTACCTGAACCCGATGATAAGTCAAGTTTTCAATTTGAAGATGGCAGCAGTCCGAAATTGTTTTCCCAGGGCGAGCTAAATGATTTGGTAAGAGACTTGAATCTTCCCAAAAACGGAGCTGAGTTGCTTGGATCAAGGCTCAAAAGCAGGAACTTACTTTTGCCGGGTGTGTCTTCCTCCTGGTTTAGATATCGTGAGAAGCAGTTCACTTCCTACTTTGCCCAAGAGGACGAGTTGGTTTATTGTACCAATATTGAAGGTTTGATGGATATATTTAAGATCTCATACGACCCAGCACAGTGGCGTATATTCATAGATTCTTCAAAAAGAAGCCTTAAAGCAGTTCTGCTTCACAATGGCGGTTTCTATGCTTCCATTCCTGTCGGTCATTCCGTACACCTCAAGGAAACCTACAAGAACTTGGAATTGGTTCTTTGCAAATTAAAATATAAAGACCACGGTTGGCAAGTGTGCGGTGATTAAAAAATCTTGGGCATGTTGCTCGGACAACAATCTGGGTTTACCAAATTCCCTTGCTTTTTGTGTCTATGGGATAGTAGAGACCGAGCAAATCACTGGACCAAAAAGTGTTGGCCTCCGAGGGAGCTTAAAGTTGACGAAAAGAACGTCCTGCATGAAACTTTGGTGCTTCCTCATAAAGTTTTTCTACCACCGCTTCACATAAAGCTTGGATTGATGAACCAACTTGTAAAGTCACTTCCAAGAGATGGAAATTGCTTCAAATACTTAATATCAAAGTTTCCAGGCCTCTCGGAGGCAAAGTTGAAGGAAGGTGTTTTCGTTGGATCAGATATTAGACGGCTTATGGCTGATCCACAAATCATCACAACCACGACGGATCCTCAAAGAGAAGGGTGGATTGCCTTTAAAGAGGTCATAGAGAAATTTTTAGGCAATAACAAAGACCCTAACTACAAACAAATCGTCAAAAGAATGTTAAAAGCATTTCAAGCTTTAGGTTGCCTAATGAGTTTAAAAGTACATTTTCTTCATTCCCACCTCGACTACTTTCCAGAAAATTTAGGAGATCTGCGTGAAGAGCAAGGTGAACGATTTCACCAAGATATTAAAGAGATGGAAAAAAGATACCAGGGAAGATGGAGCGTCTCAATGATGGCAGACTACTGTTGGACGCTCAGAGAGACCTTCCAGATGCTTCTCTCCAAGCGAAAATGTACCAAAAGGAGTCTCACTGGGAAAAAGAAATGTGTTTAGTGCTTACTAATGAATGTATTTTAGATAAAAAAATAAGTTTTGCTACGCAATTATAAATTAAAAAAAAATTTTTTAGTCTTTTATCTTTTATTTTAAGATGATAACTTGTTTAACATAGATACCTACATTGTCAGAAAACGTGACGTTCTATGACAAAATGAAAGTCATTTTCGGATTCGGTACATCCAAAAACATAAGAATTACGCAAAAAAACCAAAACAGCTCTCAATTTTTTTTTGCAGACTTGTGTATTCTGAAAAAGTCTGCTGTAGTAAGTTTTGTACACATGACCAGTAACCAACAATAAAATTTACGACCAAATATCATTGGAGGCATTCATCATCAAAAAAAATCTATGAAACTCTGAAAGGATTTCATAACTGAAAGGCCACAGAACCTGACCAGGTCCATAATGTCTAGTATGAAAACCTAGCTACTCTAATCAACGATATAACATTTAACTTAGAGAAAAGACCATTATTCCTTACAAAGGAAGTATTATACCTAACACCGAAAAATTACCGAAACACAAGAGATTAAAACTAAAAAACATCGACCAATCATCGGCCCCCAAGCTTTGTACAAGTTGATATCTTCTTATCTTACACAACGTATATACTATGAATAAAGCAGCGTCATAGCAATTCAGCCAAATGAATGTACTAGGAAGCAATGGACTACAAAAAACCACTGATGATCAAGTCTGTCATCTGCAATCAGACTTAAATAAATAAGAGAAATCTTTCTGTTGCCTACATAGATCACAACAAAGCTTGCGATTTAGTGCAGCATGAATGGGTTCTAGGTACACTAACTGCTTAGAGCATTAAGCTCCACCTTTAGGTATCCTCCAGCATTAACAAAACAACAATCCCAATAAAAAGGGCACATTTCAGAGTGATTCCTTAAGTCAGCTATGGATCTACCTTGTAATGAACCACTCTCCGGACGGCTAAACTCAATCAGATAGAGTTCTAGAATTAAAAAGAACAACAAGGGAATAGTAAGGCTAAATTATCTATCGCATATGGATGATCTTAAACTAGTAGCAGCCACTAAAAACAACTCCAACACCTGTTCAAAACTGGTTTGGACAAATGTCGCATCCGAAATATAATTAGGGGAAAACTTAATCAGCTATCTCTGGTCAGAATATTGAAGCAATGGTGTCTGAACATACCCATAAGTACGTGGGAATAAAACAAGCATCAAGAACTGGTCATAGAATAATGAAGGTTGAATGGATATGCAAGTTCATGAAAAAAGTCAGGCATGTACTGCAAGCTAAGTTAAATGGCAGGAATCTATTCAATACACTAAACGCATAGGCATGCCGCATTACAAGTAAGTCAATTCTTAAGAACAACAACTACAAACTCTACGAGGATCGAACCATCTAAATAGATCAAACAATCGCCCACCATAGACCAAACATTTTATTAGTAAATAAAATTGTAAAACACACGCCGTTGGTCGATTTTTCCATCTCAAACATTAACAACCTGTCGGGGAAATACGACAAAAAAGACCCTGGAAAATGAAGATAATCCAAACTATTGCGATAATCCTATCAACAACGGGCGTTGTAGTAAAGACTTTTAGACAAAACATCAGGCGTCTGAACCGTAGCGAATATTTATACCAGCTTATCTGCCACTTGCAATTATACGTGTGTCTGGAAATTCTTCGTAGATATGTAACGTCACCCAGGGCCCGATAACAAGAATGAGTCACTTCAGATTTCAATCCTTATGATATCTAACCATAACTGGGATGAGTCAATGCTCTCCCGTAGAGGAAGTATGACAGTCGCATGGCTGAATCATAGTAACGATAATACTTCATATAACCAATAACATATTTAGATTAAGATTTGTTAAAATAGAAATTCAATGCTTATACGAGGATGGATGGTGTCTTGTAAAAAGCCTCACCTCTCTTCAGCGAGATTCCAATTTTTTTATTCCTTCAGTAAAAATTGTATCGAGCGGCGTATAATAGTTTTTTACTACACAGATAACCTCTTTATTCGACGAAAGTTTTTCCCCCTAAACCAGTTCTTGAGGCAGTCACTTGGGTACGGGAAATGGGGCGGATGGTGAACTATTTCTAAATCCAGCTCGTGCACTATTGCCGTTACAACAGCCATTGTGTAAGCAGAGGCATTGTCCTGGTAAAAGAGACCTTTTTTTTTGGGTGTTAATCTTGACCGCTTCTGCTTCAACTCACTGTGTAAACGATCCAATCACGTTACGTAATGAGAGCCAGTCACATTTTTACCCTTTTCTAAATAGTTAATCAGACTTACACCCTGTGACTCCCTAAAACAGTTGCCATCACTTTTCCCGCCTATAAAAATGTTTTCGCGTTTTTCAGTGCATTTTTACCTTCGCCAGTCTACTATTCTGACTGCCATTTTATCTCCGAAGTAAAATAGTAGATTAACGTTTTGGCTACAGTCACAAAACGATGCTAGTTCTTCGGATTATGATGCAATTTTCCAAACACGACTTTAAAATGTCCTTTTCGTGCGTTTATGGTCTAGAGTCAACAAACGCGGCACCCATCGCACACTCAGCTTTTTCATGTTTAAAAGTTCATGCAGGATATTACGTACCCGTTGATATAAGATGCCTATCATCTCAGTAATCTTCCATCACGATAATATGAATTTTATCCACCATTTCTTTGGAAGACACCTCAATCGGGCATACTGAACATGTATCATCTACAGTGCTCGTAAGGTCACGTTTAAATACACTTACCCAGTGTTGAATGGTCTTCAGGGCTGGTGCGGAGTTCTACTGAGCTACCTTCAGTTCAGTTTTTATCTAGGCCGCAGTCCATTTTTAGTGTTCCGTCTGTCTGTCTGTCCATCTGTCAGACTATTTGACGTAGAAAGTTGAAATTTGGTACTAATATAGAAATTGATGGCCTCATCAGAGCCGTGTAGTTTTAAAAGTTAAATTTTGACTTAAGGGGTTAGTTTTGGTGGGTGAAATCGGGAAGTGAAAAAAGAATTTTTTTACTATGTCCTCGAGTGGAATGTCAAATGAAAGCTTGTAAAAACCCCAGTTCAAAAATATGTATAATGTCTTACATGCGCACACTTTTCTTTGTATTATTGTGAAAAAATCGCGAAAAATCGCTCTCTATCTCGAAAGTACTGATCGAAAAATTTTCGAAAAATTTTGGAATATTCTCCACGGGGTGTAGATTGAACGAAAATTATCACGAGTGCATTATTTATCTGGTATATAAGAAAAAACAAAAATTTCAAGGTCATCCGTTTTCAGTAAAAATCCGAAACAAACTTTGTTGAAAACTCATTTGGGTGTGTTTTGTGAAGTCACTGATCATTTTATACCTCCGTAATAAAAATTTTTATTTCAAAAGCAATCAACGTACGGAACAGTAATTGCGCAAATTCAACTTGCACTTGACCGGTTATTTTAAATAAAAATATTTTGGTGCATGACACTCGGCTTTATCTGTTTCTGCGGAACATGTAACACCGATTCCTTACAATAGTTGCTAACAAACAATTGCTCGTTGCATCTGTTGGGAACTTTCAACACAACCGTTATAAGAATCACGATTACCAACAGTTATGTCGCTTAACAAAATTTCTCGCCAATTCATAGAAATTTACCAGACTTATCAATCTACCCTTGTATATATATTAAAATAATTTCTGTCCAACTTAAATTTAAAAGTTGTAATTACTTTTCATTGCTGTCTAATTTACAGCTGTAATTGAAAACGTCACTAAATAACGTCGAATTTTTGGTACTCTGATAAATAAAAAATAATAAAAGAAATCCTGTAACCGATAACATAATCGCATTACTCTACTTAGAATTTTATTCTTTTAAAAGAGCACTGGCAAAATTTCACTACTGACATTTATCTAGATAGTAGGACAATGTGAAACTAATTAACACTAGCCTAGAAAGAGGAAGCTTCCCCCAAGAATGGAAAAAGGCAACGATTCTTCCTATAGAAAAAGTAACTAACACTAATAGATGTGAAGAATATTGGCCAATTAATATGGTAGCCACGTATGAAAAACTTCTTGAAACTATTGCAAGCAAACAAATGAGAAAATACGTAGAAGAAAACAGGTTGCTTACATATTGTTAGGCTGGTTTTAGAAAAAATCATTCTTGTGAAAGTGCACTACAGACTGTTATTTCCAAGTCGAAGTCTTCTATAGCTGAGAAAAAATTGGTCGGAGTAGTTCTACTTGAATTGCAAAGGGCTTTTGAAACTATAAACAGAAAGTTGTTGGTTCAGAAATTGAAAAAATATGGTTTTGAGAGGAATATGTTAAAATGATTCTGTGAATAGATATTCAGGGACAGCAGAACACAACAATCAAAATATAATGGAGCGTTCTCTCCTATTAAGATCAATAGTCATGGTGTTCTACAGGGCACAATGCTAGGACTTGACTTATTCGTGTTGTATATAAATGATATAGTGAAAGACATAAAAAAATGTGAATTACAGCTATTTGCAGATGACACAATCCTCTATTATGAAAGTGATAACATAACATATCTAGTGCAAACAATAAATGAAGACTTAGATAGGTTACACAAATGGCTGTGTTGTAATAGTCTTAGTGTCAATGTTAAAAGAACCAAATTTATGATACTAAAAAACAAAAATAATACTCTGGATAACACTACTCATAATGGCATTGTGATAGACAAGGACAGAATTGAACAAGTTAAAGAATGTAAATATTTGGGTGTAGTTATTGATGAAAATCTATCATTCCCTAGTCATGCCACTTACATAACAAAAAAAGTGTCAAAAAAAATTATTTTTTATGTAGAATAGGTAAAAATTTAAGTACTTGGGCTAAATTGCTAATATATAAGACGATAATAATGCCCCATCTCAATTATTGTTCCACAATTCTTTTTATGTTCAACAAAAGAAATATAGATATTCTCCATAAAAAACAAAACGGGGCATTAAAATATATAATAGGTTGTAGTAGGTATTCAAGAACAAAAGATATGTTGAAAACAACAGACTTATTAAGTGTAAAACAATATATATTTTTAAATACAATGATAGTTGTTTTTAAAATTAAAAATAGAATGTACCCTGAACATATTATAGAAAAATTACAATTTGTCAATAACATTCACGCTTATAACCCTAGAAATAGACTGGAATTTTATGTTTTCACTGTAAATTCGTCATACGCTGAAAATTGCTTATTCCATCGAGGACTAGAATTTAATAATCTTCAAATAAATTTGAAAAATGCAAACTTTGTAAACTTTAACAAATTGTTAAGAAGCTACATAATAGATAACCACAGCATTTAAGTTAGTTTGTAATAATATATATTTTCTAACTGTATTTGTTTAGCTTGGCTAATATTATTTTAGATTAGATTATTATTATTATTATTAACTATTTTTTTATCTCATGTTAATGATCGTTTACCTAACTTTTTCGGTATGTAAAACGTATCTACTGTATAACCAAAGAAAATTCTTTATTTTTCTGTAGCTTACATTTCTGTATTGAATAAGAAATGCGGCTCTTCATTGCTGTGTGATGAGAACATTGATTTTCTTGGGGGCGCATATTCTGATGCATTAAAGTAACGAGATAAGATTAATAGAAGTCTGATGTAAATTTTCTTTATTTTATAATTGTAACACAGATTTATTACGTGCAAAGGCATTAATACTCGCATCTATAATAGTAAAATAACCGGTCAAGTGCAAGTTGAACTTGCGCAATTAGTGTTCCGTACGTTGATTGCTTTTCAAATAAAAAATTTTGTTACAGAGGTATAAAATGATCAGCGACTTCACAAAACACACTCCAAATGAGTTTTCAACAAAGTTTGTTTCCAAACTTTACTGAATTCTGATGACCTTGAAATTTTTGGTTTTTTTATATACCAGATAAATTATTAAAGGTAACGCACTCGTGATAATTTTCGTTTAATCTACACCCCTTGGAGAATATTCCAGAATTTTTTCAAAATTTTTTGCTAGGTACTATTCGAGATAAGGCGGGGGTCAGTGATTTTTCGCGATTTTTTAAATATAATACAAAGAAAAGTGCGCGCAAGTATTACATTATATATATATATTTTTTACTCGTGTTTTCACAAGCTTTTATTTGACACCCCACTCGATTACCTAGTAAATTCTTTTTTTTTCACTTCCGATTTCACCCCTCAAAACTAACCCCTTAAGTCAAAATTTAACTTTCAAAACTACATGGCTCTAATGAGGCCATCAATTCCTATATTATTACCAAATTTCAACTTTCTATGACAAATAGTTTAGGAGAAAATCGGGTGTGACAAACGGACAGACGGACAGACAGACGGATAGACACCGAAGTGATCTTATAAGTGTTCCGTACGGAACACTAAAAAGTCCCTTGCGCTATAAAAATAGCACTCATAAAAGGCCAAGCTTGGAAATTAAAACCATTTTGTAAAATACTTCCAAGAGCCGACAGTGTTTCGTTCACATAGCTATTTAATTCGGTTTTATCTGCTAAAAATATTACAAAATAAACAAAATGCTTTCACAAGAGAATCGATTTCCTTATTCTACCTACTACACGCTGCTGGTGTCATATTTCTTGGTAAAATGTAAGAGTTGAATATGAAAACGTTGGAAAAGACGTCATTGCATTGTAATCTTAGTGTTTTATATATTTATATTTATTTATATATATATATATATATATTATATATATATATATATATATATATATATATATATACATATGTATATATATATATATATATATATATATATATATATATATATATATATATATATATATATATATATACTACACGCTGGTGTCATATAAATATAAGATATATGAAAATATCATATATATATATATATATATATATATATATATATATATATATACCTACTACACGCTGGTGTCATATTTCTTGCTAAAATGTGAGAATTGAATATGAAAACGTTGGAAAAGACGTCATTGCATTGTAATCTTAGTGTTTTATATATTTATATAATATATATATATATATATATATATATACATATGTATATATATATATATATATATATATATATATATATATATATATACCTACTACACGCTGGTGTCATATTTCTTGCTAAAATGTAAGAGTTGAATATGAAAACGTTGGAAAAGACGTCATTGCATTGTAATCTTAATGTTTATATATATTTATATTATATATATATATATATATATATATATATATATATATATATATATATATATATATATAAGAAAGAGGAAGGACAGCAACAGGGCACTGGCAACAAACAATCCTAAGTTTAACTGCTGGGAAACACCCTTATAAGGAGAAGAGATGAGAAATCAAACATCTAAGGGCTCTAGTATGTACGCTGAGAAAATAATACAGTCAAACTGGACTGGTATAGGAAAAAATCAAGTTCTGGTAGATATATCCCATTCCATTCTTATCACCCTATGAAACAGAAACTGAACATCATCAGAGGACTAAAGAACAGAATAGATAAGATTTGCCACCCCTCATTTAAAGAAAAAAATGTAAAACTGTTAGAAAACATTTTGTTGGACAATTACTATCCTAAAGCTCTAATTAAAAAGGATTTTCAAAGACCCTCCCTTCAAATTAATCCAACTGTCACCACTAATGTCGATATTAAAGTAGGAAAGTTACAATACATTGAAGGCCTTTCCCAGTCCTTGTCTTCTCTTTTTAAAAAAATACAAACATTAAAATTGCCAAGTTACAACATAAAAAGAATGAATTGTTTTTATACCAATTTAAAAGATAAAACCGATACTTTACAAAGATCTAATATAATCTATGGCATTCCCTGTCAATGTGGTTTGGTCTACGTTGGACAAACTTCACAAAAGCTCTCTAAAAGATTAGCGTTACACAAAAGTGATAGTAAACACAAACCTAACGCAACTAGCTTGACCCTACACGTAAATAATACAGATCACAGAGTACAATATAACAACAGCTTCATTCTGAATGTTGAGACTAATTATTTCAGAAGAAGTTTCTTGGAAATGTGTTACATAAAAACCTGTAAAAATAATCTCAATCACCAAAAAGACATAGAAGGATTGAGCTCCATGTATACTTATTACTAACACAAAACTATACCAAACCAATAAAAAAGAACGATCTTTATGAAAAAATTAGTTTCTAGTAAAGTTGACGTTTTTCTATTTATTACCAGTTACTTTTCTATGTCTTCTTGTTAAAATTAAATAATTAAAAAAAATTAAATATGACAAATAATAAATAATGTCCAGTATTAATTTTCTCTTTCAAATTTTTAAATTTTCAAATTAGTCTATGAATCTCTTGATTATAAAATTAAAGAATTAATATAATTAATAATAAATAACTCGTCGAAGAGTAACATTCATCAAATTTAAGTCCCCCCCTTTTTTATAAAATTAAAACTAAAAAATAGATATCATTAATAATAAATAATTTATCTAAAATTAGTATCCACCTAAAAAATTTACCACATCCCTAACTTCAATGCTTTTTATGGTTTTTTGTCGACCTGATGACGACATAGACTACCAACAATATCCGGTTCGGACTTAAATATCACTAAATAGTTACTAAACTCGACGTCAAAAATTTTAAAATGGAGTACCATTTCAACATCATGGTGTTTATTGCAGTTATGTTTCGGTCTTCAAAAAGTGTTTTTAACTAATGTTTATTGACAAAGTTTTATTATTTTTAATATTTGTGTAACTCTCTAAGTGTCTTTTAATCATGTTTGTGTAATCATTCATACTACCTGGCCAACAAAAATGCAAATTTCATTGTCTTCACTAGAGATGAACTAACTGCTGACATTTTTGTAAGTAATTTCACATACAGTCGTACAATTCATTTAATCACATGTTAAAAAAACGAACGTTTTGGTTTATTTTCTGTACCTGGTTTGCATTTTTAGAATCCAGAAGAAGCTACCATTAGGCAGCGAAAGCTCGATAATAAAAATAAAAAAGCAGATACTAGAGCCTTTAGATCTTTGATTGCTCATCTCTTCTCCTTATAAGGGCGTTTCCCCAGCAGTTATATAACTTAGGATATATATATATATATATATATATATATATATATATATATATATATATATATATATATATATATATATATATATATATATATATATATATTCTAGATTAACACAAACACTATTTAAAATTTGTATCGATCCGTCGCACCGACCGTCTGTCTATTTGTCAACTTGTTTTTTCTTAAGGAAGTAGCAGACCTGCTGCAGAGAAATTCCTAAAGCGCTACAGGAACGATGCGTTTAGGGAAAAACGATTCGATCTTAAATCGCGGACGTACTCTGTGGAGGGGGGAAAGAGGTGATGTTCTCCTTATAAAAGACTTCTTGAAAAGTGTTGTAAAGTAAATCCAAGGTATAAGATCCTACCTTTTTGCTTTTTCAGTGGGGTAATAAACGACCCTATAAAGGTTTTGTGCATAGTTGCCAGGTATTATGATAAACGTATTTTTATTTTGCCTCCTTTGTATACCGCCCTCACTTGCATCTGCAATCATATTGGATCTATTTTTACCTATATATTTAATACCTGGCAATCCGGGTTGGACCCTTTAAATATTTGATAACATAGGCCTAATGACCACAGGTCCCTATTAAGTTTCGAAAGATACTTTTTATTATTTTTAGTTTTACTTACAACGTAACGGTTCTATTTTAATTATGTGGCGCCCGTGGGAAAATTGCAATAGTGGCACTAGACAAAATAAAATTAAGACTGGTGCAGGACGGGACCAATATACATTGTGGCCGATCAACCCTTCACAGAATTCTCTTAAGAATGGGATTCACGTCCCGAAAAATCAACAAAAGACAAGTAGTGATGGAGTCACAAAGATTACGAATCTTGCGATATACTTATTTACAAGAAATTAAAAAGTATCGATCAGAGAATTGGCCAACAATTTACCTTGACGAAACATGGTTCGGTACCCATGACACTGTGCAAAAAGGGTGGATTGACAGCAGTACAAAATGTCAGACTAACGCACCTTCAAATAAAGGTAAACGAATAACCATTTTGAATACTAGATCTGAATAGAGCTGGGTTTCAAATTGTCTATTATTATCTGCAAAAAACATAAAAGATTCTAGTTTGGACTATCACGAAGACACGACCACAGAACTTTTTGCCAAACGTAAGTGTTTTTGGAGATGTTTTTTATAGATGCATGTAAAAACAAATTGATAAGAAGTACAAATATACAGTTTGAATAAATGGGGTTTACAAGAGGGGACACATTGTATAAATTAAAATATATTTTAACTTAAGCCTAATTCGGTTTCACTATCACTGTCATCAGCTGAGGTAATTATCAGTGGTTTTATATTATTTACATAAATATATGACTCTTCAACTTTAACAATGTGCTGAATGGAATTCTTCCAGCTTTCACAAGGTATATCATTTATAACTTTTTTTACTAATTCAACCACTGACACGCTTAAAGTAAGAGAAATATTTTGTGCCCTTATTTTTGATTTAACTTGATGCCAAATATGTTCAATTGGATTAAACACACAATAATACTGAGGAAGCCGCAAAACAGTGTGACCCATTTTCTCAGGCATACACCATCATAAACATATTTCTTTTTCAATTCCAAAAGATCACTTTTTTATAACTAAAGTCAAAATAAATGTTATTTTCTAACATATATTCCTGTATTTCCGATTTAGTGTTGGCTGCATTAGGAACCTTATTTAGTATGCAACTATGATAACTTGCATTGTCCATATCTATAACACTCTGTTCGGGAATATTTGACAAAAGGAAATTTTGAAACTAATTTTCAAAAAGTTCTGCGGTCTCGTCTTCGTGATAGTCCAAACTAGAATCTTTTATGTTTTTTGCAGGTAATAGTAGACAAATTGAAACCCAGCCCTTTTCAGATCCAGCATGCAAAATTGTTGTTCGTTTACCTTTATTTGAAGGTGCATTAGTCTGACATTTTGTACTGCTATCAACCCACCCTTTTAGCTTAGTGTCATGAGTATTCAACCATGTTTCGTCAAGGTAAATTATTGGCCAATTCTCTGATTGATACTTTTTAATTTCTTGTAAATAAAATACTCCATCACTACTTGCCTTTTGTTGATTTTTTGAAACGTGAATCCCATTCTTAAGAGAATTCTGTAAAGGGTTGATCGGCCCCAATGTATATTGGTCCCGTCCTGCACCAGTCTTAATTTTATTTTGTCTAGTGTCGGCACCAACTGCTCTTCATATATAAAATATATTTTTCTCCTGATGACCTCTTTTTCACAATCGTCTACATGATGTATTTGAAAATCTTTCCGTCTTTTCCTGTTCCTAAGTCATGGTTTTCCTACAATACCCTTAATCGTAGAAATTGGGGTTTTTGTTAGTTCACTGGTTTCTTGCAAAGCACTTTGTTTATTCAAATTTCTTTTTACCAAACTGTCGTAAACATTTTTCACTATTTGTTTAGCGTCAAGTGATAAATGTTTCCTCTTGCGAGAGCCACTATTGCAATTTTCTCACGGACGCCACGTAATTAAAATAGAATCGTTACGTTGTAAGTTGTAAGTAAAACTAAAAATAAAAATAATAAAAAGTATCTTTCGAATCATAATGGGAACCTGTGGTCATTAGGCCTAAATTATCAAACTCTTAAAGGGCGTCAAACCGGGTTGCCAGGTAGTAAATCTATAGGTAAAAATAGATCCACTATGATTGCAGGAGCAAGTGAGGGCGGTATACAAAGCAGGTAAAATAAAAGTACGTTTATCGTAATACCTGACAACTATGCACAAAACCCTAATAGGGTCGTTTATTGCCCCATTGAAAAATCAAAAAGGCAGGATCTTATATCTTGGGATTTACTTTAATCGCCTATCTGATATCTATCTATCTAATAAATAAATACTTACATATTTGTACAGTTTTAAAAATGGTTTAATATAAAGCAAAAAAAGACAAAAACATAAACTTTAACCGAAAATAGTTCAAACAGACCTAAAACTTAACCTACATGTAATCATAGAAGATAAAGATTTATGCACAGTACGAGGGCTGTCTCAAAAGTTTTCGGCCTGACTCATAGATGGCGTTAGAAACGGTGAAACCATAATCGTATTGGAAAGTTTCATCCTTTATATAAACACATGTAAAATTTTATTTCAATCTATCATTCATTCGAGTAATAGTAGCTGTTTAATATTGACGTGTCACTGATTTTTTGAAAATTGAAAAAATTGAATCTCGTGCAGTAATTAAATTCTTTGTTTTGCATAGTTTAACACCAACAGAAATTCGTCCGAAATTAACAAAAGTGTATAAAGATGCATCAGCTTCACTTTCCACTGTAAAAAAATGGGCTAACTCTTTTTAAATCTGGTCGTACAAGTCTCGAAGATGATCCACGCGAAGGTTGTCCAAAAACTACTACAACACCACAAATCATTCAACAAGTCCATGATATGGTGTTAGGTGATGACAAGTGAAAGTGCATGAAATAGCTGAGGCCATAGGCATCTCAAAAGAATGAATTGGAAATATTTTGCATGAAGAATTACATATAAAAAGGCTTTGTGAAAGATGGGTGCTGCATTTGCTGACAATTGACCAAAAATGCATTCGAATGTGTATTTTTCAAGCGTGTTCGGATCGTTTTAAGGAAAATAAAATGGATTTCAAGCATCATTTCATAACTGTTGATGAAACTGGGATCCACCACTATATACCAGAGCGAAAATAATATTCGAAACAATGGATTGAAGCCGGTGAAAGTGCACCAAAAAAGGCAATGATGGTTTCATCAGCAGGGAAGATTATGGCAATATTTTTTTGGGATTACAAAGCTGTTTTGTTGATGGATTATCTTCAGAAAGGTAAAAAAATTAACTCTGAATATCATTGTAACCTTTTAGCTCAATTGGATGCGAAAATTCGTGAGAAAAGACCTGCTTTAAAGAAGAAAAGAATCATTTTTCTTCAAAACAATGCATGTGTTCATATAAATGTTTGAACGATGCCAAAATTCAACTAATTAAAGTACGAATTGCTTGAACATCCAAAGTATTTACCAGATTTGGCTCCCTCTGGCTTTTATCTGTTTCCAAACCTGAAAAAATTCCTGGCTGGAAAGCGTTTTACATCAAATGACGAAGCTATTGCAGTCGTGGATGTATTGGAAAAACGTAGGAATAAATGTATGGAAGTTTCAGAAGATATATTGAAAAATAAAATATATTTCACGTCAAAAAGGGCCGAGAACTTTTCAGACAACCCTCGTGTTTAGTATATAATTTGACTTGAATTATGAGTACTAATTACAAACTATATAAAAAAATAGATCTATTATTAAAAATTAAAAAAATATAATCTTAAAAAATCAAAATATCCTTGCATACAAAAAGTGGATAAAATAAAAATTAATATTAATAGTTTAACTTAATCAAATAAATTCCTTAAATACAGCTTGAATAATAGTTTCTACATAAACATTTCAGTTATCTGATAATCTTATCAAGTAGGTCATTTACAGCGAAATAGTCAGACCATTGTGAACTGTTGTGGAACAATAATAATAGTAATAAAAACATACAAATATCTAGGCTTACATATTCATTTGGTATCAACAAATGGTCACAAACAGACATACAAAACATTTACATCCTTACACGTTCTCAATTCACCAAATACAGGAAAAAACGCTCCACGAAAAACACAGATACCACATAGAACAAGACCACGTAAATGAAAAACACTCATATACTTGGTTACAGGTTGGGCAGCTATTCCCTGAAACATAAGGCTTCTTACTTGCCATCCAGGATAAAGTCATATTAGCGAGAAACTATCATAAGTATATTATCAAAGACCCAATTATTACAGAAGACAGATGCAGGAAATGCCACCAGCAGAAAGAAACGATCGAATACATAACAAGTGGATGTAAAATATTAGCCGGAACGGAATACACTGCCAGACATGACTCAGCAGCAAAAGTAGTTCACCAAGCACTAGCCACAACACAAAAACTCATAGAAAACACAGATCCCTACTACAAATACACACCAACATCCATACTTGAAAATAAAGATTACAAGCTCTACTAGGACAGCAGTATCCATACATATAAAATAGTCTCCGCCAATAGACCTGATATTACTTTCCAGTGCAAAAAAGAAAAAGTCGCCTATCTATTTGACATAGCTGTCCGCAACGACACAAACATCCAAACGATATACAGAGAAAAAATCTCCAAATACACAAACCTTGCAACAGAAATAAAAAGCTATGGAAACAAAAAAAAGTCATCATTGTCCCCCTCATCATATCAGTCACAGGCCTTACACCAATAACATTCACACCACACTTAGTGCAATTAGGACTCAACACAAACATACACAAAAACATTCAGAAGCCAGTGATTTTGAAAACGTAACATTGTCAGGTCATCCCTTGATACACAATGGTAATGGCGTTTGTGCTGACTTAGCTTGGACTCGTCAGCCAAACATGGAACCACATTGACTAAATGTAAGAAAGAAGAACCTTTTTGTGCTAATATAACTAATAAAGCTGTCATAATTTTAAATGAATTAAAAAATGATCATGAATTCACAGAACATGAAGAAAAATGTATTAGGAGTAAATTAGTTACGAATTTCCTATCGCAACACATTATTATGTGTTTTTTGCATTATATTTAACCATTTTTATTTAAAATTTAACGAATGTACAAATAAGTAAGTATTTATTTATTAGATAGGCCATTACTAAATATTCGGTGTTTGTATATATGATATTTTATCAACTTTTTTTAGATTAAGATTTAATTTAAACGTATTTCCGCAGTTCCACGCAAAAGTACATATAATTACGAGTATATATATATATATATATATATATATATATATATATATATATATATATATATATATATATATATTATTTTTCGTTATTATACAGTTTGTAAGGGCAATTTTGAGCAAAAAAACTCCAAAATTTCCCATTGTGTGGCGTTGATAGTGAAGGCATTAGAAAGAAATCTGTCGACCGCCACTTGTAAACAATGTTCTCTGTGGAAACCCAAGAGTCATAAACAAAACCTTTCAGACATACCATAAGAGCGTAATGTACCAACACTCCGTCATGCTAAACACGGTCGAATACCTTGGATATATCAAGTGCAACCGCACGAAATCCTTCAAAATGTTGCATTGTGGTATTCCAAACATGTGTGACATAAATTAGAAGATCTCCTATTAATCTTTGCTTACGAAAGCCATGTTGATGAACGCGTATAATGGTAAATCCTTATAGATATTTTAAAAGATGCCGATTAATAGCCTTTTCCATAACTTTTTATGGTATTGAAAACAGTGCGACTGGTCGGTAGTTTTTGGGTATCAGCTGAATTGGAGCGCGTTTCTAACAGGAAGGTTGAAAAGCCTACAGAAAACTGGTGCTAGTTCACTTGCGCATTTTTCGAGTACTATTCCATCAGCGCTAAAAGCTTTTTTGGTGTCTAACTTCATTAAAATACGTTTTTTTATACGCTGTCTGAAGACCATCTCGCGCATCCTGGTCTGCACGATAGGAATAGTGGATGATGTTTTTCCTTGGAAATCGACAGTATAATGCAGCAAATGGAATCTGAAAAAAATATTGAACAATGGCCCGTGATAATAATAACACATGGGCTGAAAAGTCCCGGGCCTAACAAAGAAAACACGGTTTTTTTGGTTCAAAATTAGCTTTATTCATCAACGTAATCTCCATCAAGAGCAACGCAATCATTCCAGCGCCGCTCTAACAATGGCCAAACACTGCTCAGAATCATCAACACGTTCTTGTTTTTTGATAAACAGTGAGCAAACGCGGCATCCACTTTGAACAGAGCTTTCTCATAGTCAAATGCTCATGCAATATAAAGCCAACACGTTCTTTTGATATCTTTACGATGTCAGCTAACTCACGCAACTTCACTTTTCGATCATTCAAAACGATTTTATGGATTTTTTTTATGTTTTCTGGTGTTACCGCCTCATTTGGACGTCCACTGCGTTCTGCATCATCGGTGTCTCTACGACCACGTTTGAAGTCAGCAAACCAACGTTTTATTGTTGTTTCTGATGGAGCGGAGTCCCCATAACACTTTTCAAGCCATTGCTTCGCTTGAACGGTATTTTTTCCCATCAAGAAGCAGTGTAAAATTAAAACACGAAATTGTTTTTGATCCATTGTTTTGAAAATAACAAAAGTAGCGTCACTCTTAGCACAATAACTCAAAAACTAATGAATAGAATATCATGAAATTTTAACAGCTGTCTTTTGAAGGTTAGTATTAACTGAAAAAAAGGTGACTGCAATAAAACTAGCGCCATCTATGTGTTAGGCCCGGGACTTTTCAGCCCATGTGTTACGTAAAATTAAACTAAAAGAATTTTCAAACTCAATCTATGCCTGAGAATAGGTAATAAATCTCATCTACTAAGAATTTAGTAAAAAGAAAGTTGAACAAAGCAAATATTGGTTAGCAATCAGATACAAGTAGCTCAACATAAAAATAACAATAGGTTTGTTGACTTAAGCACATTCTTATAAGAACTAGTCGTAAGTAATCTCTTAACAATATCAATAATATACCTAAAGACACTTTTTGTACTACCAATTTGCATTATTGTACTAAAAATATTTGTTTTCCAGCACATTTCACAACGAAACTAAACAAATAGTATCTTTGACAGCTGACAGTAACCAGTCTGCCGTCTTTGTTCATCTTATTTTAAGAATTCTGTCCATATATTGTTCATATATCATAGTGATAATTGGGTCATCCAATGATTATATAAAATTTTCAACTATATTCCAATTTATAAAAATAAATGTTAGGTAATAATATATATAAAACTACAAATATATCGTATACACACACACACACACACACACTCACACACACATATATATATATATATATATATATATATATATATATATATATATATATATATATATACACATATATATATATATATATATATATATATATATATATATATATATATATATATATATATATATATATATATATATATATACAGGGTTACAGGGAAAGTCGTCTTAGATAATTAAGGACGTTATAGTTTAGGTCGTTTCTGACCGATTTGATTCTATGACATGATGTCCTAAACTTAACCATTTTTGAGATATTGAAGTTTAAAAAATTTTCTAAAAAAAACATGTTTTTTTTGCTTTCATATCGCTTTTTTTTTATTAGAGGTTCTCGAGTGCGATTTTTTGGTTATTTTTAGTTAGTCTGTATGTCAAGTACCAAAAATCATCAAAAAAATTTGAACTAGTTACTAACAGTTTCAAATGGCGGCTTGTTAATGTTTCTAAATTACGAATTTTTACCAAGTATTTCCTACTTTAAATCAATAATGAGAAAAAAAAAATGTAAGGAAGTTATTCTGCAAATTATTTTAAAAACTTTTACGTCTTTTTAGCTATCTAAAACGGTATAATATCTACTGGATCTATTGAAAATTCTAAGAAATGAGATTTCAATAGGCCCAAATGTAGAGTGACATAATAATAGAATTTAGATGCTACCAATTACCGGTTTACTACCTGCACCTTCAAACAATAAAAAGGGTTGGGTAAGCATTTTTTCCGGTCGGGGTACTCTCTGTGCGAGTGACATTTTCTGTTCACTAAACATTATTGAATGATTTTTAGTCTGCTCATGCGATTCGTCCGTGGTAGATGTGCTATACCGTGCTTTTCAACAATATCTGTGTTTCATCTTCTGACTGTGTGAATTGGCTCGTAACTGGATTTTGATCTCTGCTTGTGAATATGGCAACGTATACCAACGAGGAATATGCTGACATCCTAATGTGTTACGGATTTTGCGAAGGAGTGTCGTCGCGTGCACGTGATGAATACATACTGCGATATCCTACTCGTCGTGTACCTGATGTTAGCGTATTTGATGGAACTTATCGAAGACTACGAGAAACTGGTTCCGTACAAAGACGGCGGACTGACATGGGACGACCACGTATATTTGACGAAGACGAATAAAACGAAATACGACGTCTCTTTGAGGTGGACCCAACCACATCTACAAATGTTGTCGCACAACAGCTTGGTATTTCGCAGTGGAAGGTATGGTTTGTAATGCATATTGTTGGGCAACACCCTTACCACTATACGCCAGTGCAAGTCATTGAAGAAGGGGATCCGTTGCGACGATTAGAATTCTGCAGATTTATGCTCAATACCGACGTCGAGGATGCATCTTTTTTTAACAAAAAAACAATGGACTGACGAGTCGAAATTCGACAAAGACGGCCTTACAAACTACCACAATGCCCACTATTGTGCTTTTAAAGAGGAAGGAAATCCAAATAAAAAAAGAACGAAAGGATCACAAACACGATTCAGCTTAAATGTGTGGGTGGGTATAATTTCAAATTTATTTGGTTGGGCCATTCTTCCTGCCAGATAATTTGAATGGCGAGGAATACGACAATTTTTTGCGGAACGATTTACCTAATTTGATGGAAGACCTACCTATTGGTTTGAGACAAAACATGTACTTTTCAACACGATGGCTGCCCAGCTCACTACAGAGGAAGTGTTCGTGCATGGCTCAATGACAATTATCCCAACAAATGGATTGGAAGAGGCGGACCCATACCTTGGCCGGCGAGAAGCCCAGACCTAACACCGATGGATTTTTATGTGTGGGGTCACATGAAAAGTCTCGTATACGACCAGATGACTCCTATCGAAAACGTGGATGTCCTAAGACAAAAAATAATTGATGCGGCTGACGAAATGAGGCGGCACCTCACAACCAGCGTTGTGAAAAGTAATTTAAGAAAAAGAACGAGAATTTGTGATAGAAATAGGGGCGACCATATAGAACATGAATTATAATTAATAAAAAATATTAAATTGCAAGGTTTTTTGTTTTATTTGTGTATTTTTCGAATTTTCACCTAGAACTAAAAATGTACCTTTTGCTACCCGAGCCCGCTTTAGGTGTCATTCTGTGTACAGTTTTCCTATTAAACTCCTAGTATTATACCTTTTTGATAGCTAAAAAGACGTAAAAGTTTTTAAAATAATTTGCAGAATAACTTCCTTACATTTTTTTTTTCTCTTTATTGATTTAAAGATTTATTTATGAGGAAGAATTATCAAATATTTTGGGCCACTTGGTAAAAAATTCGTAATTTAGAAACATTAACAAGCCGCCATTTGAAACTGTTAGTAACTAGTTCAAATTTTTTTGATGATTTTTGACACTTGACATACAGACTAACTAAAAATAACCAAAAAATCGCACTCGAGAACCTCTAATAAAAAAAAATCGATATAAAAGCAAAAAAAAACATGTTTTTTTTTAGAAAATCTTTAAACTTCAATATCTCGAAAACGGTTAAGTTTAGGACATCATGTCATAGAATCAAATCGGTCAGAAACGACCTAAACTATAACGTCCTTCATTATCTAGGACGACTTTCCCTGTAACCCTAACCAACCAACGATCCACAATTAGGCCAGAATAACCCCTCATCCCTTCCTTTTATCTTAATAACCCCCTGCTAGCGGCAAAAGGCGGCTTTATCAAAGGAACGCGCGGTACTTGTCAAAGAAAAGCCGCGTTTTTGATTCCCGCCGATTTTTCTAGAAACTTCGGGCGGCGTGTTTGACGGGAACATTCGAGACTTCGTTCGCGCCGATATAAATGTTGCGCCTGCAGGAATAGGAGTCAGTCTGAGTTGTAACTTGAAGGCGATACATCGATACAAAGTTTATTAATAAATGACCAAAAAGTAAAACTTATCATTTTAATAACGATTGGGAGGAAGAAGTTTTCTTTTGTATATTAAAGGATAAGTGCATTTGTCTCATTTGCCGTGCGTCAATTGCAATACCTAAGCGTGGGACTTAAGAGGTATCATAAAACGGTTCATAAAAACTATGAAAAGGATTTTCCGTCACAGAGTGAATTAAGAAAACTAAAAGTACGTGATTTTGATAACTTGTTTGAAAAAAGAACAAACCATGTTCACAAGACCAGCCAAACAATCAAAAGCTGCAACGATCACGTCATTTAAAATATCTCATATATTGGCGAAACACAAGAAACCATTTGATGATGGATTGGTTGTGAAGGAAGCATTTATTGAAGCGGGTGAGACTTTATTTGGAGATTTTAAAAATAAAACAGAGATTATGTCTGCTATTAGAGAACTTCAGTTATCTCGTCTGACTGTCACAAGGCGTGTTGAAGTCATTAGTCAGGACATGGCAGATAAACTAAAACATGATATCATGGAACGTACATACTTTTCTTTACAGTTCGACGAATCCACCGATATGACAGACACTGCCTAGCTGTGTATTTTTATTCGAATGGTATTCAATGACATGTCGGCTAAGGAACAGTTTTTGACAATGATTCCTCTGAAAGGAAAGACCCGTGGCGAAGATATATATGACGTTTTCTTCAATTTTGTAACAAAAACAACCTACCAATATGTAAACTAGTGTGCATTACAACTGATGGAGCACCAGCAATGACAAAACGGTTTTGTGACATTGTGTCGAGCTAATGATGATTTCTCTTCATTTTTCTACTTCCATTGCATTATACATCAACAAGTTTTGTGTTCAAAAGTTCTAAACATGGAGGAGATTATGGGCATTGCAATAAAAATTGTGAATTCTATCCGTGCACGTAGCTTACAACGACGGCTCTTTAAATTGCAGTTGGAAGATAGTGAGTCAGCTGAACACACTGATTTAGTTCTTCACACGGACGTCAGGGGGTTGAGTCGCGGAAAATTCCTAGAAAGATTTCAAGAATTATTGCCCGAAATAACAGCTTTTCTGGGCGAAAGAGGTGATGACACTCAGATGCTGAAAAACGGAAAATGGCTGACTGATTTGGCATTTTTGACATACATCACAATGCTAAATGCATTGTGATGTATGTCAACCATTAATTTGGAGCTTCAAGGTAAAGGAAAAGCTATTATTGAGATGATTAGCGCAATAAACGCATTCAAAAGTAAATTGCAACTTATGAGAGATCAATTGAAAAGATAGGATCCGTCTTTGAAAGCAAGGATTCCTCAGTTGAATTATGATATTTATGAGGCAGAATTATCAAATATTTTGGGCCAATTCGAAATACGTTTTTATGATTTCAGTAAATTGGCAAATATCGCATCATTTATGAGTTATCCTTTTTCGTGTAAAAACATTGAGGAATTAGCTACTGAAATAGCAAGTCAGTTTAACATGGACTCATGTTCTGTTGAAAATGGGTTAGTGCAGATTATATCAGATATACATCTCAAGCCACAGCATCTGATACAAAATTCTGGTGTTTTATATCTGAAGATAAATATCCGAATCTAAGGCAAATCGCCCTTCAACTGACGGCAATGTTTGGGTCAAGTTACTTGTGCGAGTCTGCATTTTCTGAAATGAAGATAATTAAGTCAAAATATCGCACTCGACTAGACGAACATATGTCATCATGCTTGCGATTAGCACTCGGTAATTACGTACCATCTTATGAAAAGTAGGCTGAGGACATGCAGTGCCACGCTTCAACATCCAAAGTCACTCTTTAGTTAAGTTTAGACACTAGAACTTGTTTGTTTTGTAAGAACCAATAAACTCGCAATTTTGAATAATTATGAGTTTTTTTATTGACATTTTAGAGCAGACCTACACTTACCTTGACTAAAAAAATGCATATTGTGCGGAAAACTAATATCTATGCCACGATACACCCTACCTAGACGACAATCCTGCATCACGCTTACTTGCAGCCTCTCAGAGTCGATCGATCGTAGTCTAACAATATTGAGGTAGATCGCCAGCAGTTCAAGTTTGAGCACCCCTGATCTAGAGTATTATATAATTTGTGAATTCTGGTTTTTAAAACTTTGTTTATTAGATTAACCGGATAATTGTTGTTGATTAAGATAGTTTTTTATTTTTTCTATTATTTCTGCTCTATATTTGGACTTGTGTTTTAAGCCTCTGTCAATTAAATTTATAACAGTATTTTTCTTAAAATTTAGAGGATATATATATATATATATATATATATATATATATATATATATATATATATATATAAGAGTTTTACTGAAGAGAATTTTATTTGTTACAGCAAAAATGGCCCCACGCGCAAGCCATCTCTTCAAACGGGCGGCCGAAATCTCCAAATCAACCACTGAGGAATCGGTAAAAGAGTCAGAAGTTCCAGCAGCTGAAGTCCCAGCTTCAGTGGCGCCACTAGCACCAGTGCCCTCAGAAGGTCCACATATTTTTAAGAATAAATCTTATCACCCATCTCATGGTCGTACTACTCCATTTGTGGTAGAACCAGGTAGAGCTAAATGTAACTCTTAAAGATGTGTGTGCACACCAGAACACTAAATACACACACGAACTTTTCTCAGAAACACACATTACACTGGTTTATATATGTATATTTTAACTTATAACTCATTTCATTAGGCTGATATATTGATTTTTAAAAATTTTTATTAACCCACCTAACCTAATAGTGATGAGTAAAGTCAGGAATTAACAGAGACAATTATACAAGTTCAACTTAGACCATGTTTACTAAAAAGTTAATGTGTCATTCAATCATTGAGGAAATCAATTCTGAAGTTCTGGTGGAATCTTCGGCATTTGCAAATAATTATGCAAAAATATGGCTGCTTCGCGAACAAAGATTATCGATAATTCTTGTTCTTGGGATAAAAGTGCACTACTCTTTAAATTCCAACGTAAAATCCAGGAAGCGTTTTGTTCTGATTGATGGTAGCAAAGAAAGCTCACTGGAAAGGATCTGAATATGATCTGATCACCTTTAGGTAATTAACCACTATAAATGTCAAATTTTTATTTTCGGTTATTGCTAATTAGCTACAGACCCTAAGATCCAATCTACCACATTTTCCCTTTAGTTGAAAGTTATTGAGTTTTCAGGTATGGTGCCTTTTGATTTAGTAACGTGTCGTTGACTACTCGCGCTTAGTTTAGATTCTGTGTTACCAAGCCATTTACAGATGCTGCCTCAAACAGAACAAAATTCATTCTGTGTAGTGAGCGAGCTTGACGATTTCCGTTATTCTTGAATTTCGGACTCATATAATACAAAAATTACGTTTACTATCAATCTTCGTGCACTCATGTTTTCCTGTAAATTATCTTGTGGACATAAAAAACACCTTTTTATTTATTATGTTAGTAAATATTATTTAAATAACCTTTAGATCATTCTAAGCATGAAGTATTTCATAAATTTAAAATCAATAAATCAGTCTACGTGAGCAACTACCTGAATCTACCCTTTCCAGGGCCGTAGCAAGGGGAATATTTTGAAGGGGTGGATGAGTAATTTGAGCGCCCTTACTCATCACGATAATAATTTTTTGGGTAAAACTATGTTTTAGTAACATTAACAGATATCAGTGATGTTTATTTAATAGCCTCAACATTTCTGTTAATGATTCATTAGTAACTATGAGGGCGATATATGATGGTAACTTATTGTCTTGTCCGTTAAAGTTGGCAAATAAAGTGATGGCTGGTTAAAGTCTTATAGGCCTAAGTATTTACAGTCAGAGATTGTGCTCAAGCATTTAGTGTTCCAATTTTAACGATATTAAATACGATTAATAAATCGTTAGTGTCTTCAAAAACGTAGAAGCTGTCGACAATCTGTTCAGCCCATCATGGAGTGTTCGAAAAAAATCTCCAATAATTAAATAGTTTATTTTTAAATCCATGGATGAAGGAAAAGTTAATATAATTTATACCAACTTTTCGAAGACATTTAATAGAATGTAACGTATAGTTAATTTTGTTAAATAAGCTTGCAAATATGCGTTTCTATATGAGTTTGATAAAACGTTTTACTTCTTACTTAAAGGCTAGATCTAATTGTTGGTGTTCCGTACGGAACACTTATAGGATCTCTTCGATGTCTGTCTGTCACACCCGATTTTCTCCGAAACTATTTGACATAGAAAGTTCAAATTTGGCATTAATATAGGAATTGATGGCCCCATCAAAGCCGTGTAGTGTTGAAAGTTAAATTTTGACTTAAGGGGTTAGTAAAATCGGAAGTGAAAAAAAAGTTTTTACCAGGTCATCAAGTGGGGTGTCAAATGAAAGCTTGTAAAAATACGAGTCAAAAATATATATAATGTAATACTTGTGCACACTTTTCTTTGCATTATTTTCAGAAAATTGCGAAAAATCGCTGTCCCTCTCCCTTATCTCGAAAGTAATAATAATAATATAAAAGCACTACAGTCTCTGACCCCTATGGCTCTTAAATCCTCCTCAACATGTTGCAATCATCTCCTCCTCGGCCTTCCCCTCCTTCTCACACCCACAGGCTTCATCGCCAGCACCATTTTCGGCAGCCTCTCTCTTGTCATACGTTGTACGTGTCCTAACCATCTCATTCTTTGCGCTCTTATAAAAGATATGATTCTAGGTCCGTCATATAAGTCTTCCAGTTCCTGATTTATCCGCCTAGTCCACCCTTCTGGTGTATTTCTTTCTCCGTAGAGCACTTTTAACATCCTTCTTTCCCACCTCTCTAGCATCTCTTCCTCCAATTTATTCATTACCCATCTTTCACATCCATAGATGACAGTAGGTCTTATGACCGATGTATAAATCCTCAGTTTTGCCTTTCTAGAGACGTACTTTGATTTCACTAGAGCGTTCAGGTCCCCACATTTTTGGTTGCCCTTTGCTATTCGCGCCTTCAATTCGCTCCCCTCATGCCCGTTTTCTTCCAGCAGTACCCCCAAATATATAAACCTATCCACTCTTTCAAATTTATATTCCTTCCATCACAGGTCACTACATTAAGTTCTTTTCTTTCTTAGTTTCTGTGCTTCCTGTTATCATATACTTCGTTTTCTCAGAGTTGATTTCTAATCCATACTTACGTGCCTCTCTTATTAGTCTTTTCGTTCTCTTTTTCAGTTCTCTGGTAGACTTTGCTATCGACGTCAAATCATCCGCATATGCTATACACTAGTGCTCCTTATTAAAAATTGTACCGTTAGCCTCTAGGCTGCTCTCTCTTATTATCATCTCCAAAACTTAGTTCTCGAAAAGTACTGATCAAAAAATTTTGAAAAACTCTGGAATATTCTCCACAGGGTGTAGATTGAACGAAAATTATCACGAGTGCATTACCTTTAATAATTTATCTGATATACAAAAAAAAAAATTTAAGGTCATCAGTTTTCTGCGAAGATCGGAAAAAAATTTCGTTGAAAACTCATTTGGGTATGTTTTGTGAAGTCATTGATCATTTTATACCTCCGTAACAAAAATTTTTGTTTTAAAAGCAATCAACGTACGGAACACTAATTGCGCAAGTCCGACTTGCACTTGGCTGGTTATTATATTTATTACATTAGGTTTAATTCAGATACATTTATGTTAATATCAGATATATCCCAAGGCCCTAATATGGTTCCCCTCTATTCACCGTATTTAAAAATGAACGAAATTTAAACCTAAGGGGATAATAAGTTACACAGGCCAACAAAAAAAATATTTTTAAAAACTTTTTAAACCAATACATCTAAGTATTATGTATTTTTGGGTGCTGAAACCGTATCTGGTAACAGTTTCTTTGTATCATCCACAGTTCTCTCACAATATGACATCGATTAAATTTCAAAATAGGGAAAATTTGATACATAAAAACTTAAACAGTACTTTTATTTGATTAGGCTATAATTTTGATCTCTTGTTCTATAATGGTAAATATATGTTCCAGATTCCAATAAATATTTTTCTTTTAGCCCAGAACCAAGCAATTCTGTTTTTTCCTTAGTCAAACCCAAATCTCTCACTAAATCATTTAACTCAGCTTGTGTAAAGAACTGTGGTTTTAAATTTCCTAGAGAACATTGAAACTCATTATCATCCTTTCGACTTTCATTAAATTCGGGACTGGACTGTAAAACGTCATGTGAGGTGGCTCAGGGACAGGAAGTCCCAGTCCATGTCCTACCGGCCGATTAGCTGAAGTAAAGTTAGGATAGACAATTATCTTCTTATTGTTGGAGTTATATCCAGAATCATCAACGCTGCAAAAATAACAATCATTTGAATGATTTTCTTACTTTCTCCATACAATGGGTACTGCAAATTTAAAAGCCTTCTTTTCTTTCTTATACCATTTCCTAGGATCCTGCACACAAACATAATATGCTTTGTGAGGACCCTAACATTTTTCTTGATTACCGATTTCTACACCAAAATATGCAAAGTATACTTTTTTTACAAAGTCAGTAATGTTTCTTTGATATTTTTTAACTACAAACTCATCACATATATATTACAAAAAGGGTTGCGAGAGTTTTTACAACCACGATTAGCCACACTTTGAGTGGTGAATTAAAGCACATGGGTTAAACACTACAATGCGAGGTTATATTAACTGGAAGAAAACAAACAACTGTGACATTTACCGGAACTGCCAACCTAATAACATTTGATTTTACTGCCAATCTTATCAAATTCTGTTTTTATTGCCAACCTAATAACATTCGAATGATGAAAAATAAACCCTTTTCACATTTTGAATATTAAAATGTGAAAAATTGGTGAGTGATACGACTTTTTATTATTATTTTCGGACTCAGCACGCCAAAAAACATAGGAATCAGGTAAAATTATTAAAAAAGTTTTTTCATGGTTGGCCCGTGTTATTATTACACAGGCGTAGGCGACCCACCCGCCTTTGCCTGTGATCGTGCCTTTTTTTAGTGGTCTGAAGACAAAGGAGACGTACAGTTTAATGCCGGTTCTGAACTGCCAAAGTGAGAGGGCTTTACCAGGCATGGTATTACGGGTGGTTTGCTATTGCGTTCCCGAGAGAGGCGACTGTTACTTGTAATTTTTTTTTTTTTTTTAATTTCTTATTTCCCGAGCGCAGAATTGAATTCGGGTCTCTAGCGTAGAAAGCAAAAACGTTAACCTCTACGCTATGGCCGCCTATATAGAGTCTACACAAAGGATTCTTGGATACATATTAAAAAATTATTCAACTTTTACTGTTCTAAAAATCTTTTATTAATATAAGATTTAGGATTGAATGATTTAGTATCCTACTTATGATGTCTGTAGTAGAAATCTATCAAATACTTAATAAGAGGAAAACTGTAACAAATAGATGCTTATACTGCACTCTGTCGGCGACTTACTAAATCTATTCAAGCAGAGCGGCACAGCACGGCTGGCACTTATTGCAGAAACGCACCTTTCTCGAGCTTACTGCTCCAAGACATAGATGGCAACATTGGTATAACAACTAAAGCCGAAACGAAAAGAATCGCATTTTTAAAAGTTACCAAAAGTGTTCTTCGTATTTGCTGAACCATCCCAAGGCGCGATTGCCGTATCACGGCTCATCAGCTGGGCCACGTTCAACAAATACGAGAACACATTTTTAGTCCTTTATCCAAGTAACTAACGGAAAACTATAACAAATAGATGCTTATACTGCACTCTGTCGGCGACTTACTAAGTCTATTCAAGCAGAGCAACACAGCACGGCTGGCACTTATTGCAGAAGCGCACCTTTCTCGAGCTTACTGCTCGAAGGCATAGATGGCAGTATTGGTATAACAACTAAAGACGAAACGAAAAGAATCGTATATTTAGAAGTTACCAAAAGTGTTCTTCGTATTTGCTGAACCATCCCAAGACGCGTTTCGCCGTATCACGGCTCATCAGCTGGGCTAGGTTCAGCAAATACGAGAACACATTTTTAGTCCTTTATCCAAGTAACTAACGGAAAACTATAACAAATAGATGCTTATACTGCACTCTGTCGGCGACTTACTAAGTCTATTCAAGTAGAGCAACACAGCACGGCTGGCACTTATTGCAGAAACGCTCCTTCCTCGAGCTTACTGCTCGAAGGTATAGATGGCAGCATTGGTATATATAACCTGAACTAAAGACGAAACGAAAAGAAACACGTCTTGGGATGGTTCAGCAAATAGGAACTTCTAAAAATGCGATTCTTTTCGTTTCGTCTTTAGTTGTTATACCAATGCTACCACTTAATAAGAGGTATATTATAATATAAATTAACATTACGTAATAGTAAGCGTCCACTATGATGATGCTGAAGCATTTTAGTTAAAAACATATAATTCCTATACATTTGCGAACTGTATCATCGACGGTAATTGCTTTTAATGAGATTATAAAATAAAAAGATGTCATCGTTGATCTGTGTGTGTCTACGGAGATACCAAATATATGAGGAATTTAATTACATAAGACTCCTATTTCACGAAATGTTTCGATTACAATAAAAATGCTTATTTATAAATTATAATTGTAACTTATGAAGATATCTCTCTGTACCTAAATATGGGTGTGGTCGCGAAGAAAAAGCGAAACAAAAAAGAAGTGTTACATTTTCACGATGGGACGAAATATTTTACTAAATTAGCTGTTTTATTATCCTTTGTAAATACAGACAGTTGATTGATATGGCATCCTATTGTGCTCTCGATGAGAGGGGAGGATCCGGTCCCTTCGGTCCTTTAGCTACGGCCTTGGCCCTTTCATATCTTTTTATTTATATTTCTTTTTATTTTTTACTGACAGTGTAAGCTATAATAGTAATATTGAAATTTTGGAATCATTGGCAAAATGTCACTACACAACAGTTCCCACTACTACACCAATCACTTTATTTTTACCCTCGGCGCGCATTTAGCTAACCATGTTAGTATCATCTCTCCTGGTTGATTGATGAAATCTAAGAATATCAACTAGACTCTTTATACTAAACTTGGAATCAATCGAGAGATGTTTACCCGATTATTTTTTGACTTTTTGCTCTATACATAATTATAATGAATGATATTGAAGCTATAAGATTTACAAATTTAAAAAATATTGATAAAGACTTGCTTAATAGGTTTTCGAAAATATTATTTACCTTGAAACCATTATTGATAAGGTTACTACTCTAAACATTTTTTTAATAAATGTATTTGTTGTACTTGCACCTATCGTCGAAGTCCTACAGAAAGGGAATAATTCCTTCCTGCTGGAAATGTGCCACAGTTCAGCTGATGCCTAAAAAAGATATCGAAAGTCATGGAAAAGGCTGTCGATCAGCATCTTGTAAAATGTTTTGACAGATTCAACATTATTAGCGATCACCAATATGGCTTTTGTAAACATAAATCAACAGGAGATCTTCTGACTTATGTAACACATGTTTGGAACAACGTAATTGAACTCTTTGGAGAATCTCGAGCGGTTGGTCTTGACATATCCAAGGCATTCGACCGTGTTTAGCACGCTGGACTATTGGCTAAGCTACGCTCTTATTGTATATCTGAAAAGTGCTGTTTGTGGCTCTAGTGTTTCCTCAGAGAGCGTTCTTTACGAATGATAGTCGACGAATTTCTTTCTAACACCTTCACTATCAACGCTTGTGCGCCCCAAGGCTCCATACTGTCTCCTACTCTCTTTCTCAATCGGCGGTTTTTTCTAAAAAGGTTAACGTTGCTGAACCCGACATAGTTATGTCGGGGCACTCCATTCCTCTAGCATCGTCGCTCAATTTGTTGGACGTTAATTTGGGAGCAAATATGTCCTGGCATGAACGTGTTGCAGGCATAGCAAGGAGAGCTTCTCAAAAGTTGGGAATATTATTTCCAACCAGACAACTTTACACTCCACAACAACTGTTATTTCTTACAAAGCTCAAATTCGACCAACTATAGAATACCGCTCTCATATTTGGGTCTCCGCTCCCAAACATACATTGCATTTGTTGGATTCTATTCAGAGGAGAGCTGTTCGTCTGATTGGAGACCCGGAACTGACCGGTGGTCTTGATTCGCTGGAACATCGAAGAGCTGTTGGCGACTTGAACCTATTCTACAAGTATTTTTACGGAAAGTGTTCGAAGGATGTAGCCCATTTAATTCCTCCCAGAGCGATGCATGTTAGAAATACACGTCGCGCCTATACTTCACATCCGTATGAGGTTCAGCTTGTTACTCCTCGTACAACGCTTTTCAAGCAGTCTTTCATATGAAGAACATCATCCCTTTGGAATAATTTGCCCAGGACTGTGTTTCCCACCAAGTACAATTTACAGCGATTCAAGAACAACTTAAATTTTTTTTTTTCCGTACATGTGTCGCAGGGACTTCCCTGCAGTACGTCTGCTAGACCCATAAAAAAAAGAAGTCTAGTTAAGGAACACAAGGCCACCATGGTTTACTTTTACTACAAAAAGTATGATTTGATTGAAAAATAACTCTTATAAAATATATTAAAAGACAGAAAGCGATAAAAATTTGATTTTTTATAAACAATCAAAAATCAAAGAAATATTGCAATACGTCAAGAAAAAAAAACAATATTTTCAACACATTGTAAATACTGATAGAAATAGTTCTCAGCAATTTTGGAATAAGTTAAATAATCTCAATATTTACTCTAAATAAATGTCTAATATACGCAGATGACACACAATTGTGCCCATCGTTTTTCCCGCAGTCAATTGCATGCTGCTCAAGAAAAAACTAACGGAGATTTAGATCGGATATTAGATTTGTCCGAGAAACATAACTTCTTCAAAATCAACTTTTATGATGTTTGGAAATAATCACAATACAATACAATATTAGAATAAAAATCGGTCCAGATGAAGTTTTACCCTCTGAATGCTGTAGCAATTTAGGATTATTTATTGATAACATCTTAAGGTTCAAACCACATATAAACGAATGTCTTCAAATTGCCTATGTAAATTTAAAGGGATTGTTTCTACATAAACAACTCTTATCTAAATCATTTCAATTTTTTTGACGCTCTTTACGGTTCCTGTACTGATAAAGAAGATAAAGATAAAATTCTACGCGTCGAAAACTCCTACTTGGGACTTATATACGGTATTCGTCGGAATCATCCTATTCCTTACAAGTTAAATGAAACAGTATGGCTTTCTATGGAAAATTGGAGAAAACTGTATGCAGCCCTCTTATTTCATTCAATAATACTCTTTAATCATCCCTCATATCTAACTAATTCGCTACAGAACCACATTAAACCCAACATAGTAGCCATACTCAGTTGTGTCAAGTCTTTGTCCGTTGCTTGGAGCTGATAGCACACAACAAGAGTTATAAACATTAAAATGTCATAAACCATAAGCCCCGGAATTTCTCTACTAATTATCTGAATTTTTAGTTTTCAATCACCTATATAAATCAACGCATTTCAAAGTTCATTTTAATGAGTAAATGATGAAACTAAAAATCTTATTTGTATGATAAAGGCCTAAACGAATTCAATTGACAATTCTAAAGAACTAGAAATCCACAGTGTTAAAAGGTTAATGAAAATAGGTACAATAAAATTATTTGGGATTTTAGCAGTTATTGGAATATAGTTAACCAAAGTATTTATCGGTAGGTAGGTGCCTAAGTACCTAAGTATGAAACGAACCTACGAATCACAAAGGAAATGAGCCCTTAGAAGTAGATGAAGATTTTAAAAACGCAATAGGAAGAAAAGTATATCATTTTTTTTATTAAGAAAAAAATACCTACATTACATAAAGTTTTGCAAGAAATCAGAGAAGACCAAGACTTACCAGATTTTAAAAAATGGAAATCATGAAAAATCCTTCATAACCTGAATTTTCGTTGAGAAAAACACAACAGAAAATTTGTTTGTATCGATAAAACAGAAATAATTTGTTGGAGACGAGAATATCTATGAGCAATCAGAAAATTTACAGCTGAAGAAAGAAATATTTTTTATTTAGATGAGACTTGGGTTAATGAGGAACACACAGTGAAAAAATTCAGTCAGTCAACTGGATTACAACCCCCTTTAGGAAAAGGTCGCAGGATATCACATATTGGTAGTGAGAACGGGTTTCTCGACGGTAGATTGTTGCAATTGGTATCAAAGCCAACTAAAGATTACCATGAGGAGATGACGGCCGATGTTTTTGAGTAGTATTGAATGTATACCAGCAGAATCAGTTATAGTATTAGACAATGCCGCGTACCATTCTCGATTATTCAAACGTTTCCCGACAAATTCATGGAAGAAAACCGATATTTTTCAACGGATAAGAGACAAAAATCTCAAACATAAATATGGTATGTTAAAAGCGGAACTTAAAACTGCGAAACAAAATAAGGCACAGTGCGCGAAATATGCAGTCGATGAGATGGCAAAGGAACGGAATATTACAGTGCTTAGATTACCTCCATATCATTTCGAATTGAATTCCATAGAACTAATTTGGAAACAAATGAAAGATTTCGTTGCAAAAGAAAACACCACGTTCAAACTTCAAGACCTAAGGCAATTATTACTCCCCGCAATAAAGAGGATCAATGAGGATAATTGGAAAAATACCATTCGACATGTTATAGAAGAAGAAAATAAAATGTGGAGACTTGACGAATACATCGAAGAAACTGTGGAAATAGAACCCTTAATTATCAAGTCGAGTCTTCAGATTTTGAAGAGATCATTGTTTTTGATTGTATTTAAAGAACTTATGATCGTGAATGGTGAATATATTATTTATATACTGTATATTTAATATATACTTATATATCGTAATGGTAATATATATACCAGGTGTACAAGTATGAAATGCAGATTTCAGACAACAGATGGTGTACCAATGCAGTTTGTGCTATAAAGATTTCACACTGCGCCATTTTGTTGTCATTAACAAGTGTCAGACGCGCACGAGTGATAAATTGGAAAAGTGTGTGCATAGTGTTGTGTTGTTGTGTTCAATATGTCGAAATTTATACCGAACAAAGAGCATTCGCGGAAAGCATTAATTTTTTGTTTTCATTTGAAGAAAACTGCTGTTGAGTCATACCGATTACTTCGAGAAGCTTATAGTAAACATGCTCCATCGCAAGATACGTGTGAACGATGGTTTCGGCGTTTCAAAAGTGGTAACTTCGACATTACAGACAAGGAACGTGGAAAACCGCCAAAAAAATACGATGATGTGGAATTGCAAGCATTGTTGAACGAAGATGATTTGCAAACACTAAAACAACTCGCCGAGCAATTAGGCGTTAGTCAACAAGCTGTTTTCAATCGGCTACGAGAGATAGGAAAGATTCAGAAGACCGGTAGATGGGTACCACATGAGTTGAACGACAGGCAAATGGAAAAGCACAAAAACACGTGTGACATTTTGCTTGCTCGGTACAAAAGGAAGTTGTTTCTGCATCGTATATTTACAAGGGATGAAAAGTGGATTCAGAATACTGAAAGAGGCAGCATAAATTCATTTTTCTTCATGACAATGCTCCATCAAATACGGCCAAAACCAGTTCGCGACACGTTGGAAGCTGGGAAGTTCTACTCCATGCGGCTTACTCACCAGACTTGGCTCCTTCCGATTACCACTTGTTTGCATCGATGGGTCACGCACTTGCTGAGCAGCGGTTTGGTTCGTACGAAGATGTGAAAAAATGGTTCGATGAATGGTTCGCAACAAAAGGGGAAGATTTTTAATGGCATGGTTTTCACAAAATTCCCGAAAGATGGGGAAAATGTATAACAAGCGATGGAGCATACTTTGAATAAAGCACTTTTTGTCATTTTTCCGAATTTAACTTGTTTTTTTTTTAGAAAAAAAATCCGCATTTCATACTTGTACACCTGGTATATATATATATATATATATATATATATATATATATATATTTATATATGGTATATATATATATATATATATATATATATATATATATATATATATATATATATATATATATATATATATATATATATATATATATATTTATATATGGTATATATATATATATATATATATATATATATATATATATATATATATATATATATAAATATAAATAGATCTATAAATTAAAAAATTTTTGGTAATAAATCTTATTAGTGTTCCGTACGGAACACTTATAAGATCACTTCGGTGTCTGTCCGTCTGTCCGTCCGTCTGTCACACCCGATTTTCTCCGAAACTACTTGTCATAGAAAGTTGAAATTTGGTAGCAATATAGGAATTGATGGCCTCATCAGAGCCATGTAGTTTTGAAAATTAAATTTTGACTTAAGGGGTTAGTTTTGAGGGGTGAAATCGGAAATGAAAAAAAAAAAATTTTACTAAGTAATCGAGTGTGGTGTCAAATGAAAGCTTGTGAAAACACGAGTAAAAAATATATATATAATGTAATACTTGCGCTCACTTTTCTTTGTATTATTTTTAAAAAATCGCGAAAAATCGCTGTCCACCCGCCTTATCTCGGAAAGTACTTACCAAAAAATTTTGAAAAAATTCTGGAATATTCTCCACGGGGTGTAGATTGAACGAAAATTATCACGAGTGCATTACCTGTAATAATTTATCTGTTATATAAAAAAAACAGAAATTTCAAGGTCATCAATTTTTAGTAAAGACTGGAATAAACTTTGTTGAAAACTTATTTGGGGTGTGTTTTGTGAAGTCACTGATCATTTTATATCACCGTAACATAAATTTTGACTTAAGAGATTCGTTTGGAGGGGTGAAATCGGAAGTGAAAAAAAAATTTTTTTACTAGGTCATCGAGTGTGGTGTCAAATAAAAGCTTGTGAAAACACGAGTAAAAAATATATATATAATGTAATACTTGCGCACACTTTTCTTCGTATTACTTTTAAAAAAATCGTGAAAAATCGCTGTCCCCTACCTTATCTCGAAAAGTATTGATCAAAAAATTTGAAAAAACCCTGGAATATTCTCCACGGGGTATAGATTGAACGAAAATTATCATTACCTTTAAATAATTTATCTGGTATAAAAAAAAACAATATTTCAAGGTCACCAGTTTTCAGTGAAGATTGGAAACAAACTTTGTTGAAAACTCATTTGGAGTGTGTTTTGTGAAGTCACTAATCATTTTATACCACCCTAACAAAACTTTTTATTTCAAAAACAATCAACGTACGGAACACTAATTGTGCAAGTTCAACTTGCACTTGACCGGTTTATTTCTATAACTTTATTTTAAAGATATTTTTTTTTTATTAAACACTAAAAGCAAGTTACGCTCGGACGGCTATGCTAACGATGAACCCTCATTTAGATTTTATGACTCTATTGTATAGCAAAGGTTTTCTGCCTAAAATAGGGGGACTCTAAACAAATACACTTTAGTTTTCAAGAGGTCACGTGGCAGTCTGCCATGTTCAAAAGGGGATCAGCGGTAGATTTTAAATAAAAATAATGTTACTATGCAGAGTTTTATAATTCAAAATCATTATTATACAAATGTTTGATTTAACAGAATGTCAAGTTAGTGCAGCATGAGTAATACAAAAAAAAAACAAAAAGAATGGAGCGTTTTGTTAAGAAAGAGATGAATACAAGTGAATAACTTGACAGGAAAAGATTTTCAGAAAAAATGTTGCAGACAAAAGTTTTAGTATTTTCTCCAGAGAATTGAATAGGTACATCAGATTTTGGGCGCAACGCTTTATTGGAATTGGCCCAAAAGTGAAAACCGAAACCTAAATTTTTATATACATATTTGAATTCACCAAGGAATTTTGTGTCCGAATATAAACTGATTGTTTCTGGGCCTGATTGGCCCTTATTGTGACTACAATAAAATCCGACTCTTATAAGGATCTTTACCTATGTTATTAGCCTTTGACATACGGAGTATCCTTTATCTAATCCTGTATTAACGTCTGGATATGCATGGGAAAATAAACGATTTTTCAAATCATTTTTAAACATTTTCTGAGAAAAATGTGAGGGGCATATTTTATAATTTTTTCCCAAATTTTGCAATGTGCAATTGATGCGTTTGGTTGCTGCAATCCAAATCTCTATAACCAAAAAATGTCATACGAGAAATAGCTTCTCAGTATTATTCAATTTATCCGCGTACGATTTCTTACGCAATTGATCTTCTTTAATTAAATCACTTACCTTTAAATATCTTTAGGGAAGAAGAAGAAACTCACTCACGGCGTACCTTTTGAATTATGTTTACAATTATCAACGGCACAACTATAACCTCCTTTCCCCATGATTATATAAATTGTTTACCAACCTTTTCGATTCTCTTCACATACAAACGTTTTTAATTCTCCTTTTATACAAACTCTCTCTTCCTCTTTAAATTTATATAAACTGCAGTAATATCATAAAACGATCGACAATACATTTCTAAAGACACATTCCCATATCAGATGTAAACATTGACAGGGGGGGGGGGTTAAACACCTTGACCGACCATTTTGAAAGAGGGACCTGTCGACGCACGCGCCGTTAAAATCTCGTCACCAACTTGCAGCTCACTGTCGCTACTGTATTGGGTTTATTGTGAGAGAACTAACGTGGCTACATCTCCCTTCCATGTCAGAGCACTGCTTTTTATCAGAGGTCCTTTTCTTACAATATCTATAAACTTTACCACAATATTACTGAACGATTTAAAACCTTATCAGTGACAGCATTTAAATATTAATTTAAGGAATTTTCGCTAAATTCTGAGGAACAGTGCTTTAAACTCATGTAATTTTATGAGGAAAAATAAATATATTCCTTTTTACTTTTTGGGCATAACGGGTGCAGTGGTAACGGACAAGACAGTAAGAGAATTACTTGTTTTAGTTTTCTAAGAGGATTAAACCAAAATCATTTTAAAATTGATTTTTAACATTTTTTTTGCCTTTTGTGTATGTATGCAATCATTATTTTTTAATTTCATCCAGAGCATTAGTTCCTTAAGGTTAAGAGTGTATGTAAAAATAGTCTAAATAAGGACCGAGAATTTATTACTCACAGTTCCCGGTACGAGTTACTCGCCCGGGACTAATATTCCGGATGTAATTGGTTCCACTTGAGTGCTTCTAAGTTTAGCATAAATAGGCAAGTTTTCATTGATAGATTTAGTCAACCGTCGCTCCTGATGATGCTTACATGGTTAGCAAAAGGTGCGTCGAGTTCAAAAATAAACTGTTTGGTGTAGTGCTGATAACTGTTCTGTGATATACTAATAATAATAGTCCAAACAAAGACCAAAAGATCAACCTACTATTTACCATTCCTAACAGTAAACGTAAAACACAAATGATAAACATAAATTATGTCAAAATCGCCCTCCCTAAGGTTTGGATATAATATATGTTGTTTACTAGTTTTCGGTACTTATAATAGGCAATTTTCCTAGTTTATCTATCTAAACTTTCATCTGAGACAGACCTCCTAAGGTAAAAGTTCAATAGCCTGCATCGTCCCTACTGTACTTTATGTGAAAATACACCCACTTATACTGAAAAACTTCTTACTACGTAGAAACGAAATTAATGGAAAAATCTAATGACAAATTAAAGAAGCTTTTCTAATTACTTAGCCTTTTAAAACATGTTATCAACAGACTAGAACACGTAGTTAATGTAGCAATAACTTGGCAATTTAATACCATAATAAGTGCAATATACTATATTACTCTTCTTGATAATTAAATACATTTACTGTACAGGGTGAGTCAACGATCGAGTAATGCTCATTGTCTCATTGGTTTCGGGAATGACGAAAAAATGTTAAATTCAATAGTTTTAGGGAATGTTAAGGTGCACAGTTTAGAACTATTTTTGAGTATACGGGTACTTCAAAAAAATGTGGAGGATATAACATATGTTTTTTTTTTAAATGGAACATCCTATTTTCTAATTTATTTTTAAATTCTAATTTATTTTTAAATTCTGCGTAAAACTTTTTTATTAATAATGTTACCAGGTGTACAAGTATGAAATGCGGATTTTTTTCTAAAAAAAACATGTTAAATTCGGAAAAATGATAAAAAGTGCTTTGTTCAAAGTATGCTCCATCGCTTGATATACATTTTTCCCATCTTTCGGGCAATTTGTGAATACCACGCCAGTAAAAATCTTCCCCTTTTGCTGCGAACCATTCATCGAGCCATTTTTTCACATCTTCGTATGAACCAAAGCGCTGCTCAGCAAGTGCGTGACCCATCGATGCAAACAAGAGGTAATCGGAAGGAGTCAAGTCTGGTGAGTAAGCCGCATGGGGTAGAACTTGCCAGCTGAGTGCTTCCAACGTGTCGCGAACTGGTTTTGCCGTATGTGATGGAGCATTGTCATGAAGAAAAATGACTTTGTGTTGCCTCTTTCGGTATTCTGGACTTTTTTCAAGCAGCGAACGGTTCAAATCGGTCAATTGCTGTTGGTAACTTTTAGTATTAACTGTTTCCCAGGTTTTTAACAGCTCATAATAGACCACGCCCCTCTGGTCCCACCAAACACAGATCATCGTCTTTCTGCCAAAGCGATTCGGTCTTGCAGTCGATGTGGATGGTGCGCCAGGGTCTACCCATGATTTTTTGCGCTTGGGATTCTCAAAATAAATCAACTTTTCATCCCCTGTAACTATACGATGCAAAAACGATTTCCTTTTGTACCGAGCGAGCAAAATGTAACACGTGTTTTTGCGCTTTTCCATTTGCCTGTCGTTCAACTCATGTGGTACCCATCTACCGCTCTTTTGAATCTTTCCCATCTCTCGTAGCCGATTGGAAACAGCTTGTTGACTAAAGCCCAATTGCTCGGCGAGTTGTTTTTGTGTTTGCGAATCATCTTCGTCCAACAATGCTTGCAATTCCACATCTTCGTATTTTCTTTGGCGCTTTTCCATGTTTCTTGTCTGCAACATCGAAGTCACCATTTTTGAAACGCCCAAACTATCGTTCACACGTATCTTGCGTTGGAGCATGTTCACCATAAGCTTCTTGAAGTAATCGGTATGATTCAACAGTAGTTTTCTTCAAATGAAAACAAAAAATTAATGCTATCCGCGAATGCTCTTTGTTCGGTATAAATTTCGACATATTGAACACAACAATACAACACTATGCACACACTTTTCCAAATTATCACTCGTGCGCGTCTGACATTTGTTGAGGACACAACAAAATGGCGCAGTGTCAAATCTTTATAGCACAAACTGCATTGGTGCACCATCTGTTGTCTGAAATCCGCATTTCATACTTGTACACCTGGTATATACGTAAACCTAGTAGTTTTTCTAATATTTCATTTTTTTTTTAAAAAAAATACTCGTTTTCAGTTTTGTAAAAAATTGCCAGTAGTGCCATTTTTACGAGCGTTCTATAGAGATGAAAAAAAGATATATGTAAAGAAATTTTAGTTAGATGCTACAGGGTGTTCATAATAAGTTTAGGCATTTCAACTATTTTAAATTGAAAAATCTCAAATTTTTTAAACGGCACCCTGTATATTATCATTTTTTCTGATAGATTTTACAAAACTTCTAACTTTTATTAGTTATATCATATACCTATTTCTAATAGTTTTCGATGTATTTTGAATTTTTCAGTTTTTATCCTTGTTTTAAATACACTTACGCTATTGTGAAAACATAAACAAATAGTTGATAATAATTTTAATATAGTTTAACTTTTCTAATGATTACTTATTATGACGTAATAAATGTTCAAAAATATGCCCGTCTACTTGAATACACATGTTTAGTCGTTTTACTATATTTTCCTTCACTTTCCTTAGCCTAAAGGGCGTTATTGTCCTGCACGCATCCCGTATCCTTTTTTTTCATATCTATTGGTGTTGTAGGGGGATTCACATAAACACGATCTTAAATGTAGCCCCACAAAAAGAAGTCTAAAGGTGTTAAGTCACATGATCGAGGGGGCCACCGAATGAATCCATCCCTATCGATCCATTTTTGTGGGTAAACGATCGTTTAAAAATTTCCAAACTTCCCGATGGTAATAAGCAGGAGCTCCGTCTTGTTGAATCCACATTTGTTCCCTTTCAAAGTTATCAACTTCCTCAAGAAGCTGGGGTAATTCGTTTTGTAAAAACATACATTAAGCGACCAATGGTTTTGGTTTTGAACTTCCCGGACCCAAAATGGATTAACTGTTGAATAATAATGCATATTATGGCTGTTAACTGATCCATTACTGCCAAAAGTGGCTTCATCAGAAAACATTATTTGGATAAAAAATTTGGGTCGGCCCTTATTGCTCCAATCAAGTTTACTCGTCGTTCAAAATCAAGGTCTTGAAGTTCTCGATGTAGTTCCATATGAAAGGGATGATACTTGTATTTTTTCGTGGTGCGATTAGCCGTAGATTGGGATGACGGCTGCTGACTCTGGGATTATCTTCAACATGAAGTAAAATTTTCATTTCATTTTCCTCATTGGTAGCATTCTGGTTTACTACTGTCCGTTTCGTATACTCAACGCTACCACTATCATCAAACTGTTCCATTAAGCACTGAAAAGATTTTCTAAATGGTATACGTCAATTAGGGTACTTCGCTCCGTAAAACCTTACTGCCAAAAGACAGTTTTTTCCCGCCTCGCCCACTATATAAACCATACCAATTAATTCATTTTTAGGAAAATCCATAACTATTACCTTTATACTTCACTTAATACAACAAATTAAACTATTTTGACTTGCTTAATAGACATGTCAAAATTTGACAATGCCAACATTTTTCTTTTGTCTCGACAACAAATGTTATAGCGTAAGGGTAGGGTAAAAATTGAAAAATTTAAAATAAATCGAAAACTATTAGAAATAGGTATATGATATACTTAATAAAAGTTGGAGGGTTTTGTAAAATCTATCAAAAAAAATAATAATATATAGGGTATGCCCTTTAAAAAAATTTGAGATTTTTCAATTTAAAGTAGTCAAAATGCATAAATTTATTTTGAACACCCTGTAGCATCTAACTTAAATTTCTTTACATATGTCTTTTTTTTTCATCTCTATAGAACGCTCGTACCAATTATGAGTATTCCACCTTCAGAAACAATGGCGCTACTGGCAATTTTTTACAAAACAAAACTGAAAACTAAATTACTAATTAAAAAAAAAAAACTGAAATTTTAGAAAAACTACTAGGTTTAGGTATATAACATTATTGATAAAAAAGTTATAAAATTTTACGCAGAATTTAAAAATAAATTAGAAAATAATATATTCCATTTAAAAAAACATATGTTATATCGGTCACAGTATACAGTACCCTGTCTACTCAAAAATAATTTTAAACTGTGCACCCTAACATTCCCTAAAACTATTGTATTTAACATTTTTTCGTCATTCCCGAAACAAATGAGATAATGAACTTTACTATATCGTTGACTCACCCTGTATATTCTTTGAACAATAAAAATTTAAATATTTATGTTGAATTTAACTTAACAAATTAAACTTTCCTTAAAAAATAAATTAAAAGGTAAACTGATCTTATTATCTAATACACTTCTTTAAATAAGTTTAGGTTTCATTCGAACTAAATAATGTGTTTCAAATCTAATTTAAGACTGCGGTAATCAAGACCAAAAATCACTAAAATAACAACATTGTAAGAACTAACCTGAAATGATTAAATGAAACGTTACGATAAGTTAACTTGTTGGATATTCATTTCCGAATTTCCTGAAAATTTTTTGCTCTTTCGACAGGTTAGATCATTATTTGGTGAGTAATGTAAATAAAATATTGTGCATAAACGCAACAAAGTAACGTTAGAAATTCAAAAGTGCCAGATAAACCGCCATTCTTTACAAATCCTGCAATCAATAAAATAATTTACTACGTTAACTATACGAGGCTGGTTTGAAAAGTCCGTGCAAAGTCCGAGAGATGGCACCACCGGCGCGTATCGAGGTCATGTTTAGTTAGTAGCATCTCTTGAATGAACGCACACCAAGTTTCAGCCATATTGGTCTATTTCTTTGTGTTTGGCATTCGTGTGAATCAAGGAAGTCGAGTGATTTTCAAGAAATTGACGAAAAAGAATTTCGTGTGGTGATTAAACATTACTTTATGAAAGGCAAAACGCCTCAGGGAGACTAAAGAGAAGCTTGATAAACATTATGGTGACTCTGCACCTTCGATTCGAACAGTTTATAAGTGGTTTCAAAATTTTCGGACTGGCCATATGGGCACAAGTGACGCTGAACGTTTTGGACGGCCTGTGGAGGTTACGACTTCAGAAATCATTGATCAAATCCATGATATGGTGATGGATGACAGAAGAGTTAAGGTGCGTGAGATTGCTAGTGCTGTGAGCATCTCGACTGAATGGGTACATAATATTTTGCATAAACATTTGGGCATGAGAAAGCTATCCGCAAGATGGGTGCCGCGATTGCTCACGTTTGACCAAAAATGGAATCGTGTGAAGTGTTGCAAGGATGGTTTGCAGCTGTTCCAGAATAATCCGGAGGACTTTAAGCGTCGTTTCGTCACTGTGGATGAAACATGGATACATTACTATACTCCTGAAACCAAACAACAATCTAAACAATGGGTTACCAAGGGGGAATCTGCACCAAAAAAGGCGAAGACCGTTCCTTCGGCCGGAAAGGTTATGTCGACTGTCTTTTGGGATTCGCAAGGGATAATCCTCATCGACTATCTGGAAAAGGGTAAAACTATTACAGGTGAATATTATTCATCGTTATTGAACCGTTTGAAAACCGAGCTGCAAGAAAAACACCCGCCATTGGCCCACAAGAAAGTTCTTTTCCATCACGACAACGCACCAGCACACGCCTCAGCAGTTGTGGTCGCAAAATTAATGGAAATAGGATTCCAACTCGTTTCACATCCCCCCTATTCTCCAGACTTGGCTTCCTCGGACTACTATTTGTTCCCCAATTTGAAGAAATGGCTGGCGGGACAAAGATTTTATTCAAACTAGGAGGTGATTGCAGACACTAATGGATATTTTGCAGACTTGGACAAATCCTATTATTCGGAAGGGATCAACAAACTAGAACATCGTTGGACGAAGTGTATAAGCCTAAAAGGAGACTATGTCGAGAAATAAAAAAGGTTTACCCCAAACACATAAGTAGTTTTTATTGTTGCACGGACTTTTCAAACCAGCCTCGTATACAATTTGCTATATTCTCGAATTAATTGTGTAATGAAGGTAGTGACTGTGTGTGTGTGTGTGTGTGTGTGTGTGAATGTAATTAATAACACAATTTTTACTACATTCCCAAATTTGGTTGTCATAATATGTTTACTTATGTTTTCTGCATCTTATCAGAATACCCAAATCTTTTAGTAAATAGGATAAGGTTTTTTTGGAGAATTTATGTTTTTTGAGTGGAGTTTATTTTTTGGATATTAAATATAAAAGATTTACTTTTTTACCTTATCACTTTATCATTTACTCTAATAAAAAAGGTGAAACAATCTAAACAAACTTGTATAAATTTATGAAATTAGGAAAGATAAAAAAAATATACTACCTTAACTTATTATGGTCAAATATGGAAAAAATAGCACATATTTTATCACGCTCCTATCTTTATGGTAAAAGATAAAACTGACTATTTTAAAAAATCAGGAATTAAGTTGTAATGAATGCAATGCAAGTTACATAGGCCAAACAGGCAGGAGTTTTGAAATACGATTTACGTGACATCTTTAACTCTTTCTTAATAAAAAGAAACATAATTCGAACTATACAAAAGATTTTCTAGAAATAAATCATAGTTTCCCAGGTATGCAAAAGACGAATATCAAAAAAACATTCTTGAAACCACAGAAATATGTAAACAAAATAAAAATGGCAATGATCACTATTTGGCAGGTTATAAAATTGAATATTGTCTAAAAACCCAAATATATAGTTTATAATATTACATATCCGTGTAACTTTATTTAAAAAGAAAATATCTTAATTTAGAAGTTGTTGTGTTGGAAAATGTGGTATATTCAGGAATTTTCAGTAACATGGAAAGCAAATAAAATGATACGTTGGCAAGTGAATTGTTTACATTTAAGGGGGTATTCTGGTCTAGCGAGTTCAAAAAATCGATTTCTTTTTGCGTATTTTGTAACTATTTAGTATAGAGAATATTTCTGCAAAACCATTTCGCTCGATTCACAATATTAATAAAGTTATAGCACTATATAGGAAGCGACATCCGCACAGTGGGGAAAAACGTAAAATCGTGTTTCAAAATTGTCTAGAGCCTTCAATTTTGGTTCGATTTGGACGATTTTTTTTTAAATTGAAGCTTATTAAATTCCGAACAAAGTTGTCGGAGCCGATTTTGCAATTAAACTTTTGTTTCAAAATGGCGGACGTCTTCAAAATGGCGGTTTCTGATTATATAGCGACTGAGACACAGAAAACGCTTACAGTTTCAAACCAAGTTGTGCTAAAATGCGTGTATGTATGTTTTTTATGTCGCAGATAATATATCTAATATCACAGTTACAAGATTAATAGTAATGAACCCAAAATGGCTGCCATGAACAATAAAAGTATTATAAATATGAATAAACGTACCATTATTATTTTATATCCATAACATTTGCATAAATAATTTCTTTAAGGTTGTTAATTATAAATATGTTTCAACAATTGACTTAAAATGACAAATCAAGTATGGCAGATGCCAAAATTGAATCGAGCAAGAAAGTTTCTCTGTGGCATTTAGACTGTGGCAGTCAGATCATTCAAGTTATTCAAGTTTAGTTGCGGGATTTAAATTTTCATGCAGTTATTGCTAGAATATTGCTGCTGTAAATTTTAAGTATCGTTGACAATTTTCTAGCAGATACAAAAAACAGCGATACACGCAGAAAAGGACAGCTCACACAGCTAGAAAATGGCTACAACAGCTAAAACGTTTTGTTAAAATAGGGACAGCTAAATATTTTGCTGCACTAGCCACATTGTTTGCTGTTGTAGCAAAAAAGTGGCTGCTATTGCTAAACAGTGGCACAACTTGGTTTGAAACTGTAAGCGTTTTCTGTGTCTCAGTAGCTATTTACTCAGAAACCAACGTCCGCCATTTTGAAACAAAAGTTTAATTGAAAAATCGGCTCCGACAACTTTGTTCGGAATTTAATAAGCTTTAATTTAAAAAAAATCGTCCAAATCGAACCAAAACTGAAGGCTCTAGACAATTTTGAAACACGATTTTTCGTTTTTCCCCACTGTGATCCGGCGCGCTTAATGCCCGGGCTGCGCTTACATACATGTACGCTCGTCTCATTCGGTCGGAGCGCCGGCGCCGCTTGTCCGATTTCACTCGAAAAGAAAGAGCACAACATAGGGAAGAATTATCAGCTCTGCATGATTTTTTGAGCAACAGGAAGATTTATTCTATGAATCTGGAATAGGTGATTGATCGTAAGTAAAAGTGTCTGTGTGTAATAAATACCCAAAACTTTAAACGCGTTTTTCTCGAAATCACTTTTCGAATTGGCGACCATGATATCTCAAAATATCTCAAAAACCAGTTGAGCAATTGAGTCACGCTTATGCACAAATCTTCAGCATATATGTGGCTATATTCTCAACCACAATGAAGTAAAGATTTTTTGTGTTGTATTTTTTACAGCCCTTCAAAGATGGAAAAAAAAAATGGTCGAAAATCGATATTCAGTTTGGGTACATATAGATTGTCTCCCGAGATAAAACTGGACCCTAAATAATAGATAAATTGCCTCCCATAAATTTTAGCTACCTCTTATAGATGAGTAAATTGGATCCCCGTTAATAAATAATAAACATGGTTTATAAATTTCATTTTATTGAAGAACAAAAAATGTAGACAACAAATTAAAAGAAGTTTTAAGATATAGCCTAAACCTTAAATCTACCTATAATACTAAAGTGTAAACGTACATGATGATATTTCACAAATAAATATAATAAAATATACATAATATTCCATACAAACATATATAATAATTAATCTTTACCATCACAATGGAAAGATATGCAGTTAATAAAATGCATTCTGCTAATTTCGTTGTTTTTGTAAAGCTCGATCATTTTTGCGATGAATTTTTTGCGATTTTTTACATTGATATTATGAATTTTAGCAGTTAAATGAACACTTTTTAATTTCACATAAGTTTCTATTGGGAAGTCTTTAAACTTTTTTACAAAAATAAAAATATTTGGATGAGCTTTGTAGAAAGAGTCGTTAAAATGTTTGTGGAACAATTCACAAGCGTTGGTAGTGCGGGTAAGTTCCGCTGAATTTTCAAACCAAAGATATGGAGCAAACAAAGAATCCTCTGATATGTAGTTGTCTATTAAACAGAATAGTTTTGAATATTTTCTATGTCAGATGCAACTGATAGCAAGTCAGATACGAAACAATCGCTGACTTCATCCGGTTTTAAAAAAGTAGGGGCGAATGTCATTCGTAACCATTTTCCAACTTCAAAAGTTTCATCTTTATATGAACATATTAAGCCGTATTCTTGAATTTTTCGATACCAACATTGTGAAAGATAAAACCGACATCCAGCTATTTTCGCTAGTGGCCAAGTTTGTTGAACAGCCTTGTGGATACCTTCTTCAAAATCAATTAAATCGTCCAAAATTTCTAGTTTGACAAAATTATATTTAAAAACATCCGTTACGAAATTAAATAATTTTATGTACGTCTCCGTCCATTTATCAGGCAGCAATGAAAAAATTAATGGAATATAATGTCTGTTGTAGTACCCATGAATAGTAAAAAATTGACAAAAGAACTGAGGACAATAATTAAAGGTACCGTCTAGATAAATTCGTGAGAGTTTTTCCAAAAACTGGATATTTGATTTCTAACACTATTTGGTCATTTCTACTGTTAATAAGTAAAAACGGTTCACCTTTAAATGTTTCGATGTTCATCTCTTCCAGAATTTTAAAAATATCTTCAATACTCTTCGGCAATGCAGGATGTTTTTTTCGACGAGCGTTGTACATACATATGTCTTCTAATATAAGCAACGTCGGACGTAGTAACTGTTGATGGCAGATTTTCTTGTAGTACGCGCCGTATAATTTTGACGGGTTTTTCTGACACATCTTCTACAGCTCTTCTTTTACAGGACATGTTAACAATTTCACGATGTAATTTTTCTATCTTTATGTCATGGCAATGTTCCTGCACATGTTTTGTAACGAAAATATTGTTGTTCACTTCTCCCAGAGTAATAAGGAAAGATTTACACGTTTTCTTTGTGCAAGTCCAACGCTTTTCACCACTTTTTGGAAGCTGTATTTATAGTTGTTTAAAAGTAATAAAAGACTATACGAAAAATGGCTGAATACAAAATCACAAGAAGATTTACAGAAATACAAAGAGAAAAAATGCATAAACAAAGAAAAGAACGAAAGATGGGAAAAATCATGCTAACATGTAGAACAATATATAGGAGGAACTAAAAGCACAGAGTCATGGATAATAATTAGGCATTAAGGACCAACAATAGATAGAAGACGTACATAGAGAATATCCCAGAAAGCGAGTGGGAAGAATATTATAAAAAACTGCTAACAGAATACAGACAAGAATTCCAAGAAGAGAACCCTGAAGAAGAACAAAATAAGGAAAAAAAAGAGATAGAACTAAGCTATGAAGAAGTAAAGAAGACAATAAAAACACTCAAAAATAATAAATCCGCAGAGCCTGGAGGTGTAGTAAATGAAAAGTGATGATTAAATGCAGGTCTAATAAATTACATCGAATGCTGAGAAACATGTTCCACAGAGCGATAAATGGAGAAAAAATACCAGAGGAATGGTCAAAAGCCTATATAGTATCTATATTTAAAAAGGGAGACCGCAGAAAATGCACAAACTATAGAAGCCTAAGCATAATATCGAGTATGGGACGTTTGTATGGAAAAATTATTAAAAATATCATAGTGGAAAATATAAAAGGAAAAATTGGCGAAGACCAAGCAGGCTTTAAGACCGGAAAATCATGTATAGACAATATATACACTATAAAACAAACAATGGAAAAAAACTGGCAAAGAATAGAGAAGTTCATCTAGCCTTCATAGACATAAGAAAGGCCTATGAGTCAGTACCAAGACAAAGATTATGGAACGCAATGAAAAAAATAGACATTGACAAAGAACTAATATACGCAGTAAAAGCTCTCTTCGAAAACAACACAGTGAACATAAAAATAGGACATAAAATAGGGAAGAGACTCCGAATATCAAAAGGCCTATTACAAGGATGTTCTACATCCCAACACTATTCAAAATATACCTCGAACAAACATTAAAAAAATTAAAGCAAAAATGTAGTGGGATGGGAGTCCCAATATGGGAAGATTACTTATATACTCTAAGTTTCGCAGACGACCAAGTAATCATAGCGCAAGATGAGGAAGACCTCAGTTATATGGTAAGAAAATTGAAAGAAGAATACACTGAAGCAGGATTAGCAATAAACTTTGATAAAACGGAATATCTAACAACAAAGGAGGGAAATGTGGAGAATCTAGAAGCCGATAACGAAACAATAATCAAAGGAACCGATAGATTTAAATATTTAGGAACCATTATTTCAGAAGAAAAGATTAAAGCTAGAGTAGGACAAACACGGACATGCATAAGACAATTAAATTCGATCCTGTGGGACAAACACATTACAAAGAGAAACAAAACACTCATATACAAATCAATGACGGGTCAGAAACATGGACGATCAACAAAAGAAATAAATCTAAAACGCGGTAGAGATGGAGTATTGGAGAAGATGTTGTAGAGTGACACGTATGGAGAGAATAACAAACGAATAAATAAGAAGCTGAATGAACATCAAAGAGAACGCAATAAACACCATTGAAGAAAAGCGATTAAAATGGTATGGACACATAAGACGGAGCGAAGATAATAGGTGGATAAAGAAAATAACGGAGTGGAGCCCTACAGGGAGAAGAAAAAGAGGAAGATCCAGACGATCGTGGAGAGACGATGTGAACGAAGCTATGGAGGACGGGTCTAACAGATGGAGACTAGGAAGATAAAAACGAATGGAATCAAAAGCTGAGAGAAGGAAGACAGCGTTAGCTGTAGAAAATCCTTGATATATATATATATATATATATATATATATATATATATATATATATATATATAAAAGTAATAACTGTTTTCCTTTTTCTCTTAAAATGATACTGGGATTCATGTTAAGAAAATGTTTCGCGACTTTACTGATGGAATTTAGAAATTAAATTGACAAATATTGTAAGCTATATATCAGCTATATATAACACACTTATTGCCAATATTGTTTACCTATCCTTAATTACAGGGAAATACCCATTAAGTAGAAGAAAGGTTTGGGAGGCAATCTACCTACAAATGAGGTTCATTAGATCTGACAAATTTAATTACTACTTGCTGGGAGGCAATTTACCAACACTCTCAGTTTTTTACATGGCCCTATTTTCTACATTTTCTCGATTTTTTTTTCCTTCTGGTACTAGCTATAGCTACATTCCTACTTATTAAGAAACTCTTCGTTTTTTTTTTTGTATTTCAGATGAATAAAACTGCTAAAATCATGGTCGCCATCGAGCACCGTTTTTTTCTTCGGGTTCTATTTTTCACATCGATTATTTGTAATTGTTTAATAGTATAGAAATTTGCAAACATTTTTCAGACATATATAAACATATTATGTGAACCAAAAAAATCGCAAAAATAACATAACATCTCGACTGGTAAACCAGAATACCCCCTTAATATTTATAATATTCTGTCGGGAAGTAACGGACAAATCCAACAACAACTTTATTCTTGGACTTTCTAAAAACACCCTACAAAGGGCTATTTCCTTTAGAAATAATTATTAATTTACAGTGCTTTATTTAGAGTCATTGTCAACATTGTCAAAATATTTTACCGATTTTTAATTTTTTTTATTTATTCGGTTGACAGCAGCACCGAAGTCGGTACCAAAACGTTTTAAATCGAAACACATTTGTTCGTGCCAGGAACAGAAAGAAAGAAATTATCGACGAAACCAAGGAGGTACACAATCAACGGATTAGAAACAAACCTTCTCGGCTGTCCCGGCAATTCAAGGTCCTTTTGGTCGGTCGCTAAGGCAGTTAAATTCTTTGATATTGTTGAAAGTTAAAATTAAAAGAAAATCCATAATAAAATCTACTAGTATTTATGCGCGTACCTTTTACTGCCCTTTCTTATGCATCGTACCCCGTATACAGTGAATTTTGGAGCAGTTTTGAAGCACGTTAGTGGCAGAGAATCTAATAATGATAACAACGGTTGACGTAAATGAAGATCTGGCCTCATAACTTGCATTTATTATCTTTAAAAGGTTTTTCTAAAAGCTCAAAACTGCAAATGTAGGATTTGTCAGTTCAGCAATTCCAAATATGTCAGAAGCAAGGTATTTGGTGGAATTCAACCAGAAAATTAATTTTCTTTTTTCAGTGAACCTTGGCTGGCTTGAAACTGGCTAAACGACCAAGCTTATAATAATAAAAACATTAATTGGCCAACAAAGTTGAAAATTTAACACACAGCCATATTAATTTTGTGGAAAATCGTTCCATTTCCTAGAAGGGTAAGAGATTTTTTTAAACACCGTATTAAAAATAAGGCTTAATAGCAGCAGGGAGATACGCAATAATGAGAAACAAGGACTAGACGTATGAAGGACCTGCTACCTACGCTAGAAAGCTCTTGAATTATTATCAAACACCCCGAACACAATATCTTTTTGTCGTCTCCGGCTTTATTTTACTTTTGATCTTTACTAGTATTCCAAATTTCTAAAATGTTTATTTATTATCAACATTTAAAAGTTTGCCAATTTCTGTGAAAGACGTCATTAATTGTTGTAAAAGCATAATTAGAGTTGTAGACTACAATTAATTTACGTAGTACTTTTAAAATGCTTTTTGTTTAGGGACAACATAATTAAAATATACGGTAATGCTAAGTAAACAATATAAATTACATGTTTTTAATATAAATTTCAACTGTCTTACATGCTGCCTTAACTATTAATTACCAATTAACATAATTTATACAAGACTTAGACATCAAGTACTGAGGTTGCATCAAAAGTAAAAGAAGCGTATGCCTTAAAAGATTTTTATATCTGTGGCGGCCCTTAGCGTAGTAACTTGCTTGCGGTGCAATAGGTCTCGGGTTCTAATCCCGGTAGGTCGGTATACTTTATTTATTAATTTATTTAAGTATATTTGGCTTAGCCACATACATAAGTAGTAGTTACTGGAGTATGTTTCGGCACTTGGACAACGTTGACGGATATTATAACATCCTCGCCGATATCCTTATAGATTAAGAGAGCGATCCGAAATTTTAACCTGTCGACTAACCGTCTGTTTAGTTGTTCACTCTATAGGGGCGAGTGCTGCCCTCATACCCTGGAATGCCCAGATAAGGCCCAAAATACTACATTCAAAAATCATTTTACCACTTGAATAAAGTACCATAATATTTGTTGACACTAAAAAAAAGTCGAACGCCCCAAAGGGCAGACGCCATCGAGACCGGACCCAGCTTTAGGGTCCAAAAAATGTCGATCCAAAAATGAACTGTCATTGAACCATATAAAATTAATAAATTTAATTTGTTTTTGATAAAATAAGATGGAATCTGCAAAAGGAGGACTCCGCCAATGCCTGAGGATGAAGCTGGACCCACCTTTTCCAGCCAAAAACGGTCGTTTCTTCGAGTTCCAAAACTCTGCTTGTATTATTCACTTTGACGTATTGTTTCTGGATCATTCGCGTATGACGCTTTGCATTAAATTGAAATCCTCTTTGTTCTCAATGAAATCTTGGCACAAGTCACACATAGTTGTTTTTGGTCTTTATTTATAACTTTAAAATTGTTTGAACGCTACCTTTACTAATTCATAGCTTATCAGTGGTCATTATAGTGCTTATATTATCATCTGACGTGACCCAATCGTACCATGTTGAATGTTGTCCCCAACGTCTGAAGTTGAATTATGAGCTTCTTGCACGTTGTTATCCACTGTTTTCTATCTCAAAATTGATACATCTATTCATACAGGGTTTTACCCGTCATGACAGACTCCCTGCACATATTTTTTAACATTCTATGAATTTCTCACTGGTTTTGACCAAATTTCACTAGTAATTTCGTAGGTTTACAAATACCGATAAAATAAATCCCAAGATATAAGATTCTGCCTTTTTGCTTTTTCAATGGGACAATAAACGACCCTATTAAGGTTTTGTGCATAGTTGCTAGGTATTACGATAAACGTATTTTTATATTACCTGCTTTGTATACCGCCCTCACTTGCACCTGCAATCATATTGGATCTACTTTTACCTATATATTTACTACCTGGCAACCCGGTTTGGAGCCCTTTAAGGATTTGATAATATAGGCCTAATGACCACAGGTCCCCATTAGATTCGAAAGAGATTTTTTATTATTTTTAGTTTTACTTACAACTTACAACGTAACGGTTCTATTTTAATTATGTAGCGTCTATGGGAAAATTGCAATAGAGGCTATCGCAAGAGAAAACATTTATCACTTGACACTAAACCAATAGAGAAAAATGTTTACCACAGTTTGGTAAAAAGAAATTTGAATAAACAAAGTGGTTTGCAAGAAACCAGTGAACTAACAAAAACCCCAATTTCTACGATTAAGGGTATTGTAGGAAAACCATCACTCAGGAACAGGAAAAAACGGAAAGATTTTCAAATGCACCATGTAGACGATTATGAAAAAGACGTCATCAGGAGAAAAATATATTCTATGTATGAAGAGCAGTTAGTGCCGACACTAGATAAAATAAAATTAGGACTGGTGCCGATCAACCCTTAACAGAATTCTCTTAAGAATGGGATTCACGTTCTAAAAAATCAACTAAAGGCAAGTAGTGATGGAGTCACAAAGATTACGAATCTTGCGACATACTTACAAGAAATTAAAAAGTATCCATCAGAGAATTGGCCAATAATTTACTTTGACGGAATATGGTTTGATATCCATGACACTGTGCAAAAAAGGGTGGGTTGACAGCAGTACAAAATGTCAGACTGAGGCACCTTCAAATAAAGGTAAACGAATAACCATTTTGCATGCTGGATCTGAAAAGGGCTGGGTTTCAAATTGTCTACTATTATCTGCAAAAATATAAATGATTCTAGTCTAGACACGACCGCAGAACTTTTTGAAAATAGGTTTCAAAATTCCCTTTTGCCAAATGTTCACGAATAGAGTGGTATAGTTATGGACAATGCAAGTTACCTTAGTCGCCTACTAAATGAGGTTCCTAATGCAGCCAACATCAAATCGGAAATACAGGAATATAAGTCAGAAAATGACATTTATTTTGACTTTAGTTATAAAAAAGTGATCTTTTGGAAGTTTTGAGGGACTATATATTAAAAAAAAAATATGCTTGTGATAGTATGGCTGAGAAAATGGGACACACTGTTGCGGCTTCCTCCGTATTGAGTGTTTAATCCAATTGAACATATTTGGCATCAAGTTAAATCAAAAATAAGGGCACAAAATGTTTCTCCTACTTTAAGCGTGTCAGTGGTTGAATTAGTAAAAAAAAGTTATTAACGATATACCTTCTGGAAGCTGGAAGTATTCCATTCAGCACGTTGTTAAAGTTGAAGATTCATATATTTATGTAAATAATATAAAACCACTGATAATTACCTCAACTGATGACAGTGATAGTGAAACCGAATTAGGCTTAAGTTAAAATTTATTTTTATTTATACAATATGTCCCCTCTTGGAAACCCCATTCATTCAAACTGTATATTTGTACTTCTTATCCATTTGTTTTTACATGCATCTATAAACAAACATCTCCAAAAACACTTATAATTTTATTTATTTGCATTAATGAATAAATTTCTTAAGTCCATCTCTGCAACCTGTCATAAAAAAAGGTCAGAATTTTTATATTGGCCACTTAAAACGGCAAAAATCTGGATCTTATATTTTGGGACAGGCTATACACAATTATGCGTACACACACTATTATGAAAAAACTTATTACTCACGAGGCCTCTCTCCTTCTTCCTATAGGACAAGGGGTTTATAATGCCTACTGCATTGATACGTTGCTACAAGAATGATCAGTGTCTACACCCTAAAGCACTTTTTCAGCTCGTTACCAAAAAATTAGATGTATAGTGATTTTTAGAAATGTGCATATTTAGTTGTGTTATTAAATAATACTCTTATAACTTCATATTTTGCTCATAAGTTGCACAAACGACCACCTATTTTCTTTACTTCGAGATAATTCTAATATAAAATCTCTGAGTTACCCCCGTATCACTATAAAAATAAGTACGAATTAAAAATAACCACACCATTATTAAAGGAACATCTAAAAAAAAATTATAGGTATGTTCGTTGTAAATTTCATTTGTGTCATAATATTCCATTGCACATTTAATTTGTGTATATATTAGCAAGTTATAAGTAAATATTTTTTTTCTTTCATTATATCCAAAACCGAAAATACATATTAAAAGTAAATTAAAAAAGCATGAGCCGTTATACTGATGATAATGGAAACGAAGAAGACGGAACAGAGGAAGACGAAGAAGAGGAAGAAGATGAAACAGAGAAACGTCATGTTCTTAAGTGGTATCCCCTATCCCAGTATTCAGTAATAGGAGCCTTATTTTCTTGCTTGGACTTAACACATTGTTTGGTTTTTCTTACAGAACTCAAGCCTACAAATGCTTCGGTTACGAACAAGGAAAATATTTTTCAAAAGACGATGGAGGAGTTGGAGAAAAAGAGTGGGATGGATGAGTGGGTGATCGTGACTATCTTGATTGGTAAGTTGTTTATCTTTATGATTTTAGCTGTTATTAAAAAGGTTGTTTTTGCATGGAGCACATATGGGATTACTTCGGTGTCCGTCTGTCTATCTATCACACATGATTTTCTCCGAAACTTTTTTACATATCAAATATAAATATGATGTCATACTTGCGCAAACTTGTCTTTGTATTATTTTATGTCTTATGTTATACGAGTGTTATAAATAACTCGTTCATGTTTGGAATATTCCCGATAATCTAAAAGTAGCAGTAATTAAACCTTGCTTTAAAAAAGGAGATCCAGAAATGTTGGACAACTACAGACCTATAAGTATGTTACCAGACTTCTCTAAGATTTTTGAATATGCAATGAGCACCAGAATAATAATTTTTTTTAAACAAAATTTTTTTTAGTCGTTGTCAGCATGGGTTTTTAAAGGGTAAATCAACTCAAACAGCCATTTTTGCCTTCATTAAAAATATTCTTGAGCATCTGGAAAAGGGAGATCTTACTCTTGCTATGCTACTAGATTTAACAAAAGCTAGATAGGGAATTACTTATTTTAAAAGCTGAAAAATATGGAATAAGGGGTAATGCATTAAAATGGCTTAAATCGTATGTAAATAATAGAATGCAATCGGTGACCGTAACTAAAAATGGTAAAACTGCATATTCAAAAATCTTAGCTAATGATGTGGGAATCGCACAAGGGAGCATATTGGGCTCAATTCTGTTCATAATTTTTATAAATGATCTTTATCTATTACTGGAGTCTCCAAATCAGCATATTGTAAAGTATGCAGATGATACAAATTTAATTATTAGCTGTAAGACCATAGAAGATCTCATAACTAAAGCAAAATAATTTTTTGACAGGGTGACTGATTGGTTTTGCACAGGTAAATTGATTGTGAATAAAGAAAAAACAAATTTCCTTTTGTTTAAAACAAAACAGTCAAATATTGCTGTGCCAGGACATATTAATTTTGATAATGAAAAATTTGAACTAACCCAACATGCTAAATTTTTGGGAATTTACATAAATGAACATTTGGACTGGTCATATCAAATAACCCAATTATGTAAGAAATTAAACTGGGTGTGTTATGGTATAAGGGTTTTGAGTAAATATTTGACCGAAACTTCTCTCAGAATACCAGAATGCCAATTTTGAATCGGTTCTTAAGTATAGTATTATATTCTGGGGAAGGGATAGCATGGTAGAAAATGTCGAATTTTGAGAATTGTAAAAAAAATTAATTATCGACAAAGCTGTAGATCGGTGTTTAAAGATATAGGCATGATGACCGTGTATGCGATATATATTTACGAAAACTTAATGTTTTTCTTTCAAAATAAAAATCTATTTGAATTTAAATCAGAACATGGCTATAAGACTAGAACAATGGATTTTAAATATTTAGTGCATAGACTTACAATTACTGAAAAATCGCCCCTTTATATGTGTGTAAATTTATGGAATGCCCTACCAAACCAAATCAAAAATATTAACTTTATCAAAAGATTCAAAGCAGAGATTAAGAATTTATTAATAACCGCAGAACCATATAGGATTAGGGATTTTTGTCCGGATTTGTAATTATTTGTTATATTTTCTTTATTTTGACGTCATTTCGTTTCATATACCATGTATATTGATTTGAAATAAAGCATTTATTTATTTATTTAAATAATGGCCAAAAATCGCCACCCTCCTCGATCTCAAAAAGTACTAATTAAAAATTTTTAAAAGAATTCTGGAATATTCTTTATAAAGTATAGATTGAGAGAAAATTATCATAAGTGCATTATGTTTGATAATTTATCTGGTATAAAAAAATGTAAGAACCTAACAATATGGACTTTTTTAAAATTACTTTTCAGTACATTACGTGTCGCGCGTCGCTCCTGTACCGAGATAACCAAAACAAAAATTTTATCTTATTTTTTTATAATTAAACAAATATTTAGGTAGTAAATATTTGTTTTACACTTTTATTACTAGATTCTAAATTGAGCTAGATTGATTTATTAGGTCGCTAAATTGCTATAACTATTATACATTATTGACTAAGAAAAAACGTGAAAATAGATATTGGATCTTAAGATATATATATATATATATATATATATATATATATATATATATATATATATATATATATACGTCAGCGACCTAATTAACTTAGCCTAGGTAAGAATTTTATTTTATTTTAGAAGCAATTACCGTACGGAACACGAATTCCGCAAGTCCGACTTGCATCTGGCCAGTTTTTTTTTTTAATGCACGCTACTCATTAATACAAAAATTCAATTGTGATTTTTTTTTTATCGGTCTAGCACACGTGATGCAGGGAAGTCCCTAAAGCGCTACAGGAGCGACACGTGTACGGAGAAAGCGATTCACGTTGTTCTTGAATCGCTGTAAATTTTACTCGGTGGGAAACACAGTCCTGGGCAAATTATTCCAAAGGGATGATGTTCTCCATATAAACTACTGCTTGAAAAGCGTTGTACGAGAAGTAACAAGCTGAACCTCATACGGATGTGAAATATTAGTGCGACGTGTACCGCTCTGGGGGGAATTAAGCGGGCCACATCCTTCGAACACTTTCCATGAAAATACTTGTAGAATAGGCTCAAGTTGCCAAGCGTTCTTCTATGTTCCAGCGAATCAAGGCCGCCAGTCAGTTCCGGGTCTCCAATGACGAACAGCTCTTCTCTGAATAGAATCCAACAAATGCAGAGGGAGCGGAGCCCCAAACATGGGAGCAGTATTCCCTAGTTGGTCGAATTTGAGCTTTGTAAAGAATTAACAGTTGTTATGGAGTGTAAAGCTTTCTCGTTCGAAATAATATTCCCAACTTTTGAGAAGCTCTCCTTGCTATGCCTGCAACATGTTCACGCCAGGACATATTCGCTCCCAAATTAAGGCCCAACAAATTGAGTGACGATGTTAGAGGAATGGAGTGCTCCGACATAACTATGTCAGGTTCAGCAACGTTAACTTTTTTAGAAGAACTGCCGCCTGGGTTTTTGTAGCGTTAAATTCCACTTGGTTACCGTCACCCCAAGATAGATAGATAGTGAGTAATCTGAAGTGTATGAAATGAAAATAAATAAGAATTTTTTTTTTTGGAATCTAACGGACTCAAATTCACAACTTTTAAAATCATATTAATTTTTCTAGGCCCATGTTTAAATCAAAAGCACGTTAAGATAAGCGGAGTATAAAGCTCCTCAACATGATTAAAGATAAATTTTAAATTTTTTTATAAGTACATTTTTAGGATCGTACTGCTCAATCAATAAATTGATTTTCTTTGACTTGATTGTCTGCCCGACCAATAATCCTATAACTAAGTAAAACCTCCAAAAGTCTTTTTCCATTTGTAAGATAAATATAATATTTCTCTTCTTGCACAAATAGGAGGGTGGATTGATAAGCATGATTATTATAATGGTTGTATTCAAAACTTCAAACAAATGCAAGGTGCAGTTTGTTGGCAAATATCGTAAGTAATCGTAAAGCTAAGAATCGTGCCGTGATAAAAAAATTGGACTGCAGCCCAGATAGCAACTAAACTGAAGGAAGTTTGTTGGAACTCTGCACCAGCAGTCGAGACCATTTATTACTGGCTAAATGATTTTAAACGTGGCAGAACGAGCACTGCAGATGTTTCACGTTCAGGCTGCGCCCCTGAGATTTCTTTTGAAGAAATGGTCGATAAAATTCATAATATCCTAATGGAAGATCGTCACATTAAGTTTCGTGAGATGGGATGAGTGTCATGTGAACGATTGATGCCGCGCTTGTTTTTATTCCAGACGAAAATCGCACGGAGAAGGACATTTAAAAACCGTATTCGGAAAATCCGTAAGCAATTCTGGCGTTGTTTTATAACTATGGATGAAAATATGGATCCACCATTTCAATTCTAAGACAAAACAGCAGTTAAACAGGGGGTTGGCGAAGACGAAAGTGCACTGGAAAATGCGAAAACAGTTTTATTGGCAGAAAAAGTGATGGCAACTGTTTTTTGGAATCACATTATCATTATGAATGACTATTTGGAAAAGGGTAAAATCTGGCTGTTATTACGCAAATTACACTGGTCTACAAAAAAATTTTTTTTTTCTTTCACAAGGGCTAAATTAACGGAATATATTTATCTTGTCCATGCTGAGTTTATGTTCTCAGATTTTATCCATCAGGTAAGGTTTTTTTGTGGCACGTGTTTAAAATTTTAAAATTATTGTTACTTACAAAACACTGAATAATAAATACACGGTTAATTTTGTCTAACCTAAAAAGTTTAATATGATGATTTTCGGACATATTTTGCCTTCGGGATATCTCTTCTCATGGTCCAGTAGTAGTTGGCCGGCATATTGGGACTCCATTTGCCTTGGTACGACTTCTCCATAGTAGAAATCTGCTGCTGAAAACGCTCACCACGCTCATCAAAGACAGCCCCAAGATTTTCAGGGAAGAAGTCTAGGTGGGAGCCCAAGAAGTGAATTTTTAGGGACATCTTGCAGCCCATTTCTTTGTATGAAGTCAGAAGATCACTTACTATTTCACTATAGTTTTCTTCTTTATTATTTTCACGAAATCCACAACAGATAATTTTGAATGATTTCCACGCTGCTTTTACCGGTGGATGTAACAGTTCCTCAAAATGTTCATCATCCGATATTAATGATCTTATTTGGGGCCCTATAAGGATTCCTTCATTCAATTTTGCATCACTTATTTTAGGAAATTTAGATTTCAAATCCATAAATGCAGCAGAACCTTTTTCCATTTTTTTTACAAAATTTTTTATAAGCCCCAGTTTGATGTACAGGGGCGGTAAATACACCTTTTCGGGATCCACTAAAGGGGTATTTGATAGATTTTTATGCCCAGGAATAAGAGATTCACGTTTAGGCCATTGTTTCCTTATGTAGTGAGACTCCTTATCCCTGCTATCCCATTCACACAAGAAACAGCAGAATTTCGTATATTCAAGTTGCAAACCTAACAGTAAAGCTATAACCTTCAAATCACCACAGATATTCCCGTTATATTTAGTATACTGAATTTTTTCTAACAGCAATTTCATATTTTCATATGTCTCCTTCATATACTGACATATGCGACAGGTATTGATGGTAATTCATTCCCATTTTGGAGTAGTACAGCCCTCGAACTGACTTTGGATGAGTCTATGAACAATCGCCACTCATCTGATGTCCAAGAGCCTCCATTACTGCACAAACATCATTACAAAAAACTACATGGTCTTCTTTAGAGAATTAGTCACTGAAATCACTATGGCGTCTACGATAAATCCATATCCTTGTATCTTTTTGGAGTAGATTTCAACCTTTGATCCTGGAACTTAAAAGCTCAGCTGACTGTTTAGACAAACTTAAATCCCGTATAAGATCATTAAGATCTTCTTGAGACAAAAAGTGAGGTTCTGATGAACTACTTGCTTCAAATGTAGCGGCACCAAGACCATACCCTATTTTACATATGCTTTTTCGAAGAATGATCTACAATTAGCTTATGAAGTTCTCGGGTTTTTGTTTTTAGTAATATTGCAAATTAACTCAAATTATAGAACCAATTAACGTAAAGATCTCCTCGAGCTGCCGTTTCCATTGTCACATAAGTAAATGAATAGAAATGCCTTATGTAGGGTTTTCTTAAGTTCAATCTAATCTAATATCATTTATTGAATAAATTAGGTAGAGCTATGCCTTATAACTATAATAATATTACATGAGCTGATCTAATCTTAAGATATTCACATGTCATTAACCTAATAAACTTAGCCTAAATAAGGGTTATATATAAATGAAATAAAAACTTGAGATATCTGAGACTTAAGATATTTTAACTAACTTATTACTAATCCTGGGGCCGAGGGTCTGGCGATCTTGGGTAGCAAGCCCTGTCATTGGGAAGAGGCTCATAAGCATTCCTGAATGTGGAGTTGGGGTGATGGGTGGCTTTATCCAGGAATCTTGAGTTGAATGCTGCTCATGAATTCCCGGATTGTTGACATGTGGAAGGTACGGTGAATTTGTATTTCGAACGAACCATTGACGATGATGCGCAGGGACTTAAGTTGCACAGCATTAAGATCAACGTAAATTAGTATCATGATACAATTATAGATCATTTTTGGAAAAATTAGAATTACTATGATAATGATGTGATGATAACAATAACTTTTATTTTTAGCTGTCTGTGCAGTTATTCTTGGAATATGCTTTTGTTGTATAAGAAGATGCTTCAGAAAACGGCGGTCAAAGGACAAAAAGGGAATGAAAGGGGCAGATTTAAAATCGATAAACTTATTAGGATCGTCCTACAAAGAACAGGTAACTGCTGTGGGGGAAACATAAAGTAATATACAGTATGTTTCAAGGGTTCGAAAAAGGTCCTATCCTATTAGATATTTGTATGGAGATAAGACATAATCAATCAATAAACCATAAGACAAACCTATAGATATTTATATTTGCCAGATATACATTCTGTCAAGTAAGAACGTGTTCGCGATTTTTGGTAGATACGATTTTACCATAGCGATTCAATAAAAAATCGGTAGAGGGCACCTTTGTCTACGACGCCGTTTAGTCAAAGTATCAGTCGATTCCGAACTTTTGTTGAAATCACGTAAAATCCAAAATGAGCCACTTGTTTGCGCGTCGGTTCGAAGCAGTCTTTCTTTGTCCCATCCAAAGGAGCCTAAAATATTCAAAAGATGGCGTCGTTTGTGAAGAAGTGAGTAAATTATTTTAACGAGACGAAGAATGTCGACGACTTACCAAGACGTGGTTCGGTAGGCAAATTCACTCCGAAAGTCGAAAAAACGAGTCGTGTCTTTATTTTCACGGGACCCGAAATTGACGCTGCGTCAAGGAGAGGCAAAATTAAGAAAATCGAGTTTGAATGTATTTCATGAGACATCATTACATCTTCGTGCCATGATGTCAAATTCCGAAGCACGTTGAAGAAACCTTTGCCGCCTGAAAATCACGTCGCGAAGCGGCTCGCTTGGGCCCACGATAAGATACTAGAGTGGCCTTTACAATCGCCGGACGCCAACCCTACTGAAACCGTCTGCTCCCTTGTAAAGAGAAAGCTCAGAGGGAAAACTGGGGACTTTGACTCAGTTGTCTCGGGAGATTCGAAAAATTTGCAGAGTATGCAGAAAATGTCGCCGACATCACACCTCGAAGATGCCAGGCGATTATTGACGCAGGTAATTGCGCCGTTGTTGGTACACCAAAAAATACACTGGTGGCCAAAAATGTCCTCGAAATACATTTTTTCAATACGAGCGGTCACGTTCTTACTTGATAAACTGTAGAATAAGCAGGTATGTAGGCAAGATCATACCAGCATTTGTCTACTAATTTTACATGTTTTTCCAATAGATTCAATTATATTTTTTGTTTGCTCTAATTTTTTTTAAAAGCCACCTAAAAAAATCAAACTCTATGGTATATTAAAGATGTAGTGAACAAAATGTGCGTCTTGTATCAAATAAGATGTGAAGTACTCGTATGTGAAACAAGACATTAAATAACAGTACTCTTGCTAATACCTTTCCAGAAAATGCAACCACTTTAAGTACTATATACGTTAGCAACCACCATTATGATTCTTCTTTTTCCGGTGTTTTATGTGCGATCGCTAATTCATTCCAGTCTTTATCATTTGTCACAATATAGCTATGATACCATCTTCAGCCTCTCTAAATATTCTCCCAGCGTCTGTTATACTGCATCAGTTTCTTATGTTGTTTGCTGCCTGGTTTGCATAGCTTTTCGATCTTAAGATGGAGTATTCTGGAGCGGATGGAACTCCTTCTATGTCTGAATTACGACACCTGAAGTTATTTTCTAATATAAGGTCTCATTGGATATGTGGCAGTCCAGGTAACACTCAGTAGTAGTCTGCAAAATATCCACAGTTTAAGGGCTGTTCTGCCTTTAAATAACCATTATTTTTATTTCTACTTAAAAATCCCGATATTTATTTCAATCTGAAGGCTTATTTGGCATATTATGTAAGATAAAATCTAATTTAGGAAAACGTGACGAAAATTAATGAAATTTTTTGCCCTCGTCGTTTTACTATAAAGCTTTATAAATAGCCCGCATTTACTTATCGATTTTATGGTTATATAACTCAGAATTACAATTTCTTATTCAATTTTTTGATACGAGGGCGTTCATTTAAGTTACCTGCCAACAACGAAAATGATGTCATGAAAAAAAAATTCCTGATTGACAAATTATTGTCGCTGTTGTAAGTACTTTTGAATAAGTTCAATACATTTTAAAGTTTACAGTAAACGTATTTTTCTCTTTCGAAATATGAGTGGAAGTAATTTAGAGCATCGTGCAGTAACAAAGGTTCTCAATGAAGAGGGAAATGGATCAAAAATTTTTCATGAAGGAATGTCATAGATGTATAGAAATGATCGTCATCTTATTTTCAAGTCAAATTTTGATTTAAACAGAAATTCCCCAAAAACGGTGTCTTCCCACCCCTCTCTAAGAATACTAGTCAAACAATTTTGAAGAAATTCTGGAATATTCTTGATAATTTGTCTGGTATATGGAAACAAAGATCAGAAACAAACTTTATGTGATATATGTTTGACATACAAGTTCCCGTCCTGTTTAATAAACAATGTTATTCACTATATAGCTAAAATATAAACAAACATGCACAGCAAGGATCTAAGACAGGGCTGTCCAAACCACGGCCCGCGGGCCACATGCGATTCGCGGCTCATATTTGTGCGGCCCACGAAGCGATTTTTTTAATCTTTAGTTTTGTCGGTAAATAAAAAAGAAACTCAAATTCACAAAATATTTGCTATAATTTTGTTCATTTCTCTGGCAACCAAAATAATTGATGGAATATCTATTCGTAGGTATGGCAACAACATGAATCGTTCTCTTATTGCAGAATGCCCGAATTAACAAAAGTGTATTTGGTTTATTGTAAAACAACTGAAAATAGGCAAAGCCCACATTTTAGCAGTCTACCCACTGTTCCCTTATTCGTCCATCCCTCCCGAGACACGTTTCGCCATATCACGGCTCATCAGCCGGGCTAGGATCGACAAACAAGAGAACAGAATTTATAGTACTTATTCCGGTACTTGTTTAACACAATGGTAAGATACAACAAATTGTACCAAATACGCATACCTAGTACTTAATCGGAGGCTGACACAGCAGCCACAAACCGACAGAGTTATTGGCACGGCCCACACTAAAGGAAGGCTGCGCGATTTGCGAGGGATCAACCTCAGATCTTATGTGGTTTATTCTGTTTTCTTATTTGTCGATCCTAGCCCGACTGATGAGCCGTGATACGGCGAAAGGCGTCTCGGGAAGGATGGACGAATAAGAGAGCAGTGGGTAGACTGCTGAAATATGGACTTTGCCTATTTTCAGTTGTTTTACAATAAATCACATAAGGTCTGAGGTTGATCTCTCGCAAATCGCGCTGCCTGCCTTTAGTTTTGGCAGTGCCAACCACTCTGTCGGTTTGTGACTGCCGTGTCAGCCTCGGGTTGAGTACTAGGTATGCGTATTTGGTACAATTCGTTGCCTCTTACCATTGTGTTCCAAAAGCGTATTTTGTTTACAAATGCAATAAAACAAAAACGGTTTGAAATTTTGCCAAATTTATTTTTTTGTTGTGAAGTACAATTGTTCCGGTTAGAGATGAAATATTATTTCAATCATATGGCTGCCGCTGCTGGCCTCACAGTACGCCATTCGATCGGACCAAGTTTCGAGCACTTTTTCGAGTGTATGGGGTCGTATCTCGGCAATGGCATCACGAATGTTGGCCTTCAAATGCTCAATTGTCTATGGTTTGTCGGCATAACACTTGTCTTTAACGGCGCCCCACAGAAAATAGTCCAACGGTGTCAAATCGCAGCTTCTTGGCGGCCAATTGACATCACCATTTCGGCTAATTAAACGGCCATCAAACGTTTGACGCAATAAATCGATTGTGGCATGAGATGTATGGCAAGTTGCACCATCCTGTTGAAACCAAACATCGTTCACATCAATACCATGAAGAGCAGGCACAAAAAAATCGGTTATCATGGTGCGATAGGTGTCTCCATTGACCGTAATGGTTGCGCCGTCCTCATTTTCAAAGAAATATGGGCCAATGATGCCTCCGCTCCACAAGCCGCACCAAACAGTCACTCGTAATGGGTGCATTGGCTTCTGTAAGACCACGTGTGGGTTTTCTGAGCCCCAAATACGGCTATTTTGCTTATTAACGTACCCACCAAGATGAAAATGAGCTTCATCCGAAAAGATGATTTTTTTGGCAAAATCGACATCATCGTGCAGTTTCTCGTTGGCCCATCTAGCGAAGCGAAAACGAAGCGGATGGTCATGCGGCTTCAACTCTTGAACCAATTGAACTTTGTAAGGCGTCATACCGAGATCTTTGCGCAAAATTCGACGTAAACTGGTGCGTGAAATGTTTAATTCTTGAGAACGATGACGAGTTGATATTGATGGATTCTCACGCACACTCTCAGCCACAGCTTCGATATTTTCGGGTGTACGCACTGTACGAGCACGCTCATGTCTTGGCGCATCAACAATGAAACCAGTTTCACGAACTTTAGCAATAAACTTGCGTATACTGGGCACTGTTGGTCCTTCTCTGCGACCAAATTTTGTACGACATTTTCGAGTAATTTCCGACCAATTGTCTTTGTTTTGGAAATAAATTTCCAATAAATCCCAACGTTGCTTAAGCGTAAATCGATTCATTTCGTTCAGTGGAGATAATATACTGAATTTTGTGACAGAATAGAATGACATAAGTATTGCCAGATTCGAAATAACCGGTGGTTCAAATTTAAACCGATAGATGGCCCACCCTTTATAAGTACAGATGCGTGTTCGTGCGCGTTTTTGTCATGACTGGTTTGTTTCTACCTGTAACGCCACTTTGTGCCTCATATTTACTTCATTAATAATTAATATCCATAATCCTCGTGACAAATAACAAACCATAACATGTCTACAAAAAAGTATGTGATAAACATCGTGCATTTAATGAGAGGTGGGAACTAGAGTATTTTATCTGCAACAATAATAATAAAATTCAAAGTATGATGTGTATGCAAGTATTGTGGGTGTATGAAGAATACAATGTTAAACATTATACCACATACGAAGAAAATTATAAAAAACATATCGGGGAAGCAAAAAAAAATTATATTAGCCAGGTATAAGAAAAAACTGATGCAACAAACAAGTATTTTTTTAAAAATAAGTACAGATAATGAACTGAGTTTAGCTGCTTTTTGCGAAGTTTCTTTACAATTTGTCAAAGCAAAAAAAAACATTTAGTGATGGAGGGTTGATTAAAAAATGCGCAGTTAAAATGGCCCAACACTTTATGCAGCCTAAACTGGCAGAAAAACTTGAATTTGTAACACCAAATAGTGGCGAGACGAATAGATGATATGGGAGAGTATATTTCAAAAAAAAATGTGTGATACTATTGTAGAATGTGTAGCATTGCCATATGTTTGGATGAAAGTACCGACCAGACAGACGTAAATCAACAATTAATTTTTATTCGCTGTATTTCACAAGATTCTACTATTATGGAGGAGATATTAAATTTAGTGTTATTACATGGATCAACCAAAGGCATGATATCTTTGATAATAAAACCGTTATGGGTTACGGAGGGTTTCACAAATGTTCCTGCATTGTGACCGATGGAGTTAAAGTTATGACAGGGACAGTGTCAGGATTTGCGTCCGCCAAGAAGCTTTATGCAGAAAATCTTTACACCAGATGTATGCCATCAAGGTTGCTGTTGAAATAACAAAATTATAAGTGGCGGAAATAAAGCTTGACTCATCGTAATTTTGGCTTAATTGTGGAGATTTCCTTTTCCTTTTTACGAGAAGAAATGCCTGTATTCCTGAAAAATGAAATAAAATCTAATACGACCGAACATGACCCAACACTTGAACCAATTGAATTTGAAGTTACAAGGCAAACATCACAACATAGTTTAAAACTGATATTGTTCAGAAAGTCAAAAGAATTTTTTCTTATTTTTCCTTTTTTCCAACTTACAAAGAACAATACATTGAGATGGGAAATTTCGGAGGATTCAACTTTTCCGGCAACATTAAGTACATTGACGAGGTAATTTTTGAGTTTGAGCAGCGATTTGTGAATTTCAAAGAATTACAGAACGATTTGTCATTTTTCACTCATCAATTAACGATTGCTATTAAAAACGTAACGAACGACTATCAATTGGAGCTATATGATCTACGAGGCTGGTTTGAAAAGTCCGTGCAAAAATAAAAACTACTTATGTGTTTGGGGTAAACCTTTTTTATTTTTCGACATAGTCTCCTTTTAGGCTTATACACTTCGTCCAACGATGTTCTAGTTTGTTGATCCCTTCCGAATAATAGGATTTGTCCAAGTCTGCAAAATATCCATTAGTGTCTGCAATCACCTCCTCGTTTGAATAAAATCTTTGTCCCGCCAGCCATTTCTTCAAATTGGGGAACAAATAGTAGTCCGAGGGAGCCAAGTCTGGAGAATAGGGGGGATGTGAAATGAGTTGGAATCCTATTTCCATTAATTTTGCGACCACAACTGCTGAGGTGTGTGCTGGTGCGTTGTCGTGATGGAAAAGGACTTTCTTGTGGGCCAATCGCGGGCGTTTTTCTTGCAGCTAGGTTTTCAAACGGTCCAATAACGATGAATAATATTCACCTGTAATAGTTTTACCCTTTTCCAGATAGTCGATGAGGATTATCCCTTGCGAATCCCAAAAGACAGTCGCCATAACCTTTCCGGCCGAAGGAACGGTCTTCGCCTTTTTTGGTGCAGATTCCCCCTTGGTAACCCATTGTTTAGATTGTTGTTTGGTCTCAGGAGTATAGTAATGTATCCATGTTTCATCCACAGTGACGAAACGACGCTTAAAGTCCTCCGGATTCTTCTGGAACAGCTGCAAACCATCCTTGCAACACTTCACACGATTCCATTTTTGGTCAAGCGTGAGCAATCGCGGCACCCATCTTGCGGATAGCTTTCTCATGTCCAAATGTTTATGCAAAATATTATGTACCCGTTCAGTCGAGATGCTCACAGCACTAGCAATCTCACGCACCTTAACTCTTCTGTCATCCATCACCATATCATGGATTTGATCAATGATTTCTGGAGTCGTAACCTCCACGGGCCGTCCAGAACGTTCAGCGTCACTTGTGCCCATATGGCCAGTCCGAAAATTTTGAAACCACTTATAAACTGTTCTAATCGAAGGTGCAGAGTCACCATAATGTTTATCAAGCTTCTCTTTAGTCTCCTGAGGCGTTTTGCCTTTCATAAAGTAATGTTTAATCATCACACGAAATTCTTTTTCGTCCATTTCTTGAAAATCACTCGACTTCCTTGATTCACACGAATGCCAAACACAAAGAAATAGACCAATATGGCTGAAACTTGGTGTGCGTTCATTCAAGAGATGCTACTAACTAAACATGACCTCGATACGCGCCGGTGGTGCCATCTCTCGGACTTTGCACGGACTTTTCAAACCGTTTTCTCAAACTTGCCAATTTTGGCTTAAAAATGGGTTCAATGATGGGTAGTACTTACCTTTCTGCCTACTTCACAATAAATTTTATAAAATCTAAATACAGGTCGTCACTATCGGATAAGTCACTTATCCACGCACTGCGTCTGGCAACGAGCAATATTGAAGTTGAAATTGACAAAATCATAAAAGAGAAATTAATGAAAAAACAATAAAAAAATTGTATGAATAATATCCCTCGTATTTTTTTATTTGCTTTTAATTGAAGACTGATAATATTTAGTTTCTACGACTCGCCAGTCCATGTCGTAATTTGTATTGGCCCGTAGACGTACCCGGCCTGGACAGTCCTGATCTAAGGTAATTATTGTGGGAGAATTAAACATAAATTTTTTGGAATATGTTAATGATAGTCTATCCACCTATTTAAATAGCATTGGGCTTATACAAATCATAAAACATACTAGTTCTACAAGAGATAGAACCTTGATAAATAATGTGCTTTAAAATTTTCCTAATGATATAGAAGTTCACGTTGTAGAAACTTTTTTAGCCATCACAAACAAGTTTATATCCAAATCCTAGATATTGTTTTTTGAAAAATCATTTTGTGCGTGTGTTTTGTGAAGTCACTGATCATTTTATACCGCCGTAAGAAAAATCACGGTACTGAACCTTAATTGCGCAAGTCCGACTTATACTTGGCTGGTTTTTATTTAAATTAATATATACTCAAAGTATCTGCATAATATTGCAGAAAAATAATTAAAAAAAAAGAAGCTCTTGTGTGATTTATTTTAATTTAGTCAAACCCTAATTAAAATAAAGAAAATCTTTCATTTATTAATGAATAAAATTGTCGAGCGCACTTGCCAATAACACAGGTCTGCAACAAAAATGCTGTCTGGATGTTTTCAACTGATTTCTATGTATTTAGGTGTTCTGAAAAGTAAAAAAATACTCAAAAAATTCCAGAACGTCAGGTTATTTTGCAAAACGCAAAATTTTTTTATAAAAAAGGGTTTTTTTGGGCTAACTTAAAGTCATAAATAAATAGGTACAATTTTATTTTGATTACTGTTTTTAAATGTATACAGGCCATAACTATCATTACTTTCTAAATAAAGAACGCCCTGTGTGAGCTAAATTAACAAACATAAACGTTGTAACCAGAACGTGCGCGCTCCGATAGTGTAGAAAGTGGCGCGGTACAATTACGTGTTAACTCGTCATTGTTTTATAGATCTTGGTTCAATATAGTGTCATCTGTGCGGAAGTGTGTGAATTCGTCTGACAGTTTCTGTTATATTTGTGGCGAATATATGGTATTAAAACAACAACTTAATATTACGGACTTTGTAAAAAAAGTATACTTCACGTATTTTGGCTTAAAACTTGGAGATCAGGATAAAGTTTGGGCACCTCATAAAGTCTGCAAACGATGTGTTGAAGACATTCGAAGTTTAAGGGCAAGAAAAAAGCTTTCCGATATGCGATTCCCATAGTATGGCGCGAGCAAAAGAACCATAGTGATGATTGTTACTTTTGTTCGTGTAATGTGAAAGGGTATAATTCGAAATGGAAGCAGTCCATTTCATACCCCAATCTGCAATCAGCTATTTGTCCCATCCCTCATGGGACCGAAATACCAGTGCCCAAGGCCCCTTCTACCTTGGAAGAGATTCCAAGTTCTGACGAAGATGGTGCTGTACCTGAACCCGATGACAAGTCAAGTTTTCAATTTGAAGATGACAGCAGTCCGAAATTGTTTCCCCAGGGCGAGCTAAATGATTTGGTAAGAGACTTGAATCTTCTCAAAAACGCTGCTGAGTTGCTTGGATCAAGGCTCAAAAGCAGGAACTTACTTTTGCCGGGAGTGTCTTCCTCCTGGTTTAGATATCGTGAGAAGCAGTTCACTTCCTACTTTGCCCAAGAGGACGAGTTAGTTTATTGTACCAATATTGAAGGTTTGATGGATACATTTAAGATCTCATACGACCCAGCACAGTGGCGTATTTTCATAGATTCTTCAAAAAGAAGCCTTAAAGCAGTTCTGCTACACAATGGCGGTTTCTATGCTTCCATTCCTGTCGGTCATTCCGTACACCTCAAGGAAACCTACAAGAACTTGGAATTGGTTCTTTGCAAATTAAAAATATAAAGACCACGGTTGGCCAGTGTGCGGTGATTTAAAAATCTTGGGCATATTGCTCGGACAACAATCTGGGTTTACCAAATTCCCTTGCTTTTTGTGTCTATGGGATAGTAGAGACCGAGCAAATCACTGGACCAAAAAGTGTTGGCCTCCGAGGGAGCTTAAAGTTGACGAAAAGAACATCCTGCATGAAACATTTGTGCCTCCTCATAAAGTTCTTCTACCACCGCTTCACATAAAGCTGGGATTGATGAAGCAATTTGTAAAGTCACTTCCAAGAGATGGAAATTGCTTCAAATACTTAATATCAAATTTTCCAGGCCTCTCGGAGGCAAAGTTGAAGGAAGGTGTTTTCGTTGGAGCAGATATTAGACGGCTTATGGCTGATCCACAATTCATCACAACCATGACGGATCCTCAAAGAGAAGGGTGGATTGCCTTTAAAGAGGTCATAGAGAAATTTTCAGGCAATAACAAAGACCCTAACTACAAACAAACCGTCAAAAGAATGTTAAAAGCATTAGGTTGCCTAATGAGTTTAAAAGTACATATTCTTCATTCCTACCTCGACTACTTTCCAGAAAATTTAGGAGATCTGAGTGAAGAGCAAGGTGAACGATTTCACCAAGATATTAAGGAGATGGAAAAAAGACACCAGGGAAGATGGAGCGTCTCAATGATGGCAGACTACTGTTGGCCGCTTCAGAGAGACCTTCCAGATGCTTCCTACAAGCGAAAATGTACCAAAAGGAGTCTCACTGGGAAAAAGAAATGTGTTTAGTGCTTACTAATGCATGTATTCTAGATAAAAAAATAAGTTTGGTTACGCAATTATAAATTAAAAAAAATTTTTTTTAGTCTTTTATCTTTTATTTTAAGATGATAACTTGTTTAACATAGATACCTACATTGTCAGAAAACGTGACGTTCTATGACAAAATGAAAGTCATTTTCGGATTCAGTACACCCAAAAACATAAGAATTACGCAAAAAAAACCAAAACAGCTCTGAATTTTTTTTTTTGCAGACTTGTGTAATTTTTGAAGAAAATCGGTGTTTGTTCAAAAATTGCGAGGTTGATCCTATAGAGTCATCTGCATTTTCTGAAAAAACCGTATAATCTCGTTCTCGTCACAATACAAAAGTAACAGGCAAAAATTTATGTGACTTATCAATGATTTATCTTAACGTCATCACGTATATAGTATTAAATATTTGAGTTCCCGTAACCTATCTATTCTAAATGTTATAAGAGCGAACGTACAATTTATATGATAATACCTTGTTTTCCGTTATTTATAATTTATTTTATCCGTATTTATTTTAAATGCCTAATATCAAGTTGGCTTAACAGAGTGGTTCTTGACTGGCCACAAATACGAGGCTGGTTTGGAAAGTCCGCGCAAAGTCCGAGAGATGGCACCACCGGCGCGTATCGAGGTCATGTTTAGTTAGTAGCATCTCTTGAATGAACGCACACCAAGTTTCAGCCATATTGGTCTATTTCTTTGTATTTGGCATTCGTGTGAATCAAGGAAGTCGAGTGATTTTCAAGAAATGGACGAAAAAGAATTTCGTGTGGTGATTAAACATTACTTTATGAAAGGCAAAACGCCTAAGGAGACTAAAGAGAAGCTTGATAAACATTATGGTGACTCTGCACCTTCGATTAGAACAGTTTATAAGTGGTATCAAAATTTTCGGACCTGCCATATGGGCACAAGTGACGCTGAACGTTCTGGACGGCCCGTGGAGGTTACGACTCCAGAAATCATTGATCAAATCCATGATATGGTGATGGATGACAGAAGAGTTAAGGTGCGTGAGATTGCTAGTGCTGTGAGCATCTCGACTGAACGGGTACATAATATTTTGCATAAACATTTGGACATGAGAAAGCTATCCGCAAGATGGGTGCCGCGATTGCTCACGCTTGACCAAAAACGGAATCGTGTGAAATGTTGCAAGGATGGTTTGCAGCTGTTCCAGAAGAATCCGGAGGACTTTAAGCGTCGTTTCGTCACTGTGGGTGAAACATGGATACATTACTATACTCCTGAGACCAAACAACAATCTAAACAATAGGTTACCAAGGGGGAATCTGCATCAAAAAAGGCGAAGACCGTTCCTTCGGCCGGAAAGGTTATGGCGACTGTCTTTTGGGATTCGCAAGGGATAATCCTCATCGACTATCTGGAAAAGAGTAAAACTATTACAGGTGAATATTATTCATCGTTATTGGACCGTTTGAAAACCTAGCTGCAAGAAAAACGCCCGCGATTGGCCCACAAGAAAGTCCTTTTCCATCACGACAACGCACCAGCACACACCTCAGCAGTTGTGGTCGCAAAATTAATGGAAATAGTATTCCAACTCGTTTCACATCCCCCCTATTCTCCAGACTTGGCTCCCTCGGACTACTATTTGTTCCCCAATTTGAAGAAATGGCTGGCGGGACAAAGATTTTATTCAAACGAGGAGGTGATTGCAGACACTAATGGATATTTTGCAGACTTGGAGAAATCCTATTATTCGGAAGGGATCAACAAACTAGAACATCGTTGGAGGAAGTGTATAAGCCTAAAAGGAGACTATGTCGAAAAATAAAAAAAGTTTACCCCAAACACATAAGTAGTTTTTATTTTTGCACGGACTTTTCAAACCAGCCTCGTAACAACACTCCACTAAGGTATTTTTAAGGAAAATGGTAAAATATGTGTTAGGTATTGTTCGCATATTATACGCAAAGCTTTTCAAAATCTTCCGTCTGTCTTGGAAAGTCCAATATTATTTGATTCGCGCTTTTAGGTGCAACCGGATATGGATGAATTAACTGCCAATGCCGAAGAACCTGATGAAGGTGAGAAACCTGAAGTTCAGAAACTTGGAAAGTTACAATTTAAGGTATAGTGAAGAAATTGTTATATTTTTTTTTTAAGTTGCAGCTTTTATATTGTTATTTGTACTGATGATGTTTTCTATTAAAATATATATTTGTTTTTATTACTTAACAAGCAAGCCGTACAGCTAGCTCTGCACGGAAGCTCTTATCCCTATTATCAAAAAAAAATCTTTATTTCGTGCTTAAATCAACGGCTCCTTCCTGTATACGCTCCTACTCTTACACATTCTTTTCCTTCTTACCTGTCCTGTTCTTACTTCTTAAAATTTCTCAGTTTTTCTATTTTGTCATTTTTTTTGGCGTAGCGCATTGTGCTGCCAAAAAATCCCTTAGTCACGACAGCCTGCTACAAGTTACTTTTTAATCGCTACAAATTGTACTCTGTAGGAAATATAGAGTTAAGTAGTTTATTCTGAAGTAATGAGATTTTCCATATAAAAAGAATCGAGGAATGAAAACTCATACTTACAGTACCTCATACTTACAGTACCTCATACTTACAGTACTAATAAGGGGTATAATCCCAACATGCATCACTATAGAGAGAGTAAGGAATTTTTTTTTGTAAGTGTCAGGCCCTCAATTCCTTGCAGCGTTTCAAACAACGAAGCCGTATTCTATTAGTTAAATTTGTAGAGAATTTGGAGTGATTGTGACGTATACGGCTTTTCAGTACGCAATCATATTCCAAGTATTTGAGAAACTTAAATTGCTATGCTTGTAATATGATCGTGACAAGTTGAAGTTGAAAGACGATGCTAATGGTATATAGTATATAACTATATCGAGTTCTATAACGTTAACATTTTTCCAAAAACTCTCAGATAGGTTTTTATAGCTTTAAATTCTACTTGGTCACTATTATATTAAGGTCTTTGTTAATTTGTATAACTTCTAGCTATGTGTGGAATCTTGCGTGACTTGGTGTTCAAGCATGTAAAGCAAATGAAGAAACAAGATTAGATTTTGGTCTCGTCCAAAAAATTATTAATATAAAGAACAAAAAGAGTAGAAAAAAGGGAAGAAATGAAATCCATCAATTCATCCCCGTCTTTTATTTATTTTTAGAGAGTAATGAATCAGACCACTTATTGCTTTAAGGTCTTTAGACACAGCTGAGACAATAGATTACAATGTTTTAGTTCCGCTTGTTTGAAAAGATACATAATGAGTTACTACGTGCAACCGCCCTGGTGCAACTAATCGCATTTGATGTCCACATCTTTGTTTTTCATATGTACTTGCAACTCTCGATGTTAAAACATTAAGCGTTACACATAGTGAAATAAAAAAAGTCTACAAATCTGTAGTGCTCAAATTTAAATCAAACTGTTCTATCTATATTTATCTCTATATATCACTCTCTGTGTATTTAATATTTAGGCATATGTACATAATAAATACTATTACAAACTTTCACGTATGCACTCCATAAACATAAAGTTTATATACCTAGTACTCCCATAAATACTGTTACAAACTTTCACGTACGCCATCTATAAACATCAACACTTTTTTGGTGAAATTATTTATAGGTTATATTACTCAGTTGTTATACAGTTATTGTGCGTAAACATATTTACAATTTGAATTCTTTAGCAATGCAGTGGGGTGATCGACCAAATAGGATTACTGTTATAGCTTTATTTAAGTACGGTATAGAAAGAAGCGACATTTTTAGACTTTAAAAACCGTGTCAGATAAATCGTATGTTTATTTGCCGAGCGATAAAATAATTTACTGAGATGGGAAACAAAAAAGGCAGGCAACGTTCAGGGAGACCAAGAATAGTTCGAACGCCACAAGCTGTTAAAGACGTAAAAGCACGAAATTTTATCTCGAAAAAGTTATATGTTTCGTATTATTAAAGAACACCTAAGACTTGGCGCTTAAAAGAGACACACTGGTCACTTGCTAATGGAAGATTTAAAGCGAAAAGCGTCGCAAAAATCTAAAAGTTTGTCGAAGCAATACGCTAACCACAAACTCAGCAGACGAAAAAAATTTTCACTGTGGAACAATTTTTCAATAAACAAAATTATAGGATTTATGCCAGATTTTCTAAGGAAGCGTCTGAACATGTTCCAAAAATTCAGAGGGCTCATCATCCAACATCAGTTATGGTTTGGGGGGAGTCAGCTTTGATGGGGTTACCAGTATTCATTTTTGTGAAAAAGGTGTGAAAACTTTGGCCAAAATATACCGAGACATTATTTTAGAGAACGTTGTGAAACTCCTAAACCATACTCTTTTCAAAAATAACCATTAGGTCTTCCAGAAAGATTCTGCACCAGGACACAAAGCTAAAACAATAGAAGCATGTCTTTAACAAAACGTGCCTTCATTTATTACTACAAAATATTGGCATTCTGCAAGTTCTGATCTAAATCCTTTAGATTTAGATAAACTATGGTCCCTCTTAGAGGATGGTTTGCTCTTAAAGACATGCCAATATTGATTCTTTAAAACGAGTCTTAACAAAAGCGGTGAACAATTTTGGGTTGGACCAAGTGCGTACTGCGATATACGAATGGCCTAATCGTTTGAGGGCTTGTGAAAAAGCTACAGGGGGACATTTTCAGTCAATGTTAAATTAATTTTGTCATTTTGAATATACTAATTAATTCCATAATAAATTTCTAAATGAAATGAGACGAATTACTTTGTTATTTGTCACTTATTTTTTATTTATCTGCTACTGCAGTTTCGCAGGTTTTCTACATTATCAAGCGTAATACTACAAACTAAGGTAATTTATTTATGATTTATAACAAATTTTCAGGTATAATTTGGAATTACTCACCATTATATTACATAGCGTTAAATGACATTATTGTTTAAAATTTGAAGAAATTCTTTTTAATATTTCCTTAAAACCTTTTACAAAAATTCCTTCTTCAAAGATATATCTAAAAAACTTCTAAAAAAACACGGTTGAATTCTGAACATTGATTATTTAATAGGATTGTATCTTTATTTTTATTTTGCTTGTAGATCTCTATAACTTCTAAAATTTTTAATTTTCTTCCTTTTTGTGCTTTATGTAATATTTGTAGATTATTTATGTCTGGAAAAATATGATTTGTTTAATGGAAGTGGTTAGCAAAGTTGGAGTTTTCTTTGTTTAATGTAAAAGATGTTTGGTGTTCTTTAAACCTCGTATCGAAATTTCTCCCTGTTTGGCCTATATAACAGCTATTATATTCATTACATGACAGTCTATAAACTCCAGAGTCTTTGTATTTATGAGTTTTGTCTTTTACATTGAAAAAGAGGGAGGAAAGTTTTTGGGGTGATTTAAAAGCGATATTTATGTTGTCTTTTGCGAGTAAATATGCAATTTTATTAGAAATTGGTCCGAAATATGTCAATGAGAAAAAAGTTTGTTTGTCATCGTTTTTAACGTGTGGATAAATATGTCTTAAATTTAGTTGTTTTTGTTTATTTTTAATTAGGTTATCTATTGTTTTTTTTCTGAAATCCGTTATTGTGGGCAATATCTAATTCTTTCTTTCAATTTTGTTTATTTAAATGGATGGAGAATGCTCTGTGAATCATGGATCTATAGGCTGCGAGTTTATGTGAGTTGGGGTGGCATGAATTATTGGGAATAGTAGTGTCTGTAAAAATGGGCTTTCTAAAAATATCGAATGAGAGTTTATTGTTATCTTTGGTGATGGAGAGGTCTAGGAAGTTGATATTATTATTCATTTCTGTTTCTAATGTGTGTTTCTAATTTTATATTCGGATGTATTCTATTCAAGGAATTTAGGGTGGATTGGAGGGATTTGTCGTCTCCTTTAAAACAGACCAATATATCGTCCACATACCGACACCATAAAACTATATCCCTTGCCTGCTGTGACTCTAGAAAATTGTTTTCAAAATCTAACATAAAAATTTCGGCCATCGGATGGCTTAGCGGGGATCCCATGGCAAGGCCCTCATTCTGTTTCAGAAATTGGTTGTTGAATTGAAAATAATTTTCTTCTATACACAGCTCGAACAACATCATTATTTCTTGTTTTATAATAGGATTTGTATTAAGTTTCTCAAGTGAATTTTTAAGATTTTTAGACTTTTCGGGATGTTGGAAAACATGTTGGTTACATCGAATGATGCAATGATGGAGTTATCAGGGATATTAAAACTTTTAAATTAATTACACAGTTTTATGAAATGATAATGAAACTGCAGTAACAGATAGATAAAAAATAAGTGACAAATAACAAAGTAATTCGTTTCATTTCATTTAGAAATTTAAAATGTAATGTCACAAAGTAACGCACACCTCAATTATACAATTAATTCCATAATAATTTATTTTAATTTTCATAGAGATTAAATTTTTAGGCAATGTTTTTATTGTAAGAGCATTTATGGGAGTACTAGGTATATAACGATTCTTTCTATTGTTGATTTTATTTTCCAATTTTATTAATAAATACACTTAAATCTAATGGATATTTTAGAATCATAATTAAATCAGTTACCTGACCGGTATAATTTTTGACGTGTCAATTTCCTCAACTCTATCCATAACTTTAACCTTTCTGCTCAGATCTTTCTTTCCTCAATTTGGTAACATCATTTAATTTAAGAAATGTGTGTGATAGAATATCCAAATGGCTTTTAAAGCAAAAAAGAACCCTGAAGTTATAGTCTATGAATTTCAACGTAAAATTTATTTGAATCACATACCTTACAATACTAGAAAATGCCTTAATTTGATTTCCGTCTCATCAGACTTATTATATTTTGATAGCATGTGAATTATTTTGAATTTACGATAATGCAGATAATATTGTTGATTACGAACATGAAACTAATTATCTTTTATTGTCACATCATAGCTGGAATATGACTTCAACCAAAATAGCCTTTCAGTAACGGTTATTCAAGCTGAAGATCTGCCAGCGTTGGATATGGGTGGTACATCTGATCCATACGTAAAAGTTTATTTATTACCAGACAAGAAAAAGAAATTTGAAACTAAAGTTCATAGGAAGACATTAAATCCTGTATTTAACGAGACTTTTGTTTTTAAGGTAAGTTAGCATAACTAGAATTGTTTACATTAAACATAGTTGGTCTAAATTATTCTTCTTTGTAAATTTCAGGATCGTTTTCTACTTAAAAGACTAAAACTTCGGGCGTCTATAAGAAGCCGTAATGGAAACTAATACCTCCTGCATTCACATTGTCTCTTGGTAATATAACGTGATGATTTACGGCTACATCACATTGGTGTACGACACTTTCGAAAATGGCCATTGGCACCGATGCCCGGTTAAAGCAATGAACTCTCATCCAATGTTGAATTGCAGAGGATATAGCTCTTAGTAACATAGGATGATTAAATGTAATATACAGTCTATCAAGTAAAGGACGAGATTTTCTGCATACTCTGCAAATTTTTCGAGTCTTTCTTCTGAGCTTTCTCTTTACAAGGGACCAAACGTGTTCAATAAGGTTGGCGTCCGGTGATTATGAGAGCCTCTCTATTATTTTATCGTGTGTCCAAACGAGCCGCTTCGCGAAGTAATTTTCGCCCAACAAAGGTTTCTTCAACGTGTTTCAGATTTTGACATCACTCCTTGACGCAGCGTCAGTTTCGGGTCCCGTTTCGGACATTCAGAGTGGCTTTGCCTACCGTGCCACGCTTTAGCAAGTCGTCGACGTCTCGTTAAAATGATTTACCCACTTCTTCACACGACACCGACTTTTTGATATATTTAGCAGCCACAGAATGTGTCATTTTAGGCCCCTCTGCATGAGAACAAAGAAAGAGTTCCTAGAACTGAGGCGCAAACAACTCATTTTAAATTTTACATGATTTCGTTGAAAGTTCGGAATCGACTGATACTTTTACTAAAATGCGTTGTAGACAAAGGGTCCCTCTACCAATTGTTTGTTGAGTCGCTAGAATCGCATCTACCAAAAACGAATTATCGCGGACACGTTCGTACTTGACAGACCGTACAAGGTTGCATGTGTTGATAAATGTACTGTTAAGAGATAAAAAAAGAATGTTAACAAGAACCTTGCTGAAGTGGACTTGATGGACCAAGCATCATCACATGGATGAACTAATTCACGAAAGTTAGTAGTATAAACAAACAGAAATTGTCGAAAAAGTTACTATTTCACAAAAAAAGTACAACAAACCTTCTGTAATGTGCAAGAGAGTATGCGCATGTTAATTGATGAAATGAAATTTTGGCGGAGTACTACGACTCTGAAACGCCAGTACATAGAGTGTAGACGTACGGATTTGGCGCAAACAAAAAAATGTTAGTCAGCTACATTTGCTGATAAAGTCAAGTATTACTATATCCTGAGATTGGGATGATAACGTTCATTATGAATTCTCGGAAGCTGGCGGCACTGTCAACTCAAGATGATATATTAGCAATCTAAGAAATCTGAAACGACATATGCAGAAAGTTCGTTCAGAGAAAAAGGCAATACTTCGTGATAAATTCCTCACACTTGCCAGAGATCGCATACAGCGTTGAAGTAGCTTTGGATCGATGTCCACCTGTCACTTCTCTCTCTTACGCCTTTCAATTTTTTCCTATCTCCCAAGCTTATGGAGCGTCTTAAGGAAAAGTGTTTTTCCTCGGATAGAGAGGTGAAAACTTCAGATTTTTTTTCCGTGTCTACTTTTGCGCAAAGCGTCATATTTTGGTGGAAATGTATTGTTGCAACTGGGACTTATGGCCAAAAGTTTCAACAGTGACACTTTAAACTATCAGTTCACTTTATCTATGCTATATATTATTAACAAAGTTATGGACTAGGAATTGTAAACATACTCACCTCTTTATTTGACGTCAGATTGAAGTTTACAGTGTCGGATGTAGCAGCGCCTTACTTAAAAAAAACCGGTCAAGTGCAAGTTGAACTTGCACAATTAGTGTTCCGTACGTTGATTGTTTTTAAAATAAAAAATTTTGTTAGGGTGGTATAAAATGATCAGTGACTTCACAAAACAGACCCCCAAATGAGTTTTCAACAAAGTTTGTTTGCAATCTTTACTGAAAACTGGTGACCTCGAAATTTTGTTTTTTTTTCTATACCAGATAAATTATTAAAGGTAATGATAATTTTCGTTCAATCTATACCCCGTGGAGAATATTTCAGGGTTTTTTCAAAATTTTTTGGTCAGTACTTTTCGAGATAAGATAGAGGACAGCGATTTTTCACGATTTTTTAAAAGTAATACGAAGAAAAGTGTGCGCAAGTATTACATTATATATATATTTTTTACTCGTGTTTTCACAAGCTTTGGGGGGGGGGGGGGGAGCCCCCCCCCCCCCGTTTGACACCACACTCGATGATCTAGTAAAAAAATTTTTTTTTCACTTCCGATTTCACCCTTCAAAACGAATCCCTTAAGTGAAAATTTATGTTACGGTGATATAAAATGATCAGTGACTTCACAAAATACACCCCAAATAAGTTTCAACAAAGTTTATTTCCAATCTTTACTGAAAATTGATGACCTTGAAATTTCTGTTTTTTTTTATATATCAGATAAATTATTACAGGTAATGCACTCGTGATAATTTTCGTTCAATCTACACCCCGTGGAGAATATTCCAGAATTTTTTTCAAAATTTTTTGATAAGTACTTTCCGAGATAAGGCGGGTGGACAGCGATTTTTCGCGATTTTTTAAAAATAATACAAAGAAAAGTGCGCGCAAGTATTACATTATATACATATTTTTTACTCGTGTTTTCACAAGTTTTCATTTGACACCACACTCGATTACCTAGTAAAAAAATTTTTTTTCACTTCCGATTTCACCCCCCAAAACTAACCCCTTAAGTCAAAATTTAACTTTCAAAACTACATGGCTCTGATGAGGCCATCAATTCCTATATTACTACCAAATTTCAACTTTCTATGACAAATAGTTTCGGAGAAAATCGGGTGTGTGACAGACGGACAGACGGACAGACAGACGGACAGACACCGAAGTGATCTTATAAGTGTTCCGTACGGAACACTAAAAACAAGTAATTTAGTTTTGAATGTTTTGCCTGCCTTTTTAATAAATATTATTAATCAATAACGTTTGTCGTACCTCAACGGAAGTTGTCGTCCAGAGTATAATTTATTTCATTAAAGGTAACGTCTTGATTCCATTTATTGTTGTGATGGTCAATGACCACCTGTTGTATTATTGCCTTAGTTCTTTAGTTATAGCCAGAGGGTGTGGATATTAAATTTGTGTAATAAAGAACTATATCATAACAACCTCAACATGTATAGTGTTATAATATTGTTTTCATTAGTCCTAATTTGAGCACATATTTAATCAATTTAATGTAAACAATGTAGCCATTGTAAAGACCTAATTGTAATATTGTTACGAATTTATATACATTGCTCCATTAAATCATTAACATTTTCTCATGCTCAAACAACAATTGCTATTTTTAGAATAAATTAAATGTACTTTTTTAGAGCATGCCCTATGCTGAGGCTATGAACAAAACGCTAGTGTTCGCCATTTTTGATTTTGATCGATTCTCTAAGCACGACCAAATTGGAGAGGTTAAGGTTCCGCTCTGCCAAATCGATTTAGCTCAGACAATCGAAGAATGGCGCGAATTGCAAAGCGTAGAAGGAGAAGGAGGCCAGGTGATATCATTTAATTTTTATAAATTTTTTGGACAAAATAATTTGCAAAAATTTGCTAAAATGTATTTTTGTCTTTTAGACGGCAGAATTTTGATTTTAACTTGAAAAACTAATACCATTAACAATTCTTTTCAGTTCAGATTATTTTTTTATTAAATTATGAAAATTATTTTTCACTGAGAAAATTCATTTTACAATTTTAAGGCTTTTTGATTTTCCATTGACATGAAACATAGCCTTGTAAGAAATAAGAGAAAATCTGTAGAAAATTTTCCCTTTTTTAAATTTAAATTTATACTTGAAAAATATTGTCTAAAAATGATTTGTTTTATTTTAAAATAATTCCATGTCTCATATTTAAAAATACATCTGAAATTACTTTTTTTAATTATAATATACATTATGAGATAGAATATTTAAGAAAATATTTTAAAATCCATAATTTCAGTTCAGAAAATAACCAAAACTACCCAATTTTGTCAGATTTTGGATTATAGTTATTATTCTTTACAATAAACTCGTCAAATATCAATGTTGGGAGATGCGAAAAACTTCGTTTACCGACCATATAATTGGGCAGACATGACCACTATTAGTCTAGATCCTTTTATTATCTTAGTATTTCTCATTAAAACTTTTAAAAGTCGAAGTTATTTTAGCTGATAGGTTAATAAAAAATTTATTTTTTACCTAAAAAGAAAAATAAAGTGTTATTTTCAGTTTTAAATCAACATTCTGTCACTAGAAAAAAAAAATTAAATAGGAATCATTTATTTGGGTGTAATATTTGTTTTAGAAAATATCGTATTTATATTTAAATACTGTTTCTATATTTCTTCCAGCGTTTTACACCCAGTTCGGACCAAAATATTTATATGCACTTTTTTTATAACGAGCACTCTAAAATTTATGCGCTTTTCGTAATACTTGCCTTATAAAAAATTCTTCTACAGACGAAAGAATTCTGCTTAAAATTGTATTCGTATAACTTAAAAATACTACTCTTTTTTAGCTTAAAAACAAAGTCATTTTCTTTTTCACATATCCTGAAACCAAATCTAAATAAAATAGTTCATTTTTATTAATTTAGTAAAGATGATTTTTTAATAAGATCTTTTAAAACGTATATATTTTATCAGTAATAAGACACTGGTACAATCCAACAGATCAACATTCCCTTACTGGAAATATTTAAAAATAAACACAAAACATATCTCACAATATACTGTTTTGTGTGCTTATTAAAATTTGGTGGATCGTACCTTTAACGATAGTGTTTTAAAATTCTTATTTTGTAGAATATAAATTTATATGCACTTTACCTTTATTTAGATATAACACAGACATTTTTGTAGATTCGAATATTAAGCTTTGTTTTTACTTTAAGCACGCCATTTTTTTTAAATGGCAGATGTACTTTTAATCATTTTGGAAAAGTACATTTACAGGAACCTAGGTGTGGATTCACTTCATGAATAGGAAGAAGTGGCCAACTTTTACCATCTCACACAACACTACAATGGATCAAATTAAACGTAGTACTTTAAAATTTACACACATATAACAACTAAAAACAATAATAGGGGACTCAAAAAAGAAAAAAAATTACGCCACATACCACATCATTGCACTATGGGTAAAACTCAAAAAAGGCGATAAAAGTATTCGTAGTATTTTCTGAACGCAACTTGTATTCAAATAAGTTCTAAGTGTAAACATTAGACAAATTTTTGTCATTTCATAAATCATAAATAACACAGGTCTGCAACAAAAATGCTGCCTGGATGTTTTCAACTGATTTCTATGTATTTAGGTGTTCTGAAAACTAAAAAAATACTCAAAAAATTCCAGAACGTCAGGTTATTTTGTAAAACGCAAAATTTTATTATAAAAAAGGGTTTTTTTGGGCTAACTTGAAGTCATAAATAAATAGGTACAATTTTATTTTGATTACTGTTTTTAAATGTATACAGGCCATAACTATCATTACTTTCTAAATAAAGAACGCCCTGTGTGAGCTAAATTAACAAACATAAACGTTTTAACCAGAACGTGCGCGCTCCGATAGTGTAGAAAGTGGCGCAATACAATTACGTGTTAACTCGTCATTGTTTTATAGATCTTGGTTCAATATAGTGCAATGTCATCTGTGCGGAAGTGTGTGAATTAGTCTGACAGTTTCTGTTATATTTGTGGCGAATATATGGTATTAAAGCAACAACTTAATATTACGGACTTTGTAAAAAAAGTATACTTCACGTATTTTGGCTTAAAACTTGGAGATCAGGATAAAGTTTGGGCACCTCTAAAGTCTGCAAACGATGTGTTGAAGACCTTCGAAATTGGTTTAAGGGCAAGAAAAAAGCTTTCCAATATGCGATTCCTATGGTATGGCGCGGGCAAAAGAACCATAGTGATGATTGTTACTTTTGTTCGTGTAATGTGAAAGGGTATAATTCAAAATGGAAGCAGTCCATTTCATACCCCAATCTGCAATCAGCTATTCGTTCCATCCCTCATGGGACCGAAATACCAGTGCCCAAGGCCCCTGCTACCTTGGAAGAGATTCCAAGTTCTGACGAAGATGGTGCTGTACCTGAACCCGATGACAAGTCAAGTTTTCAATTTGAAGATGACAACAGTCCGAAATTGTTTTCCCAGGGCGAGCTAAATGATTTGGCAAGAGACTTGAATCTTCCCAAAAACGCTGCTGAGTTGCTTAGATCAAGGCTCAAAAGCAGGAACTTACTTTTGCCGGGAGTGTCTTCTTCCTGGTTTAGATATCGTGAGAAGCAGTTCACTTCCTACTTTGCCCAAGAGGACAGTTGGTTTATTGTACCAATATTGAAGATTTGATGGATACATTTAAGATCTCATACGACCCAGCACAGTGGCGTATTTTTATAGATTCTTCAAAAAGAAGCCTTAAAGCAGTTCTGCTTCACAATGGCGGTTTCTATGCTTCCATTCCTGTCGGTCATTCCGTACACCTCAAGGAAACCTACAAGAACTTGGAATTGGTTCTTTGCAAATTAAAATATAAAGACCACGGTTGGCAAGTGTGCGGTGATTTAAAAATCTTGGGCATGTTGCTCGGACAACAATCTGGGTTTACCAAATTCCCTTGCTTTTTGTGTCTATGAGATAGTAGAGACCGAGCAAATCACTGGACCAAAAAGTGTTGGCCTCCGAGGGAGCTTAAAGTTGACGAAAAGAACATCCTGCATGAAACTTTGGTGCTTCCTCATAAAGTTCTTCTACCACCGCTTCACATAAAGCTGGGATTGATGAAGCAATTTGTAAAGTCACTTCCAAGAGATGGAAATTGCTTCAAATACTTAATATCAAAGTTTCCAGGCCTCTCGGAGGCAAAATTGAAGGAAGGTGTTTTCGTTGGACCAGATATTAGACGGCTTATGGCTGATCCACAATTCATCACAACCATGACGGATCCTCAAAGAGAAGGGTGGATTGCCCTTAAAGAGGTCATAGAGAAATTTTTAGGCAATAACAAAGCTGGGATTGATGAAGCAATTGTAAAGTCACTTCCAAGAGATGGAAATTGCTTCAAATACTTAATATCAAAGTTTCCAGGCCTCTCGGAGGCAAAGTTGAAGGAAGGTGTTTTCGTTTGACCAGATATTAGACGGCTTATGGCTGATCCACAATTCATCACAACCATGACGGATCCTCAAATAGAAGGGTGGATTGCCTTTAAAGAGGTCATAGAGAAATTTTTAGGCAATAACAAAGATCCTAACTACAAACAAATCGTCAAAAGAATGTTATGAGCATTTCAAGCTTTAGGTTGCCTAATGAGTTTAAAAGTACATTTTCTTCATTCCCACCTCGACAACTTTCCAGAAAATTTAGGAGATCTGAGTGAAGAGCAAGGTGAACCATTTCACCAAGATATTAAGGAGATGGAAAAAAGATACCAGGGAAGATGGAGCGTCTCAATGATGGCAGACTACTGTTGGACGCTTTAGAGAGACCTTCCAGATGCTTCCTACAAGCGAAAATGTACCAAAAGGAGTCTCACTGGGAAAAAGAAATGTGTTTAGTGCTTACTAATGAATGTATTTTAGATAAAAAAATAAGTTTTGTTACGCAATTTTTTTTAGTCTTTTATCTTTTATTTTAGGATGATAACTTGTTTAACACAGATACCTACATTGTCAGAAAACGTGACGTTCTATGACAAAATGAAAGTCATTTTCGGATTCAGTACACCCAAAAACATAAGAATTACGCAAAAAAACCAAAACAGCTCTCAATTTTTTTTTTTGCAAACTTGTGTAATATTTGTTTTGCAGATATTAAAAAAACTGTAAGTCAGAGTATATTTACTTTTACATTAAATTTTTATATAGCTCAATTCTTAACTAAATTTGCAAGCAAAGAAATCTAACCAAAAATAATCAAATTAACAAATCTCTCTCTGCGAGAATGTGAGATATCTATTTGAAATAGCTCCCCTTTTACGTAACTAAGAAAGAGACTATTGTGAAGATATAACCCAATATTTTCAAAGTAAAAAGCATGCACGGATTAAAGCCAAACACTCCGTTGGACGCATGTTCCAACATTTTTAAACTGAATAAATTACCAGTGCATCAAATCAATTAAACATAATCTATCTGGGTAAGTCAGCATAAAATATGAACATTTTTATTAAATTAAATTTTCTTAATGTAGCGCATCGATGAGAGCTTACGTTGAAAAAAAAATGGAAGAGCCAGAAATACCTATATACCAACATTGCTTTTATTAAGTGTGAAACAAAGTTTATCTTATCCACTTTTTTCTAATTTTGCCCATAATGCGTTGATATATCAGAACTGTCACTTCTCTGTTGATATACTTATTATCTGATATCCTTATCGAACTCACAATCGTGTCTTGAAATTCCCAGGTGTTCCTAGTGGATACTGATTTTGGATGTACATCTAATTTTACGATAAGCCTATGAGCTCGATTCAGCTTCAATGATAAGACTGTAAAGAAGTCACATCTCGTTTGGAAAGAAAATCAGAGACTCAAAAACCAAAAGTCCTTTATTTTTCATTTCATAAATTACTAAACAAAAACGACTTTAATTTGATCCACCATACACTCCAAATTCAAAGCAGTTGACATTTTATATTGACGTAAAATATTTTTCTCTTTTTTCTAAAATTATCTCGTTCTGCTTTGATATGGCTGTGTTTCTGGTTGTGCCGGGCGCATTTGTGCATGATCTGCTTCCAAAATGATCACTTTATTCTTCACGTAAGTATATTTCATCGTATATATTTTTTTCTATGTAAAATCCATCAACATGAAAACAGTCAATCTAAATAATAAGGTAAATTAATAGTTTCGCGAAAACATAATAAGCAAATATTAGTAAAAGTAAAGTCAATATTAAACTAAACAATTTAACATTTAAACTGAAAATGATGGATTTTGTATTTCATAAATGTTTACAGAAATAAGCAACTTTTAAAAGGCTCAGGTTTTATTTTATGCCTCAAAACAACAATAAAAATCCCCCCAAACATTTTTATTAACATTTTCTTTAATTATATTTTTCAAAGGGTGTTACTAAAAAATTTTGTATAAGTATTTTATTGATACTAATAGAATTACAACGGAAGATATTACTGACTTTTATTTTCTACTTTATGTCCTGCTAGGTACGTTAACCAAATCCTGATTATTATTTTTAATCTCAAAACAACGCTTTTTAACAAGCAAGTCAATATTTGAATATTGAAACTATTAAAAGTTAACGTGAAAAACTCACAAAATGTATGCCGTGTAATATGACTCAGTTAATAAAAAATTAGTTTAGTTAAATTATTTATTTTAGTTATTTTTTCACATTAAAAAAAAATATTTTTACGAATGAGTTTCGTTTAATGTTCCAATATATCTTATATCCGGCCCTAAAAAAAGTATAAGAAATTATAGACAACTTTCGTGTAGCATTCTTTCCACCAAATGTCAAGATGTGAGTATATTAGTTACAATTTTTAAAAAAAAACAGTAATGTTGTCTATTGTATTACTTCGCCTTTACATGAAGTTATAACAAACTTATAAAAATTATGTTTCGCTTTAGAGGCATATTTAATAAAGTCTTTAAGAGGTAACTTAGATATATATTTCAAGATTACAAAAAATGCATATGAGCTCTTACATTATTGACTTTCTAAATCAAAGGGCTTTATGGTGTGGATATTCAAAGTTTGGAATTTCGGCAACTTAAATTTGCAAATAATTAATTTTGATAGGAAATTTCCACAAGTTACCAAGCTTTGAGGTATAATTCTCCTGAATTTCTCTTGTGTCGATTGAAAAAATGCTGCTGATGTTTAGCCTCTTATCGGTTTCTTGAGACCTTGTTCCGAGAACTAAGTTTTTCGCAATCTAACAAGAAACCTAGTGACGCGTGCACAGACCTATATTAGCGGATCGGGAAGGGAACTTCATAGACAATCTATCTCCAACTTGGTGAGAGATAAAGACCAGTGTGGCGATTAAGGTTGTTACAACATTGGCATACTGATCCTTACTGCTCATAAATCTAAAAACCGATTATCCATGAAGCCTCCTCCATCCCAGTCCACTAATATAAAAGGCCCGCAAGCGATATCCGATCAACTTCGTGCTAGATTTTAAAGAAGCCAGTTCTAGGGAGACAAGCTTTACTTGTTCAATCGACACAGCAGAAATCCAGAAGAATTACACTTGAAAGTAGTTGCTAATTAAATATCATATTAGAACTACACCAAGAAATGATATATTTTTGTGTACAATCCTAAAATATTGTCTCGAAAAATCAAATAAAATTTCAAAAATTTCGGATTTTTTGAGGCCATTATTTCAGAAACTTCCACAAGTTAACAAGCTTTGAGGTATAATTCTCCTGAATTTCTCTTGTGTCGATTGAAAAAATGCTGCTGATGTTTAGCCTCTTACCGGTTTCTTGAAACCTTGTTCCGAGAACTAAGTTCTTCGGAATCTAACAAGAAACTTAGTGACGCGTGCACAGACCTATATTAGCGGATCGGGAAGGGAACTTCATAGACAATCTATCTCCAACTTGGTGAGAGATAAAGACCAGTGTGGCGATTAAGGTTGTTACAACATTGGCATACTGATCCTTACTGCTCATAAATCTAAAAACCGATTATCCATGAAGCCTCCTCCATCCCAGTCCACTAATATAAAAGGCCCGCAAGCGATATCCAATCAGCTTCGTGCTAGATTTTAAAGAAGCCAGTTCTAGGGAGACAAGCTTTACTTGTTCAATCGAGACAGCAGAAATTCAGAAGAATTACACTTGAAAGTAGTTGCTAATTAAATATCATATTAGAACTACACCAAGAAATGATATATTTTTGTGTACAATCCTAAAATATTGTCTCAAAAAATCAAATAAAATTTAAAAAATTTCGGATTTTTTGAGGCTATTATTTCAGAAACTTCCACAAGTTAACAAGCTTTGAGGTATAATTCTCCTGAATTTCTCTTGTGTCGATTGAAAAAAAAATGCTGCTGATGTTTAGCCTCTTACCGGTTTCTTGAAACCTTGTTCCGAGAACTAAGTTCTTCGGAATCTAACAAGAAACTTAGTGACGCGTGCACAGACCTATATTAGCGGATCGGGAAGGGAACTTCATAGACAATCTATCTCCAACTTGGTGAGAGATAAAGACCAGTGTGGCGATTAAGGTTGTTACAACATTGGCATACTGATCCTTACTGCTCATAAATCTAAAAACCGATTATCCATGAAGCCTCCTCCAACCCAGTCCACTAATATAAAAGGCCCGCAAGCGATATCCAATCAGCTTCGTGCTAGATTTTAAAGAAGCCAGTTCTGGGGAGACAAGCTTTACTTGTTCAATCGACACAGCAGAAATTCAGAAGAATTACACTTGAAAGTAGTTGCTAATTAAATATCATATTAGAACTACACCAAGAAATGATATATTTTTGTGTACAATCCTAAAATATTGTCTCAAAAAATCAAATAAAATTTAAAAAATTTCGGATTTTTTGAGGCTATTATTTCAGAAACTTCCACCAGTTAACAAGCTTTGAGGTATAATTCTCCTGAATTTCTCTTGTGTCGATTGAAAAAATGCTGCTGATGTTTAGCCTCTTATCGGTTTCTTGAGAAACCTTGTTCCGAGAACTAAGTTCTTCGGAATCTAACAAGAAACTTAGTGACGCGTGCACAGACCTATATTAGCGGATCGGGAAGGGAACTTCATAGACAATCTATCTCCAACTTGGTGAGAGATAAAGACCAGTGTGGCGATTAAGGTTGTTACAACATTGGCATACTGATCCTTACTGCTCATAAATCTAAAAACCGATTATCCATGAAGCCTCCTCCATCCCAGTCCACTAATATAAAAGGCCCGCAAGCGATATCCGATCAACTTCGTGCTAGATTTTAAAGAAGCCAGTTCTACGGAGACGAGCTTTACTTGTTCAATCGACACAGCAGAAATCCAGAAGAATTACACTTGAAAGTAGTTGCTAATTAAATATCATATTAGAACTACACCAAGAAATGATATATTTTTGTGTACTATCCTAAAATATTGTCTCGAAAAATCAAATAAAATTTCAAAAATTTCGGATTTTTTGAGGCTATTATTTAAGAAACTTCCACAAGTTAACAAGCTTTGAGGTATAATTCTCCTGAATTTCTCTTGTGTCGATTGAAAAAATGCTGCTGATGTTTAGCCTCTCAACAAACTTGGTGACGCGTGCACAGACCTATATTAGCGGATCGGGGGAAGGGAACTTCATAGACAATCTATCTCCAACTTGGTGAGAGATAAAGACCAGTGTGGCGATTAAGGTCGTTACAACATTGTCATACTGATCCTTACTACTCATAAATCTAAAAAAAACCGATTATCCATGAAGCCTCCTCCATCCCAGTCCACTAATATAAAAGGCCCGCAAGCGATATCCAATCAGCTTCGTGCTAGATTTTAAAGACGCCAGTTCTAGGGAGACGAGCTTTACTTGTTCAATCGACACAGCAGAAATCCAGAAGAATTACACTTGAAAGTAGTTGCTAATTAAATATCAAATTAGAACTACACCAAGAAATGATATATTTGTGTGTAATATCCTAAAATATTGTCTCGAAAAATCAAATAAAATTTTAAAAATTTCGGATTTTTTGAGGCCATTATTTCAGAAACTATATTGATATTTGACGAAGGATCAATGAAAATTGTCTAGAATTTTCTATAGAACTAAAAAATTTAAAACATATAGAGTGTTCTATTTGAAACAAAGACTGTATTAGGTTTCCAGTACAGCCGCAAGTTACTATCAATTGTTTTTCTATCTAAAAGTATCTGCTTTAACTATACTGTTACAACAAATTTCATTTAAATGTAGTGACGTAAATGGTAAGTTTGTTCAGGAACAAATACAAATTTTTTCACAATTTAAAAAGTTGTTTGTTTCTTTTCTTTTGAAAAACTAACATTGTAGATTTAAATTTAAACCATTTAGCAAATTTCTTTTCACTTTCATTTTGGTACACATAAAAAAAAACTAAAGAAAGAACGAGAAGAAAGCTTAAAGAAATTTGCATCTATATCCTTTTAATTTCTTTGCATACTTAAGAACTCTTTTAAATATATATCCATTTTCTAAGTTTTACATACATTTCTACAACAAATATACCTACATATCATTAATTTAAAATTGTATCTAAAATATTAAATGTCTGCATTTATATATCTTAAAAAAAAAAACACAAAATTATAAGAAAAATTTAGAAAAGTGAAAATAGGTGTAGAAATAGAGATTGGATGTTATTAATGAAATTTGCAAAAAAAAACAACAGGACACAAGTTCATAACTTCTTGTTGCCATGATTAGAAAGTAATATATTCATGTTCAACATTAAATTTTACCCTGGTGAAAATTAACGGCTAGCGTAGGATGATTGCCAGTAACACTTCCTACTGGTTCCAAAGTAGGAGACGTCAAAAATAGTAGATTTCCCCCCGGGTGCGCCCTCTAAGCAAGTCTCAATGGGTAAGATCACGTCAAGTGGACCCCCCTATTTTCCGCTTGATCATAAAAATTAAGTCCATGTATGTTTTTCATAAGTAGTTACCACGAAATATTGATCCCCCAAACGATTTTTAAAAAAATTTTAATTTTAACAATAATTTTTTTTACAATGAAAACTTTAGGTACCTTTAATTAAAAATTAGATTTTAAATCAACCGTTAAAGATAAATTATTGAAATTTTCAGGATTTACTGTCAAATATATATATTTTAAGAAAACATTAATAACCAAAAATTATTTGTTTATTATCATATTGTTAATTAACTTTTAAATTAACAAATGAAAATTTCATTGATTTCTCGGTTAAAATTTGAAGCTTTTTTTTATCAGTTACATGTGTTATTTATCTAAGTTTAGAATTCCGGAAAAAAATTTCACTGCTCACGATTAGTTTAAACAACGCCGGGCGCCAAGCGCTGTCAAAACACCGCGCGGCCGAGTGTCAGACTACATTGCAGCTTTGGTTAATTATTAATACCGAAGTAAAACAATAGAAAAACATCTATTGTTTTACTTCGGTATTAATTTACAATGAATTTCCATCAAGTAACGGCTACCTCAGTGAATAATATTGGTTAATTATAATTACAAATAACAATTAAAAATATAATTATCAAACCAATTTTATTATTATTATTATCAATATTATGACTAATACAATAAATAAACTCTCTATTATTAAACAAAAACAGGAAAAACTAACTAGTAGTTAAATATTAAAATTTATGAACTTCTCGCAATCTTTATTTTATTTTTTTTTAAAAACTTTGTTAGTAAAACTTTCTCATCCTCCGACACAAGCTTACATTCCAGTAATACATCATCCAACGGTTTAAAATAGTGGAATTGACGAGTATTTTTTATTGTAATTGCTCGTTCAAATCGTTGTTGATACTTTTGTTCATGTAATTCATGATCCTTTTGGGAACAGAAAGCAAAATGAATTTTTTTTTTTGTTCCGCTTTTTCCAGCTGAAATACATTCCCGTGGTCGTAAAGTTTGAAATTTGGTCTGTCCAATTTTCTCATCCGGAAAAGCTTCTTTAAATTTTTTATATAAGTCATTAATGTTAAATAATAAGAGTCTTTTTTGTTTCTGGACTTTTTTACCATTTTCTGAAACCGTAACATAATCTTTCATTCCAGGCATCACACGGCTAACATCATCAGACAAATAAAAATTTTTGAATTGTCCAGGCTTTTCCCTTTTTTAGTATCAGGCTGTGACGCAAATCCTGATTTTTTTCTAATATTTTTAGCAGCTTGTACCATTCTCTTTGAAACTTTGAATTCGCGTCGTATCATTTTTATTGACCAATCCAACGGAAGAGTAGTCAACACTTCGATTTTTTCGGATCTACTATTTGTTTGGTTAAATGTAGACTTTAAATTATTTAAAAGTAGTTCATTTGGGTAATTATGATTAATATCAGTACAACTCAATTTCTTCACAGAAGTTAGAATTGCTTTTTTACACTCAGATACACTCGACACTCGTCTCAATTTTATTGGTGGTTCACCGACCTCCAATAGCAATTTATTAATGTTATTAATTTTTAGTTGATTATCTACAGCATCACATTTGAAGGTTGGGTCTTTCTTGTTATCATCTTTAATCTCATCTACTTCCGGATCAGTCGCATCGATACTTACATTGTTATTTACAGGTTTTTCACCAGGATTTTCAGGTTTTCCAGGTTTTCCAGGTTTACGACCTAAATATATGGCTCTCTCACAAGAATTGCACATGTAATATCCGATAAAATCTTTAAAATCGCAAGCTCGATTGGCTGTGATTAGAACTAAATTTTTAATTACGTATTTATGATTCTTTTTATTTAATGGATTGCAACATTTATTTACTCGGCCCATTTTAAATCACAAAAATTATTATTAATTTAAATAAAAATTATAATAATATAAATTGATTAAGTTACAAAACACAAATTTACACAACCTCAGTTCTTATTTTTAATAATTATTTAACTCACGTCTGAACTCATTTAACGAATAAATTGAAATGACTGCTGCCTAAATTCTCTTGTTATTTACGTGGAGACGCGAAAAACAAATGAAAATCGTAACCGAGCGGTTTATTTTTTTTTAACTAAAAATGGAGTACTTACTGGTAAATTTAAAAATGATAGCTTACTAAATTACCAAGCAAAAATAAATATAAAACACATGGTCTTGTAAAGTTTTTAATTGACTATTTATTAATTTTCGCTGTTCAATGTAAGAATAAAATATGATTTTATTGCATTGTTGATAACATTTTTACAAGGATAAAATTTGTTTAATAATAATAATAATAATCATAAAAATAATAATAGTAATAATAATAATAAAATTCGTTTGATAATTATATTTTTAATTGTTATTTGTAATTATAATTAACCGAAGCTGCAATGTAGTCTGACGCTCGGCCGCGCGGTGATCTGACAGCGCTTGGCGCCCGGCGCCCAGCGCGCTGTGATAAATAAATTCGTATTGTTTAAACTAATACCGAGCAGTGAAATTTTCTTCCGGAATTTTAAACTAAGATAAATAACACTTGTGACTGATAAAAAAAAGCTTCAAATTTTGACCGAGAAATCAATGAAATTTTCATTTGTTAATTTAAAAGTTAATTAACAATATGATAATAAACAAATAATTTTTGGTTATTAATGTTTTCTTAAAATATATATATTTGACAGTAAATCCTGAAAATTTCAATAATTTATCTTTAATGGTTGATTTAAAATCTAATTTTTAATTAAAAGTACCTAAAATTTTCATTGTAAAAAAAATTATTGTTAAAATTAAAATTTTTAAAAATCGTTTGAGGGATCAATATTTCATGGTAACTACTTATGAAAAACATACATGGACTTAATTTTTATGATCAAGTGGAAAATAGGGGGGTCCACTTGACGTGATCTTGCTCAATATAAGATGAGTTTCGATCTGTTGGATCTCAGCAGTTAGATGTAGGTAATGCAGAACATCGAGCATTCTGCACCGATGACAGGACAGTACTGAAGCAACATATATAACGTCATACGATGCCAGCCAATACAAATCAATGGCACCATCCTATGCCAGCAACAAGAACAACTCCAAAGTAACGAGCAAGCTTCCTACACACTGAAAAATTATATCGACCAAACCCAAAACGAAACCCAGTGCAAAAACGGACTCTCTAGTATAAAGATTGATATTATTGGGTAAATCGGTAATATGAATCTATAAATTGGAGAAACCATGGGTTGTTTTATCACGTGATAAATATGTTAATTTCTACGCCTCATTTCAGTTAAATGCAAAAAGTCTCCGTTTTATCCTTGATTGAGGTATTTTTTACAGTATTTGAAGTTTGGTCGTCGCTTAAAAGTCAGATCTGTTGCAGTGACAGAATGGCGCAGTTAACTTGCGTTCGCTGGCGTCGTCCGACATCTGCGTTCAGTTTTGTCGTGTTATTGATGTAGAATACTTGATATTGTATTGCCTTCATCTGGCTGATGAAATCTAATATGTCGAAACGCGTTCTAAATTGGTACTTGGTTAGTAAATGCGCATGTAGGTGGCCCATTATTGTTGGTGTCTCCGTTCTTTATTTATTTAGTACTAAAGAAGCTCAATTTAGTGCCTTCCTATAGAAAATTTTTATACTAATATAAAATGATATAACTGTTATATAATTAAATCAGGATAACCTTGAGCCAAAAAAATATAGAATTTCGAAGCAAAAAAAAGTAGGACAAGAGCTTGCCCGACTTTTTTTTCGACTATAATTTCATTCATAAATATGTAAATATTAGTCTCAAGGAAAACTGCAAATTTAAGATAAAAATAGCATCCAAGCTCGAAAAATTGGTTTACGAAGTTCCGACAAAAATCTGGTGAGTGGACTTAATGATTAAAAACAAGTGGTATTGTCCGATATTATTAGCAAGCAAGTTAAATTAATAAATTGGTTTTGCCCCTGTATTAACTATAGTTTTCTGATACGTTTTGACCGAGTAATAAATTTATTGTTAATTATTTTGTGCAAATATTTTCTAATATACTTAAAATCCTAGTAATTTTTCAAAATATAGCATATACCAAAAATGGGATTTTGCTATTATTTTTGATAATTTTATGGTTCATTCTGCGCCCAGCTAAATTTTAGAGTTTTTTTCAAAATAAACGGATTCTGAAGGCGCTAAGACATACTTATGACGATATTTTTAAAAAACTTCTTCCTTCTTTACTATGGGCTTCTTTTATTTATTTCAAATTTTTTCACTAGTTCTAATAAACTTCAGCCTAATTTACGATTTTTCAAAAAAATAACGAAACTCTTATTTTTTTTAAAGAATGAAGAAAAATTTAAGCAATTTGAATCAGAATTAATGAAATTTGATTTGTCTTCCATTGGTTTTTATTGATGAAAAATTTTCAGAAGTTTTCATTAATGCATATACAGAACAAATTGATATATAAATTGCGCTAAAATCATGCATATTACACAAATAGGAAAAGCGTAAAATTCACTATATTCATACACGATCATTCATATAAGTACAATATTTTGAAAACAAAATTTAAATAAAATTTACTTTCGAAATTTTTATTATAAAAAGCAAAATCAATTTTGTTGTGAAATTGAAGAATTATATCAAAGTGTGTTCAAGTAAATAAGAAAGTAAAATAAATAAGGAATAATACGATATCCAAGAGGGATGAAGTTTTTTTGAAATATTTTCGAAAAGTAAGTCTTGCCATCAGATTTCGCTTCCATATTCGAAATCTTTAGCTCAAAATACATGTAGCTTATAAAAATTGTAAAATTCAACGAGATACAGGACGATTATAAAATTAGCTTACTTTTATATATGTTGTGTTTGTCAAACAAATTTGCAAATATCCTAAAAAAACATTTAGATTGAAAGTTTCTTGAAATTTTTTTATTGCTGCTGTAATATTCCTGATATACATATTAATCATAAAGCTGTAGACTTAGAAATACCTCAAAACTTAAGGGCATTTTCTAGTTTATAACAATTTTCTTTTTTATCGCGAGGTTTTATTTTTCAGAATATAGTAAGAAATAATAATTTGTAAAAACAAAATGACTAAACTAGAAAATTGACCTAATAGAGAACACACTAAGCTCCTATTGAGTAATTAGAGTTTAAAATACCGCAAAATCTATCAGGTGTAAATTTTGTAAAATGGAACATGCGCCAAAATCAGCCTGACTAAATATATTTTTCGTATTGTACTCAATTACGTTGGGATTTTGAAATCTCTGGCACAATAAAATTACACAACAGTTACCACCACTACACCAAATATTTAGTTTTTACACTCGACGTGCGTTTCGTTACCTTGTGGGTATCATCCGATACGATGATTGACTTAACTGTCGCTCCTGATGATGCTAATATACGAAACGCGAGTGTATAAATAAAGTCTTTGATGTAGTGGTTACAGCTGTTGTGTATTACTTGATACCACTGCACCAGTATAACTCTCGGAAAATAAATATTTTGGATACAAAAAAAAGTAGTTTATTAACATTTTCTCTTTTGACTTGCTCACAAACTTGTTTCTATCTTGTTACTACAATTTTATATGCATATGCATGTCCCCATTTTTGTTGGCATTTGCATCTGGCTGGTTATTTGTTTAAAACAGTTTTTTATTGTTATTTGTCAGAATAAAGGTGAGTTTAAAGTGTCAGATATTGTTTAATAAAGTTTAAATGAAGATAAAAAGCAAAAGTTATAATTTTTGTATATACCAAATTTATGAAACAAATTGTTTTTATGAGTATATATATATATATATAT